>OX940919.1:2590438-3790438 GCA_954870645.1 Agrotis clavis | reverse complement strand
ATCGCAGCCGCCTTCTTGGATTTGGATTTTAACCTCTCTATCGGCTTTAGCATCCTTGAAAACCATGAAAATGACTCCCATGATGAAATTGATGAACAATTCGAAAATTATAGCAGCCGCCATCTTGGATTCTCATTTTGACCTCGCCATCGGTTTTAGCACCCTCGACAACCATGAAAACGACTTCCATGATGAAATTGATGAACAATTCGAAAATTATTGCAGCCGCCACCTTGGATTCTCATTATGACCTCGCCATCGGTTTTAGCACCCTCGAAAACCATGAAAACGACTCCCATGATGAAATTGATGAATTATTCGAAAATTATAGCAGCCGCCATCTTGGATCCTCATTTTGACCTCACTATCGGCTTTAGCATCCTCGAAAACCATGAAAACGACTGCCATGATGAACAATTCCAATATTATCGCAGCCGCCATCATGGATTTGGATTTTAACCTCACTATCGGCTTTAGCATCCTCGAAAACCATGAAAACGACTCCCATGATGAACATTTCGAAAAATATCGCAGCCGCCATCTTGGATTTTGATTTTGACCTCACTATCATCGGCTTTACCATCCTCAAAAACCATGAAAACGACTCCCATGATGAATATTTTGAAAATTATCACAGCCGCCATCTTGGATTTGGATTTTAACTTCACTATCGGCTTTAGCATCCTCGGAAACCATGAAAACGACTCCCATGATGAACATTTCGAAAATAATCGCAGCCGCCATCTTGGATTTGATTTTGACCTCACTTTCGGCTTTAGCATCCTCGAAAACCATGAAAACGACTCCCATAATGAAATTGATGAACAATTCGAAAATTATAGCAGCCGCCATCTTGGATTCTCATTGTTGACCTAGCCATCGGTTTTAGCACCATGAAAACGACACCCATGATGAAAACACAAAAACTATCCATCACAAAAAGAATTTTTCAATTCCAAACCAAACAAAACAAACTTTTCACTTTAGATAAAAATATGATATTTAAAATATTATTGTGTTCGGTACGCGCTTACTGCCCCTCGAACACTGCATTTTTTGTAGTCGCCAACTTGGATTTTGATTTTGACCTCAATATCGGCTTTAGCATCCTCGAAAACCATGGAAACGACTCCCATGATGAACATTTCGAAAATTATCGCAGCCGCCATCTTGGATTCCCATTTTGACCTCGCCATCGGTTAAAGCACCCTCGAAAACCATGAAAACGACATCCATGATGAAAACTTTGAAATTTTTTGTAGTCGCCATCTTGGATTTTGATTTTGACCTCACTATCGGCTTTAGCATCCTCGAATACCATAAAAACGACTGCCATGATGAACAATTCCAATATTATCGCAGCCGCCATCTTGGATTTGGATTTTAACCTCACTATCGGCTTTAGCATCCTCGAAAACCATGAAAACGACTCCCATGATGAACAATTCGAAAATTATCGCAGTCGCCATCTTGGATTTTGATTCTAACCTCACTATCGGCTTTAGCATCCTCGAAAACCATGAAAACGACTCCCATGATGAAATTGATGAACAATTCGAAAATTATAGCAACCGCCATCTTGGATTCTCATTTTGACCTCGCCATCGGTTTTAGCACCCTCGAATACCATGAAAACGACTCCCATGATGAACAATTCGAAAATTATCGCAGAGGCCATCTTGGATTCCGAGATACGATGGGGGGAGGGGTGAAGGGGGGGAGTGAGGTGAGTTTTGAAAAATGATTTTGACATATTCTGGGCCCCTTGATACGAATCTGAAAAAAAAAATATGTTCCATGTCTTCTGAGATCCGCCTAAAGGGGGTAAAAGGGGGCAAGAGGGGGAACTTTGAAAAAAATGAATTTTTCTTTTCCGAGCCTCTTCTATACGAATCCGAAAAAACCGAACACTCTTAGTTTTTTAGATACGGTTGGGAGGGGGGGTGAGGCCAAAAAGGGGAGGCTTGGTACTTTTGCCCTACTCATGAGAGTTACTTGTAAGTTTGCTTGTCGTCACCCCTGAGTTACGCTTCACCCACTCAACCTTCGTTACGCTACGGAGGTCGCCGGCTCGCTTCGCTCGCCACCTCCCCCCTTCACTCCACTCGGTGTCGCAGGTTCACTCCACTCAGGACCTACCTACCACCGGAAAGCTATCGTGTCCTCATCCCTACGCTTCGCTTTACCGCTACATAATTTTTCCGAGATACGATGGGTGGAGGGGTGAAGAGGGGGAGAGGGGGGAGTTTTGAAAAATAATTTTGACGTACTCTGGGCCCCTTGATATGAATCAGAAATAAAAATGTTCCAAGTCTCTTCTGAGATCCGTCTAAAGGAGGGAGAAGGGCGCCAAGAGGGGGAACTTTCAAAAATGGTTTTTACTTAGCCGACCCTCCTCTATACGAATCCGTAAAAAAACAGAACATCGGTCTCTTAGTTTCTGAGATACGATTTGGAGGGGGGGGGGGACACAAACGGGAGGCTAAGTACTTTTGCCCTACTCATGAGAGTTACTTGTTAGTTTTCTTGTCGTCACCCCTGAGTTACACTTCACCCACTCAACCTTCGTTACGCTACGGAGGTCCCCGGCTCGCTTCGCTCGCCACCTCCCCCCTTCGCTCCACTCGGTCTCGCAGGTTCGCTCCACTCAGGACCTACCTACCACCGGAAAGCTATCGTGACCACATCCCTACGCTACGCTACGCTTCGCTTTACCGCTACCTAGTTTTTCCGAGATACGATGGGGGCGGGGTAAAGGGGGGAGAGGGGGGAGTTCTGAAAAATGATTTTGACCAACACTGGGAACCTGGATATGAATCTGAAAAAAAAAAAATGTTGCAAGTCTGCCAACTTCCGAGTTCCACCTAAAGGGGGGAGAAGGGGGGCAAGGGGGAACTTTAAAAAAAATGGTTTTTACTTTTCCGAGCCTCTTCTATACGAATCCGTAAAAAAACAAAACACGGGTCCCTTAGTTTCCGAGATACGATGGGGGGAGGGGTGAAGAGGGGGAAAGGGGGAGTTTTGAAAAATGATTTTGACCAACTCTGGCCCCCTTGATATGATTCTGAAAAAAAAATGTTGCAAGTCTGTTAACTTCCAAGATCCGCCTAAAGGGGGGAGAAGGGGGTAAGGGTCTTTGAAAAATAGTTTTAACTATTCCGAGCCTCCTCTATATAATACGAATCCATAAAAAAGCAAAACACGGGTCTCATAATTTCTGAGATACGATTTGGAGGTGGGGGGGGAGGCCAAAAAGGGGCGGCTTGGTACTTTTGCCCTACGTATGAGAGTTACTTGTAAGTTTGCTTGTCGTCACCCCCGAGTTACGCTTCACCCACTCAACCTTCGTTACGCTACGGAGGTCGCCGGCTCGCTTCGCTCGCCACCTCCCCCCTTAGCTCCACTCGGTCTCGCAGGTTCGCTCCACTCAGGACCTACCTACCACCGGAAAGCTATCGTGACCTTATCCCTACGCTACGCTTCGCTTCGCTTTACTGCTACCTACTTTTTCCGAGATACGACGGGGGGAGGGGTCAAGAGGGGAAGGGGGGAGTTTTGAAAAATGATTTTGACCAACACTGGGCCCCTTGATATGATTCTGAAAAAATAAATGTTCCAAGTCTGTTAACTTCCGAGATCCGCCTAAAGGGGGGAGAAGGGGGGCAAGGAGGGGGAATTTTGAAAAATGATTTTTACTATTCCGAGCCACCTCTATACGATTCCGTAAAAAAACAGAACACGGGTCTCTTAGTTTCCGAGATACGTTGGGGGGAGGGGTGAAGGGGGGAGAGGGGGGAGTTTTGAAAAATAATTTTGACCAACACTGGGCCCCTGGATATGAATCTGAAAAAAAAAATGTTGCAAGTCTGTTAACTTCCGAGATCCGCCTAAAGGGGGGAGAAGGGGGAGAAGGGGGACAAACTTTGAAAAATGGTTTTTACTTTTCCGAGCCTCCTCTATACGAATCCGTAAAAAAACACAAAACACGGGTCTCTTAGTTTCCGAGATACGGTGGGGAGGGGGGAGAGGGGGGGTGAAAAGGGGAGGTTTGGGATTTTTCCCATACTCACCAGAGTTACTTGTTTACGAATCTGTCAAAATATACCCACCTCCCCCTTCACCATCTGGGAGAACAATTATGTCAGTCAGTCAGTGGTAATCGAGCTTTATATAGTATAAAATCGAGCTTTATATAGTATAATTTCATACTTTAATATTACGCTGCACGAATTTATAGGGACTAAATGCTGAAATGTTTTTTGTAATTATTAATGCTACTTTGACCTCGTTTAAATCATTCATGCTGAGCATACTGTAACAATTTTTAAATTTATCGCAAAAGGGATCACGGTCTAGACTGGACTGTTTTTTTTTAGTTATATCTGTTTAGTCGCAATAAAGAGGCAACGCTCTTCTACGAATGCCTGGAAAAAAAAAAGTTATTTTGTAGGTTATTTAACCCTTTTTTGTGGTTGTTTTTGAAGGCGGTGAAATTTTTGTTCAACAAGTTCAGATAAGTAACAAAAATAAATCATTTCGTCAAAATATGAACTCAACACCACAAATGTCTTATACATAACCATACATACAAAACATACAGGAGTACTCACACACGCACCCGAAGGTGGCTTCCCTAAGCGGACATTACCACTTCATCATCACACCTCAATGGATGGCCGCCATTTATCAACGGCGTCGGCAACTCACAGAATGTTCCTCCATCAGATACCATACAATGTAGTCACATGACTGATATCATATGAGCTGTGGAGAAGCTGTTTATATTATAGTCGCGATTAATAGTTTTGTAGATAAAGATGTTCATAATATTGAGTGAAAGTGGCGAAAGGGCCGAAAGGAGTAAGTACCGGGTCAAACGGGGTGAATATGGATGGTGGAGTGAATCGGGACAAAACTTTGAAAGGGGTTTTAGGGATATATAATAATGGTTGTTGCCAACAAGGTCTCGAAAAAATAAAGTGTTACTAGCTGTTGCCAGCGGCTTCACCTGCTACAACTAGAAAATTATCCCACGGGAACATAAAATCGGGATAAAAACTATCCTATGTGTTAATCCAGGTTATAAACTATCTGTATACCAAATTTTAGCCAAATCCGTTCAGTGGTTTTTGCGTGAAAGAGTAACAAACGTACCTTCATACACATACATAGTACATCCTCACAAACTTTCGCATTTATAATATTAGTAGGATTCACTAAATAAAATTGAGTAGTTCTTGGTAACCTATCAAATCAATACAATATTAAAATCCCTGTTAAAGTTTTGTCCCTATTCACCCCTGCGTCCCTATTCTACACCCCGTTTGACGGTTTTTTTGGTAAGGTTCGTAGACATCTCAGACACTAACTAACCTGCATGGTCCTCGTATAACTTGACCATATTAATGTCTGGATTTAGAGACCGTGATCTCTGAGTTTGTTTCGGCTGTTTTTCCTCAGAGAAGTCAAATGCAAAACACCGGCATCATCTAGTTTGTAAAAGTGTTTGCTGTAACTTTCATAATTATCTTTCATTTTATTTCGTAGCAGTAGGTGGGTGTCACCACTGCGAAGATCGCCCGGAGGACACCAGTAGAGCATACGGTGCAAGACTGCCCCGCTTGGGCAGAGCACCAACGTGTCCTCACGGCGGCGATAGGCGGAGACCTCTCGCGCCCGGCATTGGTTGCGGCCATGCTGCGGGGCGAGACGGAGTGGGAAGCGGTCGCCTCCTTCTGCGAAGCAGTAATGCTCGTGAAGGAGGAGGCGAGCCGCGAGAGGGAGAGGACAGCGTCCTCCCTCCGCCCCAACCGCAGTGGTAGACGCCCGCGGCGTCGGACGTCGGCAGACGATCTCCGGCCACCTTAGGCGCGGGCATGCGGACGGCGAGTAAAGGGCAACTCGCTGTCCGACCATGGTCCATGCCCGGGTCGACGGCGCGTCGTGTTCCACGCGCGCCTCAAAGAGCGTCAGCATAATGATGGGGCCCCCTCTTAGAGGGCCAAAGCCTGCCGGGGTTGCGGGACTTATTTCATTACCGTGACCCCGGAACATAACGTCCCTCCCGCGCGCCCTGCCCGGGGTGGGAGGACTCATTTGATGATTTTACCACGCTAAAAAAAATTAAAAAAACAGTAGGTGGCATTATGTGGTTTCTGCATACCCCCTTAATAAAACGGCGTGCGTTTATGTTAGCAGTATTAATATGGAAGTCATTTAATTGGAGCAGTGGTGGCCAGTGGTATCGGTCGTGGGTTCGAACCCCGCCAGGCGCATTACTTTGTGTAATTTATTTCATCACTACTGCTCTCAAAACGGTGAAGGTAAACATCGTGAGGAAACCGGCATGTCCTAGAACCAAATATTCGAAAACATGTGACTTCACAACCAATTCGCACTGGGCCCGCGTGGTGGATTATGGCCCACTCCCTCTCACAGAGAGGAAGCCTTTGTCCCAGCAGTGGGAACATTATAGGCTGATGATGATGATGATGAATTTAAGTCTGTCTGTTAATTTTTATTAAGGAAATGCGAGGTTACACCTTTAGGTAGGGTTAGATGCAAAGAAAAGGTTTGGCTCTTTGGCAGTGATTTAAGTACCTAACAGGATCCTTTTCTCTTTCGCTGACTGTACCTGGGTTGGGTAACTTAGGATTTAGAAAAGATGGAATCATTCCTGATGTCAACGCAGTTGAAGCCACAGGCCAATTCTGATAGTCATAAAAAATAAACACTTTGCACCACAGCATCTTTTAAATATTAAATTGGCACCAAATTGGCACAGCTTTAATAACGAAACACAAGTCGAACAAAGTTCATACTTAACAAAAAATAACTACAACTGATGGTTTGGTAAGACAAGCAAAACTTTACTTTTAAACTTATGCCCATTAATTAATAAACATCAATTTTCTAAAGATCCAACAAAACACCATCAGAGGCTACTTTATAATTGGCGAATGTTTAGTGCACTCGTGAAAGAAGACCTTAATGAATGAAATCTTGATTGATTTCGCGGCAAAACAACAAACAAAAGAAGTTTCTCGAAGGCAGGTCGGCCACAGCTACCAGAAAGGAAACTCGGAGTCAGAATCTTGTTAAGAAATTCATCAACTGTTACGAACTAATTAGGTGCATGCGGCATACACCTTGCCGCGAGAATATCTTCGTATGAAAGGTCTATACCACCATCTCTATACTGTAGTGTGTAGTACCTACTGTTGTGTTCCCGCAGTTTCATCCGCCATCTTTATTTTTTCTTTTTACATTCCCCTCTATCCACTCCTGACGCGTTATTAATAACCTACATAATATTTCATCTTCATAAAAAATTGGGATAGTTCACACAAACAGTTTTTTTTCCAATGTGCCTTGTAGTTTCAGAGACTCCTATATTCAGACAAATTATTTTCTCTTTTACTTCTAATTAATAAGAAAAAGCAATACGAGTAATATCAATGTAACTTATATTATGAATTTGAAAGTTTGAATGTTAACGACTGAACTCATCTTGATGGAATTTCATCCAAAACTTGCATAACACATAGGATACCGTTTATCCCGGTATTTTTTCCCATGCGTCAGTTTTAAGGCGAAAAAATAATAATAATAAATATTAACCAATAGGATTGAACTAAGTCGCCACGCCTCTTCAATGGTGCAATTCTATTGGTTAATACTTCCTCGTTTCTCCGCTCCGCCAGCTCCCTCTGCCAGCTCGCTCCGCGTCAATGGACAGTCAGCCTAAAGGTACTCACAGGTATATCCGCTGCCAACAGCTAGTAGATTATAAAGTGCTATCAGTATACCTCCATCTCTTTCCTATACTATAGAGAATAATAAGTGATGGTAGGCCCCTACTCGCGAGACTACCTTGACGAAACATGGTAAGGTAATTAAATATTTATTTACAACACGAGAAATTCAGAAATAATCTGCAGCAGTTTTAGACGATATTTTCTAAGGGTTGGTTCCTAAGTAAGTACTATGTTACTTATATTAATGTGTGAAATAGGTTCAACAAAATACTCAAGTAGCTATTTTAATTCATAAATGATGCAACTTAAAATATTTTATATAAAACTAGCTTCTGCCAGCGACTTCGTACGCGGATCCTGTTGCTTATGCCAGCGACAATGTGGTCGTCAAAATCGAAAATCTGAAACGTCTGATGTCGAATTCTTAGAGCCTGGGGACGGGAAAACAACGGGACGCACATGACGATTCCAGACGTTCCAGATCTTTCATTTTCATACGTCAACAGAGGGTGCTCATTAGGCTGAACAACTCTTGCTAAGACGTCATTCCCATATATGTTATAGTGTAGCTGGGCTCTTGGAGTTCCACATCAGGTGTTCCAGATCTTCAGTTTTTATACGACAACAGGGAGTGCTCATCAGGCTGAACAACTCTTGCTAAGACGTCATTACTGTATATGTAATAGTGTAGCTGGGCTCTTGGAGTTCCACATCAGGTGTTCCATATCTTCAAATTTATTTTCTCAGCAGAAAATGCTCATCACGCGGAACAATTTTTGCTATGGCGCTATTTTTTTATCTCTTATAGTTTAGCTGATCTATTGCAGTCCTGCATCAGGTGTTCAAGTTTCCAAGATAAATTATAGCCTATATGTTGCCCAGACTTATTAGCTATACAACAAAAAAAAAACAATCTAATCCGTCCAGTAGTTCCGAAGATTAGCGTGTATGGAGTAACTTCTCCCGTTTTCCTAACATTTCCCTTCACTGCTCTGCTCCTATTGATTTTAGCGTGATGAAAAGTATACTATAACCAGCGCAGGAGTATGAAAAATAATTGTACCAAGTTTCGTCAAAATCCGTTGAGTAGTTTTTGTTTCTATAACGGTTATACAGACAGACAGACAGACAGACAGACAGACAGACAGACCGACAGACAGACAGACAATAATTTTATTAATTGCATTTTTGGCATCAGTATCGATCCCTAATCACCCCCTGATAGTTATTTAGAAAATATATTTCATGTACAGAATTGACCTCTCTACAGATTTATTATAAGTATAAGAAGATTTATAGATAGAAGATAGATAGATAGATAAGATATAATATAAGTTCAGCAGTGAACGTGAAAAAAAAGAATATTGAAATTAAGCTTTCGCTAGGGTAAGTAAAAACAGGCATAAGTTCCTAAAATATTCTAGTGAAGAAAACTGTTCAGTCTGGCAGTCTAAGCCCATGGTTTAAGGCTTAGGTCTAATTTCTATTTAATTACTTTGTCCTAGACCACTTTGTCCGCTATAGAGGGTACGGCAAGGATAATTGAGTAAACCACGACAGTCTACATTTTTAAACAGACTTTTGTGGTTCTATTTTTAAAAGAGATAAGTTTTAGAGGCGAAAGCAGGGCTATGAAAGTTTTTATTTTAGGGTAAAGTACACACATCAAAAGTGTCTAGGGATCAACATATATTTTTGCAATAACTTTTCTCCTGATTGATATTAATTAAAATGTTCTTTAAGGATTCATCAAATAAAGTGTTATCGTTTGTCACAGTAACGATAAACCAAGTCACCTTTGCATTCATAAAGAAATTTGTCATTTTCCTAATAAAGGGATTTTTGACATTTGAACCACTAACATTAAAGTTCGAAAAAAAGACTGAAATAACAGTTTTCTTTAAAATTTTATCGGGTAACTTAAACAATTAATAATCCGTGTTTCTACCGCGAACACTAACAACACAAGAACATCGGTTTGGCATACTCAAAATGAGTTCATCCAAATCACGCTGTGGAATGGCCGCCCATGTTCGTTGCAACAACAAAAAAAGGTCTTTTTGCGACTGGATACCCTCCATATTCGGCAGAGCTCTTCTCTGTAGCATATCCCATGCATGCTCAATCGGGTTCAAGTCTGGCGACTGAGCAGGCCAGGGCAGGACATTGATGTTAGCTGCGGCGAGAGTCTGTCTTACAACTCTTGCGGTGTGCGGTCGTGCATTATCATGCATTAACTGAAATAAGGGACCGATTTGCACTTGTAGAGGAACGATGACGTCTGATACAATCGTCTCAGCATAAATTTGAGCGTTGAGGTTGCGTCTGATCCAAATCAACTCAGTTCTTCCGCCGATCCAAATACCCGCCCATACCATGATGGTTCCACCACTATAAGGATGGACTTCCTGGCAGGATTTTAATCGCTGTTGGCGTCCAGGGGTTCTCCAGTGTCGTATACGTCTTGTATCCGGTCTCATACCAAAACGAGACTCATCAGAAAAGCACACGAAACGCCATTGTTCTTCTGCCCAATTTCTGTGTTCAAGAGCCCATTGATATCGAATCCTACGATTGTGCATTGCTATAGGTGGTACCCGTAGCGGTCTTCGGGAATGAAGGTTCACTTCATGCAAGCGGTTTCTGACTGTTTGGTCGCTAATTAAGTTCCCTGAAGAGTGATGAAGCCTCACGGCTAACATCATGGCGGTTATTGTTGGAGCTCTTCGAGTTAAGATTTGAATGTATCGGTCTTGTCTCCGTGTGGTGCAGCGATACCGTCCTCCATGGCGCTCAGCCACGGTACCAGTGCTTCGGTAACGTGTCCAAAGTCGACTGATAACACTCTGACTTGTATTCAGAGTTAAAGCCACAGTACGTTGCCGGGAACCAGCTTCTATCATTCCCACGGCTCTGAGCATTTCTTCCCTGCTTAAATGACGTCGCCGCTCCATAATAACGTTGGTTTTAATCAGTAGTAGGGAAACAGTAGCACTAATAATGTCTTCAATGCGTTGTATGTTTTTATAGGGAAAATATTGACAGCTGATTTTCATCTTTTACTCGAATTTGATTTACAGTTCCTGATTCAAATTATGAAATGCACCAAAAAGGATCCATATAAATTTATAAAATCATAAATTTATTACAAAGCCACATCTCAATCTCAAGAAATCCGCATAAAAATGCTTGATCCCTAGACACTTTTGATGTGTGTATAATGGTAGGTAGGTTCGTAAATTTCATGTAAGGTCCTTTTAAATGTAAAACGTTTATGGTAGATGTTTACAACATTCAACTAAGTATTTTTTTTTTTAATTTTTGTATCCTAAATTGGCATCACTGCCGTCCTCTTTTATTTATTTTGGTAACGCAGACGTCCATACTGAGTACGCTCTTTATAAAACTAAATAATTAAACTTTGAAAATGCTCTTTAATTTGTTTTACTCAAACAGTAGAACGTACGAAATGTTCATTTGTCCAGACATATCTCAATAACGTTATACCACAGAATAAGTGATACTCATCGTTAGCGAAATCGAACAGATGCGTAAGATCGTTCACTCATTCACCATGGCACACCTTTCCTTTAGCTATTGCTTCAATTAATGATGCTGAATCACGATCATCTTTTCAAAGCTCTCAAAGCTTTATTTAAATATCACTGTTAGGTCAATCTGCATCGGAAGAACTGGAAATTATGGAGAGGCCTTTGTGTAAGACAATACAGGCAAGAAGCACCAGGCAGAAGGGCAGTAGCAGGTAGCCTATCATAAAGTTTTAAAGCTTGAGTCATTTCAGTGTGGGAACAAGGTGGCGCTAGGGTCTTGTACAGCTATCTGTCTTTTTCCCACACTGGAATCACTCACGCTTTAAGACGTCATGGTAGGCCACCAGGGGGAGTATTCATCATCATCATCCCATTGCTGGGACACAGGCCTCCTCTCTGTGAGAGGGAGTGGGCCATAATCCACCACGCGGGCCCAGTGCGGGTTGGTAGATGTCACATGTCATCGAATTTTTGATTCCAGGACATGCCGGTTTCCTCACGATGTTTTCCTTCACCGTTTTGAGAGCAGTGGTGATGAAATAAATTACACAAAGTAATGCGCCTGGCGGGGTTCCAACCCACGACCTACAACTCGTAAGTCGGGACCGATACCACTGGCCCACCACTGCTCTCACATTATTTATTACGTCTTAAAACCAGGCTTATTCCGGCGAGTGAAAGTGACACAGCTATACAAGTCGTCTAGCGCCATCTCGTTTACTCATTGGAACAAGCCTGGTTTTAAGAGGATCGTCTACCGAGCGCTCGTCCATACTGAAAGAGAAAACGTTTTCCTACCCCTAAATGTTATCCTATCTCAATGATTTTTAGAATGCTTCTGACACAGTAAAAAACTAGGTTTATAGGTTTTCTTATTTTTTAAAAGTAACTCTTAGGCGCCTGTAACTTTCAAACTATTATAAATTTTGAAAAAATGATAACCTGTAAACCTAGCTTTGTACTGTGTCAGAAGCATTCTAAAAAATCATTGAGATAGGATAACATTTAGGGGCAGGAAAACGTTTTTTCTTTTAGTATGGACGAGCGCTCGGTAGACGATCCTCTTAAGACGTTGTAATACCCCCCCAGATCTGTCAAGAGTACGGATTTGTCTCGGAGGCCACTATTAGAGGTGGCACTATCTACGGTTACACATAAACCAAATCTGTTACCCCTTTTTTTATCGTGGTAAAATCATCAAATTAGTCCCTCTACCCAAAACGGAACAGAAGGGACTGTCAGACTTGTACTGACTAAAATGGACGGTAATCCTTCAATATTATAGTTCTAGGGTCACGGTTACCTGATGAGACAGTCCCACGACAGATCATCGTTTGAATAACATAATTATGTACTTTTTTTTTAATTTAGCGGTAGTTTGGCGTTTGGCCACTTTATCGCCTGATAGCGAAGATGGGTGGTCGACGGTGAAGCATGCCTAGAAGTAACCTAAACCCAAAATTGTAGCTTTCAGGAAACAGAAGAACCTCCATTCCTCCAAGTCTGACAGCAAGGGGTGGGAGGACTCATTTGATGATTTTACCACGCTAAAAAAAAAAGAAAATATCCTCATTTGTACGTTTTTGAGTTGGAGTGTGTTTAATTATTTTTATTGTACTATTGTACTTTTAAATCCAATGTGTCTGAAGTTATTTTTAATTGTTATTTTTTCTTTTTCTCATTGTTTCTTTTTTGGTGGGTACGAAAAATATAGTGCATGTGGTGCTCTTCTTTAAGTGATGGGGCACTTAGATTGTACTGTATGCAAAAATGTAATAGTGTACTAATTGTTGAAGAGCCAAGTAAAATAAATAAATAAAAATTTAAAAAAAAAACAACAATAACGTAATACATACGAATACGTGACTGTACTTAATACTTTGACTTGACACAAATTTAATGTCTGGACTTTAAAGGTGTCTCTTTTGTGACCTCTGAGTTTCGGCTGTTCTTATCAGTTATCAGGTAAGAAACACCGGCCTCATCCAGTTCATAAAAATACGCCCTGTGAAAGGTGTTTTTTTAAACTTATCTCCTTAAAAAAATAAATATCATATCATTTTATTATAACTATAAGGTAAGTAAGGATACTGCGACATAATACTGTAGCTCCTAAAATGTATAATCGACAAAGTTGAATCATGACCCACCATAAGCTTATTTTCTTACAGACTTTCAAATACAATTAGGTCCATATTCGCGTTAACATACATATCCATGGAAATCATACATATCAATTGTCAATTTGACGGATTCAAACGATTTGTTGTCAAAATGGGTCATGATTCAACTTTGTCGATAGTACATAGATCTACTGTTAACCCTCGGCAATCAATGAGTCAAATCTAATAATTTTCATTTCCTGAAACACCCCAAAACTGATAAACACGTTTCACAGATATCCTAACAAGCCACTGCCACATAATTAACGTCCTACCGAACCCACGTAGCTTCACCAAAGAAATACTTTCCCAAATTCACACGGCGTCCAGGCTATGAATTACAATATTACAATAAAACCGTCACAATACAATCTAATATAAGGCCGTGGTTGAATGGAGCGGGTTCACGGAAGGGCCCCACAAATCATCACAGCCTCATACGCGTGTAATTATCCCGCGCCGGACCCGCCCGATAAGATCTCTATAGACGCTAATCTCTGGGGATAACGTTGAGAAGTTCCACTCTTGGATTCACATCCGTACGTGGAATATGGAATGTTGAATGTGGTAGGTTTGTATCTATGTATGTTTTCCTCTATGATGAAGATCAATTTCATATTCTAATTGGAGCATATAAGGTGCTCTAAACAAAATCTCTATGAAATTGGTTTATCCTTCCACTAGCACTTCGTCCGTGCGCCGCTTATTAAAATATAGCCTTTGTTACTCGCAGAAAATGTAGCTTTCTAATGGTGAAAGAATTTTTAAAATCGGTCCAGTAGTTTTTTGAGTTCATTCATTACAAACAAAATTTCTTCTTTATAATATTAGTGTAGATGTAGATAAATACAACTTAACACACACATAATTAAATAACTTCCTAATAATTAGTTAATAATCAGCATAATAGTATTCCTACTCCTGAGGCACAGACCATCCCTTTCATCACAGAGAGGACTCTGTGAATGGAAAGGCTGTAATCCACGAAGGCTTAGTGCGGGTGGTGGATGCCACATTCCTTTGATGTCGGTTTCCTTACGATGTATTCCAGGTGTGTTTTACCAGAGTTTATAGATCCAGCTAAATATGACAGCTTTTATTTTATAATTTGGTTATCAAACAATCAAACATCAATAATATTACTAATAACGCGATTCTATCCACGATATAAGAGAACTCCTGAAACACTACTAACCTTTATCGAGAATAATGCCAAAATTAACATTTTTAGTCTCTTTTTTTCGATGCCTATGTTCAACGGTTCAACCTCCTTGTAATTTACCTGCATAATCCTGTAATCCTGCAAAGGAGTCCAGACCTTCTGTTTGTCATGATTCGGTGCGGATAATCCAACGGTTGTGTGACTAAGGCCTCAGGAATGTGCGCGGGCGACTCGTTGTCCCCCGGGAACAGCCTGTGCTCATACACACTACAGATTAGTTGGAAAGGACTAGTCCGTTTCGTACGAGTTGGAAGGGATTATAGTACAAGTTTAATTTAATTTCAAATTTCTACATTGCCTTCTAACAAGATTTTCACTAGCGTCACAGAATACCTAATAGTACTACGCTAGCGTCTCGGTGTACGAGTCACATGTTTACCCGACTGCGACAGAAGGTGGGTTATGTTTTTTTTTTCTGTCATCGTTATTGGCACCTTGTCTCCTCATTCTAATTGAAAGAAATTATACTCAATAATTTATAGCAGAGTTTAGTTTACGGCTGTTTCAACTAAGTTTCCTGTTATGATGACAGACAGCAATTTCCGAACGGTTTTTCGATGCTGTGCTGTAAGTTTTATAATTTGTCTGCATACAAAACTCTTTAGCTGCATGTACCAAACAGCCAAAAAGTGCATACATACAGCATACAGTCATATAGTATACCGTTTGAAAACTGCTGAACTATTTTACATGAAACTAATTTGTGAGACCATAAATATAGCAGCAGCCAAAAAATCGTCAGTACCTATTTATAAATGCATACCGATAAACTGTAGAAGGCTTCGGATTAAAAGATCTATGAATTGGTAGAGTAATCCAGTGAACCTTCTCAATTTCTTACCCCTCGGCATGCGCGGGCGCCTCGCGATCGAGATCCGCCGCGCATTCCAGCCAGTCGGAGTCGCGATCCCGCTCCGCAGATGAAAGGACCAACATTAAGGATTTATAAACTTGTCTTAACGTCGCGCGTCGGGATAAAACGCATTTTTATTCAAATAGGGTGCGATTGTTTTATTTAATTCACGTTTATCTACAATAAAATTACAATATCTGCAATTCCATTGCGTGAGTCAAGTCTACTTGGAAACGGAGACTTTTGATTCTAATATATCGTGGAGGGGACTGTTTTGGGTGAACCTTTGAGAGGCTAATTTTACGTAGTCCGAAGAAAAAAAGTCCCCGTACTATTCAAATTAGAAACCAAAATATTTTTGATGCCACTATAATGTATGATCTTACGGTAGCACGATAGTTTTTATGTCAATTTGGCACTTAAACAATCGAAAAAAATCCAAAAGGCCTAAATATTGATATCTTGGCGCGTCCGCTACACATTTAACCAACAAAACTCTTACTTATAAACGTAAACAAAATAAACAATGCGGTCTAATCGCTACCAGGCTGGTTGTAGACATATTAAAAAAAAATGTACGGCATGTGTATTTATGATAGTTTTATTAAGAATTATAATAAAAAGTTTGTCCGAGACTCAACAGTGCTTCCCGTGGCGCGTCACAAATCTTCGTATATCTTAGTGGATTTTTCTAGAAGATTGTCTCCGTGCCGTCGCATGTCCGCTGCTGGTAGCGCTTCGAAGGTCGTTGCGGAAGATTGCGCCGCTCGTTGGTCCAGGACGAAATTACGAACGTACATATTTGATTCCCCTGTTTTTTTTTCGTTAGCTCGTTGATTACCCTGATCTCAACTGACTGACTCGAGAACACTTAAGACAGTTATTTATATAGAACGAGCTACAACACTACACAAGACTTGACAAAATCTTAAGTCAAAGCTCATTGATGTAGTGGTTTCAGTCGCAACTGCTAGGTAGGGCTAAGGGTTCAGCGTTTTTGCGAATTTCTCAGTAGCAACCACCATAGCCTGCCTCTTATTACATACTGGCGAAATGTGGGTGTTCTATTAGAAGCTGCCTCTGCCTATCCCGGATTACAGGAGTCATGATATGTAAGTCAAGACTTATTAATTTCTGAGTTACCTACATCTAGGTACTACTACTACATACTTCTAAACACAATTTCCCAGCCGACCCAATAACCTACAAGTTCAAGTAAATTGGCGCCACAATTGGACATACATTAGTGGCATCGTTCTCCGGCCGTGTCTCATTTGAGTTGCAGCACAAAGAGCATCCGTCGCGGGCGACCGACAAACTCCAGACATAACAAAGCAACTAATACATGTAGGTACAAGTCTGTGGTACAAGTTTATTAGTGTACTGGCAGCGAAACTGAAATGTGTACTGGGTGCAACATAGCTTGAACAAAACGCAGAAATTTCACCCTTCAATACAAGTAGGTACTTACTCTATAAGAGCCTATGCACCACAAGTTTTTTAAACGCGCCGGTGCAGCGCGTTTTAGAAACGCACGTCGATGGCGCGTTTTCATCAGAGCAGTTTGTTGTCGTTTGTTTTAGGCTGCGTCTGACTTGCGTGCGTATAGCGTCTGTATCGCGTCAAACGCGCTGCACCGGTGCGTTATAAAAACGTGGTGTGCATAGGCTCTAAGTATCTTTAAGTAGTATAAAACAAAGTCGATTGAGTCTATCTGTACTTATATTATTATAACTTCTGATCATCGTCATCATCATCATCAGCCTATAAATATTCCTACTTCTGGGACACAGGCCTTCTCCCTATGAGAGGGAGTGGGCCATAATCCACCACGCGGGCCCAGTGCGTGTTGGTGGATGTCACATGTCTTTTTGGTTCTAGGGCATGCCGGTTTCCTCACGATGTTTTCCTTCATCGTTTTGTGATGAAATAAATTACACAATATATAATATATAATGCGCCTGGATAGGTTCGAACCCTCGTAAGTCTGGGCCGATACCACTGGGCCACCACTGATCTAACTTCTACACGGACATGCACGGATGGTTTATGTCAGAAAGTTTTTCAATTGGTTGCTTACCAAATCAGTTACCTAATTTTAACACGTTTTGAGAGAAGAAATATCTGGAAACAATCACGAAAGTTGATAGACGAATATTATGATCTTTAATTGGCTTGGTTAGCGCGTTGGTATGTCCAACAGACGATGTGTTAAGGCGTGCATTTGTCGTCCTTTTATTTATCCCAACCTCACTCATGCCGTCTCTTTATAAGAACAATGTCGTAACTTCTACGTAACCACTTGTCTCTTTTACCATGTGTACCATGCGTTGTAAAATATGATCGAGAGAACTTGCAAACAATAGAACTATAAGTCGTAGCGGTGACATTAGGTATAAGTGGAAAAGTTTTCGACACCTCAAAACAATTAAATAATAGAGAGATTGATGATTCAAAAACCTTTTGAAGTTTCCAACTTCCTTGCTGGGTAACACTGAGTTGGAAACTTACAGGCACCTTTTTCACGCACAATAGAGAATTTGACTGAAAAAACGTCGACCCGTAATTTTATTTTGTTACGGAAAGGACGACAAATGCACGCTGCATTTGTCGTCCTTTTATTTATCCCAACCTCACTCATGCCGTCTCTTTATAAGAACAATGTCGTAACTTCTACGTAACCACTTGTCTCTTTTACCATGTGTACCATGCGTTGTAAAATATGATCGAGAGAACTTGCAAACAATAGAACTATAAGTCGTAGCGGTGACGTTAGGTATATCTTTGAAACAATCACCACAGCAATCACGAAATACCCGCACAATGGACCCTAGTAATTGCGACTCGGTAACGGGTTTCAACTACTGTGTTAAAAGTTCAAAACGAGGGTCCACACAAAGTGATATTAATTGAGTGTCACTTTAAACGCGACCGTGAGATTCTGTCAAAAAAATTCTGATGCTCAACGAAAGGCACTTGCTGCATACATTTTGTATTAGATACCGCACAATGTAAGAAGTAAGGTACGGCAGACACTCATTGTACTTATTGTAAAGTAGCTAGATCAAAATTTCGAGCGATGCGAAGTGCATCCTTCGAGCATTGAAAAAGACAATGAAGATTGGCATAACGATGGCAGACTATCGAAGTTTATGTCAATCCCGTTAGGATTGACATAAACTTCGATAGTCTGCCATCGTTTACGAGACGATTCTCACTTCAAGTGAATCAAAAGTCACTCTCCGTTAAAAAAAAAAACAAAAATCATTTTCAAGGGAGGCGAAAAGTGTTACTTTGGTAAACGACAATGGCCATGTTCTTTTACAACCTTTCTTCTGTACAGCATCATTCTGGTTAGAGGCAAATAAATCAATACCAAATTTTATTTGAAAATTGATCTGAAAACCCTCATTGTCGTTTTAAATATTATAATCACTACATACCGTCAAAGACACAAAGAGAATTATGAAGCTCTCTCATGCAATTGACACGCTCTTAAACGTATAAATAGCATTTAAGTACTTGCTTTAATAACCTTGTCAAAGTAAGTTGATTTACTTATTTGGAAAATAATGTAAAGTAAAAATTCATTAAATTTTATGACCAAACCCTGGATTTCTGGAAAGTGGAAAAGTTTTCGACACCTCAAAACAATTAAATAATAGAGAGATTGATGATTCAAAAACCTTTTGAAGTTTCCAACTTCCTTGCTGGGTAACACTGAGTTGGAAACTTACAGGCACCTTTTTCACGCACAATAGAGTATTTGACTGAAAAAACGTAAAAAGTCCGTCTGTTACTAAAAAAAGTCGACCCGTAATTTTATTTTGTTACGTTAACCAAAATTGAAAAAGATACGACACTTTTAATATTAGCAATACGTCACAAGCAATCTTTGCTTACTCCTGACGTCAAGAATTCTCAACTTTTAATAAATTGATTTATTCAAATTCATTTATTTAACAAAAGAATAAACGTCTTCAAAGTTTTTCAAAACTCGTATCCACGGCCTAATTAGATTTGCAATTTATTGATGGTGTCAACATGCCTACATGGCCTTCTCTTACCACTGCAACTCTTGAAAGCCAGTCCATTATATTTTATTCCGGAATACGGCTACAATATGATGTGGCAACCATCAGAAAAGCCAAAGGCAATGAAGCTCTACAAAGTCCCGGAGTCTGAATTTTACTCCTTTGGACCCCGCACCGAAATTAATCTGAAAAAATAGCGAAAGATTATGAAAAACGTAATTTATACGGTTTATTCCACTTTGTTCACCTGGGTGATAGCACCTGGGTGAACAAAGTGGACCACTTTGTGTCCTCAATTCACCTCGGAAAAATATCACCTGAGTGATATCACCCAGGTGAATTGTGAACACCAAAGTTGTCCACTTTGTTCACCTCGGAAAAATATCTGGGTAAACAAAGGCGACTTTTCTTACGCGATTTAGTGGACTTTGGTGTCCGCAATTCACCTGGGTGATATCACTCAGGTGATATTTTTTCGAGGTGAATTGAGGACACCAATGTTGTCCACTTTGTTCACCTGGGTGAACAAAGTGGACAATTTTAAATCAATCAGGAGACTGAACATTGAGGACAATTTATAGGCAAAAGGAAAATTTACAGCTTGAATAACATGTTGTCTAGCACTAGGTAGGTATAAGAATAAAGTTTCAATAGTCAGGGTGACCTTGTTGAATCCTCAGCTTGTTACGCTTAGTCCTCACAAAAGCGGGAATCTTTCCCAAGGCCAAGGTTTACTTCTTATGTAAAATGGTCTTGAATTGAAATTCATTGCCCACAGAGCACTGAATCGCCGCGCATAGAGACGGCACCAGATAATATTTGAGACATGATGACAAGGAAAGTTACAAAAAGCGCATAACTTCTGTACTAACACCGATTTAGATTCTGACATAAATCCTGCCTGTAGTGCTATGCTTACTACAAATAAAACAGGCAGCGATGAAGCTGTGGTTTTTCTTTATGGATTTTCAATTAGGTATAATTATCGGAAGAGCATAAAGTAGAGGATCCGTTAGAAAAAAAACCTTAGCTACAAAGCTGCTGCCCGCGACTACTTCATTTCGTAGTGCGAGAGGTAACAGAATTGGTTTTTGTGTAACTGTAGACAGTGCCACCTCTATGGCATCCGAGACAACTCCTTGCTCTGTGGCTTCCTTTGCATATCAATGAATAGTAATTCAATTCTAATCACATGAAAGACTAGACTAATAGTAATGGAAAATTGATTTTATGTAAATTGTAGATTCATGATGGATTAATATTGCTCACAGTCATAATGTAACCTACTGAAGAAATTATTATGTCTGTCCTGTTTTTGTGGTGAGTTTCAATTCAAGTATTACAAACAACAAGTGAATACGGGAAACGTAGTTTACACAAAACCTTAACGCTACGAACTTTAACACACAGGGAAGTGCAATACAACCTATTTTTTCTGAATAATTTATTTCATTGTGAAAGCACACGCACAGCACCTTAAAGCATTCGCTTAATCTCGTTCTTAATCTCGCTCCTCATTCAAACAATTCCATACATTACAAATAAAAACGCTTCGGTTCGCATTCGCTTCGCCTGTCTGTTTGACTATTGTCAAACAGACAGGTTAAATAATTACAGCCGCACAGCCCGATCTTCCGGGTTAAGCTGCGCTTGCCGAGGTTGGTCTGTGGATGGGTGACCATCTATCATAGCGTGTTTCCTCCGTGCCTCGGAAAGCACGTAAAGCTGTTGGTCCCCGCTGACATTTATAGATCTTTGACAGTCGTTACTGTTAGTCAGAAGCTCTAAAGTCTGACAACCAGTCTTATCATGGGGTATTACCCAGTTACTGGGTTGTGGAGGTCCGACAGGCAGTCGCTCCACGTAAAATACTGATATCTAGCTGAATCTAGTTTGACTGGAAGCCGACCCCAATATAGTTGAGAAAAGGCTAGGCAGATGATGTATGGAATTGTTTGAATCCAGTCACATAGAAAAGCGAAAGCTATCCGATAGTCTATGTAACTGGGTTCAAACAATTCCATACATTACAAACAAAAACGCTTCGCTTCGCGTTCGCCACGCCTGTCTGTTTAACAATAGTTTCAGTGTGCTGCAAAAGCACATAAAATAATTATCAACCATGTAGGTCCAAAAAAAATTATTATTATTATAATGAGCCTACGGTGTCCCACTGCAGGGCAAAGGCATTCCTTCCCTCCTTCCATCTCTCGCGATGTAACGCGATGTAGGCCAACCCTTTAAAAATGAGTTAAGTGATCTCCTTCTGGGCCTGCCGCGTTGACGTTTCCTGCCAGTTGGGCTCCAATCGGCTCCATAGAGTGATTGTTTTAGCCCACTGCTCCTCCGACATGCGGCAGATATGACCAGCCCAGTTCCACTTCATCCAAAAAATAAAATGTTATCAAGATACCCGCAACGTTTTCACACGCCTCAATTCCCTGCAAAACCGAAACCGCTGATAAAAAAAGTTGCCATAATATTTCCCTAAAGGGTAAATGATGAGTTCCAAACACTTTTATCTATCGCAACACTTTTATACCTTTCATAAGGAAGCCAGGTGTAACTCGAGCCGAAGAACCGAAGTAAAAACTTTTTCTAGTCATTAATCATTGCCTGAACTCCGCACGACACTCGCTGAAGAAAATAACTGTTTCACAGTGAAGCAGTTACTGATACTTGCTATTTTCAACAGCTTTTGTTTGTTTGAGTTACTACAAACTTTTGGAAAAAATATACGTTATTGATGGTATATGACTATCGGTAATTATAATGATATAAATATATTGTAAAGAGTATACTGTACCTACAAAAAAATACGTCTTATTATTTCAATAACTTACTTTTTTGGTAACCGCAGACTGTAGGTATGTAGGTACAAAAATAAAATATTGGCGCACAGAAGTCGCGACTTTGTGATGGCTTTGACGAAGCGCGCACTGTGTGTTATTTGAATCAGTTTTTCAGTCAATAACTACCATGCATGTGATTGCTTTCCTGTCAAGTAGACTTCTATATCTCATTAATTCTATAGAATAAGCCAATAAAATATATTATGAAATGTAGGGCTTTACCTTCAACAGGGCTTCACTAATAAACATTATTTTCGTTTCGTACAGCCAGAAACCTTAAAAATAGCGCCTGTCCGAAACTAGTTTAAGAAAGCAGGGCCGCGGGAATTGTGGTATACAATTCCCGCGGCCCTGCTTTCTTAAACTATACATTTCGTGTAATTAATCTCAATATTTCATGACTTTAATGGCGAAACGGAAAAGTGTCGAAGTGGGAATCAAAGAAAAGTTTCGTAGTAGGGGAAACAGGCGGCAGGGCCCGATGCAATACGGCGCTGCGGCACCAGCAGGCCCCGCCAGCCCGCGCCGGTCATAAAACTTTTTAAATTGCTTTCTTTTTACATTTAAATAAATGGTTGTTGTAAATAATGCGCGGATTCCTTTATTTTCCTTTCTCTAGCGGCTCAGTGTGTAAACTTTATTTTATCAGACGCTATTTCTATGAAATCGTTTTTCTTGTAAATAACGTTTTTAGCGCTCGCAAAAACACCCAATGTTTATGTTTATGGTGCACAATTGTATGTAGATAATTGTGCTACGAATATTTTTATTTCGGAGTCATTCATAGCTTATTTAAATTTCTAATTTATTTCTGGTTTGAAAAACTTTTCTTAGTTTGTACTGTCCCACTCTACAGCAAAATCCTTCACCAGGATCGACGAATATTGGAAAATCCTTCCACTCCACGACGTCCACTCCCGTCTGACTGTTTCAGGCTCTATTCCTAACCTAATTTATTAGAGTTATCATTATCCAGACGAAGTAAACTAAAAATGGAAAATATATTCAAATGTTTATTGTAATTTGCGTTTATAGATGCAGAAAGAAAAATATCGAACGATAATATTTACATTTCAGAAGCTACTGCAATGAAATTCGTCTCAAATTCATCCCTGTAGCCATGCCGGTTTCAGGTGAGGGCACTCTTCACCTTTGAACTTCGCAACCTGTCGGGCCACACGAAGCCTCCTTTCTTCAAACTTCGCGAGTTTGTAATCCGTTTCGGCTCGTGACCTGATTTCGGGTATCGCTCAAACTATCTATTTTTTTAGATGTCGGTAAATAGGTACTCACGGATAGACGTAGAAACACTTTTTAAGTTAAGGATTTTCTTCGAAATATATTGCAAATATTGTTAGTACGAGTATTAACCACACCTGTATATTTTTTAACAGTTTGTTGAGTTATGTTACTCTTTAACTGTTTGCATACTACGGAAGCGGAAGTCAGTCAAAGTTTTGCTAAACAATTTCTCATTGCTGAAATATCCTTTCAGTTACAACATTGCAATGCTGATAATAATTATAAAGATATGAAATAACAGATAAACTAACAAAAATATCAAACCATAGTACAATAAAGAAATCTACAAATATGCGGGCGCGGGCTACGAGTCTACGAGCGTTCTACGAAATCGGGCTACGAATTGCTTTTATTTATCATTTTTAAACTTCACTTAAGAACTCCATTTATCCCGTTTGTATAGTGCACACTTCGTTGCACACGAATACACGTCAAAAGAGATATGAATACCGGACGGGATATTTGTATATCGATTTTTATGAAGAGGTCTCCATGCATTTTCAATAACGATCGAACATTCTTCTAAAAATACAGAGATGAATCCGATACTCCCATTCACTAGCCCCTTCTCCACGTCTATATTGGATCGCAACATGATTTTGGCCCGTTTGAAAATTCTTAATTTACTCGGCAGTCCACCCGTTTTATTTATATCGCTGGGAATAATGGACCCCAATCCAATGGAGTATAATTTCCAAGGTTTCGGGTCGCGTCAATAAGTTGGTCTTCTTGAGCCTTCATGTCGTACATTTGAGTACCTTTTTGTTCGTATGAGAACTTCATTGTTGTGCTTCTCTACTTGGTCGCTTGTTGGATAAATACAGTGTTTTTCAAGCGCAAACTCGCCCGTAGCATTTGATGAGACCTTAGTCAGCAACACTGCAAGATGCTCGCTGTTCAGCTCCTCGATCCTCAAGGCGTTCAAGATGTCGGTGAATGTCGTGTCTCGAGTTCGACTAATGTGAGAAGCCGTCATAAATGAGTTGCTGGTCTCATGTGGTCAGTGACTGATTAAGAGTTCTGACCGCCCTAGGCTAATAATGAGGACGCGCCCTCGCCATGTCAGGTGTGTTACGGACGGCCTAAAAAGTAGTAACTGATTAGAGTACTTACAAGTGTGAAAATTTTAATATGGTTTACTATCAGATACAACCTATAAAATTTTTCAGATCGATCTGCAAGCGAAACTAACCTTGTTTTTTAATCTACATGACATTCAAACTTTTTTTATCGTGGTAAATTCATCAAATGAGCCAGGGCAGGGCGGGAGGGACTGTCAGACTTGTACTGACTAAAATCCACGGTGTCCTTCAGTACCTAGTCCTTTTTGTATCAGAGTCGCGGTATACGTTGTGTCCCGCGACTCGCGAGCCCAGCAGGCATTGGCCCTCTAAAAGGTCATTGTGCTGATACTCTTAGAGGCGCGCGTGGAACACAACACACCGTCGACCCGGGCATGGTTCATGGTTGGACAGCGAGTCGCCCATTACTCGCCGCCCGCATGCCCGCGCCTACGGTGGCCGGAGATCGTCTGCCGACGTCCGGCTCCGTGGGCGTCTACCACTGCGTCTGGGGTGGAGGGAGGACGCTGTCCTCTCCCTCACGCGGCCCGCCTCCTCCTTCGCGAGCATGACTGCTTCGCAGAAGGAGGCAACCGCTTCCCACTCCGTCTCGCCCCGCAGCACGGCCTCGACGAATGCCGGGCGCGAGAGGTCTCTGCCAATCGCCGCCGTGAGGACACGGCGGTGCTCTGCCCAAGCGGGGCAGTCCTGCACCGTATGCTCTACCGTGTCTTCCGGGCGATCCTCGCAATGCAGCGGTGACACCCAGGCCAGGCGTTTCCTCCTACCTCATCAGACACTAGGTACCTCCCGAAACTTCCGTTTCCGGTGAGGACCTGCGTCATGCGGTAGGTCAGGACAACGAGAGGGGGGCCGCGATTGCGGTGTGCCATGATATTCAACCTTAGGATGGCAAACCATTTTTTAAGCTGACCGTACATAAAGGCAAAGTGACAAGTGACTGCAGGTGCTGCAGGCTACCAAGTAGAAAACCAAATCTATGTCATATTTGGCCGCATGACTTGTAAGTTTCTATAGACCTACAACTTAGTTGCCATAGCCATTGACCATTAGTGTGGTCATCTAGTGT
Organism: Agrotis clavis; assembly: GCA_954870645.1. Classification (NCBI taxonomy): domain Eukaryota; kingdom Metazoa; phylum Arthropoda; class Insecta; order Lepidoptera; family Noctuidae; genus Agrotis; species Agrotis clavis. Next base: position 3,764,554 of record OX940919.1, on the reverse strand, counting down.
GTGAAGTTGCTTCAACTTGTTTAAAATATTTAATTAAATATTTAAAAAAAGGAGAGGCATCATCATAGACACGATTTCGGCGCCCCTCCCGATCCTCGCGCCCTAGGCTGCAGCCTAATTTGCCTAAGGGTTAATCAGGCCCTGCATGTGGTCCGGCTGTTGAAACACCTGTTTGCCACGCGCTGGCGGAAGCTGCATGAGATCGCCAGAGCTAAACAATCTACTAAAAATCTCGTGCGTGCGTGCACTGCGCAAAACATATTCAGAATAAGTTCCGATATTTGGTGAATTACATAGGTACCTATACCAAATACCGTCTACAAATTCTACAACATTACCTACGTAATAAATTGCGAAACAGAATGCTGATCCTCCAAGAATACTTTCAGGCCAAGATAGTGTTTATTCAGCACAATAGGATCGTAATTAACTAGACCCATTCATTCGTTCGTGTCAGCAGTGAGTGAATGAAAAGTCGTAATCGCACATCGCACAGTAATAAAGGTTCGTGGCAGACATGACGGGATACGAGCTTGAGTAAGCACAAAAGAGTTACAAAAGGTTCACTTTCAAAAGTTGTATAGAATAATTACTCACCATTAGATGCATTTAAAAGTGGTATTAGTGTAGTTGGTCTAAAACGGCCACTTTAAGTAATATTCCTAATGATTTTACGAGTATATTCGTGATCTTCCCGATATTTTTTTATGCATATTTAAAAGGTGCCTTTGGGAAGGGTGGAATCCAAACGATCAACCCCGGGCAACGTCATCACAGGCTATCTGTACCCAGTGGCGGATTTGCAGTTCTAGCCACACTAGGCCCCACACCATGTTCCGCCTCTTTCATAAATAGTCTTAATTATTAAATTCAATTTTACTTTATTGACCCATTTAAACTGATTCAGAAAATTGGTTTACATTAACAGAAAGCTGTAGTCTATAATATTTTCTGTCTTTGTTAAACTAAACGTACGAACTATGTTATATAAACGAAATGATTTGTACAGACGCCAGCACATCAAGCTACCACAATCTGTCAGATTTCTTTAATAGAATTTCAACCTTATCACAAGAGTAGAAGGTTAATGTTTGACTGGTAAAATCTGACAGATGATGAATCTGAATGCTCCAACCAGCCCGCGAAATTTAAATTTTCTTTCGTTTTTTGCAATCTGCAGGCCAGTGACTTGTTGTTACTTTATCAAAATATGAATTGCGGTAATAACAAGTATAATTTTAAATATAATAATTATCAAAACATTCGCTCCACCAGCTCTCACGTAGAAAAGCTGCATCTTGTTAAAATCTCCGAAATCTAACTTAGATGCAGGTTTTCTATGTGAGAGCTGATGGAGCGAATGTTTTGATAAATTTTATATTTAAAATTATACTTATTATTACCGCAATTTATATTTTGATAAAGTTACAACATGTCACTGGCCTGCAAATTGCAAAAAACGTAAGAAAATTTGAATTTCGCGGGCAACATCGACGCAATCACCTTAATTTAGAAAAGTAAGGTACCTACGCGCTACGTGATCGCGAGCCCATATAGCTGGAGAGCTACTGAACCCTGCGACTAACGGTCTTCCTGTAAGGTTAGAAATTTGTACACGTAATATTTACAGCATGCTAAGAGCAATAGCGACGACCTGGCAGGCGTCAGCCGTGCACATCATTAGACAATTTAATTTTCAAAGTGTAAAAAAAATTGAAAAAAAAAACTTGTTCCTGTAAGCTTAAAAATTTAACAGGATGTAGTTTATTTATTGTAAATCTTGGTACTTTTTCCAAAATCAGCGGGTTCGATTCCTGGCCAGGATTATTGATTTTTCTAAAATCCAACGATGCAGTTTTATTTTCGTCAAAATCGGCCTCGAGATTCCTTTCAACGTTTTTCGATATTCCTCATTGTTTCGGAGATAGTCACCCACGCCAAGTTGAAAAATTCAGCCTGTATATTAAAACCTTTCTCAGAATGTAACGCACACTTTTCTGAAAACGGCATCAAAATCAGTTCAGCCAAACGCGAGATAATTTTGATCTTACAGGAGAAAGTTTATTTTTCCTCATCAACTTTGCACTTTTCAATTCGCCTGTCACATACTTGTGCACCTTGTAATCGCCTGTCATTTTTTTTTTCCAAGATTTACAATAAATAAACTACATCCTGTTAAATTTTTAAGCTTACAGGAACAAGTTTTTTTTTTCAATTTTTTTTACACTTTGAAAATTAAATGGTCTAATGATGTGCACGGCTGACGCCTGCCAGGTCGTCGCTATTGCTCTTAGCATGCTATAAATATTACGTGTACAAATTTCTAACCTTACAGGAAGACCGTTAGTCGCAGGGTTCAGTAGCTCTTGGACTAATAGTTCAGTTATTTCTTTTTTATATTGTTACCATCTTACCATCAGTGATTTCTTGACACGATTTGCCGCCCCTAATATCTAGCCGCCCCCTAGGCCCGGGTCTACTGGGCCTTAGGGGAATTCCGCCACAGTCTGTACCCTGTGGTGACGTCTGAGCGATTCCACAGGTGGTGGTAAGCCTCACCAGGGCTGGCTAGCAACTACCATCCTATCGGAGTCAAATAATTTTATGCGAGTTCCGTTGGTGCGCAGAAGTTCCAGTTTAATCTCAGTGAGCTCGCATAATCTTAGGCCACATTTTTACTTCTAGGCTAAATTGAGGCAAATAATAAACACATTAAAACAAGCAACCAGATCGAAATCTATGCATATTTCGATCGATTCAAAAAACTTAGCCTACTGTTTCTAAGTCATAGTATGAACGACTCTCGTATCGTCTGTCTGGAGGGCGCGCAGTGTCGGCTCGCAGACTCTTTGAGAACACTAAATTATAGCTAAGCTACTATATTATGGAAGTATTACCTACAGTTGAATATTATCAATTGGACTAATTGTTAGTGCATAATAGACAGCAGTCTCATATTTTTTTTAAGTTTTTTTTTTTATTTTATTTGTGTTATGAAAGCCTTAGGAAAATGAATAACTTAAAAATTGAGAAGACATAAAAAAAATCCATAAATTGACCTCAAAGAAAACGGGACCACAGTGTTCAAGTACTGTTGTCTTCAGCGAGGCTTCGGGAAATTCCATTTTGTCTTCCCACGATGCGCCCTAACAGGTATTTCGAGTGTGGTTGGATGGCTCGGGTCCCTCTCCCCTCTCCGTGTACTGATAGTGACCATCTAGGTGGTTTTAGTGAGAATGACTTGGCCTTCGCTCTTATCTCCAAAGTACGAACACCTTTTAAAGAAATTACCTCCCCCGTTGAAAAAAGGCATCGAAGTAAAGATACTGATTAATTAAATTCAGGTGTCTTGAGATCTTCATCTTTATTTATTACCTACCCTGAATTTTTTCTTCGAATCCAACCCCAGCTTACGAGTCGATGAAGTCGGAATTGGTCCTCTGAGGCCGATTACAATATTTGAAGACAAAAGCCTATTATACGCAATCTTCTAGCCAACTTATCCTACTGCTTTTATAAATTAGGTTCCAACAAGGTACTACTCTTTAAGCACGAAACCGGTTAACCCGTAGCTTCGGCCAAAGCTTCAGTCGTTTCTGTTTATCCTAGAATAAGAGATATGAATCAAACATCGGGCAACCGATGGATGCAAGCGGCGAATTGTCGTTCGGCGTGGCGGTCTAAGGAGGAGGCCTATGTTCAGCAGTGGACGTCTTCCGGCTGATGATGATGATAAATCAAAAATTGGTGACAAAACAGTTGTCCCAAATCTCGATGTGTTATCAGCGTTACTTTATGAATTCAGAACTAATAAGGAGGAGAATTCACTCGACAATATTTAGAGTACTAGCCCGCGTTTTCGTTGACAGACTTGAGAGGAAACACCAAGGGCTGGAGAATTGAAAAATAGGTATTTGTAAAATCTATTGCTGTCGCGCAGTGCCCACAACAGAGTGCGATAGAGACAACTGCAGCTTGGACCGAAAATACCTTATTAAATGGCACAAAATCAACGATTCGTAGTCTCCTGATTACTCCTCCAAAACTTAACCGATTTCACTACTTTTTTCTTCAAAAAATAAAGAAAGGCATTGGCCGTGTTCCTATCTTTTCCTTTTTTTATATAATCTCGTCAAATTTGTTTTCTGGATATTTTGAACACAGCGGAAAATCTGGCCATTATTTTAGGATTTTGAATGTTCATAATTATCTCTTTTAATAATTAATTTATGGAAAAAAGGAAAACATAGGTACATGCCAATAGTGGTCATAGAATTTTTGTAAAAAAAATATTGCTCTACAGGCATTATCCAGGGAGAAAACAGGGGACTACGTTTGTATGGAAAAACGGCCGTGGTGTTTCCTCTTAAAACCCCCAGAGATCCAGAACATCTACCTACCCCAATCTCTCAATATCTTTAAAGGATTTTCAACTTTATCCCTAAATTAGTAGGTTCACGTTCGATTGGGAAAAGTATAAAGTTTCGAATAGGTTGGCGTGGTCTGTAGAGAAAGAGGTTGTAATACATGAACAACCTGCCGATTATACGTTTGTAAGTACTAATAAGCGAGCATGCTACAAGACAACACATTTTACAGCTAAAATAAAACGGATAATGTGCAAACTCCAGCAATATAACGCTATCAAAAACTCAGCGTCTGCTGAAAAACAAAATAATAAAAGCGAACGTATTGTCGACAGAACTTCGTCACAAATCTCAGCGGAAGAGGGCTTTACTTACATCTGCGCTAAGATATTAAGTACTTTCATAAGAGAAACTTGGGAAAACAAATTTATCAGGCCACTTTCGCTCGTGAACCCATGTCGTTATGGTCATAGAGTAGTGAGAAAAGAGCAAAAATGCGATAAACAACTTTTCCCTTCATGAAGGTAGGTAATTGTTGTAATTTAGTGGAGGAGTAAAGAGCTAAACGGAAATTGCTTGCGTATTACGGATATAGACTCAAGGAAATAGTTTACGAATTCCGAAAATCTTCATTACTGATACTAATTACATAATTTTGAATACAATAAAGAATATTATTAATATCCATTGTCGAAGGAAAATAATGTGTTGTGCGTGTAAAAAAACGAAAATGTAATAAAGTTTTGATAGAAAATTTCATGATTGATTTGAATATTTGAATGAAAGGTCGTTAATTATTAGAAAAATAACTTTATTACTAATTAATTGAACTTAATTCACAGTCAAAAGATCGATAATAATCATTCACGCTTCTGCAAAAGGCACACTGTAACTCTTATTACTAGTAAAGGCTTAAAGTTTAAAGGTACAAAACAAATCATTGGTGGGTCGTTTTATAGTTGTACAACTACATAAATGTGATCTTTGTTCGCACTTGGTTCACTTGCCAGACGTTGAGATTCTCGTATTCTTCGATGCAAGCCTCCACCTAAGTAGGAAACAAGAACTTTAATACTTGATATAGGGTAAAACACCCAACTATTGACCCTTTAAGCAGTTTTCCTTGCTTCTTTCGCAAAATAAACTAATGTACGAGTTGCAAGTAGAAATTAATGTTTTTGGAAGATAAAATAAACATTGGAGAATGTAACTAAAACATCATTAACAGTCATAGTCAGGTAAAAAGTGTTTTTTTTCTCGAGTTTAGCAAGAACAGTCCATTTGACCAGTTATCAACATGCTTGTACCAAATCGTCATGCAAATGACCAATTTGTTGACCTCCTGTAGTATAAGAATAAACTCAAATATTATTTATTATGAATGTGATACGAGGTTTTATTTGATAAAAAACAAACAAAGCTAGTCTTATAGCCCTTCTCATTTTCTTTTTTCACACTATTTAGGTCTTCAGTCTTCAAACGCGGTCAATAATATTCTTGCACTTATTTTTGAAATGTTGTAGTTTTTATCACTTTTTGTTGTAGTTTTTATCACTTTTTGTCCAATTTTTCCTCTTTATTAGTAGTTATTTCACTGTTCTGTATTATGCAGCAGATATAAAAATGTACGCCGGCAAAACAAATTGAAAGAATACGGCTTTAGTTCTACAAAGTGAGTTTAAAAATCTTTGAATTAATATTTATATATATTTTCCTAATTACATAAGACGGTTTTAAGTTTTTAAACTTATGTAGAAGACCTCATAAATGAAGAGAACATAGATACAAATAAAAAACTAGCTCACACTTTGCCTCGGACATGATTTAAGTCAGTTTGTTCAAACATGCAGGTTGGGGTATATTTTGTCATTTTATGCATTAAACCAACCTGTGGCTGAGGCATTGCTCGTGTTATATTCTGCAATTGTCCCATGGGATCATATACCGACATAAAAAGTATCCTGCGTCCAGGTATGTACACCCACTTAACCAGGTTTTAAAATTATCTGCTTTCCAAATTGTGTCAAAATCCATTCAGCCGTTCACTTTTCCTATAATATTAGTAAGTCTAAAATATTCAGGAGGATCCAGAATGTGACAGTAGACCGAAAATTTAAGTACCTCACTCAAATTATGCTACGTTCTCAGGTTACTACGTAAGGTATTTTTTATATTTGTGATTATGCAGATACACACCTTTAGGGGTGCCAACGCCCATGGGCGTAATACAGATGCATTAAAGTTAAGCTACCTCACCATTGAAAATGAACTATACGTACAAACCGTGGTGTCAGTAACTGGTATACTCGTACATTTGGTTAATTTCCAGCTATTGACATGCCATGTTAAAAAAATGGTTATTCATACATTTGAGTGTACCAGATATTGACCTCATCATTTTAACAAGTTAAGCCTCATTAAAACTTGAAAATCATGTGGAAAAGCATTGTGTCTGTCTTAAATAACGAAAAAATACCAAACTCTAAGGAATCTATCGTGTAAAACTGAAATAAAATGACATTGAAAACAACCGTCACCTTAGCAAATTGTTAAATTTCTTGATGATTTTAGGAGGGTATTTTGTTATCATAGGTTTACGGACGCAATATTGCTTTATTTAAATTTTCTGTGACGCCAATATATTACAAGATAAATTATATTTCATTTTCTGTATTCTTTATGCAGCACTGCAAGAAGATTTATTATTATTTTTGATAAAAACTGTAATGCGGTCAATAGTTGGTGGGAGGTCAGCAGTTGGGTACTTTACCCTACATACTAAGTATAATAGGCTGATTGACCGCAACAATAATTAAAAAAAAAAGTATCCCCTCTGAAAATACTAAACACTAAGGTATTGAAAAATAATGGGACGCGTATTTTTTTTTATATCATTAAATATTGACGGAGAACGCATCAAAAATCTGGGGGGCTCGTAACATCAAAACGCAGTAAAAAATATTTCACGGCAGGCGTCACGTACTGTGAATTTTAGAAGCGTCGTATTTGCTTTAATTTTGATTTACGTAACGAAAACGAAAACTGGGTCTTTGGACACTGTTCACTTAGGACTTATCACTTAAGCCCCGGAACGTAAAGGGCTATTGAAGGACACCGCAGATTTTAGTCAGTACAAGGCTGGCAGTCCCTCCCGCCCTGCCCTAGGTGGGAGGACTCACTCGATGATTTTACTACCTGAAAAGTACAAAAAATAAGGACTTATTTAAAGGAATATAACTTACTTGATCTGGCTTGAATCCCTTGTCGACGCAGCGCTCGATGACGTCAGAAATCTTGACGGTCTGGTTGGAGCCCGCCAGGTCGCGCACGATCGCGAAGATACGGTCCGTCGAACTTATACCCCTGAGTGACGAAAATACATTTAATTACATACAGAACATTTTTTAATAATTTTCAACATTTTTCATCTTCGGAAACCACCAAGGTTCACGGACCAAGTCTGTGAATCTATGGTCGCGGGACCAACGAATACCGTGATCCCAGAACGTAAAGGGCTATTGAAGGACACCGTGGATTTTAGTCAGTACAAGTCTGACAGTCTCCTGCCCTGCCCCGTGTAGGAACTCATTTGATGACTTAACCACGCTAAAAAAAGGCTGTGAATCTAGAGATTCGATTTCACCGGTGTACGGAACTATGTAATGTGGTAATACCGTGTGTGGCACCAATGTTTATTCTGGTCGTCTCACAGCGAAAAAGAATCGCGCACATCTGGATACTTTTTGCGCACATTGCTAAACTCAGTTCAATGAAAATGGTCGCGCAAAAATTAGCTGCTTTGTGGGCGAACATAAGTTACGCATAGCCTTGGCGGTCGGTGGAACAATTTGGTCTTCGATGTCCCTCTATCCTGTGTCAAATATGGAGTATGTTATTCTTACCTCTGTACATTCTCATCTACAGGTGACAGCGACTGTTTCGACATCTCCACTAAACGGATAGCTTCAGAAACATCTTCCTTCTCTACTACGTCTGACAACCTACACACAGAAAATTAAGAATAATACGCAGTCATTATTTTAATGCACCGTAAACCTGGTTAGTTTTTCACAAGTGTTTATGTAAAATATTTTATAAGTATCTAAATATATAAAACTCAAAGGTGACTGACTGACATAGTGTTCTATCTACCACTGGACGGATCGGGCTGAAAATTGGCATGCAGGTAGATGTTATGACGTAGGCATCCGCTAAGAAAGTATTTTGAACAATTCTACCCCCAAGGGGATAAAATAGGGAATGAAAGTTTGTATGAAACTTTGTCAATTTTATAAAAAATACATTGTTAAGTTCCGACATCCACGCGAACCAAGTCGCGGGCACAGCTAGTTTTAATTATAAAAGTTCAATATTTGAACGTTTACATTACCTGAGTCTGGCCAGCGCGGTGGACAATCGTAGTATAGCGAGTAAGTTCCTCGCGGACGTGAACGTCACATCACGAGCGTTGCGAGCCTCACGACGTAGCTCCACGTACGACGCTGCAACAATATAGCTCAGTTTATATTCTTTGTATGGATGGTATTTTACTAGCATATTTTGTACTTTTGGTAGCCTTTTGCGTTTCAAGGCTACACCCGATACACCGGTCAGTATTTGACACTATAAGAATCTTGTCAATGTTGCTGAAACACAACACGCCGGGACGACTTAGAAGGACTTCTCCTCGATCTGTTTTGTTTATTTTCTTTTGTTTTTCCTACATCATTTTGTTTTGTTCAGTTGTTGTTGTTCTGTCTTTTATGAGTCCAATAATAGTACATTACTGCCGCGGTCTATAATGGCTACTTTGCTGGTCGCGCTGATGATGGCCGACAGCGCAGCGTAGCGCAGCTCCAGGCCGACACAGCGCGGTCAGCATGCAGCACTTGATGGACGAGTTGAGATAAAGGCCGAGGCCGTAGGTCGAGGCCTTTACAGCGAGGACAGCAAGGGCTGCAATGATGGCCAAGCTGGAAGGCCTAGAGCGTAGCTAGGCTAGCTCGAGGCAATCATAGCGTGACTAGCGAAGCAGTCATCGTAGGCCAAGGCTTGTATAGTGCTTTACTCAAAAATGCTAGTACCTAACCTAACTAAAACCAGCAAGTTATGTAAATAAAATACAATATAATACATAATATTAATTAACTAGAAATTCAATTAAAATGACAATTTTGAAAAGTACAGTTACTTAAATTCAACACCGACTTTCCCGGTTTCATATTACTAATAGTTTGCGATAATTTTAATGCGGTTTTTGACTGCTGTATTATTTCTTCATTTATTACTAAGTCACTAAATAAAAATAAAAATTTCGCTAAACCGCGCTTTTGTTACTTCTTTGTTTTTTTTTTTTAATTATGGAATAAAATCTTTATGAACCTATCTCTTTGTATACAAACAGCTGTGTTTTAAATAAAATCTTTTTGCATTTTTTTTTTAAAGTTGAAACGTCAAAATAGCGGCCGGCAATGTTTTGCCGGCCTGTTAGAGCGGCCAGCAAAAACATTGCTGGCCGCTACTTGAAACAGACCGGCAAGGTCGACTTTGCTCAAACAAGGTTGTCAAAATAATGACCACATTACATGCATTTTTGAGTAAAAGCCTATTCTTTCTTTATTTCTATCCATATGATATGAGCCCACGACCCGGCGGCGGCGCGCGAGTTCGCCACCCCATACGACCTCCGTGAGGACACGGCGGTGCTCTGCCCGAGCGTGTCCTCCGTGCGGTCCTAGACGTATCCTCCCGCTGAATCCGAGACAGGAACTTTCCACAACAACCGTGTCCGGTTGGGACCTGCGTCAGGCGGACGATGAGGTCGTCGATATAAAAGTGTTATTATATACATATATATACTCACAGACGATATAATCAGTAAGATGGTTGGGCACAGCGGGGTTCTTCCTCTTGCAGAGCGCCACGTACCGCCGCACGAGCCTCATGGGCAGCGCGCGCACGGAGCTGGGCGGCTGGCTCGAGTGCTGGTGCACGTACGCTATGTGCTTGGCTAGCTCCAAGTCCTTCTCACTGTACAAACAACGTTGTATTTAATCATTTGCTGTTTAGAAATCATTTTGCCAGAAAGGAGTTGAAATGCAACGGCGGCATTTATTTTCTTTTTTATAGTGTAATAACTTTCTTCGCTTCTGTAGGAGTGTTTTCATGAAATAGGACGGGATTGTACCCCCTGCCGGCCTACAATTGAATGCACTCCACAGAATTGTCCGGTTAAGCAGCACACAACCTCCTCTAGTTTGACCTGCGATTTGCGACTCCCAAAAAAACAGAAGTGTGCCCATGGAACGGAAGTGAAATAGGACTGGTTAACTACCGCAAAAGAGTTGGCCATCAGATGTTAGGAACTCTTGCTAGGGTTTGTTTTTCGATGGATTAGAGTTGAGCGATTTCTGCCGAGGTCTCTCTTTAAATAAATCTATTCTAAATTGAAAGATTCAAGTATACGTACCGGTTAGGTTTGTCCTGTATGAGCCACAGTAGATCAAACCGCGACAGCAGCGCGGCTGGCAGCTGTATGTTCTGTTCGATGGTCCGCTTGGGGTTGTAGCGGCCGTACGCGGGGTTCGCGGCCGCTAAGATCGACACACGTGCGTTCAGGCATGTCATTATACCCGCCTGACAACGGAAAAAAAGAAGTAATTTAAAAAAAAGCCGTTGCGCCACGGAATTACTCCTGTGTCGTGGGTGCGTATTAGCTACATTGCAATCATAGTGAAAAAAAAATGTAATCACACATCATCTTTCCATCTTTATCCTATGGTTACGGTTAGCACAACACTAAGGTTGCGTTTCCACTGAGGCGGAGCGGAGCGGAGGGCGATTCACCAATCACACGGCTTGAGTGGAGAAGAGATGTGGATTTCAAGCCATGTGATTGGTGAATCGTTCTCCGCTCCGCTCCGCTCCGCCTCAGTGGAAACGCACCCTTACCACTTCCAGGTACGTCATCATTCATTCCTTGTCCTCGCTTATCATTCCTCTCACAACTAACGACACGGTTAGCGTAGTGGCAGAGTGATTGGACTGCTGTGCAGCATGTCGCGGGCTCGATCCCCGCACGGAACAAACATTTGTATGACCTACAAGTAGTTGTTCCAGGTCTGGGTGTTTAAATGTGTTATTTACAATGTTTGTAAACGCAGCCACGACACAGGAGAAATTCCTAGAGTGGGGCAACATTAAAAAAAAAAGAACTCATCCATCTTTCCTTTGACCATACCTACCCTCTTTTTTTACAGCCTATCTAAAATATCTCAGACTGCTGAAAATCTTACTGCTATGGGGATGGCAACGGGGGAACTAATGGCGCTAGTATAGCTTGTTCCAAGCATCGTCATTGGTTCAAATCAATTCAAATCTTGAAGGTACTTCAAAATAGTACTACGTCATTGGTCGAATTAGGACTAAGCTATGGTGGCGCCATCTACATTAGCTTTGACTTGCCTTCCCCATTATAGCACAATTTTTAGAGCTTTAAAGAGCATTAGTAACCTTAGCAATACTGATGGTCTGCTGCTCCATGACCTCGTGTATGGCGGTGCGGTCGTTCTCGGCCATCTTGTCGAACTCGTCGATGCAGCACACGCCCTGGTCCGCCAGCACCAGCGCGCCGCCTTCCAACATCATCTCGCCTGTGAAGGGATCCTGTGCAGAACAAATGTGTATTTAATCACCAGCTCTTCACCGTGGTCTCACCACCGCTGCTCGGCTACTTTTGGTCGTAGCGCGACGATTTATAGCCTATAGCCTTTCACGATAAATGGACTATCCAATAAGAAAAAACTTTTTGAAAAAAAGAGACTTCAAAACCAAACACAAAAAAACTATAAACTTTTCTTTCGGAAGTCAGTGGCTTTGTTTTTTTTTTATTTCATTGACATAATTATAATATGGCCACCAACTTCCGAAAGAAAAGTTATTTTATAGTTTTTTTTGTGTTTGTTTTTGAAGTCGATTCTCTTTTTTTCTAAAAGTTTTTTATTTTTCCCTTTTTAGTTGAGATAATCAACAAAAATCTTCATAAAATCGGCGTCTTTGAAAATCTACAATTCTATTAAGCAAAACGGATCTATGTGAGCAACTTCACGAGATATCCATTATTGTTATATACTAAAACCTTTAGTCCGGTCAATTTAGACCAAAAAATGAGAGTGAAGTTACATAAAGTCCCAGCAAGCTGAATTTCAGTGAAATTGTTCAAAACATAATTATAAACAATGTCTAAAAGTTCCCCATCATTCCCCTGTAAGGAAAAAAAATAATTCAAGGTCAATGGTCAAAAAAATGAGTTTTTCGCGATTTTCAGCAAAACGGTAAGTTTTATCATAAAAGTACCTCAGACTAAAATTGTAGAAAATAAAATTATCTATAAAAATGTAATAATACTTTTTTTCTTACGAGCCACCGTTTCTGAGATATAACGAGTCAAAAAGTTATAAAAGTTGTTATCGTCACAATAAGCACACGTTTCCACCAGGGTTGGCATGATTAAAACAAGTTGTTTTAAAACACATGTTTAAAACAGTGTTTAAAACAGTTTGAAATTAAACAGTGTTTTTTATTACATGTTTAAAAACAAAGATTAAAACAAGTTTTAAACATTGTATAAAACAATACGAAAAAAAACATGTATTAAAACTACTTTTCATGGCGCTTAACTGAATATAAAATGAAAATAAAATAATATTTGAGTGAATAGTTCAACATAAAACCAATCGAGTCTCTATTGCTGTTATATTTTTGAACTTTCATTGGAATTGTAATTAACTTAATCATTTTTTTAATAAAACGTGACCCACACTAGGAATTTTTACTGTGTCGTGGGTGCGTTTACAAACATATTAACTCACACGCAAAAACTCCCAGCCCCGACAACATTATTTTTATGTTGTGTATTTCATTCAATCAAACAAATAAGTAGATATGTAAGTACCTACCAGGATTTGTATGGGACTAGATAGCACCTATTTTTGAAACATTATCATAATTCATAATAATTTCAAAACAATTAAAATTGTAACAATTTGTATTAAAAAACAACATTAAGTACCTAGTCATATAAAAAACGTAAACTTCGATCCCTAATGTCGGCTAACGAAAGAAAGTAATTTAAAGGATTATTGGTTATTCCCCTATTTTTTAGAGTAGGTCGGTGTTTCTTCGGTGGTTCATTGTTCATACGGTGATTCCCCGCGCGCGGGGAATCACCTCATGAACAATGAACTATTTCTACGAATAGGAGTCGCTCAATATAAAATCAACATTATAACATACCTACCGGGTGAATGTGAAGCGTTTGATTACGCAACATACAAATAAATGTTAGGTATCTATTGTCTATTGATCGTTTTTTCGTTATTATTTAATTTATTATGGCGAGTTTATAAAGATCTAGTCTAGAAAAGAAACATAGTCGAATTAATTTGAAATAATGCCCTAAACTAAAAAAAAACAAAAAAAACACTTGTTTAAAACATTTTAAACTGTTTGTTTTATAAAATTTAAAAAAAACTGTTTTTTTTCCAACCCTGGTTTCCACGCCACCTATGAGGTAGTGTAGGGTAGTGAGGTTTCCCCAGTAGGTCTACTCCACGGGTCAGTTGCGATGATTCCCGATGTCCACCCCCAGCTTGTCCCCCGCTGGGGGACAGCGCAACTTTTTCTAAAAAATGTTCCCAATGTCCACCCCGGGGTGGCCATTAGGAACTTTTTTTAGAAAAAGTTGCACTGTCCCCCAGCGGGGGACAGTGAAAGGTTTTTTTTAAAATAAATTCTTTGTCCCCCACGGGTGGACAGCGCTTCAATTTTAAAAATGAGAATTCTCAGTGTCCACCGCGGGTGGAAGGAGATACTTTTTTTTATTTATTCCCGGTAGCGGGCCCTTTTAACTATTGTTAATACTTTGACTGAAAAAAAAACTAGTAATGAAATATAAAGATTGTAAATGTAAGCTTAGTTATGAAAAAATACTATTTTAACAATTTCACATACTTAGATCATTTTGTTTAAAACCATATCTTAGTTTGTACACACATATCTTAGTTTGTTTGGCTACACATCAAACTATGCAAAACCAATATAAGCTGACCGTTGAGTGTGCGGAAAGATTTCACAAAGCGAGATCAAGACAAACTGGTATTGTATAGGTTGATGTGTAACCAAACAAACTAACTATTACACAAACAAACAAACTAACTAGCTGTGTGTCCTAGTAAAGTTTTAGTTAGCATTCTTCTGGGCTCGTTTTATTATAAGTTTGTGAGATAAAAACTTTTAATAAAGCGAGCCTGTAAAATTGGATTAGAAAAATTGGTATAATGTTACTCTACCTTGTATGAACATTTTAAATGATTAAATACTTTTCAGGTGTATATAATTAGAAATAAATGTCAAATCCTAGTCAATTTCAAAAGAAAATTTTAAAACAAAATTCTTACAATACATAAACCTACTTTGGAATTTTTAATTATGGTGTTAATTAGAAGATTTTTTTAAAAATAAACGTTGATTTTAAAATACATGCTTAATTTGTTTTTTTATTATTATTTTAATAAACTCATCATCTTCCTTCTAAAGTCTTTAATCTGTAACGAGTCTTCACTCAAAGTTTACAAAAACAATTAAAAGGGAATAAACAAAAAAAAGTATCTCCGTCCACCCGCGGTGGACACTGAGAATTCTCATTTTTAAAATTGTAGCGCTGTCCACCCGTGCGGGACAACGTAAATATTTTTAAAAATCGTATCACTGTCCCCCGCTGGGGGACAGCGCAACTTTTTCTAAAAAAAGTTCCTAATGGCCACCCCGGGGTGGACATTGGGAACATTTTTTAGAAAAAGTTGCGCTGTCCCCCAGCGGGGGACAAGCTGGGGGTGGACATCGGGAATCATCGGTCAGTTGTGATCCTGTTTAATGTAAAACTATTGCAAAATAACGGAAATTTTCAAAGATTGGGAAAGATGAAACAATGTAAATGAAAAAAAAGTGTTGAAGTTTATTTGTCTTATTCGTAAGTTTCAAATTCTTGTTCTTCTTCTTGCTCTTCGTCTTGTTCTTCTTCTCCTGCTTCTTCTTCATATTCATTTTGGATGCAAGTAAATTGCGATACATCGCTCAATAGCGATGTATCGCATGATACTTCGTCGGAGTCAAACGAATCCTCCATTGTTTGTGATTCAATATTAGAGCACGACCGGCCTTGACAATTTGTGCATGCCAAAGAACAAGACAGTCCGACTTTTTTGCAACCACATTTAGCACTGCATCCCTTTTTGCAGTTGCAAAAAATAGTGTTCAGCAGTTTTTCCGGCGCAGGTAGTAAAGTTTGAACTGGCTCTATTATATTGTTGACCAACTTCCAAGACCCTACAGACTGGGGGTCTGTAGGGTCTAGCTGATAACCAAGCCACACTTGAACTTGGTAATATACTCGAAAAAGATGTTGGTGAGCAGCAACTGGGGTTGGAGGAAGACGAGCTAATTGAAGTTGTTTTTTATTTTTAGTATTTTTAACGAAACATGCATTCGATGCATATCTAAACAGGTAGTTTTTTTAGGAGCTCCGTACATAGAAAGAAGATGCGAAGCGGATGCCGTTGGTCATAACTTCTTGTTGAATTGAATTACTCTTTTTAAAAACTTCAGCACATTGAATTAAATCTTGTTTTTCAAACATTTTGAAAACTGCTGTTTTACCCCTCCTGTAAAATGTAGGTGTCGTATCACAGCCAGTTATTGCGTGTAAAAATAGTACACTTTACTAAAGTAAATAAACTTTTTGATGAATATAATTATATCTGATTGATGCTGAGCTTTTCCTGGTTTTAAGAGAAAAATAGTTTTTTCAGTTGGCGTTCGAGCAGTGAGTAATACAAGTAAGTCAACATCTTCACCAACAACAATAATTGTATTTGTCAAATTGAATTGCTCTATTGCTGTTTCAATGCATATTATGACGATAACAACTTTTATAACTTTTTGAATCGTTATATCTCAGAAACGGTGGCTCGTAAGAAAAAAAGTATTATTACATTTTTATACATAATTTTATTTTCTACAATTTTAGTCTGAGGTACTTTTATGATAAAACTTACCGTTTTGCTGAAAATCGCGAAAAACTAATTTTTTTGACCATTGACCTCGAGTTATTTTTTTTCCTTACAGGGGAATGATGGGGAACTTTTAGACATTGTTTATAATTATGTTTTGAACAATTTCACTGAAATTCAGCTTGCTGGGACTTTATGTAACTTCGAATGTCTAAATTGACCGGACTACTTCCCCAGAATGTAACAAACACTTTTCTGAAAACTGCATCAAAATTGATACAGCCAAACGCGAGATTATTGCGGACAAACATGCAATCGTCCCTTAAAATCTACGATCCAAGTAAGCAAAACGGATCCACGCGGGCAACGTCACGGGATATCTATTAGTGTTATACTAAAACCTTCTCCAGAATGTAATGAACACTTTCCTGAAAACTGCATCAAAATCCGTTCAGCCAAACGCGAGATAATCACGTACAAACAAACAAACATACATACATACACACATACAGGTCGAACTGAGAACCTACTTTTTTTTTAAAGTCGGTTATAAAGAATTTTTAAATTCGAACCAGTAGTTCCTGAGAGTAGCGCGTTCAACCAAACTAACCCTTCAGTTTTATAATATTAGCTTCTGCCCGCGACTTCGTACGCGGATTCTGTTGCTTTTTCTTAGCGGCAACGAGGTCGCCAAATCGAATTTCTGAAACGTCTGATGTCGAACTCTAAGAGCCCGGGGGCGGGAAAAATCGGGATGCGCGAGACGATTCGAGACGTTCCAGACCTTTCATTTTTGTAAGTCAACAGGAAATTCCCATCAGACTAAACAACTGTGACTAAGACGCAACGACGATATAATACTAGACTCGTAATAACAGGCGACCGATGTCTGCCAACACATTAGGCAAAAAAGTCTTATAACCGTCTCATTTCGACCAATCCTGTGAGCCGTAAACATACGTTGAGACAGAACAGACCTTGAGTTAGCCAATCACAACGCAGTACCCCGCCCCCCTCGCTTACGTATTACCTCAGCGAGTTGGCAGAATAGTTTTGTTCGTTAGATCGTGCAATGAGTAGTCTAGTATTATATCGTCGTTGCTAAGACGTCATTCCTATATGTATATGCTATAGTGTCGCTGGGCGCTTGGAATTCCACATAAGGTGTTCCTGATCTTCAATTTTTATAAGTCAACAGAGAGTGCTCATCAGGGCTGAAGACGTCATCATTTCTATACAATAATAATAATGTTATAGTGTACCGCCGCACCGCTATGTCCCTGCATTTTAAATCTGTAATATCTTCGCAAATCATTATTTTCCTGCCCTTCCTTCCCTTATCCCATTCTACTTGGGGTTGCCGTGGTCATCGCAACACGTTTTCTTCTTCCA
Source organism: Agrotis clavis (assembly GCA_954870645.1). Classification (NCBI taxonomy): domain Eukaryota; kingdom Metazoa; phylum Arthropoda; class Insecta; order Lepidoptera; family Noctuidae; genus Agrotis; species Agrotis clavis. The sequence goes on along the minus strand of OX940919.1, from coordinate 3,746,727 downwards.
TTCTCCCCTATCAGACGTCACAGCATCATTCACTCCTTTTTACCGACTTCAAAAAAAGGAGGTTATCAATTCGACCCGTATGTATGTAATATTTCCAGAACTGGCCAGTTTTCGTGTAAGTTAGTCTATATCAGCGTCTGAACAAATGTGCCATTTTTTTTTTGAAGACGGTTAAAAAAACAGCATCAAAATCCGTTGCGTAGTTTTAAAGATCTAAGCATACATGGGGACAGAAAGCGGGAAGCGACTTTGCTTTAAACTATGTAGTGAAATAAAGATATAAATTACGATTTCTTTTTAATAAGATCTTACCATAACTGGTGAAATGCAGTGTTGCCGTTACGACAATCTAGTTTGTGGCCACATGTAAGAAAAAAGTAGCCAGTTTTGCAAAAAAATCTCTTTCAAAATTCGGCTAGAAATGGCTAAAGTGCTTTTGGCCAGATACTGTTATCCAAATACTATTGATAAATATTACAATTTCGGCATGGTGATAAATGGGTCAAATAAAACAATTTTAATACTTAGTATTTAACATTATTATTAAAGGCTGATTAAAATAAACGTTCAGCTAGTGAAAAATATTCTCAATTATTATTTGGTTTAAAATTAAAAATCAATTCCAAAGTCTACAGTGACAGAGATTCATTAATCTCTTCGTCAATGGGTGATGATGTGGGTGGTATTTCAATTTGTTTGACCGATTTGACCGTTTTTGTGACTTTATTTAAAACTTCAGTAGGCAAAACATAATTGTGGTATGCTTTTTTTAATATTTTTAATTGTTTTTTTTTTTTTGTAGTTTGGTTTAATTAATCGGTAGATTTCCAATAGTAATTTAGTAAAAGTTTAACAATCGAAAAATCAGCCAGAAGTGGCTAGATTTATTTTAGTGGCTAAAATGGTTTTCTATTTGGCTAGAACCGTTGAAAATCCGCTAGATCTAGCCACAAAGTGGCTAAAACGGCAACACTGGTGAAATGTTGGGAATTTCGGGGATTATGTGTTTTATAAGAACAATTTCGTCATTACACGTCGTACACTTGAAAATAATGGAAGATATAGATCAGAAGCTAGAAGACTAAAATGATCCCTCTTGTATGTAGACTTACCTTCATGACAGCGGCCGTGAGCCCGACCCCGGAGGAGCCTCGCCCTGTGGTGTACTGTGAGCGCGGCGCCAGCCGGTCGATGTAGTTCAGGAGCTGGGACTTGGCCACGCCCGGGTCACCCATCAGGCAGATGTTTATATTGCCTCGGATCTTCATGCCGTTTGGACGCCTACATGAAAAAATTAGTTGTAAAAAATTATAACTCTCAGGCTGGGAGGGCATGATGGACCAATAGTTTTTAGTTTCTATAATTTTGGAATTTAAAACATTTGCCAATACTTTCATTGTGCGCACAGCTAAGAAGTGAATTCCCTGCCTGGGTCTTTATTTCCTGATAGTTATAACTATCCTTAAGAGTGAATAGGTTACTTCTAGGCAAGTATGCTTCACAGACGAGTACAGCATCGCATTAGGCGAGATGGTAGTGGGCAAAGGCAAACAATATCTTCAAAAAAAATCGTAGACAGAGGTTCATAATTACAAGGAAAGCTGACCTTAAAATTTAGATGCCTAAGAACAACGACTATATATTACTAGACTACGCATTGCACGATCTAACGAACAAAACTATTCTGCCAACTCGCTGAGGTACTACGTAAGCGAGGGGGGCGGGGTACTACGTTGTGATTGGCTAACTCAAGGTCTGTTCTGTCTCAACATATGTTTACGGCTCACAGGATTGGTCGAAATGAGACGGATATAAGACTTTTTTGCCTAATGTGTTGGCAGACATCGGTCGCCTGTTATTAGGAGTCTAGTATTATATCGTCGTTGCCTAAGAACAAGGCAATAAGCCAGGAAGTTCTATATTTAATAGTAGTAAACGTAAGTAGCTCCTTACTTATCGACTCCTCCAACTAGCAGTAACAACAACGCCTTCTTCACGTCCTCGTGGCCGTATATCTCGGGCGCCAGGCTGCGAGCCATGCGCGAGTACAAGTCTTCATCAGCTAATTCTGCCAGTTCCTCCTCTGTCAATGCCTCCGCTATTTCACTCTCGTCTGCTTGGTTTAGGCAGTTTACGGACTAGAGAATACAAACATAGAATTAATTACAACTGTGAGTCAATAAAGGGAATAGCCTGATTTATATTACAAGAACTACATGTAATGTTACAAAACTATTTGTCATTATTTTTTTAACTGTATTTCCTTGAACCATTGAAATACGACTATGAGAGCCAGATTAGCAGCAAATTTACTATTCCAAATTATGTAAACATGATTGTGCTTAGTACAAACTAAAGGCCGTCTAACTATATGGTTTCTTACATAACCACCCTCAAGTTTAAACATTTAGTATATGTAACACAATTTTACATAATAGCATTGTTTTGGTGTTAGGTTAGTGACTGTATTGTCTTTAGTAATTTAGGGTCTACTCACATGTGCCTCTAAGTAGGTGTCAGACAGTAATCCCTGCACGATTTGCCGGAAGCCAGTAGACAGCAGCGGCAGGAACACGCCCGTGACGGCCACGTGGTCGCCGGGCTGCGCGCGGCGAGTGGTCTCACCGCGACAGTACACGGACAGCTGGCGCGGGATGTGGCCCACTGGCACTTGGTCCGACTGTAATAATGTAGTACATTACTTCACAAATGAAACAATGTGGGAAACAGATTCTCGACAATAGAAAATGGTTTTTACTGATATGCTTCAAATGTCAAATAGAATTGAAAAAAAAAATTTTTTGATTTCATATCCTTTGAACCAAAGGTAGTGACCACCTTGGGTAAGCATACAATTCTTAGGAAGAATACAAATAAACCTACATGCTCCTGAATCTTCAACTCCTGGAACTTCTGGAATCTGGAGCCCCTGGTCTGCAGATGCAGCTGTCCGGCCGTCTTGTTGAGACGACACTCGTCGGCCGAGCACGACGGTGGCGGCGTGAACTGCAGCGAGCGCACCGGCTGGTAGGTCTCCGCGCCACAAGCGCTGCAGGAGTAGGTCGCCACCACTAGCAGCGGCTTCACGTCCGTGCAGCGGGTTACTATGCCTGAAGTAAGTAAGTGTTTGGTCTATATGTTAGTGTAACAACACTGTTAGCGCAGTGGCTGAGCAACGGTCTGCGCAGCATGTCGCGGGTGTGTGTATGTGAGTTTCTATGTTTGTAGACGCTCCCACAGTACAGGGAGAAATTCGTAGTCTGGGGCAACGTATTTTTTTTTTAATAAATAAATAACAAGTTTTATATCTAAAGTGTAATCAAATAAATCAGCCTTTCAAGGATATTCTTTTTTTTTTTTTAGCATGGTAAAATCATCAAATGAGTCCTCCCACCCTGGGCAGGGCGGGACTATCAGACTTGTACTGACTATAATCCACGGTGTCCTATGTTCTATGTTCTATGTTAGGGGTTTTGGTTTCCGCACTTAGTCCTTCATGTGGACCATTGTGCGTGAGCCATAGTGGCCTTTGGTGGCTTATTCCAACCAGCCCACCTCCCTCCAGAAGTTGATCAGGTTCTTTGGTCTGTGGAGAACATCTGTGTAAGTCCTGGGTGTCCCGAGGGTCTCTGTCCTGATCTGTGTGACACCTGTGCACTCGAAGAGCACATGCGCGACGGTTTCCTCAGTCTCCATGCAAGCCCTGCACAGGGGGCTGTCCGTTATGCCTATTGTGTGGAAGTGTTTGTTTAGGTTCAGTGTCCCGTTATGGTCCCTGTCAGCAGACGCATGCCGGTCCTGTCCAGGCGTAAAAGACGTCTGGTTAGCCTGCCATCTAAGGATGGCAGAGCTTCTCTGGATTGCCTGCAGCCTGGTGTCGAGGTCCAACATCTCTCTGCTTGTGTGAGGGTGCGCTCCTGCAGCCATCTACGTATCTGGTTGAAGGGAATGGGTATAATGGGTTCAGGTCCGCAAACTGATGCGCTGGATGCTCTCCTAGCTAGTTCATCAGCCGCGTCGTTGGCCAATGATCCGCTGTGTCCTTTAATCCATTGTAGTGTCACTTTGTTGCGTTTAGATACCGTTAGGCGTTCTAGTGCATTGTGACATTCTAGTATTAACCTTGAAGTGGTATATTGTTTCTCCAACGATTGAAGGACTGAGGCGCTATCAGAGAGTATACGTATATGGGTGTCCGTAACTCTTCTGGCCTCTATCGCATATGCTGCTTGTATGATGGTAGACGGTGTTGTACATTCCCAGCGGGCTGGATATATTTATGTTAAGGTCGTGTGAGAAGACTCCAGCCCCGGTTCCGGAATCAGTCTTTGATCCATCTGTGTATATCCTCAGCTCTTTCGGGCCTGAATAGTCACACTGCTCTTCTGCAAGTGTGATACTGTAGTGCTTTACAAAGTGGTATTGTCTTGGGGCTTTGTCGCAGGGTGATGCCATCATTGGCTGTTGTTCGATCGCATCATTCTTAATTCGCGTATGTTTAATTCTGGAGTCTTTGTTTAGGGTTCCCAGGGCATGAAGCCTAAAGGCGGCTAGGGCCGCCTCTTTCTGCACGATGAGGTGTAGAGGTGGCAGTCCAAGCATTGCCTGTAGGGCAGCGGTGGGTGCAGTTCTCATACAGCTAGTAATTGCCATACAAGCAAATCGCTGCAGCTTTTCGAGGTCTTTTTGGGTTGTGCTCAGGTTTGTTCTGGGCCACCAGACCAATGAGCCGTACGTGACTGTCGGTTGTATGACAGTGGTATATAGCCAGTGAGTGATCTTGGGACTGATCCCCCAATTCCTGCCAAGCATTCGCTTGCACTGCCATAGGGATATGCTGGCTTTTGTAGTGATGTAGTTGATGTGTTTTGCCCAATTCAGCTGTTTATCCAAAAAGATGCCCAGGTATTTGGTTTCAGTTGATAGGCTTAGGGTGGTTCCAAAGAAACGTGGAAGCTGTAGGGTCGGCAGCTTCCTCTTTTTTGTGAAGAGAATCAGCTCGGTTTTTGAAGGATTTACTGATAGCTGGTGTTTGTTGCACCAGTCCTCCACTATTTTCAATGCTTGGCGCATGAGGTTGCACAGGGTATTTTCGTGAATGCCATTTATTATTATGGTTATATCGTCGGCATACCCTACAGTGAAGTAGCCGTTATCATTTAGTGTTTTAATGAGTTTATCTACAACCAGGTTCCATAGTAGCGGTGAGAGGACTCCCCCTTGTGGGCAGCCTTTCGCCACGATGGCCCTTGTAGTGTCATTTACTGTAACTTGTACAGCTCTTTGCTTGAGCATGTTGCTAATCCATCCGCTCAGGGTCGGGTCTATGTTGTGCCTGTCTAAGGCCATGTTGATGCTGTTGAACGTGGTTTTGTCAAAGGCGCCCTCAATGTCAATAAAGGCGGCCAGTGCTGAGCATTTGTGGTCCACTGCAATTCAATCTTGGATACTACGCTATGTAGCGCGGATTCCGTTGATCTGCCCGTGGAGTATGCGTGCTGTTGTTTGTGAACCGCTTTTTTCCGAAGAGGTCCGTCTCGGATATACCTATCACAGAGTCTCTCGAGGGTCTTCAGTAGGAAAGATGTGAGGCTTATAGGTCGATAAGCCTTGGGTTGGGTGTAGTCCGTTTTGCCAGGTTTGGGTATGAAGATGACTTTTACCTCCCGCCATGCTAGGGGTATATGTCGAAGTGCTATGCATGCCTGATAGATTTCCATCAGGTATGGTAGTAGTTGTGCAACCCCCCACTGTAGTAGGGCCGGAAAGATGCCATCTAGTCCTGGGGACTTATAGGGCTGAAAGGTGTTAGTAAATAAATAAATAAAATAAAAATAAAATTTATTTATTTCAGGCAAGATGCCCATACCAGAAAATTGGCCCACCTTATCCGGTCTTCCGTTATTATGCTGTGGGCTCTGGACCAGTCCATATCCGTTGGGGTCCAGTCTGGTTCTGCCTCCCATGTCCTGTCCTCTAGGAGTTTACAGTCGAGGAAGTGAGTCTCAAGAAGGACCTTACTGGTTTCCAGGTCCGTGAGTGTATATGTGTTGTCGGGTTTTTTCAGCGTTCCAAGGGTTCGGTCTTGGTCGGTTGAGAGGATTTTCCTTACCCTTGCGGCTTCGTTATTGGTCTCAATAGATTCACAGAATTTGCGCCAGGCTGTCTTTCTGGCTATTCGGATTTGCTTTTTATATTTGTACTGGGTCTCTTTGTATAGTTCCCAGTCGTTTGGGAGTCTAGTGTTTTTGGCTCTGTTGAATTGCTTACGTAATGCATCTCTGAGTTTACCAAGTTCAGCGTTCCACCAGGGATTCCTCTCATGACTGGTTTTTGGCTCTCTTAGTTTACAGCATGCATGGTAAGCTTCTGTTAGATATTCCGATAGTTTTGTTACTGTGTATTCTAGTTGGGTTGGGTCTCTTATGGTTACTTGTGATAGGTGTCTAGCCAGCAAGGAGGCTAGGAGGCGTTTATATCCAGGCACATCAGTGCGCCGCGGGTTTCGCCTCGGTGTGGGTTTCCTCGTGTTGGTGGTCAATGTGAAGCGGATTCTTCTATGGTCAGAGCAGGAAGGCTCGTCTGATACGTGCCAGTTAGTGATGTGGTTAGTCGCGTTTTCTGTAGCAATCGTTAGGTCTATGATCGTTTGTCCTCGGACTGTGACCCAAGTGGGTTCAGAGCCCCGGTTTACGATGTTAAGGTTAGTAGTCCACGGTGTCCTTCAATAGCCCTTTATGTTCCGGGGTCACGGTAAGGAAATAAGTCCCGCGACCCCGGCAGGCTTTGGCCCTCTGAGAGGGGTCCCCGTCATTTTTGCTAACGCTCTTTGAGGCGCGCGTGGAACACAACGCGCCGTCGACCCGGGCATGGTCCATGGTCGGACAGCGAGTTGCCCTTTACTCGCTGTCCGCATGCCCGCGCCTACGGTGGCCGGAGATCGTCTGCCGACGTCCAACGCCGTGGGCGTCTACCACTGCGGTTGGGGCGGAGGGAGGACGCTGTCCTCTCCCTCTCGCGGCCCGCCTCCTCCTTCGCGAATATTACTGCTTCGCAGAAGGAGGCGACCGCTTCCCACTCCGTCTCGCCCCGCAGCATGGCCTCGACTAATGCCGGGCGCAGCCTTTCAAGGATTTAGGGCCGAAACACATAACCGCGTTGCGTCGCCGCAACGCTAAAATCGGCAGTTTGCGTTGCGGCGTTGCGGCGTCGTGAAAAAGAGCGTTTTATAGTCGTTCGGTAGGGTAACCAGTTCGTCGTGATTTTTTATTGTGGATAGACGTCTCTGCCATGGACCATCGTGAAAAATGTATTTCTTATTTGTTAATAAGAAGACATTACTCTGCTATTTTTATATATTGCATTACGTTGCGGCGGCGCGCCGCTTAAATCGGCAGTGACGCTACTGTCGATTCTAGCGGCGCGGCGCCGCAACGCCGTTATGTGTTTTGGCCCTTAGAGAAAAAAACAGTGAACAAACACACTTTTTTATGCTTGAATTGCTGCTTACCAAACCCTTGATTGACATGATTAAGCTTGAGTTTCAATTATAATAAGCCAATAATTGCAAGATCCCCCTGACTTGGAAAGAAATTTTTGATGGAATTGTTTCAGAATAGACAGTGAGAGGGAGAATAGACTAAAAATGATTTATGAAATACTACAAAGAATAAATAACATATCACACAGACAGATATCTACCTCTCAATGTAACTAGTTTGCCAATGTGCTCTGCCTTGACTTCCCTGATAGGTAAGGACTTAGATGATGACAAGTCCTTGAAGTACACCTCACTGTAACAAACAACACATAAAAACACATTACTGGATGAAGCATAAAAAGAAAGTATTAAGATCAAGTGCATATTACAATGTTCCATAGCAACTTGGCTGTCTATGAAACACGAATGACCATGCTGTTAGACCCTGAATTCTAACAAAAACATTTATTAAAAGCTCTTCTTCAGCTCTTCTTAGCTGCCCTCTATATGTATTTATCAAGCTGACAGAAACAAATGTTATATTCCCAGCCACAATATTGAAAGAAAAATAGTGACATAATGGATTGCAATTAAGATATGAATTTGAGAACCAAACTAGTCACAAACTTACAATCTCCTGATTAGTTCTGGTGGGTATCTGTTCCGGGGGTCCCTCATCTCCCCAGGGATCCTGTGGTTCCTGGCCTCCAGCAGGATCCTGTGCTCTATATACACATCCAGGGCATCTTTTGCAGCCACCTACAAACAGTACAGTAGTTCATTTCATTGTCACGGTAGAGTAACCATTCAATCTTGGATTTAGTTGAAGGTGATTCCTAAGAAAATTTTATTTTCTTTTTTTTTGCAATTTGCATATCAGTGGTCGTTGGCAAGTTGTAACTTGATCAGAATAACTTAGATTTTGGAAATTTTACCAATTTTGATCAATTCTGATGTGAGAGTGAATGGAGCAAATATTTTGATCATTCTTACATTTAAAATTATACTTGTTATTGTCACAAATCATAATTTGAAAAAGTTACAACTAGTCACTGATATGCAAATTCCACAACACAAGAAAATTTTAATTTTGCGTGCTACTACGAAGGAATCACCTTAAGGCACATTTAAGGTGAGATCAAGTAATTAAACATGCCTTATATGAAAGTTTAAAACTGCCAGACACAACACAATGTACTACTAGAAATTCAATACATAAGAAACTGTAAATTCATTTAGTTTATACTATTAGTATCTTTTCATGTTACCTCTCTGTGCTTATAATCAGGCAGCATCTCATACACAACATCTGACACCATGTTGGTGTACCGCCGCGTGTTCTGTCTCACGGCCTCTGCCAGTTCCTCGTTGCTCTCGTGCAGGTCATCTAGCTCCACAATAAACGCATTCTGAAATATACATTATGTGTGTATAACAAATGGTGTAATGACTTTACATAAACATGTGATGTGGAAGCAGTTGCAAGTATTTGTTTATTTTCTTAGTTTATGAAATACTTCGCAGCTCTCCTAGGGGTCAGAAGTTTATAGACATGACATTATTATCAGTGTTTATAAAAACCTCATAATAAGCCTAACGTACCTGTTCTCTGTGCGCAACCCTAGTGAGCTGCTCAGCGTATTTGAAGTTCTTGTTTCCCTCATCATCAGTTTGACAAAAGTCAACAAAGAAATTCTTGAATGCCTCTGAAACATCAATGTTTGATTGTTATTTTAGGTTAGCCGACATACAGAAGCAAACTGATTGTCAAACAAAAATGTACTTACCACTATCCGCTGCATAGTCGCGCATAGCCATTTTTAAATCTGTTTAGAGGTACTTTTCACAATAAACAAAATATAGGAAGCTTTTTTCAAATATCTTTTGAACAAACAAGCTCCGGCCACTTTGTTGACTTGACAGTTTGATCAAATTGGCGCGAAAATCGCAAAATCATAGAGTTTTTTTTTTTGTTTCTTTTCGTCTCTCTTTGGGACAGGCAAAGGGAGCTGAGCCCATACAGCCAAGAAATCATAGAGTGCATTTTGTATACGCGAAATGATCGGATGAATGCAACGACGATATAATACTAGACTAGCATTGCACGATCTAACGAACAAAACTATTCTGCCAACTCGCTGAGGTACTACGTAAGCGAGGGGGGCAGGGTACTGCGTTGTGATTGGCTAACTCAAGGTCTGTTCTGACTCAACGTATGTTTACGGCTCACAGGATTGGTCGAAATGAGACGGATATAAGACTTTTTTGCCTAATGTGTTGGCAGACATCGGTCGCCTGTTATTACGAGTCTAGTATTATATCGTCGTTGGATGAATGAGTGTGGCACAGACTAAGTAGAGAGTATACACCACAGACTACATAGACAAGACATGTACAGCTTGGCAAAAAACAGTAGAAAACCGGAAGTCACCACTGTGCTCTCGCTACCAGCACTTTGAATGATTTTATTTTATTTTTTTCACTTATTTGGGAAGGCCGGTCAAAGCTAATTGTAGATGGTGCCACCATAGCTAGGTCCCAATCCGACCAATGAGTTAGTACTATTTTGAAGTACGTATAATATTTGAACCAATAATGATGATGGGAGTTCTCATCCCAGTTGCCTTCCCCATACGTTAGTTTTATGGCACAATAATAAATCTAACAAACCTGCGTTCTTTGTTTACATCAAATATCAAAGATTTTTAACTAAATTATAAGTTTTAATTTTTTTTCTGGCCAAGCTGTATACACTGCACTGTGAGTGGTGCGAGGATGGCATAGGTCATGTGGGTCATAGGTATAGGTTATAGGTGGCCCACTAACGCATTCACACTAAGGCCGCAAACAACGACGATATAATACTAGACTCCGCATGCACGATCTAAGGAACAAAAATTATTCTGTCAACTCGCTGAGGTACTACGTAAGCGAGGGGGACGGGGTACTGCGTTGTGATTGGCTAAAGGGCCGATTACACTATACGATTCATCGTGCCCTAAGTCCCTAATTTCCGATGGATTGGGTGGTGTGATCGCTGTTAGGCTGTTATTGTCCTCACCCAATCCATCGGAAATTAGGGACTTAGGGCACGATGAATCGTATAGTGTAATCGGCCCTTAAGCCGCAATAAGCTCTAACCATAGACAATAAATCCGTCATTTGCTGAATATCTGAATATTGAAGAAATCCGACAATGGCATTCACATCCTTATTTTTCGTTTTGTTTTCATTCCCGCTTTCCCGCCAATCTAAACGTCAACCAAAAGTGCTGGCTGGCTGTCGTATTTCGGAGTTTCGCTGACTTTTTGTAAAAATTAAGAATTATAAATGTGCGTGAAATTGTAAACAAAACATGGCAGAATCCTTAGGTAAATTCAGTGGCCGTCAAAGTTTTAAGTCTTGTGTGGTAAAAAAACAAAGTATAGTATTGTTCAATGGTACAAAATGTAATCTTTGTTTTCAGCTGGTCAAAGGGCCAAGAGGCAAAAGGTGGACAAGCACGGACGTTTGTCGGCTTTCGAGAGGCTGAAGCAACTGAAAGGCAAGGGTGTGAAGAACAAGTATGATGTGGATGAGATGGAGAATGTTTACGACACGGTGGACGAGAGGGAGTACTCGGAGAGGGTGATGCAGCGCCAGGAAGATGACTGGATCGAAGATGATGGTGTGTAACTACATCATTCTTAACATTTATCATAGTTTTATCACAATACATAATCACTATTGCTATCATAAAATTACTGTCTGTTTATTTACATCTCAGTAAGTAGGTAATTGTGTAGAAAGTTAATTTGCTAACGAATCCTCAAAGAATTGTTCTAATGTTTTGTAAATCCTCAGGCACTGGTTATGTAGAAGATGGCCGAGAAATATTTGATGATGATGAAATTGAAGACACTTACGTAGCCTCTAACAGCAAAGAGTCAGGACGAGGTCAGAAGAGAAAAGCTAGAGTTGCACCACCTACGTCTAAAGGAAATATCAGAAACCTTCTGGGATCTATGCCAACTAAGAAGAAAGAGGTAAAACTAAAATTATTATCATTTTCAAACTTAACTTACTGCATATTGCTTAAGCACAGAATATTGTCTTTTTCCAAATCTTATGATGGCATGAAAGCTCTCCTGAAATGCAAATGTAACTAACTAAATCTGTAGTCATGTAATTTTCTTTGAAAAATCATCACAATATCCTCTATTTCCTTTCAGGATGTCAAAATATCAGAAGACAACATTCTATCAGACATAATGTCGGACTTGGATGGGAATGCATCAACGGTGGTGAAGCCAAAGCCAGTAGTCACTAAGACTAACATAGTAGAGTCCAGTAAGAGGGATGCACAGAACTACTTCAAGAGTTTGTCTTCAGCTGTTAAGAAGCCTACCACTATGACCAGCTTGACCAAGGAACAACCAGTTGTCAAAGTAGAAAATGTAAGTTCATGTACTACTAGCAGCCTGCCCTGGCTTAACACAGTTGCAATTTGAAAATAAAATATAGCCTGGCACTCAGGAACAATGTAGCTTTCTGGTGAAATTTCACAATCAGTTCAGTTGTTGCAGAGATTGCTTCCTACAAAATGATTTACAAACCTTACCTGGATCAGATAACATGCCTTGCTACTAGTCAATAAAAAAAAAAAACAAATCAGCTATCATGTTTTAGAATGCAATTGTGTTTGATCTCAGTTATAAGTTACTCCTTTTTTGCAGAAAGAGAACCTCATATCCCCTGATAAACCAGTAGAAAAGAAAGTTACAGTAAGTCTTGCAAGTTATTACTTATTTATTCTTTTTCATCATATCTCCTTTTAAAATATTTTGACTATTTTAAAATAAAATCAAAAAAAGTCAAAAAGTCAAATCATTTATTTCAATTAGGCCATCAAAGAGGCACTTTTAAACGTCGATTTTTAAAATTAAGGAAATGGGATGGGATGGGATTGAATCTACACCCATTCGCTAAGGTAGGTTGTATGAAGTAGAATGGGCAAGAAACTCCATACTTACTCTTTTTAAAAATGTTTTACAATATTTTTATAACATCATTTGAAACAAAGAATGTGAAATTAATGTACCTTGAAAATCTAGACTAAAAATCTTCTATCTATCTATACTTATAATAAATCTGTAGAGAGGTCAATTCTGTACATGAAATATATTTCCAAAATAACTATGAGGGGGTGATTAGGGATCGATACTGATGCCAAAAATGCAATTAATAAAATTATTGTCTGTCTGTCTGTCTGTCTGTCTGTCTGTCTGTATAACCGTTATAGAAACAAAAACTACTCGACGGATTTTGACGAAACTTGGTACAATTATTATTCATACTCCTGCGCTGGTTATAGTATACTTTTCATCACGCTACAATCAATAGGAGCAGAGCAGTGAAGGGAAATGTTAGGAAAACGGGAGAAGTTACTCCATACACGCTAATCTTCGGAACTACTGGACGGATTTGATTCTTTTTTTTTTGTTGTATAGCTATTAAGTCTGGGCAACATATAGGCTATATATCTTGGAAACTTGAACACCTGATGCAGAACTGCAATAGATCAGCTAAACTATAAGAGATACAAAAATAGCGCCATAGCAAAAATTGTTCCGCGTGATGAGCATTTTCTGCTGAGAAAATAAATTTGAAGATTTTTGTTGTCGTATAAAAACTGAAGATCTGGAACACCTGATGTGGAACTCCAAGAGCCCAGCTACACTATAACATTTATAGGAATGACGTCTTAGCAAGAGTTGTTTAGTCTGATGGGCATTTCCTGTTGACTTACAAAAATGAAAGATCTGGAACGTCTGGAATCGTCATGCGCGTCCCGTTGTTTTCCCGTCCCCAGGCTCTAAGAATTCGACATCAGACGTTTCAGATCTTCGATTTTGACGACCCCATTGTCGCTGGCATAAGCAACAGGATCCGCGTACGAAGTCGCTGGCAGAAGCTAGTATAAAAATAAATTAATAGGAAAAATAAAAAAAGCAAAAAATCTAGGAAGTGTTGATGGGCAGCCATTTTAAGGACTGTCTTATGTAATAATTGACTTTCAAAAAGTGCTGATAAATCATCCTATTTTGTTTATTTTTAAAATTTTCTTGTTACATACAGGTACAAAATGGTGAAACATCTAAACCTATAACAGAAAAACGAGCAATAAAACCAACAGAAAAACCAACTCCAAAAAAAACAGAATGGAAGATAGACAGGGAGATAAAACAGGAACTAGAAGACTCAGCCACACAGAACATTGAAGAGTTTCAGACACAAGACCTGGACTTTGATGATGACTTTAGTAATGATCCTGCACCGCAACCCGAGGAAGTTAAAAAGGAAATGATTCCTAGCACTGCAGAAACTATTGGAGATGTAGCTGAGGAGTTTTTAAATGAAGACTTTGACATATTCCCAACCAAAAAAGAATCTCCTAAGGAATTGAAGCCTCTAACAAGTACCTGGTCTGATCAAATGGGTGAGAACCAGGTGGCAGCTACAGTACAGCTGGATGGTCAGTTACCTCTGCATACAAACGAGAATGGGGAGAAGGTATTGAAGTTCTACTGGCTTGATGCCTGGGAGGACAGGTTCGTGAAGCCAGGCGTGGTGTACCTGTTTGGAAAGGTGTATGTTAATCCATCTAATAAGAAGGATGGCTGTGTGTCTTGCTGTCTGGCTGTGAAGAATATTAATAGGCAGATGTTTCTGTTGCCGAGGGAGTATGTAAGTATGATTAGGTACAAGATTTTTTCATTTTTATTTTTAAAAAACAAGAACTATATTATTACCTGATAACTTCTTTAGTTTTGAACAACTAAATTTGCCCTTGGAAGCTTAAATATTTTAATTATTTTCATGTCTGTAATTATAAATTAGGATACTGGTAAGGAGTTATTTATTAATATTTTTAGTCATCTGTTGAACACTGTTCCCTACTCATTCAAGGCAATAAACATCGTTTTTATCAATATTTATTTTAGAAACTGGACCCAGTAACATTAGAGGCGACAGATCAAGAAGTGACGATGATGGACATGTACGCTGAGTTCAACAGTGCAGTGGCCAGTGACCTGGGCCTCAAGGAGTTCAAGTCAAGGAAAGTCACAAAGAACTATTGCTTCAATCTGCCAGACATACCTGCACAGTCTGACTACCTGGAAGTTAGATATTCTGTAAGTGGAGCACGCGCCAAAAAACACGCATCTTTTAATATGTCTGGCTAGGTTTATTAATCCCACTTCTTAGCAGCTTGTCCCGTGGCCTACCGATTATGCCTTAAACGCGAAAGTCATTAAATCCATGTAAAATCTAAAGGTTTACATCACTGTGCTGGTGTATTCTCCATGGATCTCAACATCAAAATATCTCTACTGCTAGGTGAACATAGCTCCATATTCCAATGTGAATGTGTAGCAATCACCCAAGCTGCCATCGCAGTCATGGAAAGGAACATCTCTAACTACGGGATTAGAATTCTCTCCGATAGTATGGCTGTACTAACGGCGCTCAACGGCAATATTATGTCGTCCAGCCTAATCTATGAATGTCACTTAGCATTGCAAAAAATTTCGAACCGCAATAGGGTCACTTTGCAATGGATAAAAGGACATAGTGGATCATTGGGTAACGATGCAGCAGATGTACTTGCAAGGAGAGGCTCGGGTGTGGATGTGGCCAGACCCACACCCTTTTTGCCAATCCCGTCCGGTCAACTCAGGACCTGGATACGCCCGCAAACCAAACATAATGCCAGATGGGTATCTACAACTGACTGCAGACAGTCTAGAAAGGCAGTACCTGCACTAACACCGCGACTGACCAGCAGACTTCTCAGACTCCAACGAACAGACTTACGAGTTGTGGAGGGTATTCTCACCAGTCACTGCCCACTCAACAATCATCTGTTTACCATCAACGCGACAGACAGCCCGTTGTGCAGGGGCTGTCTGAACGCGGATGAAACGGCAACCCACGTAATCCTGAAATGCGAAGGTGTTGCTAACCAACGGGCACAAAACCTTGGCACTCCAAGGTCGCTCCAAGTAGCCTGTGAACATCCCAGGAGACTTCTGAGCTTCTGGAAGGAGCTGGGTTGGCTCATATAGCCAATCGTCCTACCTCACGCATAACGGACCACCTATGAGTCCAAATGCGGAAAAGGGAGCCCCTAACAATAACAAAATAAAGGTTTACAGCATAAGTAGAATTTATAACTCATTTATAAATTTTCTCAACAGGCCACGTTCCCGCCGCCTCCAAAAGACAAGAAGTTTCTAACGTTCTCCCACATCTTCGGCGCGACGACGACTTCTTTAGAAACTTTCCTGCTAGAGCGTAAGATCAAGGGTCCGTGTTGGCTGGAGGTGAAGCAGCCAGAGCAGGTCCAGGCCAAAGTATCGTGGTGCAAGCTAGAGGTAGCTTGTGAGAAGATGGAACTTGTGACTGTTATCAGAGATGGGGCAGACTTGGAACCGCCGCCTATTGTACTGGCTACTGTAAGCACCTTTTGTTTTACTTGACTTCAAATGGTTCAGATGACTTCAAATTAGAAGCCCCTTCGTGTCTACAGACAAATAAAAGTTTCATCTCAACTTTTCAGTTTCATAAAAATTATGCACTTTAAAATAAACACTTATTTTTCAGATAAATATAAGAACTGCGATGGATCCCAAAACAAAGAAAACAAAGATATTGATGATCAGTTGTCTGTCTCACACTAACTTCCACTTACACAAACCTCCACCGACCCCGCCATTCCAACAGCATTTCTGTGGTATGTAAAATTTTAGAAATGTAACTGACCGTAAGTTATTAAAACCCATTTTATCATCTAATCTTAAAATTATGTTTTTCAGTAATGACAAAATGCAATGAAATCTGGCCGCTGGACCTAAAACAGTCCCTGCCTCAGTACAAAGCCACAAAACTGACCAAATGTGACACTGAGAGGGAACTTCTTAACTATTTCATGGTACAATTCTGGAGGATGGACCCAGATCTAGTTGTCGGCCATGACTTACAAGGATTCCAACAAGATCTACTTATTGGAAACATTCTTGACCTCCACATATCTAACTGGTCTCGTTTAGGACGGCTCAAGCGGTCTAACGCTCCTCAAAAGAAGTACGCAGCAAAGGATGCTTTTCTCGGTCGCTTGGTTTGCGACATAAAAATATCTGCTATGGAAGTAATGCGCTCCAGGAGCTTCGACCTCGACACTTTATGCGTCAATGTACTGAAGATGAAGGAAGGCGAACGTGTCGAAGTGGCACTTGAAGATCTGCCCAGATATTATGAGAAAAGTCATGATTTGTTCCAACTAGTTTCGTTAAGTATGCAAGATGCATCCTATATTCTCAAAATGATGTGTGAATTGAACGTCATACCATTAGCCCTGCAAATTACTCAAATTGCGGGAAATATTATGTCTAGAACTTTACTTGGTGGTAGGTCGGAAAGAAATGAGTTTCTATTACTTCATGCCTTCACTGAGAAGAACTATATTGTACCTGATAAAGTTTACGGCAAACGAGCCGTAGCAGACGATGATAATGACGAGCAGGAGGAAGGAGCCACCAATGTATCCAAAAAACAAGGGAAGAAAAAAGCAGCATATTCTGGAGGTCTTGTTTTAGATCCTAAGAAAGGATTTTATGACAAACTTATTCTTCTTATGGACTTCAACTCCTTGTATCCTAGCATAATTCAAGAGTACAACATTTGCTTCACCACTATTAAAAGAAAATCGGCTGGATCGTCTGATGAAGACGTCGCCAATCTAATCTTGCCCAAGTCGAACACGGATCTTGGTGTTCTACCAACACAGATTCGTAAACTAGTAGAAAGTAGACGAGAGGTCAAGAAATTAATGAAAACGCCCGACTTGTCACAAGACCAGTATATGCAGTACAACATCAGACAAATGGCCTTGAAACTCACAGCTAACTCCATGTATGGTTGCCTCGGTTTCACACATTCGAGGTTTTATGCAAAACCCCTTGCAGCCCTAGTCACCATGAAAGGCAGAGAAATTCTCTTGGACACTAAAGAAATAGTACAAAAAGCAAATTACGACGTAGTCTACGGAGATACCGACAGTTTGATGATCAACACGAATTGCTTAGATTATGATAATGTTTTCAAAATTGGTGTAGATCTGAAGAAAGAGATCAACAAGAAATACAGACAAATAGAGCTTGACATAGATGGTGTGTTCAGATATTTACTTCTGCTGAAGAAAAAGAAGTATGCCGCAGTATTAGTTACCAAGAACAAAGCTGGCGAGTTTGTCTTTACACATGAGCATAAAGGTTTGGATATCGTTCGTCGTGATTGGTCACAACTAGCTGCAGAAGCTGGAAAGTTCATCTTAAGCCAAATTTTATCAGAACAATCTGCAGATGAACGACTTGAGAGCATTCAAACACATCTAAACAAACTTAAAGATGATTTGATCAGTGGAAAAATGCCACTTTCAATGTTAACAATTACGAAACAACTGACAAAGAACCCTAATGAGTACGCCGACAAACATACGCAGCCTCACGTACAGGTAGCTCTAAGACTGAACAGTAAAAACAGCAGGAGGTTCAAGAAAGGAGATGTAGTGCCCTACATCATCTGTGAAGATGGCACCGCTAACTCTGCGACACAGAGAGCATACCATATTGAAGAGCTAAAGAATTTAGAACACCTCAAAGTGGACTACAAATATTACTTAGCACATCAGTTGCACCCTGTTATATCCAGAATATGTGAACCCATCGAAGGTATGGATCCAGCCCGAGTTGCCGATTGCCTCGGCCTCGATCCCTCTGGATATAGACAAATCGTTAGAAGAGATAACTCCAACACTGAAACCTACGAAGTAGAAAACGAACAAGAAAAGTACAGACAGTGCAAAGACTTTGTATTTGTATGCATCAACGAGCATTGCAAAACTGAGAACAAGATCAGAGAAACAGTTGTCAAGTTGGATAAAGAGAGTGTAACATTTTTAGATAAATGTCAGAATGATAAATGTAATGTGAGACCAGTGGATTACCTGGCGAGTATTCAGAACCAGTTGAGTTTACAAGTCCGTCAGTACCACGCTCAATACTACGCGGGCTGGTTGTCGTGCGAGGACCCCGCATGCGGGCACCGCACCGCGCGGCTGCCGCAGACATTCGCTGGCGGATACCCATTGTGCAGATTATGTGAGAAAGGCGTAATGTTCAGAGAGTACACCGAAAAAGACTTGTACTTGCAAATTAACTTTTTCCTGTTCTTATTTGATTTGAGCAAGAATACTAATTCAAGTAAGTTTATATAACTTTAGTTTTAAAACTTTGCAATTCAGTTCTTATGCAAGTTCTAATATTATTTTACTTTGTTACAGAAACTCGCATATCGCCTCAAGTCACAAATGCTTTTCAACAGCTAAAAGAGATGGTTGTGGAAGACTGGCTGGCACAGTCCGCGTACTCCATCATAAACTTATCCAAACTCTTCAGATTCTTTACGATAGACTCGAAGGCAGGCAGCAAAGTAAAGTCTGAGCCAATCGAGATCGATATCTTACCTGAGACTGAGCAAATAGACGCATTGCTCGAGATGGGCGTGTATTAGCTTTTTATAATTTGTGTTAGAATTTAGAATCATGTTTATAAGCTGTAAATAATAATATATTCTTGTACCTATTAACAACCTGTTTTTTCTTTCTAGAAAATACAAAAAAAAAAAACAAACAAACCCATTAAATGTGTTTATTTTAACACAAAATCTTAACGTAAATACATAAAATACATTGAGGTTCGTAGACCAAGTCACAAATACGTGAAAATACATCTAATTATGATAAAAATCTAATTGCAGGAGCAACGGTAATCTTAATAAAATGCTACTTCATTAAGGTTCAGTATGTGGCCGTGATTATGGCAAAAATAAATCTCTATTACAGAATGTCACGCATACAACGTAAGACAATCTCTTTATAATACGATGTGCCATGTTAACGACCGGGTACTGATCAAAATTTAATAGTATCCTCTGCCACGACCCCTGAAGTTACCTCGGCCGCCTCCGCGACCTCTGAAATTGCTTTGATTATTATCATAGTTATTACCGAACTGTTGGTTCATCGGGGGCCGCGTATCATAGTTATCTTGGCCTCTGCCATTCATGAAGTTATTTCTAGGACCCTGGTTGTACGGAGCATTGTGTCCAAAGTTATCTGGAGCAGGTCCTCTGATGGGTGGCCCTCGGTTGTCCATGTTATTTGGACGTGGATTCCACTGCCCTTGGTTAAAATTATCACTGGCCATGTTTCTATTGTCGTTAAAATGTTGTTGTTGATGCTGCGGCGGCTGATGTTGTTGATGCTGCGGCGGCTGATGTTGTTGATGCTGCGGCGGCTGGTGTTGTTGATGCTGCGGCGGCTGGTGTTGTTGATGCTGCGGCGGCTGGTGTTGTTGATGCTGCGGCGGCTGGTATTGTTGATGCTGAGGTGCGTACTGCTGATGTTGCGGCTGATTACGTTGAGCGAGTGATGGTAGCATTTGGTTGTGCTGCGGCCCTTGGTTATGTTGCGGAGGCTGATAATTCTTCTGCTGCCCTTGATTATAAAGAGGCTGCTGTTGGTTCTGCTGAGACGGTTGATAATTTTGCTGTTGGTTTCGCTGAGGTGGTTGATAATTATCTTGTTGGTTCTGCTCAAGCGGTTGATAATTATCTTGTTGGTTCTGCTGAGGCGGTTGATAATTTTGCTGTTGGTTCTGAGGCGGTTGATAAATTTGTTGCTGCACTGGCGGGGATTGATAATTCTGCTGGTTATGTTGTGGAGATTGATAGTTTTGTTGTTGTGGACGCTGCTGCTGCTGCTGCTGCTGCTGCTGCTGTTGTTGTGGCGCCTGAAAACGTGCCGAAGGGCGCAACAAGCCTTGCAGGCTTTGGAAGGGAGTTCGCCCAGGTTCTGGCCCTTGCGCTTGATTATTGAATGGAGTCGTGCCTGTTCCACTTTGTACTGGCTTCGACGGTTCTTGTGTAACCGTTGGCTCGGGCAGGTCTCCGAAGGATCTCGGCTGAGTGTTACTGACCACAACGTTGGAGGAGTGTGACAGCGGCGCCGGCGTGGCGGACGTGGACTTGATGCTCGCCTGCACCAGCGCGAACAGGTCAGTGGCAGAGCTAGTCGACAAACTCCTCGTGATATCCGCGAGAGAATTCTCGAGTTTCGCCGGTTCCACTGGAGTCGGCTCTGGTTTCGTCTCTTCCAAAGACTTCTTCACAATTTCCATTTCTTGACGTATTTGATCTTCCTTTACTTTCTGGGTCGCTGATTTGAACACCTGATGATAGAGAATTTTAGGTAGAATATATTTTATTGAAAACTATAGTCGCAAGCACTACTGCCAAATATGAGTTCCTGGGTTCAAAACCCAGGTCGGCAAAATGATGTAAAATGATTCACAACTCCAAACCTAATAATGGTATGTCTAGCTATGTTGATTTTTATGGCATAACTGAGGGCTTCGTCTTACTTCAGTATGATCAATACGAAAGGAAAAACGCTAAAAGCTTTTATTCTGTTACTATGAATGGTCAAAATAAATTCTAAAATCATTTTTCTTGCTCTAAATTACTAGTTTCAATTCTAAATTACTATATTCATATTCTTCTTGTTTTTAATGTAAACTTACAGGACAGCAAACCATGTTGTCCTGGATCACATAATCTTATACTAAGTCACCCATAACCAAATCAAAACCAAGCAGTACCTCTTCAACAGTGTAATCGTCGTCGTCGCTCTCTAGCACCACAGTCTTGGCAGGTTTCTCTTCGTCCTCCTTGTTCTCAGGCGTGAGCTCCTTCGGCGCGGTGGACGCGGCCTCGCTGACGTACTGCCGGAGCCTCTCCACACGCTCAGGTTCTTTAGCCTCCAATTTCTTCAAGTAAGCGATGAGACTGTGCTGTTCTTCCGCTGATAACTCGTTGAAGTTTTTCAAGAGGGTCTCGAGATCGGAGTCTGACAGGCCGTCCATTGCATCTGGCGTGTTGCTTGCATCCATTCTGATTGGGTGAAAGGATACATTATTTATTAATTTGTTACTTTTTATGTAATTTGTATCGTATCTACTTTTATTGTAAACAATAACAAATCGAAGAAGGCAGAAGAATTTCAATGAACACCGAAACTAATATAGTGCATTTATTTGTCAGACAACAATAATATTCGATACTTTCTTTTACTTACTTTTTATCATTTTCATCGTACGCCGACTGCAGCATTTGCAGGGCAGACGCGGTGCCACTCTGTTTGGGCAGCACGGGTCTGATCACCGGCTTCTCTACGACCGCGACCGGCGTAGGCACCACCTTCTTAGTCTGTTCAGCAGCTCGTTTCTTAGCCTCAGCCATGCCTACCACGGCATCGACCAGCACTGCCAGATCTTCGGAGGACACGTCTGTCTTGCCCTGCGCTATCAAAGCTTCTGCCATCTGTTGGGCTATCTGTGCGCGGTCGACTTCTCCCACGCCGGCCACTGCAACTGGCACCGCGGCCGTTTTGCTGGGGGCGGGGTTTTGCTGGAAGGATGACAGATGTTAGTGGTTTTGTTATGTTACTTTTGATTATTTTTAGATCTACTTACATAGTTCGTGTTAAAACGAAACTTTATAAGATTAAATTAGAAAAAGTTCGGCTGCCAAGATAATGTACATCCTTTAAATGATGCACCTATAATGCGTTTCAACTAAGACAGACAGATGACGCCAAATTGTGACATCATGGAACCCCTTTTAAACATTTGTAAGCTTTTAAATAAACAATTATCATTT
This sequence comes from Agrotis clavis, assembly GCA_954870645.1. Lineage (NCBI taxonomy): Eukaryota > Metazoa > Arthropoda > Insecta > Lepidoptera > Noctuidae > Agrotis > Agrotis clavis. The sequence goes on along the minus strand of OX940919.1, from coordinate 3,724,427 downwards.
GAAAATAAGTCTAACGAAATAATAAAGATACTACCTATAAACTAATAATTAGTGCAGAGCATTTTGTTGCTAAACGTTATTTTCAAGGGACTTTTGACCTTGACATTGTCCTTGTTAGTTGAACCGCAGTATATTGTCAGCCCTACCTTCTGCCGCAGCCTGGTCCTCTTGTCGGCCTCGTGCAGCGTGGCGGCGGCGCGCACGACGGCGGCGCGCAGTGCGTGCGCGGCGCTGGCTCCCACGAGCCCGGCCTGCACGGCTCCCTTCAGCTTCTCTTTCGCTGTCTCGATGAGGACCACCGCGCTGTCACGCTCCAGCAGCTCTTCTGACGAGTTCGCTTTCTCCTGGTAACGTTTATTGTGTGTGATATTAGTAACATATTGTTAAGATAGTTATTTATTTTAAGGAAGATTGAAAGTTAAGTATTTTAAGCAGAGTATGTGAGCTGAGAGTAAGACTGAGCTCAAGAAAAGTTTCACTAATTAACTTAAAAAAGGAGGTACTTTAACGGATATTAATAGTGAGGTCGGAGTTTGGAATCGTATTCGGTCGATGGCAATAGACACGTCACACGACCCATTACGACTTGGAACTTTCTATGTTTTTAGAGATCACAAGTTGTTGCTCCATAGAGTTCCATCTTAATAACTTGATTCCCAACGGCCAGTAACTCCCAGATGACGAGAACTCGGGAGACAATAAAACATGGCAAACCTTCTCCATCTTCAGCGCATCAGCGAGCAGGTCAACAATCTTGGGTCCCAAGCTCCCCAGGTAGTCCTCCAGCGCCACCAGCTGCCGCAGCGTGGCCACCACGTCGTCCGCGGCGGGCCGCGTCTGGCTGCTCGCTGACGCTACCGACTCGATTTCGTTGTCGGAGTTCCACGGAGACAGGCCGTCGTCACTGTAGGGGAAGAGAGAACTGTGACAACACTCATATGAGAATTGATAGAGGTGGTGTTAGTAGAGGTATATGGAATAATCTTCCAAAAATTGAATTTAATAGAGAAATAACGGTAGAACCTTAAAAATAATTATTTTTATCATCAATACTAATTAATAAGTATTAAGGGGGATGCTCCAACCAGCCCGCGAAATTCAAATTTTTTTACGTTTTTTGCAATTTGCAGGCCAGTGACATGTTGTAGCTTTATAAATAATTATATGAGTTGCGGTAATAACAAGTATAATTTTAAATATAAAAATTATCAAAAAACGCGCTCCATCAGCTCTCACATAGAAAAGGTGCATCATGTTAAAATCTCCGAAATCTAACTACGATGCACCTTTTCTATGTGAGAGCTGATGGAGCGAATTTTTTGATAATTTTTATACTTAAAGTTATACTTGTTATTACCGCAACACATATATTTATAAAGTTACAACATGTCACTGGCCTGCAAATTGCAAAAAACGTAAAAAAAATTGAATTTCGCGGGCTACATCGAAGCAATCACCTTAATAGACTACACACGCTGTTTCGGTATTTGGTCAATGAACATGCACGATATGGCGTCGATGGTATGTATGTAACACCTTCTTTCATCATCATTGAAAGCCTTGGGGGCCAATTCTCGATTTTCGCCATTTTTCTCGAGTTCGAGATTGTAAGTCTATCTCTATGTCTATTAAAAATATCTCTATCTCTACCAAAAAATGTCGAATTGAGCAGAAATCCGTATTCTCAGTCAAAATAGAAACAAATGTCACGAAAATGTCGAGTCGAGTGAAGATAATGTTACCATTATGAAGAATCGCACGTTCCGTTTTAGGTAACTATAGGTTAATGAATGATTTTGTTTTAAAACGCTGACTAAATCTAATTATTTAAGGATAAAACGAAACGTTTTGTGTAAAAATAATCAGTTTGACAGTTGATTGTCTGTCAGGTCAGTGTCAGAATTTGCGTCTTATGTTTACATGGAATTTGTGTTTATAATTCATTAGTGGGCTGTGCTGTTTTACATTTCATGATTTTTGTTTTAACATGGAGGGGAATTATTTTAATGACTTCTGTTTCGCTCAAATCGTAAATATCGACGGCGGAATAAGTGCGCTGTTGTCGCCGTGTATTGGCCAGTTGCTCGCCACTTTCCAACAACTCCGAGACAAAAATGCTATTGTTATTGTGATAAAAATGCTAATAAACTCGTCCATCTTTCAGTGGTTTCTAGTCCAATCGTGGGTTTACAAATTAAAGAGTTTGTTATTTGCGCGAAGGTTGTCGTTTCAAGAAAACACAATGCAAAAATCAAGAGTTTATCGAATTTCCAGTAGGTATGACATGCCAAGCCGTATTTTATTTAAAAACTAAAGAAAAGAAAACAGTGTACAATCCAAAACTCAACAAATTCACTCAGAAATGACGTATCTCTACAATCGACATTACATCTCTACTGCTCAGAAGCACTCGACATGAATTCTAACGTTAGCCTTCGACAAATGTCGAATCCGACATCCCCAGAATAGCAACTTTTAAAATTTGTCGAAAAAATGACGTCATTAGAAATTTTTGTCGAATTCGACACCATGTCTAAAACCGAGAATTGGCCCCCAGAAATGACGTATCTCTACAATCGACATTACATCTCTACTGCTCAGGAGCACTCGAGATGAACTCTAACGTTAGCCTTCGACAAATGTCGAATTCGACATCCCCAGAATAGCAACTTTTAAAATTTGTCGAAAAAATGACGTCATTAGAATTTTTTGTCGAGTTCGACACCATCTCTAAAGCCGAGAATTGGCCCCCTGTTCCACCCACTAATGAGTATACCCATCTCATTTTAAGTCAAACTTCTTTTAGCCGCACATCAACATCAACAGCCGGAAGACGTCCAGACGTCCGTGCTGAACATTGGCCTCCCCTTAGATCACCACGCCGAACGACAATTCGCCACTTGCATCCAGCGGTTGGCCGCGACTCTCACGAAGTCGTCGGTCCACCTAGTGTCTGTCTGTGTAATGTTTTCTCCCTCATCGGAATCATCGGTTGTCAGTTCTACGAGCAATGTGGCCTGCGCATTGCCACTTCAACTTGCAAATTTTAAGAATAGCTCGTCGGTGTCTGTGGTTGTTCGCCGAATATCCATGTTCCCGATTTTATCCCGCAAAAAACTCCGAGCATAGCTCTTTCCATTGCTCGTTGAGCGGCTCTTCTAAAAGGCCAGCAGTCAAAGGGAGCGTCCACATCTGGCGAATGGAATGGATTCTTCGGGCGAACTCTTTGTCGAAATTGGAGCTACCTTTCTAGCAGTACATGTTTAAACCAAATTGTGAAGACGGGCTTATTCTTTACTAATATTATAGTTTGTTTTGCTGAACCCGCAAATAATCACAAAAAATACTGGGTCAAATTGGAAAATTCTTTTTGTGTTGGATGGGCTGTTTATCGAAGAAGACTGTAAAATATTTGACATCACGGTACGTCAAACAAGAACCGAGCAACGGGTGAAACTGCGGGCAACAACCCACCACACTATTCCAAAACCACTGCAATTCCTGAAAGCCAGAATCAACAGTGGCAACCACCAGAAAAGCGACGAGACAATGAAGCTCGACGTGTCCCGGAGAATGAATTTACCTGTCTTGGATCCTGCAACGAAATTAATCAGAGAAGAATAGTGGAGGAGTAGGAAAAACATGTTTCCATTTCCCTCCGCAAGCAGGAGACAGAACAAAACAAGGCCAATAGGCACAAAGGACATTACAACTGAGAGAAGCACAGTTGCCTCTCACCACGGGTGAAATGACTACTAATATTAATGGGTCCTAAATTGTAAAGTCCGGTCAGACAGCAGGAGGAATTTCGTACATTGACCTATTATTACCTGCCTCTGTCACTCCCGCGTAAATATAATGAGTCTCGCTTGCACAGATGCAATGGCCGCCATCCGTGCAAGTGAGACTCAATAGGTCAATTACGAAATTCCTCCTGCTTTCTGACCGGACTTTATTGAAAATCTGAATGTACTCACGGCTTGAGCTCGTCGTCAGAGATGAGCACGGTCTGCAGGCAGGGCGCCACGGCGCGCGCGTGCTCCGGGCTGCGGTTGCGCTGCTGCTCGCGCTGCGACAGAGGACTGCGGCTGCTGCGGCTGCTGCTGCGGGCGGGCGGCAGCGAGATGTGCGTGCGGGCGGGGCTGCGTCTGTGTACTCGTTTATATTAAATCTTATCTTTTATAAGGAGCTTAGTATACAAAGCTCGTCCAGATGTGGTAATTCCCCTGTTGCTGCGATATGTAGCACCTAAATAGACGTACAAAAAGTGGCTGCCCGCTCTGCTCGCGTTTACGACATTGGTCAAGAAAATGTAGTCGAGACGAGACACAGAAGTATTTTCCACATGTTATGAATTTGCCATAGGGACTTTACTCATGGCGCGATGCGAAGCGACGCGATTCATGCGATATCGAGTCGATTGCCGATTTAAATCGTACATATTTAGGTACTAATCGAGTGATGCAATGCAATTCGACCATTCACTTCAAAAATCCACCTTACAACTACGACATAAAGGCGCTGCAAACCAAAGAATTCGCACGAGACGAGTAGTTGCGCAATCGAATTTCGAACACAGAATCATGTGCATTGTCATTAGGACGTACATGCAATTCGATATCGAGGATATCTGTGAGCGATATCGTCAATCCGTGCGACTCCATTAGCAAACACTAGCGATCGTCCATACATTTTCTTCTGCCGGACGCTTGTGTGATATCTGACCGATATCGTCAATCGATGCAATTCGATATCGCATCGCGCCATGAGTAAAGTCCCTTACCCTTTCATAAAAGGTAAAGCAAAATAAACTAATATTTTATATATTAATATTTTTTCTATGATAAATTATCACCTGTGCAGTGGACTCCTAGAACGCGTACGTTTGTGATGCACCGGCGGCGGCGGCGAGCGACGACGCTCAGGTGTGCGGCGACGTGGCGGTGAGCGGCGCGGAGGGTGAGGCACAGGGGATCTGCGGGTAGTACTCATGTCAGTGGCTTCAAATCTAACTATTTTGGATACGATATCCAACAAGCAAGTCGTTTAAAAACAAAGTAAGGATCGTAGCAGATAGCGTTCTGTAGTTTCTAAATACCCCCATAAAAAAGGCGTAACTTTATGTACTTATGTATTCAGAATTGAAAATAAACTTTGAGACATGAGCCAATAAACAAAGAGCTCAGAACAAAAAAAAACCTTACTGTTTCTTCCGCTCCACCCAGATCGCGGATGATTCTTAAATAATGTTACTGACCTACGATCTCTTCTCAAGTCAGGAGGCGGCGTGCGTCGCCTTGGAGGTAGTGGCTCGCGATGTCGATCATATCGCTCCGGGTGACGGCGGTCGGCGGAGCGGCGCCGGGGTTCGGGCGAACGACGCCGGGGGTCAGGGGAGCGACGACGGGGTTCGGGGGAGCGACGCCGGGGTTCGGGGGAGCGACGCCGGGGTTCGGGAGATTTTCGCCGGGGTTCAGATGGTTTCCGATGCGGCTCGGGCGCGTGCGTCTTCTCACTGGACACTCGCTTGTTCATGTCGGGCGGGGACAGGCACATGCGGCGGTAGATCTCGATCACTTGGATACGAAGCTCCTCTTCGTGCAGTTCCTTCATGCGTGCCGTCCAAAAGACGATCCATTCCGGTTTAAAGTCGTGCTTCGATGGGTCTTTGCCCTCTGAAATGACGTTCACGATTAAACTGTGAATTTGTGTTTCATGTTTTAGGCCGACACTGTCATGACCTCTTATGGTCTGCTTAAATTGAATTATGACAATTTGAACTGTCGCGCTGATATTATTCGCTACTGCTGCTGACCATAATGAGATTTTTGGATTTCTTCATCAGTCTTTTTTTTTTATATAATTGTATAATAATAAACGTAAAACATCATAACTCAGTCGTGACGCCAGTGTGCACTAAAATGATGAACGAAGTATTGTGAATTTTAAAAGTATGGTTCGTCAACGTTGGTTAACAATGTAAACCTACAAAAGAAAAATACGGGTCAAATAATATATAATTACTTCAACGTACCAGCCTGTATCTCCTTGTAGCGGCGGTTCCAGAACTTCTTCCACTCCTCGGGGTACAGCGGATGTTTCTCCGGGTTCTTCTCGTGGTACGCGAGGGTCTTCTTCAGCGAGTCCTCGACCGACTGCCGCTTCTCTTCCGCCAGCTTCACCTTGTATTCGTAGTTGGGAGGCCTTTGTTGCTGTTGATTATGATGATTTATTATTGACGGAGCTTTGGCTAGCTATTAGATTCAAATTGTAGAAATTTGAATTTCTCTGTGTGAAATTAAAAGTCTTAATAAACCACAATAAAAGATACGTTATAATATCATGTATTTTTAGCAATTTAACTACCTTTCTACTCCACAGATCGAATAATCGGATGTTTATTTAAACTAAATTTTGGACTTACTGCTTATACACAAATTATTCTTTTTCTTCTTGGAATTCAAGTATAACCTTCAATTCCAATAATGTGTGTTGTTTACAACATTAGATAGCATTCGATTAAATAGTTAAACAAAAAGTTGTAATATGTCACAATTCTTAAATTTACGATTAACACAAATGTGTATTCCATATAAGCCAACATCTAAGTGTAAATTTTTAATACTTCATTCAAATTCGATTTTTTAATCAGAACTAAATGAATTTATCGATCACAGAATCCTGGGATATTTACGATGTATCAGTGCATTCCATAATAGCCAACATTACTCTACATCACATTTTGTACCTTCTCCTGAGACTTGCTGGGCTGCAAACGCGACGCTTGTCGGTTGCGAGGTGGCGAGGCGCCGCGTCGCTTGTCGTACGGCTCGAACCGAACTTTATTGAAAGAGTCGTGTCTGTCCCTGGAACACAAACTTATTTAAACTTTCATTCCACTAGAAACTAGGCTTAGTGAGTGCGTCATTGAGGGGGAGAACTTCTGGTTGCAACCATGACAGCAAGACTCACTAGTTGACTTTACAACATTTCTAGTAATAAATACTAAATAAGTAGTAGAGATAACAAACACTTAGTAATTAATACTAAGTAAGTAGTAGAGATAACAAGGACTTAGTATTTATTACTAGAAATTTTGTAAAGTCAACTAGTGAGTCTTGCTGTCACGGTTGCAACCAGAAGTTCTCGAATACATTTCTCTGCGTGAGGCTGGGTCGAATTATTATTAGGGGAATTTAAAGCTTAGCAAGCTCAGCTGTGCGGGCTGGCTTGTCGAGCAAGGGTCGGGCGGTGGTATTACTAGGGGAACGCGGTGGGCCTCGGCGGCGGGGCCGGAAACGCGGTCGGTATTTGTGTTTGTATTGTTTAATAGTACTTGTTTTCCTACGAGGATGGTGATGGGATCATCGGGTTCGAGGAGGGTGTGCCTAGGACGGTGAATCTTACCTATTTTGGTGGGGACATATCGGGTGGCCGATGAAATTAGTGGGTTGGGATGTTTCTCGGCTGTATCGAGAAAACGCTTTGTAAGGCGTTTCATAACCTGCTTTATGGTTGGGATTTTAAAATCGACATGGAGTCGTTCATTCCTTACATACAGGGTGAACCAGTGGTTTTTCGGAAACGATTTGGTGGGGTTTAGCATGCGCGAACACGGGGCACGCGTATGTCAGGATAGGCCGAATACATGCGGTGTTAATACGCAATTTGCACCTAAGTAACAATTTGCTGCTTGCATTCAGCATGGAGTGAAGTCTACCGAGAGCGAAAGCGGCTCGCGAGCGAACCGTCTTTATGTGCTCACTGAAGAATAGGCGTTGGCCGAGGTTGACCCCTAAGTATGGCTTGCTTTTCCCAAGCGATCGGCTTGCCGAACATAGAGATCGGAGTGGTCAATTTACCAGTAATTAATTACTCGATGAAGGGGTCGCATTTTAAAAGTTTCGTAGATAATAGGGAAAGTGGTAATTTAGACACAAATATTTCGAATAATAATAAAACGTTACGGCATAATGATACTGCTTTCGAGTCAGATTTTTAACACAATGTTTGTGGTCAAATGAAATGAACATGAAAGACTATTGCACAAGATGTGTTGCAGTGAATACAGTAAAGAAAAGCTACACTTTACAAATGAACACTAGTATGCTACAAAAATGGTGGGGGTACTGCCCTCTTACTACTCTCGTCGAGTAGAGTCGTCTCGAGAATAGTTTTAATTTTAATTTAGTAGTTTTTGTAAATATTTAGATTTAGTTGTGTATATGTAATTTAAGATTATTTAAGTAATATTGTCATTTACCTTTCATAAATTTCAATTTTATAAAAAAATAAATAAAAATATTCTTGAAAGTATAAGAAAGTATACATTTTAATATGTATGAGGCGTAAGTGCGTGTTTTGAGAATATGTGTGTTGAGCGTAATGATAGTGTAGTAAATAATGACCTCTACTTTGCTAAACATAGTTATATTACCTTGAAACTCTCCTGTCCTTGCCGGGGTCCCGTCGACTGTCATATTCGTCGTCGCTGATGTCGGACAGCGACTCCACGGAGCCCGCGCGCCGCTCCTGCCGACCCGCCGGCCGCTATACTCACATTATAGATAGAAACGAACTTTAATAACACTTGAATCAAATAGATTGATTAGTGATTATGAAATTATTGATTGATTCTGTCTCAGTGCCAAGCCCTACGCAGATTTGTTTGCCTTGTTCTAAATATTTATATTTCACGCAATTTAAATTGGATTTCAAAATCTCAAGAATAGATTGGGCCATAAATTTTCCGAATCAAGTCGACTAATTCGACCACTTGCTATTATTTCTGAAAGTGAAGTTATGATACTATTACTGAAATACATAATAAGTAGTATTCTCTTACGTTTGCTAACACTTTGGAATATACCGGTGCTGGTGGAACTGGGGCAGACGGTCTCGTAGGAGAAATTATCAAATCCATTTGATCGACAACGTTGCCCAATTCCGGAGAAATCGAACGTAGTGGTTTATTTATTTCCGTGATAACCATGGGAGATAGCCCCAGATTTGGTGGGACAGACGGGGCTTTGGGAGTGGCCAGGGCGGCTGCGGATTTTGTAGTGGCCAGGACGGCTGCGGATTTTGTAGTGGCCAGGGCGGCCGCGGATTTGGGAGTGGCCAGGGCGGCCGTGGATTTGGGAGTGGCCAGGGCGGCCGCAGATTTGGAAGTGGCCAGGGCGGCCGCAGATTTGGGAGTGGCCAGGGCGGCCGCAGATTTGGGAGTGGCCAGGGCGGCCGCAGATTTGGGAGTGGCCAGGGCGGCCGCAGATTTGGGAGTGGCCAGGGCGGCCGCAGATTTGGGAGTGGCCAGGGCAGCCGCAGATTTGGGAGTGGCCAGGGCGGCCGCAGATTTGGGAGTGGCCAGGGCGGCCGCAGATTTGGGAGTGGCCAGGGCAGCCGCAGATTTGGGAGTGGCCAGGGCGGCCGCAGATTTGGGAGTGGCCAGGGCGGCCGCAGATTTGGGAGTGGCCAGGGCGGCCGCAGATTTGGGAGTGGCGAGGGCAGCCTCTCGCTTGGCCTCCCGCTTGGCTCGCTCCCGCGCGCGCTGCGCCGTGCGGGTGGGCGGCCGTTTCCGCTTGCGGCGCGCGGGCAGCAGGAAGGACGCCGTCAAATCTTCGAAGACGGCCGGGTCCTACGACAACGAGTATCTCTATCTGTAGTCTGTTCAGAAATGGATGGACTGTCGAATACACTGGCACGACATACACACATCAAAAGTGTCTAGGGATCAAGCATTTTTATGCGGATTTCTTGAGATTGAGATGTGGCTTTGTAATAAATTTATGATTTTATAAATTTATATGGATCCTTTTTGGTGCATTTCATAATTTGAATCAGGAACTGTAAATCAAATTCGAGTAAAAGATGAAAATCAGCTGTCAATATTTTCCCTATAAAAACATACAACGCATTGAAGACATTATTAGTGCTACTGTTTCCCTACTACTGATTAAAACCAACGTTATTATGGAGCGGCGACGTCATTTAAGCAGGGAAGAAATGCTCAGAGCCGTGGGAATGATAGAAGCTGGTTCCCGGCAACGTACTGTGGCTTTAGCTCTGAATACAAGTCAGAGTGTTATCAGTCGACTTTGGACACGTTACCGAAGCACTGGTACCGTGGCTGAGCGCCATGGAGGACGGTATCGCTGCACCACACGGAGACAAGACCGATACATTCAAATCTTAACTCGAAGAGCTCCAACAATAACCGCCATGATGTTAGCCGTGAGGCTTCATCACTCTTCAGGGAACTTAATTAGCGACCAAACAGAGAAACCGCTTGCATGAAGTGAACCTTCATTCCCGAAGACCGCTACGGGTACCACCTATAGCAATGCACAATCGTAGGATTCGATATCAATGGGCTCTTGAACACAGAAATTGGGCAGAAGAACAATGGCGTTTCGTGTGCTTTTCTGATGAGTCTCGTTTTGGTATGAGACCGGATACAAGACGTATACGACACTGGAGAACCCCTGGACGCCAACAGCGATTAAAATCCTGCCAGGAAGTCCATCCTTATAGTGGTGGAACCATCATGGTATGGGCGGGTATTTGGATCGGCGGAAGAACTGAGTTGATTCGGATCAGAGGCAACCTCAACGCTCAAATTTATGCTGAGACGATTGTATCAGACGTCATCGTTCCTCTACAAGTGCAAATCGGTCCCTTATTTCAGTTAATGCATGATAATGCACGACCGCACACCGCAAGAGTTGTAAGACAGACTCTCGCCGCAGCTAACATCAATGTCCTGCCCTGGCCTGCTCAGTCGCCAGACTTGAACCCGATTGAGCATGCATGGGATATGCTACAGAGAAGAGCTCTGCCGAATATGGAGGGTATCCAGTCGCAAGAAGACCTTTTTTGGTTGTTGCAACGAACATGGGCGGCCATTCCACAGCGTGATTTGGATGAACTCATTTTGAGTATGCCAAACCGATGTTCTTGTGTTGTTAGTGTTCGCGGTAGAAACACGGATTATTAATTGTTTAAGTTACCCAATAAAATTTTAAAGAAATCTGTTATTTCAGTCTTTTTTTCGAACTTTAATGTTAGTGGTTCAAATGTCAAAAATCCCTTTATTAGGAAAATGGCAAATTTCTTTATGAATGCTGTGCATGCAGTGACTTGGTTTATCGTTACTGTGACAAACGATAACACTTTATTTGATGAATCCTTAAAGAACATTTTAATTAATATCAATCAGGAGAAAAGTTATTGCAAAAATATATGTTGATCCCTAGACACTTTTGATGTGTGTATTTTGTAAATGTTCAATAATTAATAGAATGAAATGTGTTTTATTAGACGCTGTGCGGAATTTTAATGGCACACAAATAACTGAAATTTTGCTCGTCTACAAACTAATTTTTAAAAATTAAATTTTTTGCCAGGATAATTTTATTAATGGTTTTATCATCACTAAAACCTCTATCACATATGAACAGGCTAACCCCACAGTCTAACAAATAATTTATGACCATATTAATATTATGTATACAACATAATTCGGATGTGTGCTGCTCCAAATTGAAACGATTTAATTGTCGTCATCTCGGAACATCCTCAACCTCTTTTCGGTGTTTCATAACGCTTTCAGTTCCATTACTTTAGTTAATAAACTTACAGAAGGCTTAAAAATATTTTGAAATTTTAAATTTTGGAACTTGTTCGAACATGGCATGGCACAAAGACAAAATTAGTGGTAATTAATCAAGGATCATGGTTGTGGGTATCGGATATTCGGGTGCACATTTACCGTGTACGTTATTTCCCGGCAAAAAGCTTGCAAAAGTATGAAAGCGGCTTCATAAAATGCCTATATTTTACCCCAAGTTCAAGAGATTTCGTAAATTATTGTTTAAAATGCAGTATTCATTAGCATAATAAGTATTTATAATTTATTTAAAACAAGGCAAGAAAATGTTTGCAAAGAGTATTTAATAAAATAGCAGGACCACAGAAATTCTCTGCGGTTCTAGTATTTAGTGCTGAATTTACGAATAGAACATGATGGTTACTATGACAGACCATAATTAAATTGAAAAAAAAAATGCAGTACAGTGAAAAACACATCTATCAAATAAGCAATACTTATAGGAATTTGATACACAACGCAAGTAGTAGAATACTTTCTGATGTTTATACTGTTTGTAAAAACGTTGAAAAAAAAAACTATAAATCCTCCATATTAGCAATGATTTTACCATGCAAGTAAAAATTGAATGACTGATGATCTGAAAACGCCTGCGCTACGGTAACGAAAACGCCAGTCGAAACGCTTACAAAATTGAATCGCCACCCCATTTAAATCGGTTGACAATAATCGCATGCGACTTGTTCATTTTAGCGGAATACTGTAAAACACACGTCAAGCGGCGGACAATCGCCTGTAACTGGTCATTCACCCGGCCGATTTTAGTTACACGACGCAGCGTATTTGGAAACTATCTATACCTTCAGCCAACGCTCATGACGTCAGAGATCGTGTTGCCGTCGGGTATGTTTTCAAATCCAGAAATAAAGAATTAACTCAATAAAGTGTACCTTTACCTAACATTTGTGACGTCACTGGCCGAGTTGACATCGGGTACACTTTCAGATTTAAGATTTTGCGCGTAGTTATTTAAAAACATACCCGACCGCAACGAAGTAATCGTTCGGTATTCTTTTGTCACGTTACTATTCCAATCGGGATTTGACCCCGTGTGTACGAAACGGGGCACTGAGAAATAACAAAATGTCGTAAAAACGACTGGGGGCACCCCGACTCGGACAGGTTAGGTTAGAATGGGATTCCAAGACCCCGCCATCACCTTAGTGGTTATTTTTTTTAAACCACCCAGAAGTGGGAGCACCGCGAAGCGGTGCTCCGTCGACGTTTTCTGACATTTTACTAGATTTAGCTTAGTTTTAAATACCTACCACTGAAAAGTTATTTTTGTCATTTCACTGAACCAATTTAGGAATTTGTTCAAATCACCAGATTTGCTTAGGGAAATGATAAAATCATGCTGTTATTTTAATTTTCTCCGTGATTTGATCACTAAAACGGGTATACATTACAGTATAGTAAAATGGAATGTCCTACATGAAAGTATACCCCAGAAAAATTTTGGGTTCGGGTATATTTTGAAATCCCCAACACGGGCGTATATATTTTTAATGTATACCTGTGTGCTTAGTGCGAGTTTTTTTACGTTGACGCGATAGTAACGTTTAACCGCGTTTGGCGGTCTCATTGGTTGAGAGTTCTCACGACCTTGCAGCGGGCCAATAGGAGCGCCAAACGCGGTTAAACGTTACTATCGCGTCAACGTAAAGAAACCCGCACTAAGCACACTGAACTCAACACTACAGAGCGTTGGCTGAAGGTATAGTTTCCAAATACGCCACGACGCATGCGGTTTATCGTCGCACGGCAAAAGTGGATTGGCACTCAATTATAGTGCTTCTGATTAAGTCACTTGAGACTTAGTCGAATTATCATTTAGAATATTTAGACCAATAAAAGTCGACACAGACAAATTTAATGCCCCATTAATAAACACTGATGGCCTACAGTGGTGGCCCAGTGGTATCGGTCCCGACTTACGAGTTGTAGGTCGTGGGTTCGAACCCCGCCAGGCGCATTACTTTGTGTTATTTATTTCATCACCACTGCTCTCAAAACGGTGAAGGAAAACATCGTGAGGAAACCGGCATGTCTTAGAACAGAAAATTCGAAGACATGTGACATCTACCAACCCGCACTGGGCCCGCGTGGTGAATTATGCCCACTCCCTCTCACAGAGAGGAGGCCTGTGTCCCAGCAGTGGGAACATTATAGGCTGATGATGATGATGGCCTACCATGACGTCTTACAGCGTGAATAGTTCCGCTGTGTGAACGAGATGGCGCTAGATGACTTGTATAGCTCTGTCTCTTTCCCACAACGGAACTAATCATCATCATGGTAGGCCACCTGATATTATTCAACTGATCAATATTTTCTAGTTCTTACCGAGAAATTATTGAACAAGGGCTTAGAGGGCGCGGCGACTTTGGGCGGAGAAGGCTCTCTCTTGTCTCTGGAAAATACAAGACACCATTATTACGAAAGAATTATTGTTACAGACCTAGTATTTAGCTGAGACGATACCTAAAGTGACGCGGGCTGTTAGGCTGGATAATAGAGGGTGATTTTCAACTGGTAGTCTACCATAACGTCTTAAGGCGCTTCCTCACGTCTTCCCACGTTACAGATTCGAACATTCAAAGACAATGGAGCATCAAATTGCGCACTTTTATGTTACATTACAGGTGAATGCTCGCGGTGAGGGAGCGCCTTTAAAGCCAGAGTAGTTCTAGTGAGGGGAAGAGACAGAGCTATACAAGTCGTCTAGCGCCATCTCGTTCACTCACTGGAACAAGCCTGGTTTTAAGACGTTGCAATACACCCCCTGAGCGTAAATGCAAGTTTGTTAGTTGTATGTTTACACATATCAAAAAAGTTTGCGATCACTTTGAGAAATCGAAATCTTTTTTGTTCAAAACACTAGATTAATTATTATGAATTCTTCTTCTTTTTAGATTTTTTATTTAATAGTACTTACAGATTTAGAATATACAACAATAAAACAGTTCAACTATTTTTCCATAAAACTAAAAGAAATATTATATCAACCTGTGCTAGTGATCACAAACTTTTGTTGATGTGTGTATGTGTTATTTGCTCTTTGACACAAAAACTATTGAATGGATTTGAATAATATATGGTACACAATACGTATAGTTTTTAATCTGGATTAACACATAGGATAGTTTCTATCCCGTTTTTATGTTCCCGTGGGATAATTTTCGTGTTGTAGCGGGCGAAACCGCTGGCAACATTACAGCTAGTATGACAATATACTGAAACGCAATACAGTATGATACTATAACTAATTTAAAAAAGTATTTACTTACTTCCCCATAGTCTTTGATTTACTTTCTTCATCTGTAACAATATGAAAATAAGTTGGATATCTCTTGTAATAGAATCAAACGAGTCGAGCTTTTACAACAAAACAATAGTTATTTGTTATGCAAGGCTGCAAAGTTGATTTTTGGCGCGAGTACTTGAATTGAGAACTGAGCGAGCGAAGGATTCTAAGATTGAACAGCGAGAGAAACGAGCGGTTCAAATATAGAATCCTGAGCGATGCGAAGTTTTAAAGGTACGAGACGCAGAAAAACTTTGCTGCCGAGTGCAACACACAACTTTTCACCTCACACAGCGAGGAAATGTAGTGCGGCCGGATCGTCTGACAGTGTAGAAAACAATTGAATACAAGACGTGTTCGAATTTTAAACAACACTTTGTGCTCTAGAGCACAAAATGGAGTTTTGCACTCAGATTTTGAATGAGAAATAGAATCTTTCCGAGCTTGTGAGGTGAAAAAACTATTTTTTATCCCGGCGATTATTTGAGCTTGGAAATGGAGACTCAAAAAGAAGCACCTTACATAATATTATCATCACGCCTGTATTCCCCGAAGGGTGAGGCAGAGGTGTACAGTATGATTCAACTTAATGGCGGCTCGGAACATCGTGCGTTCCGATGCGCAAAACGTAATTTTGGGTATCAGCGGGGTGTGGAGGGACGCGGGGCGGGCGGGGCTCTCGGGCACCCTCTGTCTCACTCGCACTCGCGCGACGCGTCGTGCGCGAAACTACACTCGCAGCTAACTTCTGAACCGTCATTAAGTTTGAATCAAACTGTACCAAATAAATCCACATTTCGCCAGTGATATGTAATGTAATAGGAGCGAACCTATTGCCATCAACCGGGTACATATCCAAACTCCGTGGCTGTTAATGAGTAATTCCTAGTGGGAAAACCGCTGGGTATCGAAGCCAAACCACATGCTCAGCAGTCGCGCTGGTGTCCATTAGACCAACAAGGCAGCGTCTAATTTTTCGCAATAATATACAGGGTAAATTTCTCAACCGGTCGTGGATATCCGAAACTTAGAGAAATATCAAAAATACTGAAAGGAGTCTCGAGGCCGATTTTGACGAAAACTAAAACTGCATGACTAGATTTAATAAAAAAACATCTCTATTTAATTATTTCAAAGAAGATATGGTTAACATACTTCGAATACAGTCATTGTCTTGAAGACAGCTCAATTTTTTTTTGTTTTACATTTTCCTTACGTTTGCCATATATCAATACTTCCCCGAATTTGATCCGTATTATTAGCAACACTATCAAATGATGTAGGTAATAACACAGAATGTGTTATTTTTTTTCAGAATTAGTTGGTTCCACTCTTGGCCAGGATTGTTATTTTTTCTAAAATTCAATTATATGTTCAAACTGCACTGTTTAAGGTTAACTTCAATAGAGACTTTTATTTTAACCTTGATATTATATTTAGAAGTAATGTTATTGATTTATTAGGTGATGGGGATAATCAAACTGCACTGTTTAAGGTTAACTTCAATAGAGACTTTTATTTTAACCTTGATATTATATTTAGAAGTAATGTTATTGATTTATTAGGTGATGGGGATAATCAAACTGCACTGTTTAAGGTTAACTTCAATAGAGACTTTTATTTTAACCTTGATATTATATTTAGAAGTAATGTGACTAGTTCCTAGAAGCAGTTTTAGTTTTCGCCAAAATCGTCTCGAGACAACTTTCCGTATTTTTCGATATCCTTTGCATAGTTTCGGATACAGCCATACACGCTAAGTTGGAAAATTCACTGTGTATATAGAAAATCATAATGAAATAAGAACTTTTTTTTTAGCGTGGTAAAATCATCAAATGAGTCCTCCCACCCCGGGCAGGGCGGGAGGGACTGTCAGACTTGTACTGACTAAAATCCACGGTGTCCTTCAGTAGCCCTTTACGTTCCGGGGTCATGGTAATGGGATAAGTCCCGCAACCCCGGCGGGCTTTGGTCCTCTAGAGGGGAGCCCCGTCATCTTGCTGACGCTCTTTGAGGCGCGCGTGGAACACAACGCGCCGTCGACCCAGGCATGGTCCGTGGTCGGGCGGCGAGTTGCCCATTACTCACCGCCCGCATGGCCGCGCCTGCGGTGGCCGGAGATCGACTTGCGGCGTCTACCACTGCGGCTGGGGCGGAGAGAGGACGCCGTCCTCTCCCTCACGCGGCCCGCCTCCTCCTTCGCGAGCATGACTACTTCGCAAAAGAAGTAAGAACTTACTGGATTTTAACAGAGAGTCGATCAATCCAATGTCTACAACTTCAGTGAAGCTAGGTCCGTCTTTCTCGTTAAAGTGATGACTGCGGAACACCCACTCGTGGATTTGCACTCTGAAACAATCATACACTTGTTAAATAAAAAAAAAACCGCCCAAGTGCGTGTCGGACCGCACAGTCTGAAGTGGGAATAATAATAAACAAACTTGCATTAGCAGTTGAAAAACATCTATTCCTATACTATGGTTTAGGAAAATATGTTATCCAAGAACATTTTACAAGTTGGATAAATTATAAAGCTGAAAAGTATTTTTGTTTATTTGGTTGAACGCGCTAATCTCAGGAACTATTAGTTCGAATTGAAAAAACCTTTTTGTGTTGTATAGTCTATTTAGCCAAGAAGGCTATAGACTATATAACATCACGCTACCACCAACATTGTATACTCATGTTTCTACAAATAAATGTCTTGTCTTATCTTTACTAAGAGTTTTTTTAGGACAAGTATTCAACAGATGTTGAACTTTTAGTTCGTCATTTGTTAAAGTCTCACACTCACTTGTCCTTCTCATACTCCTCCTTGTCGATGTTGACGGGTCTCTTGCGGCCGTACTTGTCCTCGATGCGCTGCGCCAGTCGGTTCATGATGACGTTGACCCCGTCGCGGTACTTGGTCTGCGAGCGGTACGGTGCCAGCATGCCGCATGCCGTCGGGAAGTGACGCACCTGGACACATGGTATGAATTGAACATTCGTCTATCATTTTTGCTAAAGTTTTGAGTCAAGTGTCTTTGATAACTCGGGACTATAAAGAATAGTATATTTATGCCTAGTGTGGGGCAACTTTTTAAAATAAAAAAGGAATTGGCCTCGTACAGAACGAAGTTTTTTTTTTGTTTTTCTAATATCATTTTATTTTTTTATCGCGTGTTGTCCTGCGTGAGTCCAATAAAACCTTTGCCTAAAACCTTTTTCTTTCTTATTTATTTGCACAGAATGTAGGTTTTCCAATAAGATGGATGAATGGTTTACAACTTTACAGAGTCTTTATCCATTTTACCATATTGGCATGTAACAAGGTACATTCTTATTTTAGCAAAAATACTTAGAAGTAACTTTTTAATTACATGACTGCCCACAATATGAGTGTTATAATTTTTAAATCATTATAATTATGTAAAATTGAATCAGAGACTTATTATCTACTATAGTAACAACAAAATTATAACTAAACTTTTATAATAATAAAACGTAACTAAAAGGACACCTAAGGGAACAGAATGGACTTAAGTTTTAGACTGACATTGTATTTGGGTTTCCGATTTTAGAGCGCTGAAAACAAATAAACATGGTTTACCATGTTTATTTGTTTTAATAATAGAGTGGAAATTATAATCACTTGGCTTTTCTTCGCGGTGAAAGCATCAAATGAGTCGTTTGAGTCTATAAGGGGTCCGTCAGTTTGCTAACAGTTCCTTGAGCGGAACACTACGCGGTGTCAACCTGGGACTGTTCCTTGATCGGACGGCGAGCTACCGGGAGCCGAGTCCTAAAGCACATTATTCTGCGTAATAAAATCGTAGGCATACTCACGAGGTAGTTGTACCGGTGCCAGAAGCAGGTCATGTGGTTGATGATGGTGCGCGGATGTCCCTGCTTGTTGCACAGCGTGCACATGTACGTGGGCTCGTAGTGGGACTGCTCCGGAGGGTGCTCGATCAGGTACTCCACTCCCAGCAGCGGAGCCCTGACAATACAATGTGCTTATTATTTTTATTTACCAAGTCTCAGACTTGTACTGACTAAAATCCATGATGTCTTTCAATAGCCCTTTACGTTCCGGAGCCACGGGTACCCGATAGCCCCGCGACCCCGGCAGGCTTTGGCCCTTTGACCACTATCTCGCCTGACGGTAAGCAAAGATGTGGTCGACGGTGAAGAACACTTGCCTAGAAGTAATGAACAGGTGCCTTGGCTCTTGACTTGAAGACCCCAAGGGGACGTCTGGGGGGGGGGCATAATATTGCCTTTGAGGCACATGTGAAACACAACGCGTCGTCGACCCGGGCATGATCCATGATCGGACAGCGAGTCGCCTATTACTCCCATTATCCCCGCGCCTACGGTAGCTGGAAATCCCGCGACGTCTCTTGCCATTAGGTAGGAGGTAGTGGCGAACTCTGATGTCACAGTCAAGCAGTCGCTGGTACTCCACAGACTTTTGACAAGGCTTACAACTTATTCCTATACTAATATTAAAACGCTGAAGAGTTTGTTTGGTTGAACGCGCTAATCTCAGGAACTACTGGTTCGAATTGAAAAAATATTTTTGTGAAGGATAGTCTATTTATCGAGGAAGGCTATAGCCTATACAGGGTGATTTTTTAGTCACCATCCAAATTTTAATATATTAATCTTTGGCGAAAAGCATTGAATACGTGTTTTTTCTTTTTGTATTAATCAATACAAAAATATCGAGATATCACGTCTCAATATTATCTATAAAAAGTTGATTAATCTGGACACCGCGCTGTGATGTGTCGCTCAGGTTTAGCGGGGCGGGGTGGGGGGTCAGCGGGGTGCGCTCTGCCCGTTTCATGCGTCGGCAAGTGTATATTATTAACGTTTAGCTTAGTGACCACACAGAGCGGATGAGAAAATGATTTAACATGACAATTTGATGTATCGATTTTTTTTCAAAAATGGGTTTAGTGATTGATACCTAATGCATAGAAAAATTTTGGACGGTGGTAAAAAAGTCACCCTGTATAACATCACGCTATGATCAAAAGGTGACGAGTAGCTGATGAAAGAACATGAATAGATGTATTTAAACCGTCGTGACTCACTTGACGGCATCGAGAGAGTCCTGTATGTGGCAGGTGACAGTCCTGTACTTGTTATATTTTTGGTCCAGGTCCGATGGGTTTCTGTTGTGATGGTCTACCTCTTCCGCCATTCTCTGTAGAACTTTTTCAGTGGCTGTAAGGAGATTACGATATTAGATAATGGTTATTGTCATAATTATAATAAAACGAAAGTGAGTTTCTTTATCGCCGAAATCACTCAACAGATTTTGATGATGGTCCCTTTCTTTTCTGTACAACATAGTACAGAAAAGAAAGGGACCCTTTTTTAGGGGGTTACCAATCATCAAATAAGTTCTTCTACCCTGGGTGGACCGGGAGGGATTATCAGACTCTTACTGACTACAGATTCCGTGGTCGAAACAAAACGTAACGTTTTCAGTGAAGCCACTTTTTTATAAATGTGTGAGTGAATGCCACACACACATTTTTAAATGTTTTCCATGGAGATGTTCACTTGTTTTACTTAGGAATCGAACGTCGGGCGTATTCTACTATAGGTTGCCTTGTGCGTCGTTGTTTTTCTTAAGAGGATTGTATAGCGGCTGCCTTTTCAAAAAATAGGTATTTAGAAAAACTCGTGCTGTCCCTCTCGCGCGTTGAAAAACCCCCGATCGTGCGATAGAGAGCGTTGGAGCTCGCGACTGACTGTGAGTATTTTTTATATGAAAGGAGAATGGGCGGACTTGGGCGTTCGGCGGCCATCAATTAATTGAGTATAAAACGAAAGTACTGCTATTTAGGAATAACTTTTACTATAGGCGTTACTCTGTATTTCATTTAGAAAAAAAAAATATTTGAGTGTCAATATAACCTAATTGCACAGAACAATATTGCACAATAATCATGTTCATATGCAATATTGCTGTTGTTTTGGTCTTGCTAATGGCGAGTACTTGCACATACACTATCCACGGTGCCCTTCAATTGCCCTTTACGTTCCGGGGCCACAGTTACCCGTAAGTTCCGCGACCCCCGGCAGGCTTTGGCCCTCTAGAGGGGGGCCCCGTCATTTTGCTGAGTAACGACTGTTACTGTTAACAGATCTACTAATGCCTCAATCAGTTAGGGTCTGACTGACATACGAAATTATTGAAAAAATAATTGTAGTTTTGAAAATTCCGAGCATACCAAAAAGCAATGAATATTAAAACTTTTTCAACTTAAATCAATATCATACAACCAGTAGCCCCGAAACTCCCTTATAATCAATATTCACCCAATAAAAACAAAAATGTATTTTTTCCATTTTAAAGTATACCACAGTGATAAAACATGCTCTAGAGGGGGGCCCCGTCATTTTGCTGAGTAACGACTGTTACTGTTAACAGATCTACTAATGCCTCAATCAGTTAGGGTCTGACTGACATACGAAATTATTGAAAAAATAATTGTAGTTTTGAAAATTCCGAGCATACCAAAAAGCAATGAATAATAAAACTTTTTCAACTTAAATCAATATCATACAACCAGTAGTCCCGAAACTCCCTTATAATCAATATTCACCCAATAAAAACAAAAATGTATTTTTTCCATTTTAAAGTATACCACAGTGATAAAACTTGCCCACAATAATTGTAGGACTAAAGTACACCAGTATATAACAAAATCATTATTGGCCGCGGACCGCCCACGCTCCATACAAATTTGCCCATTCTCCTTTGTCTCTCGGGAGAAAACGTTTTTCACATACTAAATCACGTCCAATCTCTTAGATTCTGGCGTCAATCGTTTCAGCATATTATATTCTAGGTTTGTAGGTTTTGCTTTTTTTCTAAAACTTCTTTGTTTTTAAAATACAATTACAACTTCAATCAAATACAACTTCAATGAAGATTTTGTCATAAAAATAGTAACTTTTAGGCGCCTGTTACTTTCAAACTATTATAAAAAGAAAACCTACAAACCTAGTTTTTTACAGTGTCAGAAGCATTCTAAAAAATCATTGAGATAGGATAACATTTAGGGGCAGGAAAACGTTTTCTCTTTTAGTATGGACGAGCGCTCGGTAGACGATAGACTTCAGCCGCCACTGATCTTTTGTTTTGGAATGACTAGTCCAAGAACTCTTTATTAATAAACTAGCTGTTGCCAGCGGTTTCACCCGCTACAGCTCGAAAATTATCCCACGGGAACATAAAATCGGGATAAAAACTATCCTATGTGTTAATCCAAGTTATAAACTATATGTTTATTAAATTTTATCCAAATCCGTTTAGTGGTTTTTGCGTGAAACACTAACAAACATACCTACATACACATACATACATCCTCACAAAGTTTCGCATTTATAATATTAGTAGGATAATGCATTTACCGCCAGTCTTGACAGTAGTTTGGTTGAAGGGATGATCGTCAAAGATACTATTGGGCCAGACATTTCGCATCGACAGCTTGATCTTATGCTTCTTCCCCGAAATATGAGTCTGAAAGGACAAATAATAGATAAATAGCTCCATAGATTGTAAATATCAATATCATTATTGGATGCGGAGTTCAATGGGATCTGCAGAAACTAACATCCTGAAATTCCGTCTTTCTTTGTTATAAAACAATACCACTCGAGGAACGCCTCTCGTGTAGTGTCGTGTACGTTTACAAATATTTAAACCCGCAAACATAATAACAACTATCTGTAAGCGATAAAATAATTATTAATATGTTTGACACGCAGTAAAGCAGCCAATAGCTTTTCAGAAATTATGATTAACTTAATGTTGTTATAAGTTTACAGCGGTATGTTGCAGTGTGGTCTCACCTGCAGGATGCTCTCGCCGCTGCAGACTGCTGCACACGGGTAGCACAGGTAGATCCACTTGCCCGAGATGTCGCGCCCGCGCCGTTCCACCATGCATCGCGTCTCGCCATCTTCGAGCCGGATCTTCAAGCTGTTCAGGTGCTCTTGAAACTCGTACTCCGCCTAGCAAAACAACCACAACCATTACTATCGTACAACACATCTGACTAAGAACAAGCCAGTATAACAACTGACCAAAAACCCGTCAAAAGTTTCTTAGTTAAAAACCGATCCGCCCTAATAATTTTCGCCAAGGAGTTGGTTAAACCAAAACAAATAAAACAGGTCACAATGTTATTTTTATTCGTTTATTGAACGTATTTTTAATTTATTTTTTACTATGTTATACTTACCTGTGTCACGAAGTTATGAAATTTTATCGTTTTCACACGTTTATAGTGTGATAACTCAATGAAAGTGAAACGTAACGTAACACATCGCGTAAAAGTTTATGGATAAAAGCACTAATGAAAATTATTTTCCCATTTTCCGATGCCTGTGCACACTCATCGTATAATAACATGTATTGGCTCAACTTTGGAAATAATCGGCGTTTTACCTAAACATGGATACGTCATATAAACTACGTAAAATAACTCACACGAAAATATAGAAAATGCCACAACGAATATTGGCAGATCGTGCATTCTCGAGCGCATACTAGGAGACGCTTAGCGTCAATTCTTTATCCAGTGACTTGAAAAATTACGCTAGGTAGTGCTATTATGTATTCTGTGGCTAGGTGGAAAATGAACCTAAGTCCGCAAATTCGGTGAAGAATTTTGTTTCGCTAACAACGGGGCTTTTAATGGAACATCCCTTGTAAGACCTAAAGACGCAAAAAAGACACGAATTAACGTGACATGAACGTGAAACGCAAGTCACTTTTCAGAGAAAGACCCCGTCACAAACACTTATGGGAAGAAAACAATTAGTTCATACTATAAGCAGACGCTGTCTTTGAAACTTAATATCTAGTCTTATCTAGTGCACTAAACTGATCTGTCCATCCGGTGTCAGCGTCTTATGTTTATTGAAGCCAGAAGAAACCTTTGTATTTTCAAATAATAAAAATGCAAACTACCAAAGGGGCAATTTGTATGAACACTGGGCGCAGTATTTTTTTAAAGCTTTACCTAAAATTGGCTTCGAAAGGAGTATAAATAAGGATCGTAGAAGGTCGCGTTCTGTAGTTTCTTGGGTGTCCATGGGAAAAAGGCGTTGAGATTTTCTTTTTGCTTATAAGGCTGACGTCCTCCAAAAGTACATAATTTAAGCAAAGAGTAGTCTTAAAATAAAGGTAACGAGGTATTTTGAAATTTCTTAATATATTTCTTTAATGTGAATGTAACTTTGTTAGTAAACTTCGTAGGCTTCGGTAGTTGAAGTAGAACAACTTCCAACTTTTATCCTTCATGGAGCATACGAAACCAAGGATAAAAACAAGGAGCAAAAAGGACATAAAATGAGTTCTGAATCATTCTAATTTTATCACCTATCCTGACACAATAAAAAAAAAATTATCTATAACTTGATAGTCACTAATCTATTTTATGCAATTACTATGTAGCTGAACCGCGCGCACTTGGCTGTGTGTCAAATTTATGAGATTGTTAGTTTGTTTGTAGGAAGTAATCTCTGAAACTACTGAAAAGCTTTTGAAAATTAGCAACCACACGTAGACATCTACTTTAACTCCTCAGTTACATAGGCTATTATTTTCAAATGGCACCTGTGCGAAACCAGGAAAGGTTTCTAGTTATTTTATAAATTGGGGGGTCGACTAGAAGGGTGAAATGTAATTTTCGAGTTATCCTTATCCCTACTTTAATACAAAAGAAGAAACATTCAAATCAGTCAAAACGTTTAGGAGGTGTACACAAGATTTTTTAGTTTGTTTAATTCATAGATATTATATTCTAACTAAGCATGTATTTCAAGACAGGGCCAGGGTATGTAACGGACAGTTTACATTTCAATAAACTTACCTCAAAATTTACAACCTATTATTATACTTTAATTAACAAAGAAATTGATTAAATCAGGCTAATACAATATCAGAAATGATTGATATTGTGGTGATATAATCTGTGTAATAAATAAACTGCATTCTCACTCAAAAAAATCCATGGGGATCCAATCATAATGAATTTTGTTCCATTTATACCTTCACTGCCATTAAACAGTGATGTTATGTGTAGTATGCAGTCGGTGCGACATTGCTCTACCTTGACCATTCTTGTACCAATGCATTTCTGGATTTCTATATGAATTATTTTCTTGTTTCGACCTTTTCAGACCTCTTTTTTACGTAGTTGGTTTTAATATTTTTAATTTCTTTCAATATTTCTTGTGTAATTGCACTTGGCAGGCTCTATAAGAAACTGTGAGGAATATCGAAAAATGCTGCAAGGAGTCTCGAAGCCGACTTTGACGAGAACTAAAACTGCAGCATTGGATTTTAGAAAAATCAAATATCCTGGCCAGGAATCGAACCTATTGATTTTGAAAAAATTAAGAATGATGAAGAACCTATGGCAATTTATACCTTAAAAATACAATTAAAGAAGAAGATCCACATTCCTACTTTATTTTAAGGCTAAAATTTAAAAAATTGCGCATCAATAATTCTTTTTGTACACCAAAATGGATAAATGGTCACCAAATCTAAAACTCGCTTTAGCAAGATTTCAGGGACACCCCGAAGTTCGGTTTGGTTAGGTTCCTTTAAACCTTGTACACAGAAATAGAAGCCCCGCGAAGCGGGGCTTCGTCGACCCTGCTTAGGTAGATTTTTTTTTATTACACATAATAGGGAAACGTTATTTGGTGACCATTTATCCATTTTTGTAACCGTTTAGAATTTTTTTGGTAGTAAAATAGGTACTTTTTTGGGTGGTGTTTAAACACAAACCTTATTTTAAATGATTAACCTTTCTATCTTAAATAAAAAACCACACATCAAGTTCAGTATACTTTCATACTGAACTTGATGTGCGGTTTTTCCAAAAACAAAAGTCATACACGAAGTGTAGTGTAAAAAAGCTCAACCTTGCTACATTCACGTTGAATTATTCTGACGTTTTTTTGTTGTAGCATTATTATCAGCTAAGTACCTAGAGCGCTAAAATCGGCAATGGTCCCCAGGTTTCCCCACATTATCATTACAGTTAGATACTACTGACCAGGGCCTGTGGCCGTGTAGTAACAAATGATAAACGCAAACGCTCAGTAGGCTTTAATAGACTTTTAACTTTATGTACTTGGGTTTAAGTTGAAGATCAATAGATTTCATAGCGTTGTCGTTCATTCCAGTCTCTAACGGGCAGAAATGTTAAATAGATTTTCAACTTTAGGCTCTAGGTTACCGTGCTCTAGGCTAAAATTTTTAACTAATCTTATTCTATCCGTAACCTTTGCTGTTCTATCTTAAATTCAGGTTGAATCCTAAAAAATCAAATATTTATAAAAACACTTCAAAATTGTTATCTAAACACGAAAACTGTAATTTATCTCCTTTAATTCATATACATATAAGTCATATTCGAGCAATACGCAGTTTGTGTTGAAATAGAAAATCTTACTTTTCTACCTTTTTTATTTAAACTGAATGTATAAGCTCATTTTTAACCGACTTCAAAAAAGGAGGAGGTTCTCAATTCGTCGGAATCTTTTTTTTATTAGTTCACAATACAGCACAGCAGTGACACATGCTCGTGAGACGCGAGACTAAGCGGACGTGTGATTTATTGATCACGATGAAATAAACAATTACGACAAAATAAATATAATTATTTGCACCGTCAGTATAATAGTAAAGTGTGTCGCGTGTGACTTCTTATTTTAACGAGTCATTTGCAAGATGAACTATTTTTTTATAAACTAATAATAAAGTGTTACGGGTAGCATATGTCTATGTCAAACCCAGGGTCGAGCCCGTTCGGTCGTAGCCAAGTTCTGCAGAGAAGTCCTCCGCCGACGCAAACCAGACCCCCGAGTGATCCAAATCCACCACAGGAAAATTAATTGCCCAGGGAAGTGGTCAGTACGCCGGAGATCCAGAAATGGATAGGATCTATTGATTCAATCCTCAACGAAGTATGCACTATTGTCAGTGAGTAAAAATGAACACAGACCAGGAGCTTCGTGTCTCCGATATTTGCCGGAAGGTCTCAACTGGGACTTCTCAGATGGCCGTTCTGTATCAGTCGTTAAAGTCGAAAACGACTGGCCCATACCGCAATCCAGCATCTCAAGGCTCACCAGAGTTTTGTAGATCTCTCCAGCAGTTCAGAGGTAGTTGAAACTAAGTTGAAACTCTCGTAAAGTAATTCTTATGCTAGCATAGTGGAGAAAGGTTCCGATAACTTCGTTCGTCCTGCAAACTTGAGATCAATCGCCATCTATCCCAGCGATAAGACCCAAACAAGTGACGCCACCAAGTCACTCGTCCAAAAGATAGTCTCCCCCGAACAACTTAAGCTTCATGTCCGTGGTCTGAGAAAAATGAAAAATGGGGGTGATGGCGATGGATTCTGATTAGCACCGAAAATAAAGGTGATATTGACAAGCTCAAGAACTCAGAAAAATTTGTATTATCGGGCCTTACAATAGAAGAACCTTCCAAACGCCGCCCTAGGGTTGCTGTCATTGGTGTCCCCGTTGCCCTTACCGAGAAGGAAATTTTTGACTGTATACAGGATGTTTCTTTTAAATTGGTCAAAATGGAGAAATCCAAAATTGTCAACATCAAAAAAGAGATAAAGGTTCCTGAGAAAGTTCTCCCGAATCTCTGATGGGCATCCATCAGAGATACGGGAGAACTTAACTCGTCTTAACTAGATGTAGTGTATTTCATTAGATTTGACCCACTTCTGTTGCCCAGACATTTTCCCTCCCATACAATGAAATGGTCCTTACATGACAGTTAATCAAACGACACCATAAAAAAAATTGTATTTTTTTCGTTCATACAATTTGTATGTAAAAATGTTTTGCTTAATTTGACCACGCAAGTTGGTCTAATTAAGCAAAATATTTTTACATACGTCCCGATTTTTTTCTTCCGATAAATAATGAAATGATCCTTACATAAAACAGAGTCCAACGGCGTTACAAAAAATTTTGGTCTTTTTCACTCATTTTTGTGGACAACTAACACTTGACCAAAAAAATAAAAACGCCAAAATTGTCAACATCAAAAAAGAGATAAAGGATCCTAAGAAAGTTTTCCCGTATCTCCCTTTTGGCCAATTTAAAAGAAACACCTGTATAAGAGCAAAACCTTACAGACAAGTTGCCGAATATAACTCGTGAGTCCTTCCTTGAGAGCATTAAATTTAGCCATAAAGCGGGTAAAAAAGACCTTACTGCAACTAGAACTCCCAGCTAGCATACGAAAAATTATGATCAACCAAAGTCGAATTTTTATTAATTGGACATCTTGCCCTGTGAGAGATTTCACTATTGTGACCAGATGCTTCAACTGTCAACAGTACGGGCACGCAGCCAAGTTTTGCCGAGAAACTAGTACTACGTTCAACCATTGTGGAGAGTCTGGACACTCCTTCAGGAAATGTAGTAGCAAATCTTCGCCCCTTCTATGTGCGACGTGCAAACGCTTTAAGAGGAAATGTTACCATCCTACTGGCGATGCAAGTTGCCCGGCGCGCAAATACGCAGAGATGAACTAAATCGACTCAATCGACTATGAAGAAGACTTTAGCAGTAGTTTTCTTATACAATTTAGATAATAATTAAAATTAGAAAATAAAATAAGAATGGCTTATTAGCTGATCTAGATAGGTAGTTGTTAAGACAACAAAAAGTTTTTTTGTAAGACTGCAACATTTGTTCACTAATTAAAATTGCATGTGTTCAACCTTGAAACAAACGATGCAAGTATTTATTTATTGTTTGCGAAATTGTTTAGTATAGTTTTAAATGTAAATTTGCTTTTTATTAAAATCGATGAATGTATGTTTATATTGATCTAGTTTACACAAATTAGCCCCTATTAAATTGCATTGAAGTGATGGCCTGAAACACAAGTTTTTATTAACTTAGTTCAGGCAGTTAGTTAAATATCTTGTACTGATGTTCTTTAGTTTTTTTTACACTTGTTTTCATTTATGCACTAGCTGTGCCCGCGACTTCGTTCGCGTGGATGTCGGAACTCAACAATGTATAATATATTAAAACAAATGATTTTTATAAAATAAAAGTAGCCTATGTTACTCCTTATTACATCAGCTACCTGCCAATAGAAGTCCCGTCCCAGCTATTTCAGAGATTGGCCATTATAAACAGACAGACAAAAATTGTAAAAAATTATTCTTATGCATGAAGTAAAAAACGGTTATTTCAATATTAAAAACTGACACTCGCAATTTTATTTATATGTATAGATGTATAGATTAAAAAATTATTAGTATAATATAATACATAACTATATTATTTTTCTGTGTCTTTGTTTACACCCATTTTTGTAATAATGTTTTATGAATAAAAAAATATTTATTTATTATTTATATTTTTATGCATCCAAAGTGTGGTCGGGCACGCCGCAATCGCGGCGGTAAGACGGTAAGTCTTTGAGGAGTGGCTGGAGAGACGTCACGGCGTCCTGACCTATCGGATGACGCAGGTCCTCACCGGACACGGAAGTTTCGGGAGGTTCCTGTCTGATAGGGAGGGAAGAAACGCCCGGGTGTCACCACTGAGGAAATCGCCCGGAGGACACAGTAGAGCATACGGTGCAAGACTGCCCCGCTTGGGCAGAGCACCGACGTGTCCTCACGGCGGCGATAGGCGGACACCTCTCGCGCCCGGCATTGGTTGCGGCCATGCTGCCGGGCGAGACGGAGTGGGAAGCGGTCGCCTCCTTCTGCGAAGCAGTAATGCTCGTGAAGGAGGAGGACGGCTGCGAGAGAGCGAGGACAGCGTCCTCCCTCCGCCCCAACCGCAGTGGTAGACGCCCGCGGCGTCAGACGTCGGCAGACGATCTCCGGCCACCGTAGGCGCGGGCATGCGGACAGCGAGTAAAGGGCAACTCGCTGTCCGACCATGGACCATGCCCGGGTCGACGGCGCGTCGTGATCCACGCGCGCCTCAAAGAGCGTCAGCAAAAATGACGGGGCCCCCTCTCAGAGGGTCAAAGCCTGCCGGGGTCGCGGGATTTATTTCCTCACCGTGACCCCGGAACATAAAGGGCTATTGAAGGACACCGTGGATTTTAGTCAGTACAAGTCTGACAGTCCCTTCCGCCCTGCCCGAAGTGGGAGGACTCATTTGATGATATTACCACGCTAAAAAAAAAACCAAAGTGTGGTAGATGTTTTGTTTAAAAATATTTGCACCCCAAGCCAGACAGTTTTCTATCAAATTTCTTGGTTTAGCAACTCTCTTATTTAAATCAGTGCAAGCAAATAAAAATTTGAGTTAAAATGCTTTTGTATTCAACAAAAAATTTAATAAATGATTCTCTGAACTTTTGCCTAAACATGAACTTGCTATTAATCAGTAGTTAATTTTTCATAGCCTTAAGATAAATATGGGGAGGATCAGGAATAAACTTTCAATGTTACATTTTCTACAACTGTAGAAAGAATTAATATTAAGATTTATTTAAGATTAATAACTTAATGTATTATATTTACTTTAGATGTAAAACAAATGATATTTACCTTAGTACAAGATTCATCAAGCTCAGGTTTCTTAGGCACTTCGGTGACGGAATCCTGATACCCCTCTGCCCCTGGAGGGCAATCTGGAAGGTCCATCTTGAAGCACTACACTTGGTAGTTTATGACCAGAAAACGGTCATAAACTATTGTCACAATTCTTAAGAAATTCTTCTTTCTTCTTGGTCTTCAATCACGCACAACTGTAACCCAAACCATTTCATATCAAACTAATTAATGGCCATTTTAAGTGTTATACAAAAATCTTGATTATAAATAAATAGATACTTACAACCATCCAATATAATGCATACTTACATTTGATGAGGTTGTTTCTAAGCACTCTGTTATTTGACTGGGCACATCAAATGTGCATGGGTGTAACTGATATGATATAATTTACAAAATCACACAAATCAGTTATTTCATTTGTACATTATCATACCTTCCTAATCAAAAGAATATTCATCATTGATCATAGTGTACGTGGCCTACCATGTTTCTGTGTAATCAGTTTCACAAACTGTATGACTTTGCCCTAGATGAAAAAGGCTAATATATTGATCATAATCATACAACGCAGTTTTCTTGTATGAATTTTACTGTTTGATTGAAACTAATTCAAACATTAGTGATTAAAGTAAAAACATTTAAGTAATAAGTATTTAACAGGATAAAATAAGAACTACTTACTTATTTCAAATATTTCGTTCCACTTACCAGTTAAACTACAACGCTATAATGAGTAACCATTTTTTTTTAATTTGCATATTATTTCGGAAATAAGCGTGATTAATTAAAAAATGATTAATTAGACCCATGCTTAGTGTTTAACTCACTGATTGATTATTAGTTATTATCTTTCCTTTCTGACTGTGGAAATTAAGATTTCAAGAAACTAACACATTTTTCACTAAATAATAGTTATGTCTAAAAAGTTGCATAGAACGCTTAGGAATAATACATCGTATTCCTAATAGTATTTGAGTTAGAAAATAATAGTGTACTGACCTTTACGAGCAGATGAAACGACGAATTCTGTCAATTGTTTGTAAAGAGCTATAATCTGTTTTTTTTTGTATTATCAAAAGCGAATACTTCTCATGATAGCTATAGGCTAACCTCACAGCCAACCTCTCGCGATATGTAAAATGTACGGTCTACAAAATTAAGAATAATTCTGTATTGATTTACATTACAACACACGCTCCTTCCTTGCAAGAACCCATTTTCATGTTGGTTGTTAGCCCTTACAAATTTAAAATGGCTCTATTGATTAAAAAAAAAGAGTCGGCAATATGCTATTTTCTCGTGAAAGTTGAAACAAAATATTTCCAATTGTCACAACAAGTGACCATTTGATT
The DNA here is from genome assembly GCA_954870645.1 of Agrotis clavis. Taxonomy (NCBI): domain Eukaryota; kingdom Metazoa; phylum Arthropoda; class Insecta; order Lepidoptera; family Noctuidae; genus Agrotis; species Agrotis clavis. The sequence goes on along the minus strand of OX940919.1, from coordinate 3,692,510 downwards.
TAGTTGCTTAATGATACCAAGTGGCAACGACCATAGACAGGAGAAGCAAAATGTCACAGCCGCGGCGAGAAATCTATGCGTCTATGATACATTCCTTTTTCCGGTGGTGATAGCGTCGATGTAGCCCGCGAAATTCAAATTTTCTTGCGTTTTTTGCAACGACGATATAATACTAGACTACGCATGCACGATCTAAGGAAGAAAAATTATTCTGCCAACTCGCTGAGGTACTACGTAAGCGAGGGGAACGGGGTACTGCGTTGTGATTGGCTAACTCAAGGTCTGTTCTGTCTCAACGTATGTTTACGGCTCACAGGATTGGTCGAAATTCGACGAATATAAGACTTTTTTGCCTAATGTGTTGGCAGACATCGGTCGCCTGTTATTAGGAGTCTAGTATTATATCGTCGTTGGTTTTTTGCAATTTGCATATCAGGGACATGTTGTAACTTTATCAAAATATGATTCGCGGCAATAACAAGTATAATTTTACATATAAGAATGATCAAAACATTCGCTCCATTAGCTCTCACATAGATTTGGTGTACAGCTTGGCCAGAACGTCTTGAAATGAAACTAATCTTTTTGTTTGTTGACAACGTTTTAAAATCTTTGACATTTGATGTAAATAAAGAACGCAGGTTTGTTAGATTTATTATTGTTCCATAAAACTGACGTAATAAGTGAAAAAAAATATATAATAAAATCATTCAAAGTGCTGGTACCTAGCGAGAGCACAGTGGCGACTTCCAGTTTTCTACTCTAATTTGCCAAGCTGTAAATTGGTCTGCCCTGGGATCTGGAGGCGACTGCCCTCCAGCGCGTCTATGAGTGGCGCGTGGAGGCGCAGCGCCGGGGCGTGACCCCGCTGCCTCGAGAAGTCGAGGTGCGGCGGGAAGAGCTCCGGCGCGATCTCAGGGCAGTATGGAAGGAACGACTGTCGCGACCGAAGGCCGGGCACGCCGCAATTGCGGCGGTAAGACCCCTCTTTGAGGAGTGGCTGGAGAGAAGTCATGGCGTCCTGACCTACCGCTTGACGCAGGTCCTCACCGGACACGGAAGTTTCGGGAGGTACCTGTGTCTGATGCGAAAGGAGGAGACGCCTGGGTGTCACCACTGCGAAGATCGCCCGGAGGACACGGTGGAGCATACGGTGCAAGACTGCCCAGCTTGGGCGGGGCACCGACGTGTCCTCACGGCTGCGATAGGCGGAGACCTCTCGCGCCCGGCATTGGTTGCGGCCATGCTGCGGGGCGAGACGGAGTGGGAAGCGGTCAGCTCCTTCTGCGAGGCAGTAATGCTCGTTAAGGAGGAGGCGGGCCGCGAGCGAGAGAGGACAGCGTCCTCCCTCCGCCCCAGCCGCAGTGGTAGGCGCCCACGGCGACGGACGTCGCTTGATGATCTCCGGCCACCGTAGGCGCGGGCATGCGGGCAGCGAGTAAAGGGCAACTCGCTGCCCGACCAAGGACCATGCCCGGGTCGACGGCGCGTTGTGTCCCACGCCCGCCTCAAAGAGCGTCAGCATAATGACGGGGCCCCCCTCTCAGAGGGCCAAAGCCTGCCGGGGTCGCGGGATTATTCCCTTACCGTAACCCCGGAACGTAACAGGCTATGAAGGACACCGTGGATTTTAGTCAGTAGAAGTCTGACAGTCCCTCCCGCCCTGCCCGGGGTTGGAGGACTCATTTGATGATTTTACCACGCTAAAAAAAAAAAAAAAAAAAAGCTGTATATTGGTAAAATCTCCGAAATCTAACTAAATGTGCGTACAGACTATATAACTTAACATGTTATAATATATAACATTGTTATGTAACATGACATGTTATATACATGTTTCGGATGATGTGGACACAAAATGTTATCTAACATTGCTATATAACATGTTTCAGATGATGTGGACACAGAATGTATTTTGTACACTAATGTGTACGGTATTGTATTATGTTGCAATGTTATATAACAATGTTACATGGTGTGGACGTGTTATATAACAATGTTATAGCCGGAAACACATTATTAACACCCGACGCCATCCAATGAAACGTGATGCATGTTGGGTCAAATCAAATGTATTGTTTTCTATGACCAGAATCACACTATGAACACCCGACGCGACGACACGCGCTCACTGCACATCGGGTGTCGACACGTTGCGTCGCGTGGCGTGTTAAATAATGTGTTTCCGGCTTATATGTATAACATTGTTACATGGTCTGTACGCACCTTTACATGCAGAATAAAGGAAATAAAGCGCTTTATACACGATCCGTTTAGCCAGAATGTCTTGAAACGAAACTAATCTTTTTGTATGCTGGGCTGCGTTTAGATCCTTTATCCAGTTTAAATTTATACTGACTAAATGTCAAACATCCCGTTTAAGTACACCGAGAGGTGAAAAATTATACCAATTAAAATTTAATCTGCCCCGTTTACGGTCGTCCGCTGGTCTATGTTTTTACTGAAAGGAATAAATTTTTGCGACCTTTTTACCACGCAAAATTTTATCCTGCTGTCAGATTGACATTAAGTTTTGTTGTTTTGCTCGATTCTTGCCGTAAAAACGAACATTATTTTTATTTTAGAGAGTGAATATTACTTTTGGATTATGGATTTATAATACACCGGCAAATTGATTATTTGTTCAATAAACTGAGCTGTCAATTGAATTTGACAGCGAACATTGATAAAAAGATATGACTCCGTTCAGCTAACCCTCGCTAGTTTAATTTTTTTCCGGCGAAACATCGCTGGAAGATTTAAACGCACCCGGGTGCGTTTAAATCACCCGGCGATATTTCGCCGGATGAAAATTAAACTAGCGAGGGTTCGCTGAACGGGGCTGCGTTTAAATCCTTTATCCAGTTTAAATTTATACTGACTAAATGTCAAACACCCCGATTAAGTACACCGCGAGGTGAAAAATGAAGCTAACTAAAATTTAATCTGCCCCGTTTACGGTCGTCCGCTGGTATAAGTTTTTACTAAATGGAATAAATTTTTGCGACCTTTTTACCACGCAAAATTTTATCCTGCTGTCAGACTGACATTAAGTTTTGTTGTTTTGCTCGATTCGCGCCGTAAAAACGAAAATTATTTTTATTTTAGAGAGTAAATATTATTTGTGGATTATGGATTTTTATTAAACCGGCAAATTGATTATTTGTTTAATAAACTGAGCTGTCAATTGAATTTGACAACTAACATTGACAGAAACTTATGACTCCGTTCAGGGCTGCGTTTAAATCCTTTATCCAGTTTAAATTTATACTGACTAAATGTCAAACATCCCGTTTAAGTACACCGAGAGGTGAAAAATGATACCAATTAAAATTTAATCTACCCCGTTTACGGTCGTCCGCTGGTCTATGTTTTTACTGAAAGGAATAAATTTTTGCGACCTTTTTACCACACAAAATTTTATCCTGCTGTCAGATTGACATTAAGTTTTGTTGTTTTGCTCGATTCTTGCCGTAAAAACGAGTATTATTTTTATTTTAGAGAGTGAATATTATTTTCGGATTATGGATTTATAATACACCGGCAAATTGATTATTTGTTCAATAAACTGAGCTGTCAATTGAATTTGACAGCTAACATTGACAAAAAGATATGACTCCGTTCAGCGAACCCTCGCTAGTTTAATTTTTTTCCGGCGAAACATCGCTGGAAGATTTAAACGCACCCCAGGGCTGCGTTTAAATCCTTTATTCAGTTTAAATTTATACTGACTAAATGTCAAACACCCCGTTTAAGTACACCGCGAGGTGAAAAATGAAGCTAACTAAAATTTAATCTGCCCCGTTTACGGTCGTCCGCTGGTATAAGTTTTTACTAAATGGAATAAATTTTTGCGACCTTTTTGCCTCGCAAAATTTTATCCTGCTGTCAGACTGACATTAAGTTTTGTTGTTTTGCTCGATTCGCGCTGTAAAAAAGAATATTATTTTTATTTTAGAGAGTGAATATTATTTGTGGATTATGGATTTATATGAAACCGGCAAATTGATTATTTGTTCAATAAACTGAGCTGTCAATTGAATTTGACAACTAACATTGACAGAAACTTATGACTCCGTCTAGCGAACCCTCGCAAGTTTAATTTTTTACCGGCGAAATATCGCCGGAAGATTTAAACGCACCCCTCCGAACCCTCGCTAGTTTAATTTTTTACCGGCGAAACATCACCGGAAGATTTAAACGCACCCCGGGCTGCGTTTAAATCCTTTATCCAGTTTAAATTTATATTGACTAAATGTCAAACACCCCGTTTAAGTACACCGCGAGGTGAAAAATGAAGCTAACTAAAATTTAATCTGCCCCGTTTACGGTCGTCCGCTGGTATAAGTGTTTACTAAATGGAATAAATATTTGCGACCTTTTTACCTCGCAAAATTTTATCCTGCTGTCAGACTGACATTAAGTTTTGTTGTTTTGCTCGATTCGCGCCGTAAAAACGAATATTATTTTTATTTTAGAGAGTAAATATTATTTGTGGACTAGGGATTTATATTAAACCGGCAAATTGATTATTTGTTCAATATACTGAGCTGTCAATTGAATTTGACAACTAACATTGACAGAAACTTATGACTCCGTTCAGCGAACCCTCGCTAGTTTAATTTTTTACCGGCGAAATACCGCCGGAAGATTTAAACGCACCCCCGGAGTCATAAGTTTCTGTCCATGTTAGCTGTCAAAATTGTCAAATTCAATTGACAGCTCGGTTTATTAAACAACTATAAAGTTTGCCGGTCTAACATTAATTAAATCAATAATCCACAAATAAAATTCACTCTCTAAAATAAAAACATTCGTTTTACGACGCGAATCGAGCAAAACAACAAAACTTATAGAGAAAAATAAACTGCTGTCCCCGTTCACTTCTGGATTTAGAAGAGGACAGTCGTGCCAGGATTGCCTAGTCAAATTAGTAAGCCAAATTTATTTAGGATTCTCACGCAAAACTTCAACTATAGCATGTTTTTTGGATATCACCAACGCTTATAATAATGTTTTAATAGAGGTATTGACAAAAACCTTAGATGAAATAGGTGTTGGGAAAAAATTCTGCCAGTATCTGTGGAACTTCCTGAGTGAACGACACCTTATTATGAAAGATGAAACCGATCAAAATAAGTACTTTACAAGATATACAAGTCGGGGCTTGGCACAAGGCGACCCCATTTCACCTGTCTTATTTAATATAATAACAATTAAATGTTTTGAAAAAATTAGAAATGTAACAATGTGTCAATATGCAGATGATTTTGTACTGTACTCTCCATCCAGAAACCTACGTGAAAGTCAAGCAGAATTTCAATCAGCCTTAAATGCATTCTGTCTCATTCTGGATGAAATGGGGTTGCAATTATCATCCAATAAGTCGAAGATTTGTATTTTTAGTAGAGGATTTAGAAGACTAGAATTAGAACTTAAATTAGATAATAACAATTTAGAGATAGTAGATAATTACAAATATTTGGGGGTGTGGTTGGACAGATCACTGCGATGGAGTAAACACATCAACATGACTGCTGAAAAGGTTCAAAGGAGTCTTGGTTTACTTAAGGTTTTGGCAGGTGCTTCCTGGGGTTTACATCCTAGACATCTAAGACGTATATATATTGCACTAATCAGAAGTCGCTTAGACTATAGCTGTTATTTATATGATGCGAGTGCAAAATGCCATCTAGATAAATTAAATAAAATACAAAATCAGGCTATGAGGATAATAGGAGGCTTTATCAAAACTTCACCGATCCATGTTATGGAAAGTGAGCTATGTTTAATTCCACTGCATTTGCGAAGAAAATATCTGGCTTATAAATTCTGTTTAAAATCAAAGACTATGGAAAATAATTTAACTTGTCAATTATTAGAAAATCTCTACGCCCTTCGACAAAATTGTTACTGGAAAAATAAAACCATTCCTATAGTAGCATCACTTATGAATGAGATTAAAGAGTTGCAGGTAGCTTCTTCCTGTCCATTATTCATGTTTACTTTAAGAACGTGGGTAACTAATATTAATGTCAATGAAATAATTATAGTTAATTTAGAATCATTAAAAAAATGTAAACGCTCATACGATAATAATGTACTTAAATATGAAGTCATGAGTGAATTATATACAAAATATAGTGGTTGGTTTTACATATTTACTGATGGTTCGAAGAGTGAAGAAGGTCATGGGTCTGCATTTTATATACCAAATACAGATATATTCACACAGGATAATTGTTTTAAAATAAGCGAACCTACATCCATTATGACATTGGAGCTCATTGCAATCTCAGAGGCTTTGACCTATATAATTAATCATTGTAGATATAAAAATGTTGTCATTTGTACAGACAGCAAAAGCTCATTACAACATATAGCTCGATGTGCCTCTGGCCGCAGAGGTGCACCGATTGCTTATGTCATTTTATCTAAAATTGATGAAATTACTTTAAAAGGCATCCAACTGAGATTGCAATGGGTCCCATCGCATATTGGATTACGGGGCAACGAAGAGGCTGACACGTTGGCGAAATTAGCGGTTAGGAATGGAAAAGAAATAAATATTATATTAGATTATTCAGAATTTCTACCAAAATTTAAAAATATTTGTTATGATGATTGGAAAGAGTATTTTAATAAACGGTCACTAGAAAAGGGTTTATGGTATAAAACCATACAGTGTGAACCTCTTCGCGTGCCCTGGTTCATGAATAGTAATATTAATAGAAAACTGATTGTTACTGCTCTGAGACTCAGATCTGGACACGTTCCATGCAAGAAATTTGCCTTTATGATGAAGAAAATCACTTCACCCAATTGTGATGAATGTGGAGTAGTTGAAGATCTGCAACATTTATTGATGGAATGTGTCCAATACGAGTCCTCTAGAATCAGATTAGTAAAGTCCCTGAATTTGAACAAAACGGATGTAGGCATGTTCCATGCAATACTATCTCAACCAAATGGCGATGATGCGAAGTATTTGTTCAAATTCATGGCCCACGTGGTGTGAAATACAATTGTTAGGATACGATGGGACTGACATACGCTGTGCGTAAAAGACCCTTTAAATAAATAAAGAGAAAAAAAAAAAAAAAAAAAAAAAACAAAACTTAATGTCAATCTGACTGCAGGATTTAAAATTTTGCGAGGTAAAAAGGTCACAAAAATTTATTTCAATCAGTAAAAACTTATACCAGCGGACGACCGTAAGCGGGGCAGATTATATTTTAGTTAGTTTCATTTTACACCTCTCGGTGTGCTTGAACGGGGTGTTTGACATTTAGTCAGTTTAAATTTAAACTGGCTAATTGATTTAAACGCAGCCCTGACGTTTTAAAATCTTTGACATTTGATGTAAACAAAGAACGCAGGTTTGTTAGATTTATTATTGTGCCTTAAAACGAAATAAGCAAAAAAAATAGTACATTATGCAACGAGTGAATAAAGAGCGGATTTAAAGCGAGGGCCTTATATATGAATCAAGAGCAAGCGAAGGATTTAAATGACTGAATCACGACCGCAGGGAGTGATTCATGATGATTGAATCACGAGCGAAGCGAGTGATTCAAGTATTTAAATCCTGAGCGACGCGAGTGATTCAGGCCCTCGATTTAAATCCGTTTTATTCACGAGTTACATACGATACTTTATACCATGACCACAAGAAAAATAATAATTAAGGGGGATGCTCCAACCAGCCCGCGAAATTCAAATTTTTTTACGTGTTTTGCAATTTGCAGGCCAGTGACATGTTGTAACTTTATAAATATTTGTGTTAAAATGTTAAAATCTCCGAAATCTAACTACGATGCACCTTTTCTATGTGAGAGCTGATGGAGCGAGTTTTTTGATATTTTTTATATTTAAAATTATACTTGTTATTTGCGCAACACAAATATTTATAAAGTTACAACATGTCATTGGCCTGCAAATTGCAAAAAACGTAAAAAAATTTGAATTTCGCGGGCTACATCGAAGCAATCACCTTAAGCGATAATAGATAGGTATTTAACGAAGAAAAAAAAAAGACAAAGGTGCGTTTACAAACATCTAAATTCACATACACAAACACCCAGATCCGAAACAAATAACTGTAGATCATACGAAAATTTGCTCCGTGCGGGAATCGAACCCACTGCACGCGACGAAGTAGTCCAATCGCTCGGTCACTAAGCCAACAAATTGACATTAAACTCGGAACAATGTTTTAAATTAAGAGTAACATTATCCTAACAACACGGGGGCTGACGGGGGTGGACCGCAGCAATGTGTTCTAAATTCAAACAACAAAACAGTGAGAAAAAGAGCTTTTTACTCACTGTTTTCAGTGAGAAAAAGTAACTTTTTAAAGTGGGAATGGTATAAAAATCATTCAAAGTGCTGGTAGCGACAGCACAGTGGCGACTTCCGGTTTTCTACTCTAAAGCTGAGAACATATTATCGGACGCGTCTATCAGACGCGGCTGAGGGACGCGGCTTAAGGTGAACGCAGACATAGCAGCACCGCAGTCTCCGCAGTCCCCGCATTACGAATTCTTTGTATGAAGTTCTATGAAACCTCGCACACTCACCCGCATCGCAGTAGCCGCAGAAGCGGTAAGAAAACGATGACTGCGGGGACTGCGGAGACTGCGGCGCGGCTAGGTCTGCGTTCACCTTTAGCAGTGTGCACGGTAGCATTATATAAAGCCGGAAACACATTATTTAACATGCCACGCGACGCAACGTGTCGACACCCGTTGTGCAGTGAGCGCGTGTCGTCGCGTCGGGTGTTCATAGTGTGATTCTGGTCATAGAAAACAATACATTTGATTTGACTCAACACGCATCACGTTTCGTCGGGTGGCGTCGGGTGTTAATAATGTGTTTCCGGCTTAGGTAGAAAGTAAATAATAGTAGTCTAAGATACGTACATAGAACGACCTTCACCGATCGAGTAACCGGACGAAATGTGTTTTTTATGAATTAAAAAAACTTTTTAAAAAAAAGGGAACCGACTTCAAAACCAAACACAAAAAAACTATAAAATAACTTTTCTTTCGGAAGTCGGTGGCTTTGTTTTTTTTTTTATTTCATTGAGATATGGCCACCGACTTCCGAAAGAAAAGTTATTTTATAGTTTTTTTGTGTTTGGTTTTGAAGTCGGTTCCCTTTTTTTTAAAAAGTTTTTTTATTTTTCCCTTTTTAGTTGAGATTTAACAAAAATCTTCATAAAATCGGCGTCTTTGAAAATCTAAAACCCTATTAAGCAAAACGGATCTATGTGAGCAACTTCACGAGATATCCATTATTGTTATATACTAAAACCTTCCCCAGAATGTAACAAATACTTTTCTGAAAACTGTATCAAAATCGGTTCAGCCAAACGCGAGATAATTGCGGACAAACATGCAATCGTCTCTTAAAATCTACGATCCAAGTAAGCAAATCGGATCCACGCGGGCAACTTCACGAGATATCCATTATTGTTATATACTAAAACCTTTCCCAGAATGTAACAAATACTTTTCTGAAAACTGTATCAAAATCGGTTCAGCCAAACGCGAGATAATTGCGGATAAACATGTAACCGTCCCTTAAAATCTACGATCCAAGTAAGCAAATCGGATCCACGCGGGCAACGTCACGGGAAATCTATTAGTGTTATATACTAAAAGCTTCTCCAGAATATAATGAACACATTCCTGAAAACTGCATCAAAATCCGTTTAGCCAAACGCGAGATAATTGCGGACAAACATGCAATCGTCCCTTAAAATCTACGATCCAAGTAAGGAAATCGGATCCACGCGGGCAACGTCACGGGATATCTATTAGTGTTATATACTAAAACCTTCTCCAGAATGTAATGAACACTTTCCTGAAAACTGCATCAAAATCCGTTAAGCCAAACGCGAGATAATCGCGGACAAACATACATACATACATACATACATACATACATACATACATACATACAGGTCGAACTGAGAACCTACTTTTTTTTTTGAAGTCGGTTAAAAATATGTTGAAGAATGTGACGGTGATGGGTTGCCTCATAAAATCCTGTCAAGGATATTTTTAATTAATTTTATAAAATGTTTTTTTTTTTCAATACCTTCACCGATAGAGTAACCATACAAAATTAACACCAATTGAAAGTCCGAAGTCTATAGAATATGCTAATGTAGGGTTGCCTACCTTTTTCTTGTCAAGGTTATAGGGTTGCCTAATTTGAACAGGTGAAAAAAAATGCTACCTTCACCGATCGAGTAACCAAATAAATTGTATATCAAAGTAAAGACATTTTTTTTACGAATACGATGGTATACGGTTGCCTATGAAAAACTTGTCAGAAATTAGGGTTGCCAAGCGTTGAAGTTTGAAAATTTTAGACGGTTGGAAGCACATGAGTAGATAAACGGACTAAGCTTCTCAAGAACGAGCAAAATTGTTACATTTTTTGGTAGGGTTGTCACAATGGGCCATAGGGTAAGACAAATTAAACAAAAAATATGTTAAGTAGTTTTATTATCTAGTATGATAGAATCGAATCAAATCAAATCAAATAATTTAATGCAACCAAGACAATTTTGAATTGTCAAAAGACATAAATAAATAAAGTTAGTACAAAAATAGTTATGGTGCTACAGTCACAAGACATAATAACTGTGAAAGTACCGTAGATACCCGTTCCAATAGTACAGTCAACGAGGCATATTATGTGGTCGAAAAATTCCTCCGGAACTGAAATTTGGCATATTATGATGAAAGAAGGTGATTGTCGGCGACGAGACCCACGCAACGACAAGGAGTGCAAGTAGTGGGAGGGCCTTTGCCGTTGAACAGTGTGATTTATTAGGTGATTTTTAAGACAAGTGTTTTCTGATCAGAATCCATTGATTGTGTTGTGTATATATTAGATACTTATTAGATTATCTTGTACGTTCTTATTAGTTTCTAATTAGATAAGTTTTTTAGTGGAAAATTGTAAAAGTTTAAAACTTAGATTATTACGTAACTTGAAAACTCACTTTTTTGTTTATGTACGTTTTTCAATTAAAGTATTTAAAAGGGTTGTGTTTCATTACAAAAATAGATTCACAAGTTGTTTCATGAAGATCGGTTCAGTAGTTTTCAAGTTATTGCAATTTTTGTGAAATCAAACTTTTGTTCTTGTGTAACTTTAATAGTTTTAGTTCTAGGATTTTTTTTATTTATTGTTGTATGTAAAATATGTTTGTTTTACATAAAACTAAAACTAAAAAGAAAATGAAGGCTACGAAGGTCACGGTCTTAGCAAAAATAAAAGGAAAAACGGGCTCAAAATGCAAGTGCCTCTATAAGGTAAGAACGGGCGGTATATAAAGCGGTACGACCGGCGCACTGCGTCAGTCGCAGCCGAGCCACCAAAGGGAAAACATCTCAACAAGAAGACCGAAGCCTTCAAAAGTGAACTCTCCAGTTGGTGGTTTGTATTTCCGTTGCTCGTGGTCCCCACCCCAGTACTATTTCCGTTCTTCCAAAAACGTTACGCATTCCGGGGTGCGTGGGTGCATGCGTCACCAGCAAGGCAAGGCACGTGTGCACAACAAAGACAAGTAGCGGACGCGCCGTCGGACATCCCGGTCCCGTCCACTACAGTGATACAGAATACCGATGCACAATAATCCAACATATTTTTTTCGAGATGTCAAAAATATGAAAATTGCTTTTAACTCTCTGTGAAAAATGCCTCAGCCTCAAATTCTTTTTGTATTTGTTTATATGTATAACGGAGAATCGTTATCAGAGGGGTTGAGATATCGGAAATAATCCTCACAAAATCTTCGTTAACACTTTTAATTACTTGCTAACACACTCCGAATACAAAATAATCAAGGATGCCCGAGATATAGTTCGATTAAAACTTAGGAACCCGGGAAGTTTAACATGGCGGAGCAACCAAGATGTCTACCCAGCTTGCCGGCCCGATTCAAAGTCCCCTCTTCACTCAACTGTCCCCGCTTATGTGGCCTACCCCACACAGGTTAGCCAACATCTGTCAACGTCACTACCTGTCAACGTCGAATAGCTGATTAAACTTCCGATCGACATTTTGACTCGACTATTCGCTCGGTGTTGCCATTGCTCCCCATGCTAACCTTCCCCAAGTCTATTCATCAATAACTTGAGTTCCCAAGCGTTATCTGTCAAATTTAACTACATAGTTCCTACAATGAGAGATAGATGGCGTTATTCTAAATTAACAATAATCAATTGAGATTCTAAATTGTGTTCGTTTTTCCGCTGCAACGATAATAGATGGCGTTGTTTTAAATTGTTGTGCTTCTGTGTTGATTCTCCGACATGTATTAGTAAGAATAGGTAAATATAAACACCCAACAAAGTTTCGATTTCAGTGTCACTCCAAATCAACTTTTTACATAACGCGCTCTAACTTCTAGTGAAAAATTGCTCTTCCGATTTTTATTTTTTTATCTATATCTATACATATAATAAATTTGTAGAAAAGTGGTGTCCGTACAATGGAAATAATATATAAAAAAAAAGTATCAGGGATTGTTATTATATCGATGCCGAACCCGAAAATGTAGTTAATTTTTTTTTTGTCTGTTTGTCTGTTTGTCTGTTTGTCGGTTTGTCTGTTTGTCTGTTTGTCTGTGTGTTTGTGCACGCTAATCTTCGGAACTACTGGACGGATTTGAATAATTTTTTTTTCGTTGTATGGGTATTAAGTCCCGTTAACATATAGGCTATAATTTATCTTGGAAACTTGAACACCTGATGCAGAACCGCAACAGACCTGCTTAACTATAAGAGATACAGAAATGGTGCCATAGCAAAAATTGTTCCACGTGATGAGCATTTTCTGCTGAGAGAATAAATTTGAAGATCCTAGACACCTGATGTGGAACACCAAGAGCCCAGCTACATTATGACATATACAGGAACGACGTCTTAGCAAGAGTTGTTCAACCTGATAAACACTTTGTTGCTGTATGAAAATTTGAAGATCTGGAACACCTGATGTGGAACTCCAAGAGCCCAGCTACACTATAACATATAAGTGAATGACGTCTTTGCAAGAGTTATTCAGCCTGATGAGTACTCTCTGTCAACGTATAAAAATTGAAGATCTGGACCACCTGATGTGGAACTTCAAGAGCCCAGCTACACTGTAACATATACAGTAAAGACGTCTTAGCAAGAGTTGTTCAGCCTGATGAGCACTCTCTGTTGACGTATAAAAATTAAAGAAATGGAACACCTGATGTGGGACTCCAAGTGCCTAGCTACACTATAACATATACAGTGAAGACGTCTTAGCAAGAGTTGTTGAGCCTGATGAGCAACCTCTGTTGTCGTATAAAATTTGAAGATCTGGTACACCAGATGTGGAACTCCAACAGCCCAGCTACTTTTTAACATATACAGGGTGATTTTTTAGTCACCATCCAAATTTTAATATATTAATCTTTGGCGAAAATCATTGAATACGTGTTTTTTCTTTTTGTGTCAATCAATACAAAAATATCGAGATATCACGTCTCAATGTTATCTATAAAAAGTTGATAAATCTGGACACCGCGCTGTGATGTGTCGCTCAGGTGTAGCGGGGCGGGGCGGGAGGTCAGCGGGGTGCGCTCTGCCCGTTTCATGCGTCGGAAAGTGTATATTATTAACGTTTAGCTTAGTGACCACACAGAGCGGATGAGAAAATGATTTAATGTGACAATTTGACGTATCGTTTTTTTTTCAAAAATGGGTTTAGTGATTGATACCTAATGCATAGAAAAATTTTGGACGGTGGTAAAAAAGTCATCCTGTATAGGAATGACGTCTTAGCAAGAGTTGTCCAGCCTAATGAGCACTCTCTGTTGACGTATGAAAACTGAGATCTGGAACACCTGATGTGGAACTCCAGGACCCCAGCTACACTATAACATATATAGGAATGACGTCTTGGCAAGAGTTTTTCAGCCTGGCTCTTAGAATTCGACGTTTCAGATCTTCGATTTTGACTACCCCGTCGTCGCCGGCATAAGCAACAGGATCCGCGTACGAAGTCGCGGGCAGAAGCTAGTGTGTTAATATATCCTTAAATACATAGGTTTGTTACGTAATCCAAAACTTTTCCTTTTTAAACAACAATCATAATTTGATGTAATACCTGACGTTTTTAAATTTCCTACAAATAAGAAAATAACCCTACGGCGCTGAAACAAGTGCGATCTATGGAGTGGAGAAAGCATCCCGAGTGACGGAATATTCTTTATTTTACTCCCAATGACATAGCGAGAGGCTACTATAAAATTAAATGAGAAATACATGTGATGAGTAATAATGATATACATATGAACGAAAATGTAAGAAGCGCGGTCTATTTGACAACGCGCGCCCTCTTGAAGGTAGGTGTTTGGTCTCTAATATATTGGTGACCAAACACCTTTAAAAACGTCTTTTGACAATTCAAAATTGCCTGTAATTGGCTTAGTTGAATTAAATAATTTGATTCGATTCTATCACACTAGATAATAAAACTACTTAACATATTTTTTGTTTAATTTGTCTTACCCTATGGCCCATTGTGACAACCCTACCAAAAAATGTAACAATTTTGCTCGTTCTTAAGAAGCTTATTAGTCCGTTTATCTACTCATGTGCTTCCAACCGTCTAAAATTTTCAAACTTCAAAGCTTGGCAACCCTAATTTCTGACAAGTTTTTCATAGGCAACCGTATACCATCGTATTCGTAAAAAAAATGTCTTTATTTTGATATATAATTTATTTGGTTACTCGATCGGTGAAGGTAGCATTTTTTTTTCACCTGTTCAAATTAGGCAACCCTATAACCTTGACAAGAAAAAGGTAGGCAACCCTACGTCAGCATATTCTATATACTTCGGACTTTCAATTGGTGTTAATTTTGTTTGGTTACTCTATCGGTGAAGGTATTGAAAAAAAATAACATTTTATAAAATTAATTAAAAATATCCTTGACAGGATTTTATGAGGCAATCTATCACCGTCACATTCTTCAACATATTTTAATTCATAAAAAACACATTTCGTCCGGTTACTCGATCGGTGAAGGTCGTTCCATATACGGATCCTGTACTATAGGTAGAAAAAGGATAATATTATCTGGGGGCACGGCAGTGCCCCGCCAAGTCTTGAGCAAAAGGGCACGGCCGTACCATCTTTTCTCGAAGCGATTCGCGGCTGTTTCGCCCCCCCTATAACTTCGACGTGGACAAAGCTAGGAGTTTAGGTTTTCGGTGAATAATAGTAGGCATTAGAACAAGCTTAAGTTCGAAATTACATGCCAATTGAATGAATAGTTTAGGAGTTACGGTCGATCAAAGTTACACCATTTTGTCACTCACTCACTGACTCACTGACCGATCATCAAAAATCTACGGTACTTCTAGCAGACTTAGAAACTTCAAATTTTGCACCAAGATAGGTCATTAGCCACATATAAAGGAAAATTTATAAAAACATTAAAAAATAATATACCTTAAAAAACAATTTTATACACACATCAAAAGTGTCTAGGGATCAAGCATTTTTATGCGGATTTCTTGAGATTGAGATGTGGCTTTGTAATAAATTTATGATTTTATAAATTTATATGGATCCTTTTTGGTGCATTTCATAATTTGAATCAGGAACTGTAAATCAAATTCGAGTAAAAGATGAAAATCAGCTGTCAATATTTTCCCTATAAAAACATACAACGCATTGAAGACATTATTAGTGCTACTGTTTCCCTACTACTGATTAAAACCAACGTTATTATGGAGCGGCGACGTCATTTAAGCAGGGAAGAAATGCTCAGAGCCGTGGGAATGATAGAAGCTGGTTCCCGGCAACGTACTGTGGCTTTAGCTCTGAATACAAGTCAGAGTGTTATCAGTCGACTTTGGACACGTTACCGAAGCACTGGTACCGTGGCTGAGCGCCATGGAGGACGGTATCGCTGCACCACACGGAGACAAGACCGATACATTCAAATCTTAACTCGAAGAGCTCCAACAATAACCGCCATGATGTTAGCCGTGAGGCTTCATCACTCTTCAGGGAACTTAATTGGCGACCAAACAGTCAGAAACCGCTTGCATGAAGTGAACCTTCATTCCCGAAGACCGCTACGGGTACCACCTATAGCAATGCGCAATCGTAGGATTCGATATCAATGGGCTCTTGAACACAGAAATTGGGCAGAAGAACAATGGCGTTTCGTGTGCTTTTCTGATGAGTCTCGTTTTGGTATGAGACCGGATACAAGACGTATACGACACTGGAGAACCCCTGGACGCCAACAGCGATTAAAATCCTGCCAGGAAGTCCATCCTTATAGTGGTGGAACCATCATGGTATGGGCGGGTATTTGGATCGGCGGAAGAACTGAGTTGATTTGGATCAGAGGCACCCTCAACGCTCAAATTTATGCTGAGACGATTGTATCAGACGTCATCGTTCCTCTACAAGTGCAAATCGGTCCCTTATTTCAGTTAATGCATGATAATGCACGACCGCACACCGCAAGAGTTGTAAGACAGACTCTCGCCGCAGCTAACATCAATGTCCTGCCCTGGCCTGCTCAGTCGCCAGACTTGAACCCGATTGAGCATGCATGGGATATGCTACAGAGAAGAGCTCTGCCGAATATGGAGGGTATCCAGTCGCAAGAAGACCTTTTTTTGTTGTTGCAACGAACATGGGCGGCCATTCCACAGCGTGATTTGGATGAACTCATTTTGAGTATGCCAAACCGATGTTCTTGTGTTGTTAGTGTTCGCGGTAGAAACAGGGATTATTAATTGTTTAAGTTACCCAATAAAATTTTAAAGAAAACTGTTATTTCAGTCTTTTTTTCGAACTTTAATGTTAGTGGTTCAAATGTCAAAAATCCCTTTATTAGGAAAATGGCAAATTTCTTTATGAATGCAAAGGTGACTTGGTTTATCGTTCCTGTGACAAACGATAACACTTTATTTGATGAATCCTTAAAGAACATTTTAATTAATATCAATCAGGAGAAAAGTTATTGCAAAAATATATGTTGATCCCTAGACACTTTTGATGTGTGTATTTGCGGTTTGGCAAGAACATTGTGTATGGATTTTGACTGCATTGTTAACTTTGTTCGTTGTTTAAGTTAGTATTCAATTGGATGAATACATACATAGAATAGAAAGGAATAATATAAATGTAATACATAGACTATAATTAATATAAATTAATACATAAAGTTCATAATTCATTAAATAAATAAAGCTAAAACTCCATTGTTTTGCGATAAATATTGTATGCGCGCTCGATAGATGCCGTTGTACCTGTCTGAATCGCGCTATGGTTTCGTTACAGAGCGCAGTCTAAGTAGTACTTTAAAATAATTCAAAAATTTTCATTTGACAGCGCCATCTATCTATGAACAACCATTTCGAAACTAAAAAAATATTGTAGCGATATTCGGAGTAGATTTATTATTGTTACTGAAACAGTTATTTAGGAAAATAGTTTATTAAAATAACATAGACATAGTTACATATCTAGTTGTTTACGTGTTATTTAGTTTAGTTATATTTTTAGTTTGTAAGTTAGCAGATAAATATTTATTTAGTTATTTGTTAGTTAGTTTAGTTCTATTTAGTTTGTTAGATAGAGAATGGGTCCTAAGCAAAAAAGTAGCTGAAGTCCAAGAAATTATGAGGACACCTAAAAAAAAGAAAGAAATACACTTACAAAAAATAAATGAGATCCCACCAAAAACATTAAATGTAAAAAATGCCAAGTCTCTCGATGCAGTCTTTCCATCGTAAAAAGTTTTGAGATCTCACAGAAGCCAAGTCCTATTCAAATTATTTTGTAGTTATAAATCAACATTTAGTAATTATATCAATAGTTTTCTTTATATTATAACTATAGCGACTTGGCAATGAGCACAAATTAACTTGCTGCCTGGAATTATGTGCATATGTTACTGACGAGACCTGTGATCAGATTATTTGTTATGTGTGAATCATGATGGTCACCGACTACATGTTCCAATACAATAATTAAGAATACCTTACGGGCCATCGCTTTATGAAAGTAAATGATGATGTTAAGAGAATATATAAAGTAAAAGAGAATGTTTACGCATGCGGTGTGTGTAACTTTCAACTCCTCCAAAGATGCCGTTTTATTTGTTTTTACTTGTGCTCATTGCCAAGTCACTATAGTTATAATATAAAGAAAACTATTGATATAATTACTAAATGTTGATTTATAACTACAAAATAATTTGAATAGGACTTGGCTTCTGTGAGATCTCAAAACTTTTTACGATGGAAAGACTGCATCGAGAGACTTGGCATTTTTTACATTTAATGTTTTTGGTGGGATTATAAATAGACTGTAGCACCATACCTTTTTAATGTCTAATTACATTTTTATTTGTCTATGACAATTCATAAGTGCCTGTAACTGGCCTACTTGAAATAAATGCTTCGATTTTGATTTTTGATTTTGAAATATTATTCCTCACGTAAGGTGCCGTAGGTATGTTTACCTACTATTAACATTCTCATTCTGTGCTACCAATCGATAATGTATGAAGTAATCGATGACGAAACCAAAAA
Organism: Agrotis clavis; assembly: GCA_954870645.1. Lineage (NCBI taxonomy): Eukaryota > Metazoa > Arthropoda > Insecta > Lepidoptera > Noctuidae > Agrotis > Agrotis clavis. The sequence continues at coordinate 3,673,890 of OX940919.1, read as the reverse complement.
GATATAGGCTGATGATAAAAACAAAAATCCTTGAGGAACATAGATAATTATGTTAATAACGTAATTTAACAAATGCATAAAAAATGTATACCTACCTAACTGTGCCTAAACTCGCGAGTCGCAACCCTATTGAGAGCTTGACCGATAGTATCCTTTTTATGTTGTTGGCGTCAGCTAAACTAAAATAAACTCTCACGCGTAACCATTCATTATATTTTTGCTCGCGCACGGGAAGTTTAGGCTATTATAAAAGTAGGTGGGCGGTACGGCTGCAAGTTAAAATGTACTTTATTCTCTCGTACATAGATTTTACATTTGTTTGTTTTTTTTGGGAGTGATATTTCTTGTGCGTAGTACTATCCAAACTACGCTTTCCCGCTTAAACCTTTCAACCGATTTTGATGAAATTTGGCACAGACAATCTTTAGACCCTGAGAAAGAACATAGGCTATCAAAACTCCACGCGGGCGAAGCCGTGGGCGGAAGCTAGTTATATATATTCTATGATTCAAGTACCGGCTAGTATACATGATCAGTTAATCATGATTAGGTAGAAGTCGCCACTGTCTTTGCGCTACCAGCACTTTGAATGATTTTTTTTTTCACTTATTACTTTAGTTTTATGGCACAATAATAAATCTAACAAACCTGCGGTCTTTGTTTACATCAAATATCAAATATTTTAAAACGTTGAAAATACGTATACCTACCTAACTGTGCCCAAACTCGCGAGTCGCAACCCTATTGAGCTTGACCGACAGTAACCTTTTAATGTCGTTGGCGTCAGATAAACTAAAATGAACTCTCGCGCGTCACTATTCAGTTCATTTTTGCTTGCGCACGGGAAGTTTAGGCTATTATAAAATATAAAAGTAGGTAGGCGATGCGGGTGCAAGTAAAAATGGACTCTATTCTCTCGTGCATAGATTTTACATTTGTTTGTTTTTTTTTTTTTGGGAGTAACGCTTCTGTACCTTTAGGTAGCTATTATATATTCTGTGACGGTAGTTCGGACTAGAGATGTGCCGTTGCCGGCAATATTGCCCAAGGTGGGAATACAGGTGGAAATATTGCCGGGAGAGGAAATATTTGGGAATATAGCTTAATTTTAAGTCAAAGTGAGTTCGAAATTATAATATATAAAGCTCGATTTCTATTTATAACACTTAAAATTAGCATTTACAGACCATGATCTACATTATATACAAAAAAACATTGGATTGGGTAAAATTTCCAAAATTGCCGGCAATTTTTGGCAATATTCCCTGTATTTTACCGGCCCGACCCATTGCACATGACAGAGAATATAAGAAATCACACATAAATTTTAAGATAAGAATGGACGATCATTGTATATTGAATAAATATTGAATCAAAAAATCATAAATTCGAATAAATTATTTTAATGTTGTAGTTTAATCTAGTCAACGAATGCTCAAAGCATAGAGGGAAATTCTAGAAACACATTTTTTACTACGTAGGGTGAGTGGGGGTAAGTTGGAATGAAAAATTGATGAGATGAACAGTGTTGATTTGAAACTGTTGTCACACAAAGGGATTCAATGCAAATGCAAAAAAAATTGTTTTGGGTAAAAAAGCATGGTCAAGTTGTTTCTATAATGTTGAAAGAAATCTTTGTGAAACAATTATTTATGAAAAAACTGTAATTAAAATTGGTCTTAATGAAGAAAAGATGTAGGGGTAAGACGAAATGCCCAAGGGGTAAGACTGTAAAATAGTCCTTATGGTTATGACCATAAGTACGTTTTTATTCTTACCCCGCTTGATGGAAGACTAATATTTCAATTTTACGCGGATAATGTGTCCGTACGGAAAATGTCAAAAAACACACAAATGCTCTCACTTAGCGACTGACGCAGACTGCGGTGTGGGGCAAGATGAAACGGTATCTACAATGATGTTGCCAGCAATAAAAGATTTCCTTTATATTCGGCGTTATTGTATCTTTTTTATCTTTCCCCGTTTTTCATCTTACCCCCACTCACCCTAACTTTGTTTGGACTAGTTAGGAGGTCAACATATCCAAAGTCCCCCGTGTCTCATGAGCTCTGGGGTTAAAGGTTCGCTTACATCTCGGAAAACCATGCGTTCTAGCAGCATAGCATGTATGGACAAAATAAAAGCTAAATAATTTTTCCATAAGTTTCACTCAGTAAGCATTTCAATATCTTGTTAGTTTTTGAGTTTTCATAGTTTTCGAAGTATCCGCTTTGGAAAATCTGTAATTTAGGGGAATAAACATTTTTAGTTTTTCGCATTTGGAAAGTTGTATTTGATATCGCCATAGATCCAGAAAGCAGTAGCAGTTGATTCAGACCCTCCCATCACCACCTACAAAGAACAGAGCCGGGTGGAACCTGCACCTTGAGGTGATATACCATGTTCTGTTGACCATTTGGGATTGGTTCAAAAAACCGGTTATAAACGCCCAAGTGGTCGGTTCAACAATGCGCGGGAGGCCTCCAGATAAAGGGGTCTCTCTCAATGTCATACAAAAATGTTCAAACCCCTTTATTCAGCCTTTGTTTTGTTCATACAAACCATGCCGCTAGGAGGCATGGTTTCCGAGTTATAAGCGAAAAACCAAAAAATGGAACCTTTAAACCCCCCTCCCCCACAAGTTTAAAACACATTATTAACACCCGACGCCACCCGACGAAACGTGATGCGTGTTGAGTCGAATCAAATGTATTGTTTTCTATGACCAGAATCACACTATGAACACCCGACGCGACGACACGCGCTCACTGCACAACGGGTGTCGACACGTTGCGTCGCGTGGCATGTTAAATAATGTGCGGCTTTAAAGTCGTACTATAAGACTGAATGGAGATATAAATTGCGCCACTTTCTCCGTAGGCGCACCTTCTTTCACCTTTTATCTGACCACCGATTAGTTTGCTGGTTGGGTGTGACGATTCGATGTTAATTTTGACTTCTGCCACTGTTCTGGCCGCTGCCTCGAAACTATTGCGGGCAGCGGCGCGGCGCGGCGGCGGCGGCGGCGCGGAAGCGCCTAAATTTACTATTTCTGCTAGACGTATTCTTGCAGTTTACAACACAACAACTATTTTTTCCAGCGGAATAATGCGATTATAAAAAATTACGTAGGTACAGACGACAGAGCTGAATGTCAGAGCCGTCGTCGTATTCCGACTGCGCCCGAACACCTGCCGTTGAAGAAACTACGATATCACGTCAGATATTCATTGAAATCAAAATAATGATGTCAAGGGCAATTTTGTTTAAAATTAAATGCTTGTTATGATTAACGCATTTTTTTGGATATGGATTAATACTATATTTATAACACATTTGCTCGTAAAAGGTCTCTTACTGCATCTATTTCAGTATCGTAATGTATCATATTACGCACTAGTGCGTAATGGTAAAGTAAAACGCACTAGTGCGGTAATGGTAAAGTAAAACGCACGGTTTATCAAGATGCTCCGTCTAAAACGAACGGTACTTTTTTAAATCTTAGCAAAGAGTTTTTATGTCAGAAAAGCGGTCAACATTTTATTATTAAAATTAAATTTGGGAGATGAAATATAATAAATAAACATTTTATTCTTTAATTTAATTAATTTTGACAATTAATTACAACCATTTATCTGTAATAAAACCACAAAAGAATTAATTTACTTTATTAGTAATACTGGCTGTTTTTTGTGCCTTTGCCATAAACAAAAGATGCTGGTGCGCGCGCATCGCTAATTTGTGAAAAAGTAAAAATTATTCCGCTTGCTTTTCCTTTTCGATGTAATGATTTTATTTATTTACTCACAAATGAGTTATAAAACGTCGTATGACATACGTGCGGTTTGATAATTACAGCCTCTGCTTTCTTATAGCACTCGTCCTACCAATATCGCCTCAGCTGTAATGATCAACTTACCGCACTTATATCATAATGTACTATTAATAAAACATTGTCGCAAGAAATGTATTATTTTAAAACCAATTTGATTTCCAAAAGAAAGGTTATGGTGAGTTGCTGTCGCGGACTTTATTTTAGAACGTTTCATAAAGAACAATTCCGTCATACATCATTTTTGCGTAATATAAACCGTTTACGCAGGCGTACGCAAGGGAAGCTCACAAGAAGAATTTCCCGATTTGACAACATTTTTCATTGCTGCTCTGCTCCTATTGGTCATAGCGTGATGCTAAATAGGCTATAGTCTTCCTCGATAAATGAACTATCTAACACAAAAAGAATTATTCAATTCGAACCAGAAGTTCCTGAGATTAGCGCGTTTTTAGCAGTTGGCAAAACTGAATGTCCTCTGAGATAATCCCTCATTAGTTCTACTATTCGACACCATGAGCGCTGCAATCGAATAGTACTACTCCCACCGCCGTCGTGCACGTTCCCCATACGCATAACATCCTGCCGCTCCCGCGCCGCTGCCAAAGTACTATGCCCAGGGGGTCGGGTGTCGACTTTGTTCTACGAAGATGTAGGTGGGCTAGAAAACAAGAAAGAGACATCAACATTAGAGTAAAAGAGATGAATTACATAATGTTGCCAACAAAAATACTATTTCACATTCAATCACATTCAATCTAATAATAGGCTTATTAATTGATTTTAAAGTATGTTATCCTTAAAATTTATTTTTGCTTTCATTCTGATGCGATAAAATGTTTGATAGGAAATTTTTAACAATTAAATTGACGAATACACAAAATAAAAAGAAGATAATACTATTGGCTATTTGATGTCATAGGAAAAAATGTCTGCCATCGCTTGCGCACCCATCGCACCATTATTTATATCTTGTTCTTGTGTTTATTTGTAATAAATAAAACAGTTGCATTTAATTCTACATACAATATTGTTAATGTGAGTCGAGCTTGCTCCTCTGTGTCTGCGTTTTGGTGAAATTAAGTGCGTATTTGTGAGATATAGACCCGGTGTTGAGACAGTGACTTGTTTGATTTTGTGCCTTATTCCCGATGAGTTCGTAGAAAGAAAACACTAGAATCTGTGCTATGTGTGGAACTTCACCTTCTAAAGATCCCAGCATCACTTTACATCGGTTTCCGAACTTTAGTAAAATAAGTCATTGTAGCATAAATGAATAAAGAAGTCAAATGAAATCGTTTGTTTTACTAAACTGCTCCTTACTTATTATCTTTCAGCATTTTATGCACAAGTACATTGTGTTTCTCGATAGTAATTTGAAAGAAACTATCGAGAAGCGCAATGTACTTGTGCATAAAATGCAATACAAAGAACCTGTAAAGTACTTGTAGTATTTGAATTTCCCGCCCTGGATTCTACTGCCATGTTTTCGTGGGCTAAACATAGATGGCGCTGGTCGGTAAGGAAAATTTTCCTCACAAAATTAGTACGGAGTCGTCATTCTTCCCCTTTAGGGGTACATATGTTCTGTGACTATGCCGCTACCGCTGCCGCCGGCGCCGCCCCGTTGCCCGCAAGATTCGAGGCAGCGCGCATTGAGGCTGGGGATGCAAGAGGAGATGATTGGGGTGAAGAAGTAGTGGGTCGTCTAGCGTCAATAATCCACTTTTTTCGAGGCGCATAGCTAGGCGATTGAAGATAGATAAAAAAATGTGAAAAGCAAAAATGTAGAGAATTTTATCAGGTTTCATTCTCTAGTACCTAGTTTTGGAGCTCACAGCTATGCAAATATTGGAGATAGATAAAAAGTGTGACAAACAAAGTTGTAGAGAATTTTATGAGGTTTTATTATGTAGTAAAACAAAATTTTATACGACGCATCGTTTTCGAGATATAAGCAAAAAAACAAAAAACGGGACCTTCTTTGCCCCCCCATCCCTCGGGCTCACTTTGGAGGGGTATATGTTTATCTTCTAACTAGTCCAAACAAAGTACATAAGTCAGATTTTCTGCTTTCGACTTTTCCAACCACATAACCCCTATAAGCACTCATTTACCAGACTATAGCTGTGCCCGCGACTTCGTTCGCGTGGATGTATGAACTTTACAATGTATTTTTAGTGCGAAACGCTGTTGGAGGATACCGATACAAAAAATATATATTTATTCTAGTGCTTCTACATAAAAATGCGTACGTAAATCACCAGGCCTCGTTTTTTATAATAAACCCTGTATTTAGCATTTTCTTAGATTTTCAAAAATATTTGAAGTAATTGTAATAAACGCCCTCTGTTGTTCAAAGGCAGTACCATTCAATTGCTACTGGATTAGAGTTATCCTATTCACTGGAATAGGATAATAAAATAATTGTCATAGAAACATCAGAAACATGTACCTACAATGGACATAAAAAAAGATTAAGAGGCCTTTTACCCATTTGCGCGTAGAACTAAAATTATGGTCGTCTAATTTACCATATTAAGTAATACTCCAACATTTTTGAATACCTGTAAAAGAAAGACCAGTCTTTCGTGTTGTAATTTGACGTAACATATTTCAAAAAACTCTTTTATTAACTTTGTGGTAATTAATCTCCGACAAGTAGTTTACTGAAAAATCAACGCAGAGTCGATTTGCGACTCCTACATCTACCATTAATATTCGTAATTTTAACCAAAAAAAATACACAAATCATCAGACATACGTTTTTGTCGTGAAACTGCGTAGTAGAATTTATATTTTTAATAACACAAATTGGTAAAAAAATAAATTCTGAGGTCAATTTTTACGTTTTATATCGCTGTTTTATCGCCATATTTGGTTCGAACAAAGCGTAATTACATTAAAAAAACTATGTAAATATAAACTATGTTAACAGACTAAACTAATTTCTAAATTTCATTAAAATCCCTTAATGTAATTAAACATACTATCGTTTTTAAAATCACTCTAAACTAGTATAAATTACGAAACATAACCGGGCTGCGATCAGTACGGCTCCAGCGCCCGTCGACGTAGGACCTGTATCACTTTTTTCCTCGTCCTGATTATAGAGCGTACGTATCGTGAACGGAATATTATACTGCGACTGCCACATTTTGATTCTCTCCATATTTTTTTCATAAGGTAAGATTTTCGTTACTTTATCAAACTAAAGTATTATTATAATTATAATAGTAGTTTGTAGAATTTGTGCAATAATTAGCCATCCGTTTTTGTTTTATTAGTTTTTGCAATGGGGCGCAAGAGTGGTGAGAAATCCAATATGGCGGCCTCCCCAAGATCGCGGTCGGGCTGTTTGAAATCCACCCCCATGATATGGGTATCAAATGAAAGGGTTTGCTGTCAGGAATATGAAAAAAATAGTCACGTGTCTTAAATCCAACATGGCGGACATCCAAGATGGCGGATTGGCTATTTGAAATGCATCCCCATGATATGGGTATCAAATGAAAGGGTTTGCTGTCAGGAATATGAAAAATATAGTCACGTACCTGAAATCCAGCATGGCGGACATCCAAGATGGCGGATTGGCTATTTGAAATGCATCCCCATGATATGGGTATCAAATGAAAGGGTTGCTGTCAGTAATATGAAAAAAATAGTCACGTGTCTTAAATCCAACATGGCGGACATCCAAGATGGCGGATTGGCTATTTGAAAGGTACCCCCATGATATGGGTATTAAATGAAAGGGTTTGCTGTCAGGAATACGAAAAAAATAGTCACGTGTCTTAAATCCAACATGGCGGACATCTAAGATGGCGGATTGGCTGTTTGAAATGCACCCCCATGATATGGGTATCAAATGAAAGGGTTTGCTGTCAGAAATATGAAAAACCCACGTTTTTAATTTTCTTAAAAAAAAAGAAAATAACCCTACGGGGCTGAGAGAGGGGCCACTCAAAACGTGGTGGCGTATATTATTTATGGGATATATTTACATGACGTGTATAGATCGTGGTTGTAACTTGCAAAGATACGCTCCCACGCTTTGAGTGGCTCTTCTCTGCCCCGTAGCACTGTAAAAATATGGATAGTACGGAAATTACGTACTAACGTTCGAAACGGTGCACTCACACAAACACGCGCATCTACGAGGCTTCTAAGCGGACATCGCAGTGCTGTCAGTTCTGAGTGCCGCGTAAAGACGAGTTGCGTTAATTTATGTTACGTATAATTACGGCTGTTTGAACTCGGCTTCATCATAACCGGAGATTTTGTTTTTTAAACTCCCTGCTTATTTTGAAAGGTAAGAATGATTTTTATCAATATCGAATTTTATATCCGCATGACCGTTTAATAAATTCGTAAATAATTTGTAAAAAAAACCAACATGGTTTCTGCTACAATTTCTCATAATAGGCGTCTTTTTATAGTTTTCGTCTTCGAGGGTTTTGAATCCGATAGTGCTGTCAAAATGTAAATCCAAGATGGCGGCTGCAAAAATATCGAGGTTTTCGTCATGGGTGTCGTTTTCATGGTTTTCGAGGGTGTTAAAACCGATGGTGCAGTCAAAATGTAAATCCAAGATGGCGGCTGCATAAATTATCGAGGTTTTCGTCATGGGTGTCGTTTTCATGGTTTTCGAGGGTGTTGAAACCGATGTTGCAGTCAAAATGTAAATCCAAGATGGCGGCTGCATAAATTATCGAGGTTTTCGTCATGGGTGTCGTATTCATGGTTTTCGAGGGTGTTGAAACCGATGTTGCAGTCAAAATGTAAATCCAAGATGGCGGCTGCAAAAATTATCGAGGTTTTCGTCATTGGTGTCGTTTTCATGGTTTTCGAGGTTGTTGAAACCGATGGTGCAGTCAAAATGTAAATCCAAGATGGCGGCTGCATAAATTATAGAGGTTTTTGTCATGGGTGTCGTTTTCATGGTTTTCGAGGGTGTTGAAACCGATGGTGCAGTCAAAATGTAAATCCAAGATGGCGGCTGCATAAATTATAGAGGTTTTCGTCATGGGTGTCGTTTTCATGGTTTTCGAGGGTGTTGAAACCGATGGTGCAGTCAAAATGTAAATCCAAGATGGCGGCTGCATAAATTATCGAAGTTTTCGTCATGGGTGTCGTTTTCATGGTTTTCGAGGGTGTTGAAACCGATGGTGCAGTCAAAATGTAAATCCAAGATGGCGGCTGCAAAAAATATCGAGGTTTTCGTCGTGGGTGTCGTTTTCATGGTTTTCGAGGGTGTTGAAACCAATGGTGCAGTCAAAATGTAAATCCAAGATGGCAGCTGCATAAATTACCGAGGTTTTCGTCATGGGTGTCGCTTTCACGGTTTTCGAGGTTGTTGAAACTGATGGTGCAGTCTGAATGTAAATCCAAGATGGCGGCTGCCAAAATTATCGAGGTTTTCATCATGGATGTCGTTTTCATGGTTTTTGAGGGTGTTGAAACCGATATTGCTATCAAAATAGAAATCCTAGATGTCAAATAACAAAAATCACATGAAAATAACATGAATAAGATAAATATTAAGTATTGAAAAGTAATTTGCGCAAAGTATTTTTCGTTAAACACAATTGCAGTTACAATATGGTGCCTAGGTCATCTTATACTTAGTTGAAACGCATAGTACGGTACGCAGCCACCGGGTTAATCAAGCATCAGCGCCACATAATTATGTTCCATTCTCCGCGCTCGTGACAACCCTAACGCTGCAGTTGAGAGCGTAGGTATTTATTTCTACAATTAGGCCTAGTTTCCATACTATCCATATTTTGACTGCACCATCGGTTTCAACACCCTCGGAAACCATGAAAACGACACCCATGACGAAAACATCGATAATTTATGCAGCCGCCATCTTGGATTTACATTTTGACTGCACCATCGGTTTCAACACCCTCGAAAACCATGAAAACGACACCCATGACGAAAACTTCGATAATTTATGCTGCCGCCATCTTGGATTTACATTTTGACTGCAACATCGGTTTCAACACCCTCGAAAACCATGAAAACGACACCCATGACGAAAACCTCGATAATTTTTGCAGCCGTCATATTGGATTTACATTTTGACTGCACCATCGGTTTCAACACCCTCGAAAACTATGAAAACGACATCCATGACGAAAACCTCGATAATTTATGCAGCCGCCATCTTGGATTTACATTTTGACTGCACCATCGGTTTCAACACCCTCGAAAACCATGAAAACGACACCCATGACGAAAACCTCGATAATGTATGCAGCCGCCATCTTGGATTTACATTTTGACTACACCATCGGTTTCAACACCCTCGAAAACCATGAAAACGACACCCATGACGAAAACCTCGATATTTTTTGCAGCCGCCATCTTGGATTTAAATTTTGACAGCACTATCGGATTCAAAACCCTCGAAGACGAAAACTATGAAAAGACGCCTATTATGAGAAATTGTAGCAGAAACCATGTTGGTTTTTTTTACAAATTATTTACGAATTATTAAACGGTCATGCGGATATAGAATGCGATATTGATAAAAAATCATTCTTACCTTTCAAAATAAGCAGGGAGTTTAAATAACAAAATCTCCGGTTATGATGAAGCCGACTTCAAACAGCCATATACCTACACAACGCAATACACTCGTGATTTTATAGAAATAAACGCAACTCTTCTTTTACGCGGCACTCAGAACTTCTTACAGTAGCTCGTTCTGTGTTCTTGTAGTAGATGTTTAAGGTTCACATTCATAAAAAATATGAAAACACGGAAAATATATTAAATTTAGGTTATATTCGATGACTAAGGGCTGATTTATAATAGTCAGACAACTTTTATCTGAGGAATGAAAATAGCGGTTTGACATATTTTCTATAGATAAGCTGTCGAACCGCCATTTTTATTCCTCAGATAAAAGTTATCTGACTATTGTTCAAACTTCACTTCTTAGGTTAATCGCAGATTCAGTTTTACTTCCACAACAATAAAATATAACTAACTTTAACTCACAGGTTATTTTTAACACAAAATTTAATTAAAATCACCAGAACATCGACATCAAACGAATTATCTAACAAATAATTATGGCGGCGCCGCCGCCAGGCACATGTCGTTCAACCAATCAGCGCGCGAGATGCTTTCCGTTCTATACCATTTAACAGTCTAATAGACTGAATAAACAAAAAAAAACTTTTTCAGAAATGTAACCAAAGTGCATTACGATTATATCGGCTCAAGATTGTTTAGTCCGTCTCAACACTAGCGCTACACTGGTTGCGTTGTGTATGTGTGAATAGCTACGTACACATGAACATTGCTCCCGTCTTTTACCTAAACTCGAGCGTTCGAATTTTGTGAACTGGCTCTTAAGAGTGATTATATGATTCTATACTTTCACTATCATCCATCCTATCCCATCCAATCCTATGCTATCCCATCCTATCCCATCTTATACCATCGTATCCCATCGTATCCCAACCCATCCTGTCCCATCCTATCCTATGATGCTTTAATTAATTAACATTTTTCATAAGTTGTAAAGTGTGTAACTGATTATGATGAAACAAAAAACAAAATGTTACTTCACACACCTCTATTCCAGGTTTTTTTAACGCCATCTACCGTTTTATAATTAAAATTATGTTTAGATGAATTATTAGAATTATGTAGTTTTTCTATTCGAAGCTAGATCGCGTCACTGAACTGCGCGTCTTGGTGTCGAACTGACTGTAATTTTACTTCTGAAACACTAACTTTTGATAGACTGAACCGATTGCAATGAAGCAAAAACTAAATAATTTCTCAAGTTACGCTGTGTATAAAGGTTATCTACATTGCTTTCGTACATTTTACGTGATAGTGTCACCTACTATAAACAGACAAACCGACAAACAGACAAAAATTCTAAAAATGCTGGAAATGGGTTCTGTCGGTTGTCCTTTATCACCCTAGCTATTTTTTTTTGGATTTTATTTTGATGTACAAAAACAATTTTTCTACAGTTTTATTTTCAGGTATTGAGTACGTGCACGACATCAGCGCCACCTAGCGTTCGCAACTTTAGGGGCTCTGACCGTTCTAATTGAAATCAGATTCTTTAACAAATCACTTGGTTTTTGATTCCATGGCGATTCATTGGCACTGAACAAAATTAAATAAGCATAGGCAAACTGTATTCTATAAGAAATATATCAATTAAAGGATTAAAATTAGGGTTATGATGTTATTCACTTTTTCTCTTCACGGCAGCTAACCATCTCCTGCATTGTTCATCTTTCCAAGAACCGCTTGGGAATCAATAAAACTTAAATTTACTATTTCTGCTAGTATTCTTGCAGTTTACAACACAACAACTATTTTTTCCAGCGGAATAATGCGATTATAAAAAATTACGTACAGACGACAGAGCTGAATGTCAGAGCCGTTGTATTCCGACTGCGCCCCAACACCTGCCGTTGAAGAAACTACGATATCTCGTCAGATATTCATTGAAATCAAATGATGTCCAGGGCAATTTTGTTTAAAATTAAATGCTTGTAATGATTAACGCATTTTTTTGGATATGGATTAATACTATATTCATTAAAACATTGTCGCAAGAAATGTATTATTTTAAAACCAATTTGATTTCCAAAAGAAAGGTTATGGTGAGTTAATCTTAAAAGATAGACATATGCTGTCGCGGACTTTATTTTAGAACGTTTCATGAGGAACAATTCCGTCATACATCATTTTTGCGTAATATAAACCGTTTACGCAGCGTACGCAAGGGAAGCTCTCAAGAAGAATTTCCCGATTTGACAACATTTTTCATTGCTGCTCTGCTCCTATTGGTCATAGCGTAATGCTAAGTAGGCTATAGCCTTCCTCGATAAATGAACTATCTAACACAAAAAGAATTATTCAATTCGAACCAGAAGTTCCTGAGATTAGCGCGTTTTAGCAGTTGGCAAAACTGAATGTACTCTGACATTATCCCCTTTTAGTTCTACTATTCGCCACCTTAAGCGCTGCAATCGAATAGTACTACTCCCACCGCCGTCGCGCGTCGTGCACGTTCTCAATGATTTAAGATTATTTAACTTGATCTGATATTCCAAATCAAGATTTTTGCACTCTGACCGTAGTAAGTTGCTCTCGACTGTCTCGTTTATGCTCACACCGGTAAACGAATATCTTAACGGTTGGCGGCAAGCAAAACCGGCTTTTAAAGAGTAAACGCTTAATTGGAACAAAAACTGTTCTGTGTTAACCCTTAATTCGATATTGGGAAGTATACTGGACATGGACTTTGAAAAAATCTGATGCATTTATTTTAAACCATATTAAAGATTTTTTACATCAGATAGAATAGTTATATCCTGTATTATTACCCTAAAAATAACTGTCAATGGACACCTGCACCCGGTCAGGCAGTAGTCTCCGCAATGTCAGGCAGGTCGAACGACGTTTACCCGCTCTTGATAAATCTAGAATTACTCGATTTTTTTGTTCTAAAATAGGCAATGACTTTTTATTTATACGTTTCAGATGGTATGTACAAACGTATACACATACTGCAAGCATTGCATTTATCATAGATTTTGCAGTATTCTTTGTCAAACTAGCATGTCCAGTATACTTCCCATTGCCAGGTTTGCAGTACCTTAGTATGGTTTAGTTATGTTCAGTATACTGGACATTGCCAATGATACGGACATTTAATTTCAATATGATATTATTTGATTACGTCCATTTTATGTGTGTTACACTTAATTCCCTGATAACTCACATTAATATAACTTAAAAGTATTCAAAAAAACTCAACAAGCCTCAAAATAAGTGGCAAATAAGCGCACGTGAACAAGGGATGGCACTCCTGAAGACAGTCTTATGGCTCCGTAGGTTCTAAAAACTAGTCTTCCCAGCAACAAATGGCTGCATAACTACCATGCCGACTGCAGTAATACTTAAAATACTTCAAATAGTACCTGTTGGCCTATTCTCTTATCAGAAAGCAAAATAAGCTGCTATCATACTTATGCACCTAGACCAATTGGGCAAGACCTACGCCTGTATACTGGATCAGCCGATAGAGATTCCACCACTTATTGGTTGCTTGCTATATCCGCATCCTAAAAAGAATGATTTTCAATAAAAAATTACGATATAAAACAAAAGGGGGCAGAAATTGAACCAATAAATAATGAACTTAGTATGCACCTACACAGGACTCTCAAAAACCAATATGATTTAGAGCTGGTGTACATTAATAATAATAATAATAATAGTGTTTTATTTCAGGCAAAAATTCCCATATACAATAATAATAATAATAATAATAAAAAATAATAAAAATTGAAATTGATAAATTCGAATAGATTGACAACATCTGAAACAATCACATAAAACCAAATCAGAATAAAATTAATGTCAAATCAAAATAAATTAAAACAGGTTAAAAATAAACTAAAATCAAACAATATACAATTACGTTCAAATAACAATTAAATCATTCCCTTGCCCTCAACAGCATATTTGACATTTCTACTGTTAGGCGCTTATATCTCGACCTTACAGACAGTGCGAGTGAGTTGCCGTTACAGCAGCCTCAACAGATGTCAGGCCAATGTGAATGCAATACTATGGTATGTGATGTCTATTTGAGAGCACAGCCATATCAAAGCTCTAAATAGCAACGAAACTAACAGCAATCTTATCCTAAAACCCTGTCTTCGACGGACCACCTTCCACTGGATCGAAGGGCACAGTGAATCTTAGATAATCGACTTCTCATATGAACTTGCTAAGATATATTCCGAAATTGTGTGAAGCCCAAATTCGCTTCTCCTCTTACTACTGTCAAGTTTCTTACATGAATACGCTAGAGATGAACAGAACTCAAAGGCGGATCCATGTTTTCCTGAAATGCGAAACCTTTTTCCCTTCTTTAGCATTCCTAACGAAAAAACCCGCTGAAAAAAGGGATCATTCTTCAAAGCTGAGCCTTTACGACACTTTTTTACTTAAGGGCGGATTAAGCATGACTTTGTAAGCCAAAACGCATCGAACATTATACATAAAACAGCATATTTATATAAAAAAAAGTTTTTATAAATTTAAAAAAACATACCCTTAATTCGACAATGGGAACTATACTGGACATCAATATTTTTTGTTACTTTTCAGAGAACCTGGCAATGTCCAGTATACTGGACATGCATTTACTGAAAATCTAGATATACTAGATTTTTTTCATAATTTTTCCTGGTTTTAGGAATATCTAAGGATGACAAAAATAAATAAAAAAATCAAAATTTCGAGTATTTTTGCTCTTGCCGAATTAAGGGTTAATACCTAGATAAGTAGGTATATCAACTTTGTTGTTATTTTTTCGTGAATCATGAACACATTAATGTAGGTACGTGAATGTTATAATTATACCTATCAAATACATATACCTAGGTACTTTGTTACCAGAATATTTATTTATCTCATGCAGAATAGGCATCTTTTGCACATACCATAAATGTGCAATTTTTTTAGCGTGTTAAAAAATCAGAGTTCCCAGGGCAGGGCAGCACGCGTAGCATGGCGATTCTATCTCTATTCTACGAAGAAAAGACAAAGCTATTTCATCGTTATTTCTACACAAATCGACTGTTTTTTTGCAGAAATATTTCACCATTCGTACACTATTGAAGAAAAGAACGTTTATTTTCCATATTTTTTACATTACATGCTTAAAACGCTAAAATATTTTTACGTTCTGTCATTTTGTCTATTCTTCCGTCGACAAAACCCCTTTCTACGGCGCCATGCCTGCAGGAGTTACTGTCAGACTCGTACTACTGACTATAATCCACGGTGTCCTTCAATAGCCCTTTACGTTCCGGGGTCACGGTATCGTCATCCCGCGACGTCCGGCGTCCCGCGACCAAGTAATGTGCAGTTATGATCACCTACTAATTACTTACAGGAAATCGGCAACAGGAAGTCAAGAATCTCATCAAGTAAGTATATCATGTACTTCGGAACGTTGTACTGTACCTATGGACAACAATGAAACATAAAACAATTCGCACAAAATCGCCGAGGGCATTCACCGAAAAGTTCGGGGTCTTAATGCTAATTAGCTACGAAGATTAGCCCAAGCGCCTCGGTGGACCCAAAGCTGTAGCCCGTGGTCAGCGGAGCGCCTCACAACCACGGTCAACATGCATGCAAACGGACGCGTGCCAAGTTTTCGTTTGGCGAGCGCGAGCGTGATTTTACGCGTCGCCGTCGTTTCCATTTACGCGTATATCAAAGTTACTGCGTCTTCAGAGTACGGAGTTCCAATAGAAATAAAATTATGGGACACCGGAAGAACACCTCTGGCTCATATGGTCGATGTGACGAATGGATTTGGTTTGAAGGTGCTGGCAGAACATAACTTTTTAAATGATAACAATATCGCATTTTCTCCGTATGGACTGATGGGGATCATGGTCGCTCTGTATGAGGGAGTGGACGGAGAGTCCTCGTATCAGATCCAGCGCGGGATGCAGCTGCCGTGGAACAGGAATGTCATGAGAATAGGATTTAGAGATATACATCGGACGTTAAAAGTAAGTTATGCGACGAGTAAACATGTTTTGAAATACTATTTGCAAGCAAGGAGTTTTTTGAGCTTGATTTTTCAGTGATTCATCAAGTTTAAAGGGAAAATTGAGGCAGGTTACATTTTGTGTTTATCGTGGTAGTATGGTACCGTAGGTTAGTAGATGGCAGCCATAAAATCCCGATGGAGTAGGAGCATAATGTGACCTGCCAAATAAAAAATCGTTAAAACTCTCACCGGTGCCATTGTTTTGTTTTTATCTGTGACTAAATTGTAACAGTTTGTAACTTTAGGAAGCACGGCCGACATTTACAATTGTAGCGATCACATAATATATCCCTTTCGTTTTCAGGCCATGAACTTAAATCGTGAAACACTAATAATACTAAGGGTCTTTCTTAGAGCAACCAAAACAACAGATAAATTTTTCCCTGTCTATGTTTCTACAAGTATCACGCAATACTCGTATCTACTTTATGATATACAATTTTCACCGATCTAGTTCTTGAGGTCTAATTTAAATTTGGCTTTTTTTTATAAATACATATTATGAAGTCGCAGGGAAAAGCAATGAGTTAACAAATCCTTCATCTAAATTCCATAATATAAGATGCCTACCTTAAAGTCAAATCAAGCCTTGACCAGTGCGAGCTCATCGATTTTAACCCACAAATCTAATTAAATAAGACACACACTTTCTCTGGACCGGTCCTATACGAAGTCATGTCGTCAAAATAATTAATGTACCTAGTTGGCAGTTTCTAATGTCGACCCAAACTGGTAAAACGATGCACAATAAAAAATATTTGTTACTATTTCAGACTTATTTCGTACCGGAAGAGGGATTTCTGGCAGGGCTAGCGTTAAACAATGAAAATGTCACTTTCAACGAGCAATACAAAAAGATTCTGCGGTTTTATGGTTTTGATTTAGAAAATGATCAATTGCCGACACTTGCACCTGGAACTAACAGCACTGCCAATGATACTAACTCAGCTACAACAACGATGAGTCCTGGAGGGTCTAGCGACGCTACGACGATGACTGTAGCAATGACGGCAGAAAGTAAACCAGCTCGAGAAGATGCTAGTACTACTCCTCCAACTAGAGAAGAAACCACAAGTACAACGAATCCAAATGCGGAGACAATTAGCACGATTGATATAAGAGGAGCAACATCGACCACTGCAAATCCGTCCGCCGCACCAAACGCAGAGAGTACACCCGTGAGCACTTTCAGTACTGTCGTCACAACAACGAGCGAGAGAATCACAGAGATGACAACAATAATAACGACTGCATCACATATGCCAGAGACCACAACCCAGGCGCCAACTCCTGAGATTGAGCCGACCACAACGACAGCAGCACCAAGCACGGCGACTGAAACGGAACCAGTTTCGATGAGTTCGCAAGTTACAAATGCCTTAACCAATGAGCCAACTATCAACAACGAAGTGGATTCATCGTCATCAACTCTTGAAACTAGTACAGTGTCAGCTACAACTCTTGATGGAACATCAACTACAGCACAGCAGTCAAGCACGCTTGATGCAACCAGCTTAGCTCAGAGCACTGTGACTGATATGACGCAAACACCATCATCAACTATTGATAGTTCTACATCAGTATCGTCAACGTTGTCAGAGAACACTCCAACAGAGAGTGTGATGACTACAATGACTGAAATACAGCAAACAGAACAGATGTCTACAATGACTATATTGGATGACATGACAACCACGTTAAATTCCGTTACACCATCAACTAATGAATCCACGTTAGAGACTCTTGAACGAAAGAAGAAGTCGATAGTGGATTTTATATTTACAAATCCTCCATACATAGATGACTATTTGTATTACAGAGCTTATGATATTGGTTCGGATGCATCTAATCCGACTTTTGACGACAAAATGTTCTTAGCGAACGGTTTGAGAAACGTTCAGGTGAGTCCTCTAGTTGCTACATTTGTCGGTTTAAATCATAGCGATAGCACAGGCAGCGGAAATTGTTTATTTTTAAAAGTGGTAGTTCATCCTATTACCTGACAACAATAAAGCTTTCTGATTTAGCTAAATTATCTAATAGCATTTGGTACGCTCTTGCGCCATGTCATTAAATTCGCTAGGTAGTTGTGAATCGCGCATCCTAGCGGTATTGTAAATATACCCACCCTTGTTATATTGGTTAGCGTAACAACACAATTTGCATTATGAATTCGCCATAGCATTGCTTTTCAATAATCAAATTGATGATGCCTCAATTATTTTCAACAGGTCACGTACATGCGATACGATACAGTGCTGGAGCACGCCTATTTGCCACATTTGGAGGCTTCGGCTTTAAGACTGCCTTTGGACAGCGATCGCTACTACTTGCTGGTAGTGCTGCCTGCTCGGGCCGGACAGCCTGAGCTTGGGCGGTTGCTGTCTCGAATGGCGCGAGAGTCAGACTTGTCGGACATTTACTCGGTGTTGCGGCCACGCCGTGTGAAGGGAATCGTGCCGAGCTTCACTGTTAAAGGTCATGTGACCTTAACTACGGATTTACAGAAGGTAACGATTTCTATCTCCAAGATCGTAAGAAATTAAATTGAAGTATTTCCACAAAATAACATCGAAAACGTTTACTGGGCACCTAATTTCATTAACTCTAATGCTTTGTATTTTTTTCTAATTTCTAGTAAGCTCTATACGAGTACAGTAATCAAAAAGGCACTTGCAAACACCTACGATTCGTTTTTGACCTAGTTTCGCGCGGTGACTGTGTAATAAAAAGCAGAGATTATACGGCGTGCTTTATTAACATAATAATTAGTTTCGTGTGCTAGTATTTACATTCAACTAATACCCATGATGACATATGATGGGTAGGTACCTAACACAAAAGTTTTAAATTTCACATGGTAATGCTACAAAATATAAAGAAAGTTGCGTGTTTTTAATTACGAGTATCATCAGATATTACGAATTTTTCACAAAATGAATACTTTTTGTACCTTCATTATGATAGGATCATAAATGTTATGGCATTAATTTTGGCATTCAAACCAGCTGAAGGTTCCTTTGACAATAGACTTGTTAAGTTTGATGAACATCTAATTGCAGCTTGGCATTAGAGACGTTTTTGAGCCTCGACAGCGCGACTTCACGCTCATGACGAGGCAGCCGGGCGTGTACGTCCGAAGCATAGAACAGGCGGTGTCCGTCGCTATACGCAAGTACCGGCCCGATGACCAGAAAAAAAATAGTAAGTTATCCAACAGCTAACAAAGGTACAGACGCCAGCACAACAAACTCAACTACCTCAATCTATCATTTATTTTATTTAAATAGATTTTCAGCCCTAATGTGCCCTTATCACAATAGTGGAAGGTTAATGTTCGATTATGGGGCTGACATATCTTTGATAAAAGCCCCTAAACAAAATCTAGATTAAAAAAAAAAAAAAATGTTCGATTGGTATTTGACAGATAGGTAGGTTGACCTGCTGGCGTCTGTACGAAATACCTACTTAAGTGCTTTTAAACCCGTCGATAGACCTCTGTGTGTAAATAATACCTATGCGTGATTATAAGTTTAAACGGAGGCGTGGTAACGAGGCCCGGGCCCACCAGCGCCGTTCCGGTTTGATCCATTTAATTGGCTAGCCGGCTGGATATGTTGTGGCCATGTGTGCGTGTGTGGTCACCCACAAGACTGGGGTCACTCGTCGCCGTCACGGCCCGACGCGCCCTGATACGTCCGCGCAGCCGAGAAATCCTTGATTGACATTGATGTGCTCCTAAAATCTACATAATTGAACTAACAATCGTGTAGAACACACATGTATTCATCATTTGTTTGTGAATTTTAGCTCTAATCCAACCAACAGCAGCAGGGCCACTTCTGCTATTACGAAACCATTGCAATGTTATAATCGGCACTCCATAAAGACATTCTTAAATGCTCACAACGCGCGAAGACTTTCGTGTCCTCGTTTTCCGGTGCAGGGACGAGATAATTGTTACCAAAAGAGTGCGAAGCTGAGGTGTAGGGCTTCCAATTCGAATATTCGCCCCATTTATCTATTCGTAAACTGACTTGGGTTATATTGCATATTTCTCGAAATTATAAACGTTGTTGGTTTTTGCGAACCCAATGGTGGGAGAGGGTTGAGTTATATCAGTGGCCTCGATACGTTGAAGGAGATGCGGCCCATACTCGAAGACTATGTTGGAAGGAAGCACGACTCCTTGACGGGTGTGTCAGATAAACGGGGAACCAGACGCTCGGTACTATCACTGCTCCAATGCTCGGAGGATACGGTGCGGCATATATCGCTTGACATAAAAATGTAGAAAACCGGAAGTCGCCACTGTCTTCGCGCTACCAGCACTTTGAATGATTTTATTTTATTTTTTTTCACTTATTACGTTAGTTTTATGGCACAATAATAAATCTAACAAACCTGCGGTCTTTGTTTACATCAAATATCAAAGATTTTAAAACGCTGTCAGATATAAAAATTTTAGTTCTGTTTCAATCCGTTCTGGCCAAGCTGTACTTATACTTACCAAGTACACATAGTACCAAGTAAGCCGCATGAGACAGGTCGCGCTTTACCCTCGTTTCATAGGTAGGAGACTTTCCTCACCACCTCTAGTTCGCTTCAAGCTTCCTGCAGCAAGGCTCCGAAAGTCGGCAAAGACCGTGCACCGACTGTTTTCGAACCCATAACAGGTCCAGATACAGCGGTAGATTTGGTCATATTCGTTGCTCCTCTTCAAATTGGACGTGAGACGACGTTGCGTAGTGCACCTCTTATCGACGCAACGGGCAAGTCATTTACCTCACGCCTACCCTAAACGAAGCCCGCAGGCGTTACTAGTCAGGCGGAACACCATGTTGCACGAGCGGAGGAAGTCAACGCCTTAAGCTTCTTTAGATTATAATACCAGAAAAAAACACAAAAATAATACATTTCGTTCCACTTCGACAGATAGGCTAGGCTAGGATAAAGTACACACTCTTTTGCTGGTTCATGTGACAATTTATGACTACCTACCAAAATGACGCCAAATGGCAATTTTATTTTAAATTTTATATAAGTAAACCTGTTTTTTAACCGACGAAAAAAAAAGGAGGAGGTTCTCAATTCGACATGTATATTTTTTTTTTTTTTTTTTATGTATGACCACGCATAACTTTTCCTAACGTGGTCCGATTTCAAAAATTCTTTTTTTGTCAGAAAGAGTATATCTCAAAGTTGGTCCCATTTAAATTTCAAAACTAAAATCGGCCTCTAAGGGTAGAAAAAAAGGAATTAATTGTCAATCTTCCTACAGAGTTTTCAATTAAGAACCGATTCTGTTGAAATAAAGTTAACAATTGTAGTTCTGAGGACATATTATATAGCAGAGATGTGGAGAACATAACATGATGGCGTCACCATCATCAGATCAACTCCAGATCCCTGTTATTTTGTGAAGTCAGTCCCAAGAGTTCGTTAACAGTTAACAACAGCTATATCGTGTTTGGGCTCATTTCACTCAGCTTGATGAGAACTTTAGACCTAGCTGAGGTATCATTGCCATCGAGGGTCTGAGGATGGTGACGGATAGCAGGGGCAAGAGGTCCTCAACAGTTAACAGCACCTTTATCGTGTTTGGGCTCATTTCACTAGTCTTGATGAAAACTTTATACCTAGCTGGGGTATAATTGTCATCGAGGGTCTGAGGATGGTGACAGAGGGCAGCAGCAAGAGATCCTTAACAGTTAACAGCAACTATATCATATTTGGGCTCATTTCACTCATATTGATGAGAACTTTAGACGTAGCTGGGGTATGACAGTCGTTGAGAGTTTTTAGTTACAGAAATTGACACGAGATAGGAAACTCAAAAGTAAAAAATAAGTCTTTTTTAAAAAAAAAATCAAACCGACGAAACATCGAACTGAAAAGCAAAAAATAAATTTTGAGGCGGCGCCAAAGAAACAATCAACGAATAGCTACGACAACCTATACAACGAGCTATTCTGCTCTTCAAATAGTTAATTTATATGTTTGTTTGTTTGGCGCCGCCTCAAAATTTATTTTTTGCTTTTCAGTTCGATGTTTCGTCGGTTTGATTTTTTTTTTAAAAAGGACTTATTCAAATTTGAGTAAATAAACAATGTATTTTATTTGCAAGTCTAATAATTCACCAGTGCAGTAATATTAATACATCGTTAATTTCTAGGTTGTTTAATTTAAATAGTCATAATTCTTTGTATTCATCCAAACAATATTTCTGTGATCCAAACCGACCAAACCCGAAATCGCGGACAAACAGCCTGTTCAGTACATTTTGACTAGTTAGACGATCATAAAATGTACTAACAAGTTTTTTTTAAACTTACTGACTTAAATATGTATAACGTTGCATAGTATTCGAGCGTCTTTCTCGTCGAAACAAATTTCTTACAAACATTTAAAAAAAAAAATACAATTATTCGAATAATATTCTATTATTTCGAATATTTGCTTTTTAGAAAATCGAATACCTATTCGAGCATTAATTTTTTCGAATATTTGGAAGCCCTACCTACAGAGGTGTCAAGTGGCGAGAGCAAGCCGGCCGCATCCATTGTCTCGCGGTGGTGGCGCAACGCGGCGACACGCGCATTTGCGTCCATTGATGCGCGGGCGCACTGCTCTCCGTGCGCCATCGACAATTAGGGAAATCACCCGCTGCAACATCAATGCGACCTCAATGCTTAATCGCGAGATGAAAATGATGATTTGCAGATTCTGATAGTCCGTCATTTCAATTACATAAATGAGTTTAACTGAAAAAATCACGAGATGATTATTTCCGGTGGCTACAGTTGGCTTATTCCGTTTCGATTATTATGATAAGAGCCATGTATTTGCATTGCAAGGACGATATTATGAAATATGTATAAATAACATTATTTAGCGTAGGTATAGGTGGTACGTACGCTACCTTTATGGCTTGTAGATTTACCTAGCTCTAGTAACTCTTCGTGGCTGCTTATTTACAAACAACTAACTCTTTCAGGATCCACTATAAGAAATGTTAAACATGAGAGACAACCAACCTGTAGCAACATTTTTTGACATTGAAAATTAATTATTTCGTAAAAAATGAGGAGTGTGGTTGCCGTCGAACAATGGAATATCCGCTTCTCCTGCTTAGGGCTCCCACACAAAACTGCGAATTCGCATCGCATCGATCTCTCTCGGTCATCGGTCTCTCTTACTGTACATAAACGATTTGCCACGTCAAATTCCTAACCCTATGATATTATTTGCTGATGACAGCACAGCAATAATCAATTGTGTCAATAAAGAGCAATACGAAATTGACATAAATAACGTTTTAAAAACAATAGTCAACTGGTTAAATAATAATAATTTATTAATTAATATACAGAAAACTAAAGTTATGCATTTTTATCAACGTATTCACCCCGAAGATTTAAATTTGAATTATAATGGACAAAGAATTGATAAAGCAAGTATAGCCAAATTTTTGGGAATTTTAATTGATAGCCAACTTACATGGAAACCACAAGCGGAAGCCATTTGCAAAAAATTGGGTTCATCAGCGTATGTTCTTTATAATCTTTCCAAAAAAGTAAACATCAAAACTATATTGGTTGCTTACCATAGCTTAGTGGTGTCAATTTTAAGATTTGGTCTCATATTTTGGGGCAATTGTTGTGAACGGGAAACTATTTTTAAAGCCCAAAAACGTTGCCTGAGAGCAGTGGCGGATTAACGTATAAGCACTACAAGCACGTGCTTGGGGCCCCTGTTCTCCAGGGGCCTCCGTCCTCTGCTGGCGTTTCATTTTTACCGACTTCAAAAAAAAGGAGGTTATCAATTCGACCCGTATGTAATATGTATGTAATATTTCCAGAACTGCCTAGTTTTCGGATATGTTAGTCTATATCAGCGTCTCGTCTGAACAAATGTGCAAAATTTCATAAGTTTAAGGGCCCCCGCTACCATAATTATGCGCAAAGTGTGCAATGCACACGGGCGCCATCCTTTAGGGGCGCCAAAGCCAAGGGCCCAGAAAAAAATGAAAAAAAACAAAACTAATTTTTAAATGAAAGTTGAGAACTTAAATTGGATTAGGTTTAAGTACCTTCTAAAGACTTCAAATGTTTGATCTCACTTTTAAATTAAAACTTGAAGTCCGGAAACATTAAACTTTTAGAGCTCACTGCGTCTTTTTTATTTTGGTTTTACTGGAAGCGTTGTTAGATTTAGATCAGTTTGATTACTGAAACACTTGTTAATGTTTTACACTTTACACATTTATTAATTATTACAGAACTCAACATGCATAACTCAACCACAGACAGTAGTCATAGACAATATAAAAGAGTTATTAAAAAAGTTATCTTTAGGCAAAGGTTGTCTTTCTTACAGCCAACACTCCCCCTTAAGTAGTCAATCTTTGCTTTTACAATTTTGAAAATATTATACATTTTAAAAAATAACAATGGGCAATGTTATTATTATTTTTTTTTTTCACAGTCTCTAAGTTAACAAGCTATATTTTAATTAATAATCATAGAAGAAAACTTTTGAAATTTTACTTTGTCTAAAGGTTTAGTAAATACATCTGCAATTTGATCAGCAGTAGGACAATAGAAAATATCTAATTCCTTGTTACATACTTTCTCATGAATGAATTTAAATCTAACATCAATGTGTTTAGAGCGTCTATTTATAACACCGTTTTTAATGAGATTAATGGCACTTTGGTTGTCCACATATAATTTTACACTTAAAGAGACACTTAATAGTTCTTCACAAACACTTTTTAAGTACAATAGTTCTTTAACACACTCAGCGGCTGCAATGTATTCAGCTTCACTCGTTGAAAGTGCGACCACTGGTTGTTTTCTTGTACACCAGCTTATCAGGTTGCCACAGAAGTAAATTACATAACCAGTTGTGCTTCTTCTTGTGACAGGGTCACCGGCATAATCAGAATCACAGAATGCTTTTAGTTCTAAATCCTTGTTACTCTTTCTGTATTCTAATCCCTTCTGTTTTGTGCCTTTTAGATATTTTAAAATTCTTTTTATTATAGTAACATCCTCTTCTGTAGGGTTCTCTGTTCTTCTAGCACAGTAGTTCACTGCATATGCAATGTCTGGTCTAGTCTTGTTTGAGATATATGTTAAACTTCCAAGTAGTTGTTTATATGGAAAATTTGTGTTCTTTTTGCTGTCTTCTTTTTTGTTGGTTTCCATAGGTGTTATAGCTATTTTCGAATTTTGCATGTTATAGTCAGTTAAGATTTTATCTATGAACTTTTCTTGTTTAAGTTTTAATTTGTCTTTTGTTTTCTCTATTTCCATTCCTAAATATTTTCTTGGATTATTTTCTATCTTCATTTCAAATTGTTTCTTAAGTTTATTTATAATTTCTTCTGTTTCATTTTCTTCTTTTCCAATTAAGATTCCATCATCAACATGAATGCCAAGATAGATTGTCTCATCCTTGTTTTTGAATATACATGGTTCTGCGTTTGTTTGTTTCAATCCTGTTGACTCTAGAAAACTTGTAAACGTCTTGTTCCATTGTAATGGAGCTTGTTTCATGCCATATAGGGCTTTTTCTAATTTGCATATTCCTTGGACAGTTTCCATTCCTTCTGGTGGGTACATATAGATGTCTTCATTGATCTTTCCATATAAGAATGCAGTTTTAATGTCAAATGTTTTAATGTTAAACTGTTTTTCTTCAGCTATTGCAAATAATAATCTTAGTGGGCTACTATTAATGACTGGACTAAATGTTTCTTCATAATCAACTCCTTTTTCTTGTTCAAATCCTCTTATGACCAATCTGGCTTTATAAGTTCCATCTTCTTTAATTTTTAAAACCCATCGACTTGTAAGTATTTTTTGATTTTCTGGTATTTTCTCTTTTGGTATAACTTTCCAAGTTTCATTTTTCAGTAGTGATTCTTTTTCCTCATCTATAGCTTTCAACCATTTATCTTTGTCCTTTCCACTTATTGCTTCTTCATATGTTATCAAAACATAGTCATCATATCTTTTTGGTACTTTTATTTCTCTTCTAGGTCTTCTTTCACAAACATTTTCTTCAACTACGTCTCTATCAACTTCTCTTTGTTCTGTTTGGTCTTCTTTGCTGTTAATTGTTTCCATATGTGATTGGTTTTGTATGTTATTATTAGTCTCAATAGGTTGTGGTTGGTTTTGTTCATTATTCTCAATAATTTGTTGTTGATATTGTTCATTATTAATCTCTATAATTTCTTCTTGGTTTTGTTCATCCATAATCTCAATAATATGTTGATTTGGTTTGTTATTTATGTCTTCAATATATTCTTCTTTTATAATATATTTATTTGGTATGATTATACAGTCTTGTTCGTTGATTTTAGTTTCAGTTGAGTCATTTTCTTCTTGATTGTTATTACTTTTATTAAATACAACATCTCTTCTAATGTGAACTCTTTTCTTTTCTTCATCAAATAACCTGTATCCAGTGGGAGCATAACCAATCATTATGAATGTTTCATTTCTCTCCTCTAACTTTTTTAAATATCCTAGTTTTTTGCTGTAGGCTTGATGTCCAAATGTGGCTATATTTTTTAAGTTTGGTTTTTCACCTGTCCATTTCTCTATAGGGGTCTTATCCGATCCATGTGTCGGGGTTCTGTTTAGTAGGTAAGCAGATGTTCGAGCTGCCTCCCCCCATAAGGTGTTGTTGACTTTTGATTCAAATAGCAGGGATCTTATTTTTTCCATGAGAGACCTATTTAGACGTTCCGCTTTGCCATTTAATTGGGGACTATATGGTATTGTATAGTCTAATTTGATTCCTTTTTGTCGACACCATTGTTGCATTATATTACTAGAGTACTCTCCACCGTTGTCACAACGTATAGTACTTACTTTACGTTCCTTTTGCCTTTCTACTTCTTCTATAAATTCTTTTAGGTATTTGAAAACTTCACCTTTACTGGACAGTAAGTAAACCCAAGTGCAATGTGTGTAATCATCGAGAAAGGTAAGTATATATTTCTTTTGGTCCCATGTTTCAGGTATTATTGGGCCACATAGATCTGTATGAATTATTTGTAAAGGTCGTGTTGCTCGATGTCTTTCAGTGTTAAAAGGAAATCTGGTTTGTTTTGCTTTAAGACAGACCTCACAGTTGTTAAGAGAGTCAATGTCTTTATTAGTTAATTTCATACCGTCTACCATTTTTAACATTGTTTTCATGGTTTGTTTCCCAGGATGGCCAAGTTTTATGTGCCAGCTTAGAGCATCATTTTTGTCTACTGATAATAGAGATGTTTCTTCACTTGATGTATGTATATTTACTGAATATAAACCATTTTCTTTTTTCTTTCCTTTTAAAAGGATTTCTTCATTCTTTGATATTATTACTTCATTCCCTTTAAACAATACTTCACCATTGTTTTCAGTGATGGCATTAACAGACATCAGATTCTTTGGCAATTCGGGTACATACAGTACATCATGCAGTTCTAAATGATTTTTCTCTGAAGTCTTCACTGTACCTTTTTCTTGTGATGTAATTGTAGCATTTTTCTTTGCGGTTGTAATATCAGATTTATATTTACATGTTTCTGTTAAAATATTTTTGTCATTAATCATATGTGAAGTACAGCCGGAATCTATAATGAATTCTTTTGTAGTTTTGTTTGTCTCATAGGTAAGTAGAGCTACTTTATCTTTCCTGAAAAAACAGTCTTTTTCTAGATGGTTTGTCTTTTTGCATATTTTACAACATTTATTCTTATTAAAGAAACAGTCTTCTGTTTTATGATTGTTCTTTTTACAGATTTTACAGCCTATTTGTTTCTTGTTATTTGAATATTTCCCTTTATTTTGTTTTTTCTCACTGGCTCTAAAGGCTATATTATTATCAGTTTCTGGGTTATTACAGCTCGAGGAATTCTTTTTGAACCTTTGTTCCTCTGCAATCAGACGGGCTGTCAGGTTGTGCATGGTTTTTTCTGAAAGTGGGCTTGATTCCCAGGCAGTCATAAAGTTGCTGTAGATTTCTGGTAATGTACTTAATACTTTAGATATAAGCATGTTCTCATTTACTTTTTCACCAAGTAGGTTTAGTTGGTAAGCAATATTTTGAAGTGTACCTATATGGTAGGATACATCTTTATCTGGTGCATATTCATATCTGAAAAATTGCTGTAACATTTCACATTTTTGATGGTCGGTGTTCCTTTGGAATAAAAAACAAAGCTTTTCATACATGCTTCTGGCGTTTTCACATGACATTATATGTAGTTTTAACTTCTTGTCAATGCTTAGCAGGATCATCCTTTTAACTTTTGCATCGTCTGCACGTTGTTTTTGACGTTGTTCTAAATTATCGCTGTCGCCGGATAGTTGAATAGCATTGCTATTATTTTGAACTATGTCTTGTAATCCATGACTTTCTAGCAGGATATCAAGTTCGAATTTCCACATCGGAAAATCCACTTCGCTTTTTAGCTGTGTAATTTTGGATACATCGTCCATTTTGTTTTATAGTTTTACAATTTTAGTTTTTACTTTTGTACTCACGTAGATTTCTTGTTTTTACTTTTTGTTATGCTGGGGACATAACCTCTTTTTTATTTTGGTTTTACTGGAAGCGTTGTTAGATTTAGATCAGTTTGATTACTGAAACACTTGTTAATGTTTTACACTTTACACATTTTATTAATTATTACAGAACTCAACATGCATAACTCAACCACAGACAGTAGTCATAGACAATATAAAAGAGTTATTAAAAAAGTTATCTTTAGGCAAAGGTTGTCTTTCTTACAGCCAACACTGCGTTCGCTCTTCTATGAAAAATTGCCGTGTCTTATTCCAAAAAGCTAAAAATTTTCACGCTCGCTTCGCTCGCGCTTCAAATAAGGTTGACGTTCGCTTTTTGTGGCTTCGTTTTTGATAGGTCATTTTTCAAAAGCAAAATGCTTCTAATGTTAGTTAATCTTTAATATAGATCGTTAATGCCTTGCTCTACAAAAAAATAAAGTCTTCTCTAAGATAAGAGAAGAGAAAAAAAATGTTTTAAGTTTTAAATTATACCTACTACAGTTTCTATTTTGATGA
Source organism: Agrotis clavis (assembly GCA_954870645.1). Lineage (NCBI taxonomy): Eukaryota > Metazoa > Arthropoda > Insecta > Lepidoptera > Noctuidae > Agrotis > Agrotis clavis. The sequence continues at coordinate 3,644,336 of OX940919.1, read as the reverse complement.
AACTTTCATTTTATACTTTCTACCTTCCCAATTTAAGCAATAGAGGGCCTACACAGGCTCTGTGCTTAGGGCCTCGGAAACTCTTAATCCGCCACTGCCTGAGAGCAATGTTTAATTTGAAAGTAACAGACAGTTGTAAAACTCATTTTATTGATAATAATCTTCTAACTTTTCCCTGTCTTTACATATTAGAGCTTTCTATTTTTGTCAAAAGCAATAGTAACTTATTCCCTGCTTTAAAGGACACAAGAAACCGAAGTACAACAATCAGATCTCAGTATAAATATGACTTATGTACTGGCGGTCATAAAACATCTTTATTGAATAAAAGTGTTTTTGGTATGGCGCCAATAGTCTATAATAAGGTACCGAATAGTATTAAGGACCAACCTTTAAGAATTTTTAAAAAACAACTCATATCTTTTTTAATACAAAAATGTTATTATTCTGTATCAGACTTCTTAGAAGATAAATAAAATATAGACATGTTATTATTATGAACATTATTTTAATTTAGTTTGGTTTTCGTCCTTTTGTTAATTTGTGATAGAATTGGTTTTGTGTAATTTATTTAATTTTATTTGTATTAATATTTGTTATTGATTATTATTTAAATTTAGATTGATTATTTAATATTATTTGTTTTTAAGTGAGATGTGTTTTAATTTTATGATGTGTTTAAATTTTTGCATGCCAAACGGCACAATGTACCAGGAACAAACAACTTGAACTGTAACAACTTATGTATTTACCTACATTGAATGCAAATAAATTATAAAACAAAAACAAAACAAATGCATCGCAAAAACTTGCGATCTGATTCGCAACGTGCATTTCTGCGATGTGACGTCATACTTGGTGACACATTTCAGTCCGCTTTGAGACAGTCCTGTGAAACTCTGAACAATATATTATTTTTTTATGCAGTTTGAATAGAATTATTAAAAATACGAGTATTATGTTTTGAATTGTAAATTATTAAAAAAAAAACATTTATAAAAGTCGAGTCTAGTTCCCATCTGAGTTCATAATCGTAATAAATGGATGAACCCAGAATCTTCTTTTTCTTTTATTTAAATTTAACTATAACAGCAGTGCAATAATCTTTTCACCTCACCCGCTCGGAAAGATTCTATTTCTCATTCAAAATCTGAGCGCAAAACTCCATTTTGTGCTCTAGAGCACAAAGAATTGTTTAAAATTCGAACACGTCTTGTATTCAATTGTTTTCTTCTTTTCTACACTGGCAGGCGAGCCGCCGCCCACTACATTTCCTCGCTGTGTGAGGTGAAAAGTTGTGTGTTGCACTCGGCAGCAAAGTTTTTCTGCGTCTCGTACCTTTGAAAACTTCGCATCGCTCAGGATTCTATATTTGAACCGCTCGTTTCTCTCGCGGTTCAATCTTAGAATCCTTCGCTCGCTCAGTTTTCAATTCAAGTACCTACTCGCGCCAAAAATCAACTTTGCAGCCTTGCATAACAAATAACTATTTCACCTCACCCGCTCGGAAAGATTCTATTTCTCATTCAAAATCTGAGCGCAAAACTCCATTTTGTGCTCTAGAGCACAAAGTGTTGTTTAAAATTCGAACACGTCTTGTATTCCATTGTTTTCTACACTGGCAGGCGAGCCGCCCCCACTACATTTCCTCGCTGTGTGAGGTGAAAAGTTGTGTGTTGCACTCGGCAGCAAAGTTTTTCTGCGTCTCGTACCTTTGAAAACTTCGCATCGCTCAGGATTCTATATTTGAACCGCTCGTTCCTCTCGCGGTTCAATCTTAGAATCCTTCGCTCGCTCAGTTTTCAATTCAAGTACTCGCGCCAAAAATCAACTTTGCAGCCTTGCATAACAAATAACTATTTCACCTCACACGCTCGGAAAGATTCTATTTCTCATTCAAAATCTGAGCGCAAAACTCCATTTTGTGCTCTAGAGCACAAAGTGTTGTTTAAAATTCGAACACGTCTTGTATTCAATTGTTTTTTACACTGCCAGGCGAGCCGCCCCCTGTATAGGTCAATGCCCCCACTTCATTTCCTCGCTGTGTGAGGTGAAAAGTTGTGTGTTGCACTCGGCAGCAAAGTTTTTCTGCGTCTCGTACCTTTGAAAACTTCGCATCGCTCAGGATTCTATATTTGAACCGCTCGTTTCTCTCGCGGTTCAATCTTAGAATCCTTCGCTCGCTCAGTTTTCAATTCAAGTACTCGCGCCAAAAATCAACTTTGCAGCCTTGCATAACAAATAACTATTTCACCTCACCCGCTCGGAAAGATTCTATTTCTCATTCAAAATCTGAGCGCAAAACTCCATTTTGTGCTCTAGAGCACAAAGTGTTGTTTAAAATTCGAACACGTCTTTTATTCAATTGTTTTCTACTTTTCTACACTGGCAGGCGAGCCGCCCCCACTACATTTCCTCGCTTATTACTATTATTACTTCGCATCGCTCAGGATTCTATATTTGAACCGCTCGTTTCTCTCGCGGTTCAATCTTACTTCGCTCGCTCAGTTTTCAATTCAAGTACTCACGCCAAAAATCAACTTTGCAGCCTTGCATAACAAATAACTATTTTGCGATCCATCTAACGCTTCCTAAAAACACGTCCGTCCAATATGGCTGACTATACTTGAAGGTATGGTCCATACCTTCAAGTACGGACGGACGTGGAATTGAATCGAACGTGGAGTGAAATCGAACGTGGGTGTGCAACCATACCGTGTGGTTGCCCTACCCGCTAGTATTATAATTATCTTTATAACACATTTGCTCGTAAAAGGTCTCTTACTGCACCTATTTCAGTATCGTAAGTATCTTATTACGCACTAGTGCGTAATGGTAAAGTAAAACGCACTAGTGCGGTAATGGTAAAGTAAAACGCACGGTTTATCAAGATGCTCCGTCTAAAACGAACGGTACTTTTTTAAATCTTAGCAAAGAGTTTTTATGTCAGAAAAGCGGTCAACATTTTATTATTAAAATTAAATTTGGGAGATGAAATATAATAAATAAACATTTTATTCTTTAATTTAATTAATTTTGACAATTAATTACAACCATTTATCTGTAATAAAACCACAAAAGAATTAATTTACTTTATTAGTAATACTGGCTGTTTTTTGTGCCTTTGCCATAAACAAAAGATGCTGGTGCGCGCGCATCGCTAATTTGTAAAAAGTAAAAATTATTCCGCTTGCTTTTCCTTTTCGATGTAATGATTTTATTTATTTAGGGTCACCTGTCCAACATTGAAACACCAAAATTTCAAACCATCCTGTCTCTGCCGTTTCTCAAGTTAGGAGTCTAATTTTTTGCATCAAGATAGACAATTTAATTAGTTATCTTATCGTATTATATTTTTTTACTGTACTTTTATAATTTATGCATTAAAAAGCTTTTTCTGAAAAATGAACTTTGTTTCATTGTGTCCATATATGTGTATTCAATGAAACACCTAAATTTTTACAATGAAACAAGGGTAAGCAACAATGAAACAGTATTATTAGTAGGTAGTGTTTTGTTTGCTTTTAATCAACCCAGATATGTATCTATGCATTAAATTAAAGAAATTTAAATGAAAATGTTTTATTCATAGTAATTATTATCTACGATATTAATCGGACTTAAACATTAACAATCACAGAGGTAATACCTGCTGGTTCAGGTTTAACAAAAAAAACAATCACCCTGTCTCTGTCTTACAGGTCTTCAAAACTTATAAAATTTCAAAACAAATAAGTAGGTAGGTACCTGGCCTAGACCTAAAAAGATCTAAGCCACTCAATGACTGCCATTTTTTCAGACCTCCAACTGACAGCAGATTTTTATATTATTTAGGTACATGAGCCATCTGGTACGCAACGCTGCGAACGTCTTTACTAGAAAGACCATAAAATTTTGACGCGCAATCTTTGATGTACTCTTTAATATCTTCTTGGTCTTCTGTAAATTTTCTGTTAACATTATAGTTTGGAATTAACCTTTATGAAAGTTGCTTGTGTTTAAAAAAATTATAGTTATTTTCCACATGGCCTATAATAAAACAAGATAGTACACAATGACACACTGTTTCATTGTATACCACATACTTTTGTTTCATTGTAAACCAACAAGGTATTTTTTTACAAAATAGATAAAAATTGCAACAAAAAGTGAACAATTTCTATACAGATTTAAGTCAAAAGAGACTTTGAAACGTACAGAATGCAACGTAATATTGAACAATACGAAATTATCTTCTATAATTTGGTAAAAAATCACCAAACATGACCAAAAATTCTTACTTTTTCGCAGCAATATTCGTTATTCGTCACTAAAGACGACCTCTTCCACGCGGCGCGCTCGCAAACTGGGCGTGTGCGGGGGGGGCCTGTGAAGGTCCTTTCTTGCTATCCTGCTCTATCTAGCAACGTCGCATTTTAGAAATATCGCAAAGTTTCATTGTGTACGATTGTTTCAATGTTGGACAGGTGACCCTACTCACAAATGTGTTATAAAACGTCGTATGACATACGTGCGGTTTGATAATTACAGCCTCTGCTTTCTTATAGCACTCGCCTTACGGCTCGTCCTACCAATATCGCCTCAGCTGTAATGATCAACTTACCGCACTTATATCATAATGTACTATTGCCCTACCAAACGGTTTGCCGCACGAAATCGCATCGCATGTTTCTGCGATGCGACGTCGCATCGCATCGCATTGTGTGGGAGCCCTTACTAAATTGGAACAAGAGGTATTCACTTACTTACCTAATGCTGTTGTTACAGGGTACGTGTCAAATCGAGATCCCGTCATATTCTCTGCCACCTACCCGTTCCTGTACTTCGTGATGGACGCCAACATCCACGTAGCGCTCATGGCCGGCAAGATGGTGGACCCGCTCAATTCTAGGATATTATAGTCATGCTCAAACTTCAAGCTGTTTTATTTGTGAAACTAAAAGCTACTGATTTACCTTTTGCGCAGGCTTTTTTAAATCAAATCTAGAAAATAATTCGGCACAGCAGCTGAGCGATCGACTAGTGCCAAAGTATAGATTATAAAACTGTTTTGTGTGTCGCGGATTTTCTTTACAGTTTTAAAAATGTTTACACGCTCTCCCCCCCACTAAAGGGTTTCAGACACAGCAGCTTTATTGTAAAGATGTACATTTTAGCACGATACATCTCATTGCATCTTTCCATAGAAATCGTCATACCACACACGACAGCTATAATATATATTTTTATAACACATTTGCTCGTAAAAGGTCTCTTACTGCATCTATTTCAGTATCGTAATGTATCTTATTACGCACTAGTGCGTAATGGTAAAGTAAAACGCACTAGTGCGTAATGGTAAAGTAAAACGCACGGTTTATCAAGATGCTCCGTCTAAAACGAACGGTACTGTTTTAAATCTTAGCAAAGAGTTTTTATGTCAGAAAAGTCGTCAACGTTTTATGAATAAAATTAACTTTGGGAGATGAAATAATATAATAAATAAACATTTTATTCTTTAATTTAATTAATTGTGACAATTAATTACAACCATTCATTTGTAATAAAAACACAAAAGTACGAATTTACTATATTAGTAATACTGGCTGTTTTTGTGCCGTTGCCATAAACAAAAGACGCTGATGCGCGCATCGCTAATTTGTAAAAAAGTAAAAATTATTCCGCGTGCTTTTTCTTATTGCTGTAATTATTTTATTTATTTACTCACAAATGTGTTATAAAACGTCGTATGACATACGTGCGGTTTGATAATTACAGCCTCTGCTTTCTTATAGCACTCACCTTACGGCTCGTGCTAGTAATATCGCCTCAGCTGTAATTATCAACTTACCGCACTTATATCATAATGTACTATTACATCTTAGAATCTTAAGATACAGAGCGATACGAAAATAGTACATTATGATATAAGTGCGGTAAGTTGATCATTACAGCAGAGGCGATATTGGTAGCACAAGCCGTAAGGCGAGTGCTATAAGAAAGCAGAGGCTGTAATTATCAAACCGCACGTATGTCATACGACGTTTTATAACACATTTGTGAGTAAATAAATAAAATCATTACATCGAAAAGGAAAAGCAAGCGGAATAATTTTTACTTTTTCACAAATTAGCGATGCGCGCGCACCAGCATCTTTTGTTTATGGCAAAGGCACAAAAAACAGCCAGTATTACTAATAAAGTAAATTAATTCCTTTGTGGTTTTATTACAGATAAATGGTTGTAATTAATTGTCAAAATTAATTAAATTAAAGAATAAAATGTTTATTTATTATATTTCATCTCCCAAATTTAATTTTAATAATAAAATGTTGACCGCTTTTCTGACATAAAAACTCTTTGCTAAGATTTAAAAAAGTACCGTTCGTTTTAGACGGAGTATCTTGATAAACCGTGCGATTTACTTTACCATTACCGCACTAGTGCGTTTTACTTTACCATTACGCACTAGTGCGTAATAAGATACATTACGATACTGAAATAGGTGCAGTAAGAGACCTTTTACGAGCAAATGTGTTATAATATACATTTATATTTCGATACATCTTAATATTCTGAATACATCTCAATACATTTCCGTATATATCTCTCTTCGAAAAGGATGTTATGAAATGTAGGGAAATATAGGTACATTACATTACCTGTTGTGTACACATACACTAAGATAATTTAAAGCTATAGATCCCGGGATGTAATGTACATTAAATATACAATAAAGCTGCTGTGTGTGAAGCCCTTTATATAGAACTTGTCATAAACTTTTTGTAATCAAAGGTTTATTTTTTATTAAGTACCTAGTACCGCAATAAAATCAGTCTTCAAACATACGTTAATCAGTCTTCGAACATACGTTAGGTAATTAGTCTTTTTTACTGAAGGATAAATAAACAGACTAGAACAACAAGAGTGATTTACCGATTCATTATCAGTTATCACTATCCGCTGAACTTCCACTCTACTACTAATATCAAAGTTTGATTGCTGCAATATATTTAATAGTTTTTCGTCGTCGTATAACATCATCGACAACTTCTCGACACTAGCTTATATCTAATAATAGAGTACGGATTATCACGACGATGGCGCTAGCGCAACTGAAGTTTATTCAAAATAATATTTTGAAAGTCATATTTATTATGACTTTAGTTGACCTTGAGCCGCACGTAAAATTACGGCGACGGCGGCGTTCGCGTATCGCCTACGCTAGTGACGCTGGAATAAGTCGGTAATTTATGTTTCTTTGTTGATTTCTACATATTTTATCAAATAATTAAATCCTACTAGGTAATATTATAAATGCGAAAGTTTGTGAGGATGTATGTATGTTTATGTAGGTATGTTTGTTACTCTTTCACGCAAAAACCACTGAACGGATTTGGCTAAAATTTGGTACACAGATAGTTTATAACCGGGATTAACACATAGGATAGTTTTTATCCCGATTTTGTGTTCCCGTGGGATAATTTTCGAGTTGTAGCGGGTGAAGCCGCTGGCAACAGCTAGTCGTTAATAAACTGAAATTTGAATTAATGTTTAGATAACAGTTTGATAAAATACAGGGATGTTTTTTTATTAAATTAGCATCATGAGCTTCAAATGTGGTACAATACTAGTCTACGTGAAATCACGGTTTCGGCGAAGTAGATTGATATTTAGACGTATCACAAACTGAGAAAAAGAAATTATTTCAATCAATTAGCTAAAATATGTATCTAGTACTGTTAAAAATAAAGTAATAACACGAAATATACTAAGATTTAGTAAGCAAATTCAACTTTTATTAAACATTTTATTAAATGACAGGACTTTTACGTAATATTCCGACGCGGACGTGGCGACTGAGGTACCATTCTTACAACACGTAATATTACGGTGATGGCGGTTAAAGGGTTAAAACATAATCTTTCAAATCCAATAGCTTGCCATGGCGCTCGAGGAACTGCAAATTTAGCATCCTCGCCTCCCGTATGTGTGTGTGAACTGAGGGACCAAACTGGAACGCGCAAAATAAAAATCGTAAGATTTAGTAGTACACTTAAAACAATTGTAGAACAAATCTGGGAATTTGTAAACAAATATATTAAAAACTACAGCCCTTAAAGTGTGGTCCCTCAGTCCTCACAGACCATCAGCCAGATCTCGGAAAGTATTTGATAAATTAAGGTTTTGTGACTACAGACATTTAGTAAAGAATTTGTAAAGATGTTTACTGAATTGCTGATCACAAAGCATTAAAGGTAAAAAATATATAACGACTAAACTGTGGTCCCTCAATCCACACAGTAAAAATAATTATTTTAGTGAATATTACCTAGTAAATCTTTCTTTTTTATAAAGTTACCACATAAAGATTTAGTAAAAGTCTTAATGCATTTTGTAAAGAAGTTATGGAAAAAAATATCGACGCAATACGAAGATAGCGAATAATAAAACTGGTCCCTCAATCCTCACGTCTACTGACATAAGTGCATGTATTAGCTGCTAGACGAGAGGATTATTATCAGAAAGTCTAGTGTACTTAACTTTTAGTAAAAAGTTACTACTAAAACATAGGTATCTAAAATTGTGTATTTCTCACCTCTTAGCTGAGATAGTACCTATATATTTTTTAATCCTTTAACAATAGAAAAGGTAGGGTGACCACACAATGAAACAAAATGTACACAGTATTAATAGACTTTATTTAATGTAGTATTAGGGTCGTAGCACACATACAAACGGAAAGGGATCGCGACCGCCTCGCCTTTCACCTCGGCGTCAAACAGTCGTCCACTTTACGTAACCACGTAACGTAAGCGGATCGGAAGCTCCTCGCCGACCGCCTCGTAAAAAAATTAAGACGAAAAGTTGTCACGACACGTCCCCAACCCCCGTTCCACGTGACTCTTGTCGCATTGCGGCGTGCGCATATTTATCTGTCTGTCTCTCTCTCTCTTATTTTTGTTAAAGAATAGGTTCAAGCGATTTCGACCTTATTGACATTTAAAATTTAGTTTGTTTTTTCTCACATTCTCGTTAGCTAACATTGCTCCTTCATTAAAATCCGGTGTTTGCATCAATGTCAATAAGGTCGAAAATCGCTTGAAGGTCGGAAAACATTTGCTTAACGATAGCAAGTTAAAAAAACCAGGTGCAAGCGATTTTTAACACCTCTCAAGTTTTTATTCGTATTTTGGTTTAAAATAAAATGAATAACACTTTTTTTACGAATGTTCATGCGCGAACGTTCGCAAAGGCTAACTTCACGGTTGCCTCTCTCGTAAGGGTCGTAGCACACTTATCAAAACGGAAAGGGATCGTAACCGCCTCTCCTTTCTCCTCGGCGTCAAACAGTCGTCCACTTTACGTAACCACGTAACGTAAGCGGATCAGAAGCTCCGCCCCATCGACTCGGCTACAGATAGGCGATGCCGCGCTTACGGCTCGCCGACCGCTGGTAGACTGCAAGTAGGCTTGACGGCAAGTTTTGGAACGAAGTTCCTTATAAACAATATACCAGGCTCTATGTCAGTCAATCTTAACCTACTGTATCGTGGCTTGGGGATCTGCTTGCAAAACCCGTTTCATAACAGTTGAACGAGCCCAAAGGGCAATTTTAAAAGTAATCCACAAGAAGAAAATGCGCTATCCAACATCCCAACTTTACCAATACGCTAAAGTACTCACTGTGCGTCAACTGTACATTTTGGCAGCTGTCCTCAGATTCCACAAAACCGCACTTTCTACTGTGAGCTTGTCTGGGCGTTCACAAAGGATACTGAAATGGAAAAAGCAGCCATGCAGGCTGAATTTTGGTAACATGGCCTTTACTTTTATGGGCCCCCATATTTACTCGAAAATTAATAAGGACCGTAACATTATACGAATGTCTAGACGAGTTTGTAAAGCAAATGTTACAGCTTGGCTTTTAGATTTGGACTACTACCAAACTGAAACTCTCATGAGTATATAATCTCTAATCGCCTTGATGAAAACACTTAGCACACAATCTATACCAAACAACCACACTCATTTTCACTACACACTACACTCCCTCATTCATACACATACACTTTAAACACTCATGCATGCACACACAAACACCTACATTCCTCTCTTTAGCATTATTATATATATATTTTTCCTTCTTTTATATAAAACCATTCTGACGTTTGTCATCCTCATTATGTTTTTCTTTTTGTATTAAGTTGACGAAGGAGACTGGGCCTCACAACACAGGGTATCCTAGTGTGGGGTCCAGAGCAAAATTATGAAATACTGAAGTATCCGTTTCGACCGCGCGGCCATGACGTTTTTTTTAAATAAAAACCATCCCAAGTTTTTGTAAAAAAATGTAAAAGTCGATTCCCAAAAACCATAAATTTGTCAAAGCAATGGTTAAAAAGTTATAAGGGTTTGAACATGGCCGCGCCATCGAAAATTTCCGAACCGCGCGGCCATGGAGATCTTTAAAACTAAGAGTCGCAGAGACCTGAAATTTTGGGAAATAGTAGATTGAATTTGTAAACCAAATGTAATAAAAAACTTTTTTAAAAAAAGGGAACCGACTTCAAAACCAAACACAAAAAAAAACTATAAAATAACTTTTCTTTCGGAAGTCGGTGGCTGTTTTTTTTTATTTCATTGAGATATGGCCACCGACTTCCGAAAGAAAAGTTATTTTATAGTTTTTTTTTTTGTGTTTGGTTTTGAAGTCGGTTCCCTTTTTTTAAAAAAGTTTTTTATTTTTCCCTTTTTAGTTGAGATATTCCACAAAAAAAGTCTTCATAAAATTCTTTGAAAATCTACAATCCTATTAAGCAACAAAAAAGGATCTATGCGGGCAACTTCACGAGATATCTGTTATTATTATATACTAAAACCTTCCCCAGAATGCAACAAGCACTTTTCTGAAAACTGCATAAAAATCGGTTCAGCCAAACGCAAGATAATCGCGGACAAACATGCAATCGTCCCTGAAAATCTACGATCCAAGTAAGGAAAACGGATCCACGCGGGCAACGTCACGGGATATCTATTAGTGTTATATACTAAAACCTTCTCCAGAATTTAATGAACACTTTCCTGAAAACTGCATCAAAATCCGTTCAGCCAAACGCGAGATAATCGCGGACAAACATACATACATACATACATACATACAGGTCGAACTGAGAACCTACTTTTTTTTTTGAAGTCGGTTAAAAATATAGAAAAAAATCCTGTGTTTGTATTTTAGGAGTTTTAAGGATAAAACCTCGTGGCCGCGCCATTGAAACGGTGACAAAAACGTTATCGCCGATATCTCACTGAAAAAGAATCTCAGACGTCTGAAATTTTTTGTAAAACACAGATTTGTATTTGTCAAAACTAGTAAAAATACAACAAAAAATCCTAGGTTTATATTTCAGGAGCTGTAAGACTAAAACGCCATGGCCGCGCCATCGAAACGTTGAAAATTTAGTTTTTCGCCAATATCTCGCTGAAAAAGCATCGCAGAGGTCTGAAGTTTTTTGTAAAACACAGATTTGAATTTGTCAAAACTAGTAAACATACAACAAAAAATCCTAGGTTTATATTTGAGGAGCTGTTGAAGAAAATCTTCAATGCGTCTTGAATAAGTCGATTAGGGTGACCACGGATTATTATTTACAGAGAAAATTTCCACCTTTTCATAAGAAATGATATCCCAAGGATTCGTCGAACAATGAGGAGCAATAATATGGCTATATCTTTAAAAATCACATAAATTAGAGATTGTTCGATGTTGAGTGCTCCATTTAAAGACAGCCCCGTCTTTAAATGGAGCTTATTCGCACTATAGTTTTTAAAATTCTCCTATTGTTTAATATCTTAATAGTCATCGATTAAACCATATGTTAAATTATGTATCGTCTTACACCTACCTGACACAGACCTGAATTTTTAATTTAGTTATTACTTTTTAAAAAACATATACCAACAATCGAACAATCTCTAACTTATGTGATTTTTAAAGATTTTGTTCAACGAATCCTTGGGATATCATTTTTAATAAAAAGGGTGGAAATTTCTCTGTAAATAATAATCCGTGGTCACCCTAATCGACATATTCAAGACGCATTGAAGATTTTCTTCAACAGCTCCTCAAATATAAACCTAGGATTTTTTGTTGTATTTTTACTAGTTTTGACAAATTCAAATCTGTGTTTTTCAAAAAACTTCAGACCTCTGCGATGCTTTTTCAGCGAGATATTGGCGAAAAACTAAATTTTCAACGTTTCGATGGCGCGGCCATGGCGTTTTAGTCTTACAGCTCCTGAAATATAAACCTAGGATTTTTTGTTGTATTTTTACTAGTTTTGACAAATAAAAATCTGTGTTTTACAAAAAATTTAAGACGTCTGAGATTCTTTTTCAGTGAGATATCGGCGATAACGTTTTTGTCACCGTTTCAATGGCGCGGCCATGAGGTTTTATCCTTAAAACTCCTAAAATACAAACACAGGATTTTTTTCTATATTTTTACATTTGGTTTACAAATTCAATCTACTATTTCCCAAAATTTCAGGTCTCTGCGACTCTTAGTTTTAAAGATCTCCATGGCCGCGCGGTTCGGAAAGTTTCGATGGCGCGGCCACGTTCAAACCCTTATAACTTTTTAACCATTGCTTTGACAAATTTATGGTTTATGGGGATCGACTTTTACATTTTTTTACAAAAACTTGGGTTGGTTTTTATTTAAATAAAACGTCATGGCCGCGCGGTCGAACGGACACAATACTGAAACCTCTTTTTGTAAAGTCAATAAAAATTTATTATTATTATTATTATATTATTATCGCGCGTTGCGAAAAGGGGCTAGACGGAAAAAATTAAGACTAAAAGTTGTCACGAAACTTTTTCCCGCCGCAACCCGTACCCCTCACCCAACCCCAGTTCCACGTGACTCTTGTCGCATTGCGGCGTGCGCATGTTTCTCTGTCTGTCTCTCAAAAAAAGAGAAAAATATTAAAATAAATAAAATTTTAATTCGTTATTATGACGCAAGGCGTACCTAGTTAGAAACACCCCTGTCTCATAGAAAATGGAGATGGAATGATCTGCCCGACTATTGCGCTGGGTGGATAGGTACTTAAACATTTTATCAGTGTGTTTCATATTTCTCATGTACGTACCTATCTTCTATAATATTAAAATGGATCGCTAAATGTGTTGCTAAGAGCAAAACTTGAAAACGGCTGGACCGATTCGGATGATTCTTTTTTTGTTGTGTCTGTAACCATCAGGACCAGGTTAATAAGGACTAAAATATTCTTTTTTTTTAAACTTTCTGTTATGAAACGCGTAATGTATGTTATTCGTCATCTGTTTTTCGTTCCAACTGAAGTATCATAACGCGAACGTCTATTTGAAGAGCATTGACAGCAACGTCGATGGTCTAGTAGAGGTTATTGGCACCGTGCACGACTTTAGCGCCACCTAGCGTTTGCAACTTTGACGGGTCTCAAATCACTTGGATTTGGATTCCATGGCGATCCATTGGCAATGAACAAAATTAAATAAACATAAGCAAATTGTTATATAAAAGAAAAATATCAAATACAGGATTAAAACAAGGTTTATGATGTTATTTAGTTTTTCTCTTCACGACAGCTAACCATCTCCTGCATTGTTCATCTTTCTAAGAACCGCTTGGGAATCAATAAAACTTAATTTCACTATTTCTGCTAGTATTCTTGCAGTTTACAACACAGCAACTGCTGTGAACTATTTTTTTTGTGGCGGAATAATGCGATTATAAAAAATTACGTACAGATTACAGAGCTGAATGTGCAGAATGTGACAGCTGACAGAGCCGTCGTATTCCGACTGCGCCCCAACACCTGCCGTTGAAAAAACTACAATATCTCGTGAAATATTCATTGAAATCAAATTATGTCAAGGGCAATTTTGTTTAGAACTAAATGCTTGTAATGATTAACGTATTTATTTGGGTAAGGATTAATATTATGTTCTTAGAAACATCGTCGCAAGAAATGTATTATTTTAAAACCAATTTGTTTTCCATAAAAAGGGTTATGGTGAATTAATCTTAAAAGATAGACATATGCTGTCGCGGACTTTATTTTAGAACGTTTCATGAGGAACAATTCCGTCATACATCATTTTTGCGTAATGTAAACCGTTTACGCAGCGCACGCAATGCAAGCTCTCAATAAGATTTTCCCGATTTTGCAACATTTTTCATTGCTGTTCTGCTCCTATTAGTCAAAGCGTAATGTTATATAGCCTATAGCCTTCTTCGATTAATGGGCTATCCAACACAAAAATATTTTTTCAATTCGAACCTGTAGTTCCTGAGTTTAGCGCATTTTTGTTGGTTGACAAAGCTGAATGTACTCTGAGGCAAAGCTGTCAGAACTTCTACTATTCGCCACCATGAGCGCTGCCATCGAACAGTACTACCCCTACCTAGTACTTCGCACCCAGCGAATACGATTGGATCGATATACCTACTTAGGATACAGGTTCGAATCTTAGGATGGTATTATTATTTGTTTTTTTTTTTGTGATTGCTTTTTTGAAGCTAACTTCGAACCGCTATTTGAAGCTAACTGATAAAGAGCCAGCCAGTCTTGTTGTGAACCTGCTTGCTTTTCGTGCATTGGGTCTCGGGATCAAATCTTGCATTTTGATTACAATTTTTGCGTTTCTTTTTTTTTGTTTTTATAATTATAATCTGAGAGTTTCTCTTAATTAAAGTAAAATGCATAATTTTTTTAAAATATTATTTTCAATTTTATTTTTCTCTAATATTTTTCAAAAGTTCTCTAGGATAAAATGTACGCTGATTTAAATTGTAGGTTAGTAAGTTGGATATTGTAGGAATGTTAATGGTTCAAATGGCCCGCGGCTTCGCTTTCGTTAATTTCGAATTTGAGAAACAAGACGGATCGTGTCAGTGGCGCCATCAACACCAATTCAAACATAGATAAACACAAAATAACAGATTGATTTGATTGCCATTAACATTCCTACTCCTCAAACAATAAATTACAGTTTAAAAAATATCCAACTTAGTAACCTACAATTTATCCTAGAGAACTATTAAAAAATATTATAAAAAATCAAATTGCAAATAATAATATTGAAATAAAAGTATTTGAAACTCTCAGAATAAATAAAAAGAAAATCAAAAAGTGAAAAAGAAAGTGCAAGATTTGATCTCGAAACCTAATGATCACAAGGCAAGCAGGTTTTTAACCAGACTAGCTGGCTCGCTAACAGTTGATTTAAAATAGCGCTTCTTATACAAATGTCAACAATTACTGAAAACCAACATAATTATTATAATTTACAACATTGCTAATCCCCCAAAAAAGTAGGTTTGAGGAAAAATTGATTAAATACTATCCAGTGGCCGCCAACTTAAAACAAACATACATTTAAAACGACGAAGTTCTGCGCGAACAAACTTAAAAAGCATAATATATTATACATACGGTCGAATTGAGTAACCTAGAAGTACCTAATTCAAAATTGCATATCTCCCAGTTGCAATAGCTAGCGTAATAATACATAGCCTATTGACAGAAGCATATTATTAGGAATATTTGATCGGAAAGTTTTCAGTAGTTTAGGAATTAACGCAAAAGAAAAAACCGTATAAAAAAAAAACGGAAAAATAGTTGATTTGTCATCAGAATCGATCCCATAACTCGAAAAAAATACAATTTTCTACAATTTTATTACACATAAATGTATAGATATACATTTGCATTTCATAATTATATTTCATTCTATCAAAATAGGTACATACTCGTAATTTTAGTAAATGGTAATGTGAGAAATTATAGATTACTAGCTGTTGCCAGCGGCTTCACCCGCTGCAACTCAAAAATTATCCCACGGGAACATAAAATCGGGATAAAAACTATCCTATGTATTAATCCAGGTTATAAACTATCTGTGTACCAAATTTTAACCAAATCCGTTCAGTGGTTTTTGCGTGAAAGAGTAACAAACATCCATACATCCATACTTACAAACTTTCGCCTTTTTGCCTAAAATCCCATGTTCAGGCATGGGAACAATTGGGGGCCAGTCAATATATTCTAAAAATAATAGCGGAAAGTCGCATACCATTTTCAACAAAACCTCCTTTACATTACTATAGTATGTACCATTTAACATGGCAATAGAGGTCATTCACTCCCTCCTACCAAGTTTTTCATCACTAAGCGATAATGACCCTTATTGTTACCTAAAACTACTAATAAGCGATAGTTGCTTCTATCGCTACAGTATCGTGGTACCAGCCTGTTTGACATACAGGGGTTGTGAATCTTGTGTTGCTCTAATTCAAAATTATTATTTTTTATTTCTAGAAATCAAATTGTGTGCTTATAAATTTACGCGTGACGTTAAAAATGTTCCACTGTGTGTGACGGATTTAATGGATGTAGTGATAAGTAACGGCCCTTTTCCCGTCATATGTATTTTCGTCCGCGCGCGGATCATAGTAGATTTTCAAAGTCGATTGTATGTTTGTTCACGATTATCTCGCGTTTGTCTGAACCGATTTTAATGCGGTTTACGAAAAAATGTTTATTACAGTCTAGGGAAGGTTTTAATATACTATAATATTGGATGTCTTGTGACGTTGCGCGCATGGATCCGTTTTTGTTGCTAGCTTGGATATAAATTTCTAAAGTTGCCGATTATACGAAGATTTTTGTTGAATGTCTGAACTAAAAAGGGTAAAATAAAAACTTAAAAAAAAAGTACCGACTTCAAAAACAAATACAAAAAAGTGTAAAATAATTTTCTTTCGGAAGTCGGTGGCAATAGTCAATGACATAAAAATCAAAAGCCACCGACTTCCGAAAGAAAAGTTATTTAAGACTTTTTTGTATTTGTTTTTGAAGTCGGTACTTTAAAAAAAAAGTTTTTATTAATACTAAGGGTACAACGGCGGTCTTATCGCTAATAGCGATATCTTCCAGACAATTATGATGGACTTGAAGAACTTTAAAAAAAATGAGGGTAGACAGTGATGCACATCAAATAATAGATAACCGATACCTAATATAAATACAATACACACAAACATTAATAATAAAATAAATTACACATACATTCATAAATATAAATATGTAAACAACGTGTAACGTTAATAGCGCAAAACCTCTCGTGGAGTAACTCAGCCCATGTTACTGAACAATGTTTGTTCAAAAACTTTTGGAAAAAAAGAAAAAAAAAGATTTTTCATACTGATGGGCTCGATCATTTTCTCATTTTGTATGAAAAATCATTTTTTTTCCAAAAGTTTTAGTAATTGCCGATTTATCAAAATCATCAACTTTTTGGAGAACGTTTGGTCTACTCCTTTTACCTTCAGGTTGCGTTATTTTATGAGTATTTCTGTATTCACGTATTACCCGATATATCGATCTCTCACTCACCCCACATATTTCTGACGTACGTTTGACAAGATCATGGTTAGTTAAATATTTATCCTCGAGCTTTGTGTTTTGGATATATTTAAAAATATTAATAAATCATAAGACGTTCTCCGCTGGTGAGAATCGTCTTCTGTCTTTTTGCTGGCGGCGATGTGAACGGTATCGATTCCGAACCTTCTTGAGGTTGGAATATGTTTGGACGACGACGGCGTTTACTGGTTTCACCAGTAGATGTTCCAGCTTCTGGTTCCATGCTTCTTTACAAGCAACAAATGAAGTAACAATAACAACACAGAACACAAAAACAAAACTGTAACAAACTCAACAACGATAACAATAAAAGCAAAGAAATTAAAGCACAGACCCAAAGAGATTTAACCTCTTAGGTCCCGATATACCGTAAGTGGTTCGAAAACGTCAGTTGCCGTTGAGCCCCGTAATACCGTATGTGGTATCGCACGTACAAGCCAACCTTAACCTTATTTATATTATACACTATGGCTCAGAATCGCTTGAAAAAATTCATCCATAGAGCTGGATTTTAGTCGATTATTATGATACCAAATAGTTACTGAAATCAACTGGGTGTCATTATAAAAAAAAAAAAAATCGCATCTTTGTCGATGTCAAAATGTCAAGTTGTCAACCACTTGAAATGTTGTTTATGTCTTATTTTTTCCATGATAGGACTATAAGTGTACTGAAATTGATAAAGTGTCGTGTTTATGTTAGATTTCAACTAAAATTTTAATTGGAAAACGTAAATTATCGAGTAGAAATAGGTTTTTGTCCCTCCTATAGGCCAATTCGGTTGTCAACAATGTATTTCTAATACCATGGAATTTCCGTTGTTTATTTTTTCGATTCAAGGTTAGTAATCAGTTGAAGAAGGTTTATGTAGTATCCTAAAAAACATTTTATAGTGATACCTGTTCATAATAACACGGATGATCGTTTACAAAGTCGTGCATTGAACTGCGCATGGAAAAATTACAGCTCCTCCTAAATAAATGAATTTTAGAGTTGGAATCTTATAGGAATAGTGTATGTGAGAATTTTTTTATTAGAATACTTATGTATTCGTTATATTAGTTCTAAAGTTTCGTGTAAATTGATTCAGTAGTTTTATCAAAAATAAATAAGGTACGTCAACAGGTCTAGTTACGGCTGTGGTTACGGCGAGATCTCTTATCTACAGGATATTTTAATTCCCAAGTACTTATACAAGAGTTGTTTATATTGAAATACAAAGTCTCGTTACTAAGGAACACGAAACTTTTTACCGTTTGAGATAAGAGTCATTGTATCTCGAGTGATTACAATTATTGTGAACGTCGGCCAGTGTTGACAGTCGCGCAATATTGACAAATAACAGCTCCATGTAAGTTGAATTTTGAGTTGGAATCTTATAAGATTATATGTTGGAATTTTCTTATTAGATTACTTATATATTCGTTATATTAGTTCTAAAGTTTCGTGTAAATTGATTCAGTAGTTTTATCAAAAATAAATAAGATACGTCAACGGGTCTAGTTACGGCGAGATCTCTCCTATCTATGGGATATTTATAATACCAAAGTAGTCATACAAGAATTGTTTATGTTGTAATATAAAGACTCTTTATCAACGAATACGAAACTGTTTACAGTTGGCCATTTGAGTCATTCTAACTAGAGCGATAACGGTTAATGTAAGCGGCCGCCACTTGACGCGCGCGATGACGTAAGCGCTCGTAAATGTCAAGGACGGGACAGAGTTTACGATACGCGAGCGCGGTACCTGAGAGGTTAAAAGAACCTATAGAGCGGGCATTGGGAAAATTGTCATACAAAATTATTGATGCCGTGTGTCAGTAGCACAATCTAGCGTTGCAAAGCAACGCGACTACTAGACTGAGCGACTTTTTACCTAGTGGTAAAAAGTTTTGGATCACAACTTTCTTCGTGATGTCCCGTCTATTGCTCGTATTTAGTTTAATGTCTTTGCACAGACCGAACGCAAGCGAACTTCCACACGGAATGTTAAATCTAAATGGCGGCTGCTGCCGGGGGTGCTGCACCCCTGACGCGATGACTTCGTAAAACAAAAACGACATAAGATCAAAATTAGCATTTTCTGTGATGAAATAGTTTTTGTAATTTATTTTAGGAAAAATAAGGTGTTTTTACCATCCTGATATCAAAAGAATATTAATATACTTATATCCATACAATATGCACTAACTTCATATTTACTCAGTATTGTATTATAGGTTAATGCAAAATTATATGATGCATAATAATATATTTACTTTTGTTAAATTGTCTCAGTGTGATAAACTTGTGTAAAAACGAAAATACAATATTATAAAAAAAATATTTCGTAGGGTACGTTTGCTAGATTTTCTATTATTTTGAGTTGTGCATTGTGTTGTTTTTGTGGTAATTTTTTATGTATTATGAGACTCAAGCGATGTCAGTTTTGCGACTGTTTGCGACAGATTTGTACGGGTGAAGAGGAAGTATCGCTAATATTGAGATATCGGGATGAAAGTCGGAGCAATGACCGCTATTGCCATGTTAAACGGCACATACTATAGTAGTAGGATTGAGCTGTGTAGTAAAACTCTGGAAATGAAAACAACGCCATCTATAAACATTAAATCAGTGAGCAAACGACAACGTAGTACAAATTGTATTCACCAGAGGCAGCTGTGCTCAGTAATATTATTTAATGAAATCATGGAATTTGGAACTAGGAGCCCATTATTCCTTTTTATTGTGCTAAACGAATTTTTAGAAACAAGGACATACTTTTTTCCAGGTCAAATTTAAACAGATACAGAAACTTCAATAACAAATCGATACATATAACGCCATCTATTGAATCTTTTCTTGAACTACATTTTCTTTGTATGGAATAAGAGCCCATGCCTTGGGTGAAATGTAATTGTAAGACTACCACAGACCAATAACTTCTGTTAGAACGACGTTTGTCGGGTCAGGTTTTTACTGTTTGCTTACTCGCCAGGAAATCAAACAAGAAATTTCGTTTACCATCAAGTTCTCGGACACAGATGTTTCGAGAGGTACCTGTGTCTGATGAGGAAGGAGGAAACGTCTGGGTGTCACCACTGCGAGGATCGCCCGGAGGATACGTGCATACACTACAGGTGGAGCATATATGGTGCAGGACTGCCCCGCTTGGGCAGAGCACCGCCGTATCCTCACGCAGGCGATAGGTGACGACCTCTCGCGCCCGGCATTGGTCGCGGCCATGCTGCGTGGCGAGACGGAGTGGGAAGCGGCGCCTCCTTCCGCGAAGCAGTCATGCTCGCCAAGGCGGAGGCGGGACGCGCGAGTGAGAGGACAGCGTCCATCCCTCACCCACGCGGTAGTTGTAGACGCCCACGGCGACGGTCATCGCGGGACGATCTCCGGCCACCACATGCGCGGGCATACGGGTGGCGAGTAATGGGCGACTCGCTGTCTGACCATGAACCATGCCCGGGTCGACGGCGCGTTGTTTTCCACACGCCACTCAAAAAGCCTCAGCATGATGACGGGGCTTCCCTCTAGACGGCCAAAGCCTGCCGGGGTCGCGGGACTTATCTCATTACCGTGACTCTGGAACGTAAAGGGCTATTGAAGGACGCCGTGGATTTTAGTCAGTACAAGTCTGACAGTCCCTCCCGCCCTGCCCTGGGTTAGGACTCATTTGATAATTTTACCAAGATAAAAAAAACCTTAAAGTTCTACAATAAAAATAAAACTTAATTTTGAATAAGTAAATTAAGAAATCTGAAATTGTAATTTTCAGTGTGATTTTTAGTGACTTTTAAAAGAATTTTAAGTTTTTTATTAATTTTGTATTTATTATCCACTTTCTTTATAAGGTTCCTCTAGGGTTTGGCTAAATGGCAAAAAAAGGAACCCTCATAGATTCGTCATGTTTGTCTGTCTGTCCATCCGTATGTCACAACCACTTTTTTTCGAAAGTATAAGAGATATCCTGTTGAAACTTGATAACTAGATGTATTATGTGAACCGCATTAGGGTGCCTTTTCACCAGAGATGTGCCATGTAGCAGTAGCTGTGCTGCGAGGATGTAAAAGCTGAGCTACGAAACTGTGTGACTGTTTCCATTGATGCTACGCTATGTAGCTGTGCGAGTAAGATGCGCTATCACAATGTAGCTGCGCTACGCAGGGCCCCCGCCCGCTACCATAATTTATGTGCAAAGTGTGCAATGCACACGGGCGCCATCCTCTAAGGTCGCCAAAGCCAAGGGCCTAAAAAAAATATTTAAAAAAATATATCAAAAATAATTTTGAAATAGGAGTTGCGAAATTATATGATTAGGTTTAAGTACCTACCTATCAAAGACTTTAAATATTTGATCTCACTCTTAGATTAAAACTTGAAGTCCGGAAACGTTTT
The DNA here is from genome assembly GCA_954870645.1 of Agrotis clavis. Classification (NCBI taxonomy): domain Eukaryota; kingdom Metazoa; phylum Arthropoda; class Insecta; order Lepidoptera; family Noctuidae; genus Agrotis; species Agrotis clavis. Next base: position 3,622,493 of record OX940919.1, on the reverse strand, counting down.
ACTTTTAGAGCTGACTGCGTTCGCTCTTCTATGAAGAATTACCATGTCCTATTCCAAAAACCTAAAAAATTTCGCGCTCGCTTCAAATAGGGTTGACATTTGTTTTTCTTGAGCTCACTTTTGATAGCTCATTTTTCAATTACAAATGCTTTTTATGTGGTCTACACAATTTAAAATTTTAAGTTTGTCTTCTATAAGATGGTATGGCACTCTGGGTATGAACTTTGAGTAGCACTTTACGGTTTATTTTGTGTTTAAGTTCCGAGGCGGCAAGCTTTACAGTCCGAGGGCGCTGAATTTTAAAATACATATTTTGCACACAGGCGCCAGTAGTCCTTACGGGGGCCCTGGCGCTACGAAAATGCGCCGCCACGAGGTACCTGCGCTATGAAGATGCATTATGCAATACGAAGATGCGTAGCTGCGCTACGAAGATGCGTAGCTGCGCTACGAAGATGCGTAGCTACGCTACGAAGATGGCTGTCACAAGGTAGCCGCGCAGCTCGAGCTATGCGATGTATCGATTGTACGGAAAACGACCAATAGCATGCATCCATAGCACCAACGACGATATAATACCAGACTACGCATTGCACGATCTAACGAACAAAACTATTCTGCCAACTCGCTGAGGTACTACGTAAGCGAGGGGGACGGGGTACTGCGTTGTGATTGGCTAACTCAAGGTCTGTTCTGTCTCAACGTATGTTTACGGCTCACAGGATTGGTCGAAATGAGACGGATATAAGACTTTTTTGCCTAATGTGTTGGCAGACATCGGTCGCCTGTTATTAGGAGTCTAGTATTATATCGTCGTTGCATAGCACGCATCGATAGCACGCAGCCACAGCACGCAGCCATAGCACGCGTCTTTTCATATAAAAACACATCTTAGTTGAATCCGTTTCCACCAGTGCTGTGCTGTGTAAATATGATTGGTGGATATCAAACGCATCCGCTGCAAACGTAGCATAGGGCATGTCTGGTGGAAAAGCAGCCTTAGGATTTTCACACAAAAATTAAATTTTGGGGGTTCCCCATGCTTAGAACTGAAACTCAAAAAAAAAACTCCAATTCCATACGTGTGGTGTGGAATATCCTATGGATAGGTCTTTAAAAATGTTATGGAATTTACAAACATCTTTTTTTTCAAAACTGAAGAGTTTGCGCGAGAGACACTTCCAAAGTGGTAAAATGTGTCCTCCCTCCCTCCTGTAACTTCCAAAATAAGAGAATGACAAAACTGAAAGAAAATAATATAATTATGATGTACACTCAGTACACTACCATGCGAAATTCCTGCGAAAACTGTTGAACGAGATCAAGTAATTAGTTTTTTTTTATAGGTATGTCATAATTCGTAAACCACAATTTTATTTACCTTTTCAAGTTACAACCAACTACTAGAACTTTTATATGTTACTTCCTGCTACACGGAACCCTTTATGGGCGAGTCCAACTCGCCCTTGGCCGTTTCCTAAATAGCCGAAAAAAAAACTAAAAGAATCGACTGTTAGGCGGTACGAAGTTCGCCGGGTCAGCTAGTTTACTAATAATAATAATTATTTTTATTGACGATTAAAAAAAAAACACGCCGAGGTATTTTAGGTCGGATACATTAAGTGGGGTACAAAAAGTCACGGTGTATATCTAACATTAAATTAACCATACCACCTTGTTTTCGTTTCGTTTAATACTACATTAAATAAAGTCGTGGTCACCCTACTCTTTCTATTGTTATAGGATTAAAAAATATATATTATCTCAGCTAAGAGGTGAGAAATACACAATTTTAGATACCTATGTTTTAGTAGTAACTTTTTACTAAAACTTAAGTAAACTAGACTTTCTGATAATCCTCTCGTCTAGCAGATGTCAGTAGACGTGAGGATTGAGGGACCAGTTTTATTATTCGCTATCTTCGTATTGTGTCGATATTTTTTTCCATAACTTTTTTACAAAATGCATTAAGACTTTTACTAAAACTTTATGTGGTAACTTTATGAAAAAGAAAGATTTACTAGGTAATATTCACTAAAATAATTATTTTTACTGTGTGGATTGAGGGACCACAGTTTAGTCGTTATATATTTTGGTTTAGGCGCATTTGGGCTAATTCTCATTTGGGCAACCTACTCCATAATGGACTACTTCTCATTTGGGCTACTTCTCATTTGGGCTAATTCTCATTTGGGCTAATTCTCATTTGGGCTACTTCTCATTTGGGCTACTTCTCATCTGGGCTACTTCTCATTTGGGCTACTTCTCAAATACTGGGGATGTTTATTAAAATAAGTACTGTCTTTATATAAATAAACATGTTTATGCGCATTTTTCAAAAGTAAAAACTTTATAGATTCCAGCTATGCTTAAAAACTGATAGAATGTCACTACCACAAACAGCAAAAGTACTAGGCTAGTATAATATCAAGGTGGTATGTTTTGCACTCTGGCGCCACGTGCCACGCTGCGCAGGGTTAAGGTAACTCTAAATGGCCTGCCAAAGTACTAGGCTAGCATAAGCTTAAGGTGGTACGTTTTTCAACGGGGTCAGCGAAGTTCATTTGAAAAGCGCTGTGATGCCACGTGACAGGGGGGGGGGGGAAATAACTCTAAAGCGCATTTCACACAGAGAGCGGGCGCGGGTCGGGCGCGTTTTGGGGCGGGAGTACGGTGGGTCTAGTTCTTTGTATTGAAATGGAAGACTTCACACTGAAAGGCGAAAGCCCGCGCACGACCCGCCCCGCGCCCGACCCGCGTCCGCTCTCTGTGTGAAATGCGCTTTAGAGTTATTTCCCCCCCCCCCTGTCACGTGGCATCACAGCGCTTTTCAAATGAACTTCGCTGACCCCGTTGAAAAACGTACCACCTTAAGCTTATGCTAGCCTAGTACTTTGGCAGGCCATTTAGAGTTACCTTAACCCTGCGCAGCGTGGCACGTGGCGCCAGAGTGCAAAACATACCACCTTGATCTTATACTAGCCTAGTACTTTTGCTGGTTGTGGTAGTGACATTCTATCAGTTTTTAAGAGGCCTTTTACCCATTTGCGCGTAGAACTATAATTATGATCGTCTAATTTACCATATTAAGTAATACTCCAACATTTTTGAATACCTGCAAAAGAAAGACCAGTCTTTCGTGTTGTAATTGTACGTAACATATTTCATAAAACTCTTTTATTAACTTTGTGGTAATTAATCTCCGACAAGTAGTTTACTGAAAAATCAACGCAGAGTCGATTTGCGACTCCTACATCTACCATTAACATTCGTAATTTTAACCAAAAAAAATACACAAATCATCAGACATACGTTTTTGTCGTAAAACTACGTAGTAGAATTTATATTTTTAATAACACAAATTAGTAAAAAAAATAATTCTGAGGTCAATTTTTACGTTTTATATCGCTGTTTTATCGCCATTTTTGGTTCGAACAAAGCGTAATTACATTAAAAAAACTATGTAAATATAAACTATGTTTACAGACTAAACTAATTTCTAAATTTCATTAAAATCCCTTCATGTAATTAAACATACTATCGTTTTTAAAATCACTCTAAACTAGTATAAATTACGAAACATAACCGGGCTGCAATCAGTACGGCTCCAGCGCCCGTCGACGTAGGACCTGTATCACTTTTTTCCTCGTCCTGATTATAGAGCGTACGTATCGTGAACGGAATATTATACTGCGACTGCCACATTTTGATTCTCTCCATATTTTTTTTCATAAGGTAAGATTTTCGTTACTTTATCAAACTAAAGTATTATTATAATTATAATAGTAGTTTGTAGAATTTGTGCATTAATTAGCCATCCGTTTTCGTTTTATTAGTTTTTGCAATGGGGCGCAAGAGTGGTGAGAAATCCAATATGGCGGCCTCCCCAAGATCGCGGTCGGGCTGTTTGAAATCCACCCCCATGATATGGGTATCAAATGAAAGAGTTTGCTGTCAGGAATATGAAAAAAATAGTAATATGTCTTAAATCCAACATGGCGGACATCCAAGATGGCGGATTGCCTATTTGAAATGCATCCCCATGATATGGGTATCAAATGAAAGGGTTTGCTGTCAGGAATATGATAAAAATAGTCACGTACCTGAAATCCAGCATGGCGGTCATCCAAGATGGCGGATTGGCTATTTGAAATGCATCTCCATGATATGGGTATCAAATGAAAGGGTTGCTGTCAGTAATATGAAAAAAATAGTCACGTGTCTTAAATCCAACATGGCGGACATCCAAGATGGCGGATTGGCTATTTGAAAGGTACCCCCATGATATGGGTATTAAATGAAAGGGTTTGCTGTCAGGAATACGAAAAAAATAGTCACGTGTCTTAAATCCAACATGGCGGACATCCAAGATGGCGGATTAGCTGTTTGAAATGCACCCCCATGATATGGGTATCAAATGAAAGGGTTTGCTGTCAGAAATATGAAAAACCCACGTTTTTAATTTTCTTTAAAAAAAAAGAAAATAACCCTACGGGGCTGAGAGAGGGGCCTGGGATATATTTACATGACGTGTATAGATCGTGGTTGTAACTTGCAAAGATACGCTCCCACGCTTTGAGTGGCTCTTGTCTGCCCCGTAGCACAGTAAAAATATGGATGGTCCGGAAATTACGTACTAACGTTCGAAACGGTGCACTCACACAAACTCGCGCATCTACGAGGCTTCTAAGCGGACATCGCAGTGCTGTCAGTTCTGAGTGCCGCGTAAAGACGAGTTGCGTTTATTTATATTACGAATATGGCTGTTTGAACTCGGCTTCATCATAACCGGAGATTTTGTTTTTTAAACTCCCTGCTTATTTTGAAGGTAAGAATGATTTTTATCAATATCGAATTCTATATCCGCGTGACCGTTTAATAAATTCGTAAATAAATAATTTGTAAAAAAATTTTAAATTGTAGCAGAAACCAACATGGTTTCTGCTACAATTTCTCATAATAGGCGTCTTTTTATAGTTTTCGTCTTCGAGGGTTTTGAATCCGATAGTGCTGTCAAAATGTAAATCCAAGATGGCGGCTGCAAAAAATATCGAGGTTTTCGTCATGGGTGTCGTTTTCATGGTTTTCGAGGGTGTTGAAACCGATGTTGCAGTCAAAATGCAAATCCAAGATGGCGGCTGCATAAATTATCGAGGTTTTCGTCATGGGTGTCGTTTTCATGGTTTTCGAGGGTGTTGAAACCGATGTTGCAGTCAAAATGCAAATCCAAGATGGCGGCTGCATAAATTATCGAGGTTTTCGTCATGGGTGTCGTTTTCATAGTTTTCGAGGGTGTTGAAACCGATGGTGCATTCGAAATGTATATCCAAGATGGCGGCTGCATAAATTATCGAAGTTTTCGTCATGGGTGTCGTTTTCATGGTTTTCGAGGGTGTTGAAACCGATGTTGCAGTCAAAATGCAAATCCAAGATGGCGGCTGCATAAATTATCGAGGTTTTCGTCATGGGTGTCGTTTTCATGGTTTTCGAGGGTGTTGAAACCGATGTTGCAGTCAAAATGCAAATCCAAGATGGCGGCTGCATAAATTATCGAGGTTTTCGTCATGGGTGTCGTTTTCATGGTTTTCGAGGGTGTTGAAACCGATGGTGCAGTCAAAATGTAAATCCAAGATGGCGGCTGCCAAAATTATCTAGGTTTTCATCATGGATGTCGTTTTCATGGTTTTTGAGGGTGTTGAAACCGATATTGCTATCAAAATAGAAATCCCAGATGTCAAATAACGAAAATCACATGAAAATAACATGAATAAGATAAATATTAAGTATTGAAAAGTAATTTGCGCAAAGTATTTTTCGTTAAACACAATTGCAGTTACAATATGGTGCCAAGGTCATCTTATACTTAGTTGGAACGCATAGTAAGGTGCGCAGCCACCGGGTTCATCAAGCATCAGCGCCACATAATTATGTTCCATTCTCCGCGCTCGTGACAACCCTAAGGCTGCAGTTGAGAGCGTAGGCGTTTATTTCTACAATTAGGCCTTGTTGCCATACTATCCATATTTTGACTGCACCATCGGTTTCAACACCCTCGGAAACCATGAAAACGACACCCATGACGAAAATGCAGCCGCCATCTTGGATTTACATTTTGACTGCACCATCGGTTTCAACACCCTTGAAAACCATGAAAACGACACCCATGACGAAAACCTCGATAATTTATGCAGCCGCCATCTTGGATTTTCATTTTGACTGCACCATCGGTTTCAACGCCCTCGAAAACCATGAAAACGACACCCATGACGAAAACCTCGATAATTTATGCAGCCACCATCTTGGATTTACATTTTGACTGCACCCTCGGTTTCAACACCCTCGAAAACCATGAAAACGACACCCATGACGAAAACCTCGATATTTTTTGCAGCCGCCATCTTGGATTTACATTTTGACTGCACCATCGGTTTCAACTTCCTCGAAAACCATGAAAACGACACCCATGACGAAAACCTCGATATTTTTTGCAGCCGCCATCTTGGATTTACATTTAGACTGCACCATCGGTTTCAACAACCTCGAAAACCGTGAAACGACACCCATGACGAAAACCTCGATTTTTTTTGCAGCCGCCATCTTGGATTTACATTTTGCCTGCAACATCGGTTTCAACAAAGTCAAAGTCAAAGTCAAATCATTTATTCCAATTAGGCCATCAAAGAGGCACTTTTGAACGTCGATATTTAAATTTAAAGGGAATAGGAAGGGAAGGGATTGATTCTACACCCATTCGCTAAGGTAGGTTGTATGGAGAAGAATGGGCAAGAAACTCCATGCTTACTCTTTTTAAAAAAATGTTTTACAATATTTTTTAACAGCGTTTGAAATAATTAATGTCAAAGCAATGTACCTTGAAAATCTAGACTAAAAATAAAAAATAAAAAATAATAAGAAATAAAAAAAGCAAAAAGGTACATGGCGTTCAGATTTTAACAAAACATTGAAATTACACAATTTACAAATATAATATAAGTGTGTGAGCAATCAAATTTCAACCAGTTTGACCCTGTTTAAGCCCTACATTGTTCTATGGAGCAGGACCAGCATGTTTCGAAACATTTTTATCTTGAATATAATCTTCTAATTTTTAATGTTTGTTTACTAAGGGTGTTTTTAATGTAACTTTTAAATTTTTTTTTTTAAATTTTTTTTCATCACCACCCTTCAACACCCTCGAAAACCATGAATACGACACCCATGACGAAAACTTCGATAGTTTATGCTGCCGCCATCTTGGATTTACATTTTGACTGCATCATCGGTTTATACACCCTGGAAAACCATGAAAACGACACCGATAACGAAAACCTCGATATTTTTTCATTAAGGATTCATTATTATTATTATTTTTTATTATTTATTATTTACAAAAAACCTGTATACACTCAACAAAAATAATCGTCGCGACACCACACTGTTCAATGCGAAATAGAAATGAAAAAATAATTATCTGGCTTGCTTTCTATAAGAGAGAGAGACAGACAGAGAAACATATCTGTCTGTCTCTTACTATAGCAAAAAGTATCGTGACAACTTTTCGTAAGAATTTTTTTCCGTCTAGCCCCCTTTCACAACGCGCGATAAGGAACTTCGTTCCAAAAACTTTTTCAGAAATGTAACCAAAGTGCATTACGATTATATCGGCTCAAGATTGTTTAGTCCGTCTCAACACTAGCGCTACACTGGTTGCGTTGTGTATGTGTGAATAGCTACGCACACATGAACATTGCTCCCGTCTTTTACCTAAACTCGAGCGTTCGAATTTTGTGAACTGGCTCTTAAGCATAGCTGGAATCTATAAACTTTTTACTTTTGAAAAATGCGCATAAACATGTTTATTTATATAAAGACAGTACTTATTTTAACAAACATCCCCAGTATTTCAGAAGTAGCCCAAATGAGAAGTAGCCCAGATGAGAAGTAGCCCAAATGAGAAGTAGCCCAAATGAGAATTAGCCCAAATGAGAAGTAGCCCAAATGAGAATTAGCCCAAATGAGAAGTAGCCCAAATGAGAAGTAGTCCATTATGGAGTAGGTTGCCCAAATGAGAATTAGCCCAAATGAGAATTAGCCCAAATGCGCCTAAACCTATATTTTTACCTTTAATGCTTTGTGATCAGCAATTCAGTAAACATCTTTACAAATTCTTTACTAAATGTCTGTAGTCACAAAACCTTAATTTATCAAATACTTTCCGAGATCTGGCTGATGGTCTGTGAGGACTGAGGAACCACACTTTAGGGGCTGTAGTTTTTAATATATTTGTTTACAAATATCCAGATTTGTTCTACAATTGTTTTAAGTGTACTACTAAATCCTACGATTTTTATTTTGCGCCTTCCAGTTTGGTCCCTCAGTTCACACACACATCCTCCCCTAACTATAAACCCACGTTATCATCTTTTGACCTCGAAACAAAAAAGTTGGATTATTGTGCATTCCGTAATCATCTAGGGGAGGAGGTTTCGTAAAACGAAGAAATAAAAGAGAAAAATATTTTTTTACATTTATTTCTACCTCACATATCTCACTTCGCCCTCTTGGATTTGATCTTTCTTAAGTAGAACTCGAGTTCCTTGCCTTCCAGGATGTAACCGTCAGCACGGCCGCATTGGCCAGGCCGACTAGCCACACACGCTGCAAATAATACAATCATCTTTAAATACATGCTCTTTAAAGAAATAATAAATTAACTCGTTAAATTAAATTCTCAGAGTAACTATGACAGAATAGATCATGCAACTGCTAGACTGTTCCCAAAACGGTACCAGTCCATGATGCAGTCTCAAAACTTCTCGATCACATCATTGAAGTATGCAAGTTAGTAGAGTACCTACTATTTAGAAAATTACAATAAAACAATATGCAAAAGAAATGAAAGTACCATGTGTTTACTCACAAGAGTCACTATGGAATTATTGAACTATTTTACTATTTAGTTAATCTTACCTAACAAACGTCCAGTATGGAACTGCTCCTCCAACGCACCCTCGACCTTTGAGAGACGTTGCCTAGCCAGGTACTTCTTAGCGGTCTTCTGGCTGCGTTTCTTGTTGATGATGGCATCTTCTGCCTCAGTCTATCCCAAACAATATTATGATAAGTTACAAGTACAGTAAAAATTGGGAGTTATTTAAAAAAAGAATGGTGCACTTTTTCAGTTTTTGCAACAATCACTGTACACTCATCTGACACGCAAACTATCATCATTTGGTGTGCAAAACAAACTATTTACAAGTAAACTAACCTAGTCACAAAAACACTCATACTTTTGCAAGAGGTATAAAATTATACTATCATTAACAAGTTCAAGTGTAAATATTATTTTGATGACACTTTTTCATTCAAGGCCATAATGTAATGTACAATCAACAAAGTTGAATAGTGACCTATTTTGATATTAAATTGTTTGAATCCATCAAATTGACAAAGATCAAAGTCATTACCATGGATATGTATGTTTACGTAAATGTGAACCTAATAGTATTGAAGTTTGTAAGAAAATAAGCTTATGGTGGGTCATGATTCAACTTTGTTGATTGTACTTAAACTTGAACATAAATTATTGAGAATCCTTAGTGAAATGGATAAATATTTAATTTGTCTGTGTGGAACTGTGGAGATTATAAATACATTGGCAGATCAAAACTAGAGATATTATGGATGGTCAGCCATTGCTAGGGTTGCCATCTCTAAAATTTAAATACCAGGACAAGATTAATCAGACAGGACTAATCCAGGGAAACCCAGACGGATAGCTAACCATTATTTTGATTATAATAATTATGTATCATCAGCTATGAAGTCTTTAGGATTTAATCACAATCGAAATTCCTAACATTTTCTATATTGTTCAAGCAATAGAGTTTATTTTGTAAAGAACAACTTCAGCAACATTGGTTTTAGCAATGTTGATAAAGAGGCAATTTTAGACCTGCAGATCTGATAAATTATAGGAACTGAATAGCCATAAAATAATTTAACTGAGTATTTTTGGAGCACTTCTTTATTCAATGAACCCCTCATTTACTTACCAATGCCAAATCACAACTGTCAAACTTGAACTCTTCAATGCTTATCCTCTACATCCAAACTATACAGCAAAACAAAGGGTTTTGTCAATAATGCTTACCAGTTTGGCACCCTTCTTCCTTCCAAGTGGTAGCAGGTAGTGGGACTCATACCACTGCCTGAAGGGGGTGGCATCCACCACGACAATAGCGTTCTTCACCAGTGTCTTGGTACGCACCAACTCATTGTTGGAAGCATTGTACACCACATCAATGATACGGGACTTGCGGGTGGAGCCTGCAATACATAGCAACAAATTAGATTCACGTAGTTACTCAAGTAGTTTTCATTATACCATGGAATGATAAAAATCAAGATCAAAATCATTGATGGACACATGACTCAATGTACTCACATTCTGATCCCCATGAGAAATTGCCAGTGTCTAAGCGCAGTGCACGATATTTCGTGTTGCCACCGCGAGAGCGCACCAAGTGAATGCGCTGGGGGCCAAGCTGTAAAACAATCACAAACAATAGAGCTTAATACTTTTTTCTGAAAGAAACATCGTCCATTGAGGCACTGAAGGCAAGTCTACATGAACAAGTGATGAAGATAGAAGTTGTGATTCATCCAACACATGGTGGAAACAAAAATAATAGTGTCATTATAGGTTATGTTTCGAAGTGCTCACCTTTGTGTTGGCAGCCGGGCGACCCAACTCATACTTCCTCTTCTTACGGATGGGCGCACGCTTGCCGCCCGTAGCTCTCCGTTTATGCCAGTGATCACGACTGATACCTGTACCACACAAACAACATCAGACACACAAACACTTCACCGACAACTCATTCGTGTTATCACAATCTACAGATTTCAGTGTTTAGCACAAAATACACACAGAACTTCGTTCAGCGATTAATTCACCACATTATATACTATCTGATTAATATGAAAGGAAAACCATGATGCAGATATTTTCTGATAAAAATTAATTTATCACGACTAAAGCTACTCACCCATCTTGGCTGGGTCAGAAAAGAAAAGATTGTTTGACAGACGGAACTTCTATATATCCACTACTCTGTAGTCTATGGTTGTTAGTCTATACCCGACGTGAAAATCGCTATCAGATAATCAGACAGGCTTTTTAGTACACTCCGATATTATATTACAAAGACGAAAAAGATTAATATTATGTTTTCTTCGAAAGTTCTTGTAATAAATAGTTACGAAGAAATAATCTTTCGAAGACATTAAACTATTCTTTTGAGTCAGAATTTATAGGACCGCGTCCACAAGGCGCCCCTTTGAAAAAGTTATAACTTCACTTAATGCAAAATTTCAGCTTAGATATTAACGCAAAACATAATTATCTAACTATGAACTATTATCTAGAATTGTACTTATAATATTCCACAAAATACACTAAACACAGTTCACAGACGTTCAGTCAGGACAAAAAACAAATGCAATAAACAAGAATTCTAATGTCAGCTTTTTGAATAAGGAATTGAAGTGAGGAACTTTGATTTTATTCTTTTTGCAGAAATAAACAAAAACTTCGCTCTGATTTTTGATTTTATGAGACAACAAAAAAAAAAAACAATTTTATCACAAGAAGTGGTGTGTAGGCATATCGCCTCTGATTTTAGGGCCGATACGGTTGCGATTTGCAGACACGATACGATTTAGGGAACGATCTATGGCGCTCCCCGACACTTCCCCGATATCGCCTCTGATTTAGGGCCATGTGTAGGCCACTAGACTGATAACGGACGGATAGACAGACAGACAGATAGAAAGACAGAGACATACAGACTGACAGGACAGCGAAGTCTTAGTAATAGGGTCGCGTTTTACTCTTTTTGTACGAAACTTTAAAAACCATTGTAGGACCTTCTAACTCTACCTTTTACATTTGTTTGTCAGTTTATTTGAATTCAATTTGTTAAACCCCTTCTACACGGTCAGGTGGTCAGGCCTGACAGAGGTGACCTTGGTCGTGTCACAGTACCCCACCGTCTGGAACGCTGTCGGCTGACGACGGTCCGGTCGACCGCGCACCGCGGACGCAGCCTGTCGGCTGACGGTCCGGTCGACGGTCGGGAGGGATGCGCTACGGTCGGAAAACTTGTCAGTTCGGTCCGGCGTTCACCATTTTTAGGGTTCCGTAGTCAACAAGGAACCCTTATAGTTTCGCCATGTCCGTCCGTCCGTCCGTCTGTCCGCAGCTTAGCTCAGAGACGCCCAGTACTAGAAAGCTGTAATTTGGTGTAAATATACGGATTTGTTGTGCCGAAAATGTGGTAAAAGAAAATCTCGTAAAATATTTTTTTTTAGGGTACCTCCTGTACACGTAAAGTGGGGATGTTTTTTTTTTTTTTCTCGCGTACCCCTTAGTGTGGGGTATCATTTAATAGGTCTTTAAAAAATATTGATAGTTTCCATTAACAATTTTTTGATAAAAAAAATTCGTTTGTGAAATATTAAGCTTTAAAGTGCTAATTTTTGCTCGACTCGAGTGTCCCCCCCCTCTACCAGCTAAACGGTTATGTTTGAGGGTGTGAAAAAAATCACAATAGTAGTATATATAACGAAGTTTAAAAGAAAATTATCATGAATAAGTAGGCTTTACAAGTTTACGAGTAATAGTCGACCAACTTATAAAACGTACTTGGATAATATATTTTCCTAAACAAAATGTATCGGAGAACATGTTCTTCAACTGCAAATGTAAGTTTGTCAACTTTATTTTTACAGCTATAATAGGTGGGTATGTTTTGGGGATAGGTAGGTTTTTATTCTCAACTATTTTTAACTAAATTCAAAAAAAGGAGGAAGTTCTCAATTCTTCGTATTTTTTTTTTTATGTATTTTCCCCGATTTCTCAAAGACGCTTGGACCGATTTTGAAAATTCTTCTTCTTAAAATTAAATTCAGCGAATCAGTTTAGTTAGTTCGCAAAAGTATTTTGATGGGCAACTACGGAACCCTACACTGTGCGTGGCCCGGAAGGCACTTGGCCGGTTTTCAAAATTCGACGTGCACCCGCATTGACTGACAACTGCACACTGACGCGGACCCGTCGTGCGACGGCGTTCCAAACGGTCGGGTTCGACCGCGGACGCGGCCTGTCGGGACGGATGCGCTCCCGACCAAGGCTCGACTGACTCCGCCCATATTTGGTCGCACGACCAACGTCTACACGGTAGATTTTCATTCCCACCGGACCAAGGTCACCTCTGTCAGACCTGACCACCTGACCGTGTAGAAGGGGTTTTAGTCAACTTGCCTTTTATGTGGCCTACACACGGCCCTAAAATCAGAGGCGATATGCCTACACACGATTCGATTTAAAACCCCTTCTACACGGTCAGGCGGTCAGGTCTGACAGAGGTGACCTTGGTCGTGTCACAGTACCCCACCGTCTGGAACGCTGTCGGCTGACGACGGTCCGGTCGACCGCGCACCGCGGACGCAGCCTGTCGGCTGACGGTCCGGTCGACGGTCGGGAGGGATGCGCTACGGTCGGAAAACTTGTCAGTTCGGTCCGGCGTTCACCATTTTTAGGGTTCCGTAGTCAACAAGGAACCCTTATAGTTTCGCCATGTCCGTCCGTCCGTCCGTCTGTCCGCAGCTTAGCTCAGAGACGCCCAGTACTAGAAAGCTGTAATTTGGTGTAAATATACGGATTTGTTGTGCCGAAAATTTGGTAAAAGAAAATCTCGTAAAATATTTTTTTTTAGGGTACCTCCTGTACACGTAAAGTAGGGATGTTTTTTTTTTCTCGCGTACCCCTCAGTTTGGGGTATCAATTAATAGGTCTTTAAAAAATATTGATAGTTTCCATTAACATTTTTTTGATAAAAAGATTCGTTTGTAAAATATTAAGCTTTAAAGTGCTAATTTTTGCTCGACTCGAGTGTCCCCCCCTCTACCAGCTAAACGGTTATGTTTGAGGGTGTGAAAAAAATCACAATAGTAGTATATATAACGAAGTTTAAAAGAAAATTATCATGAATAATTAGGCTTTACAAGTTTACGAGTAATAGTCGACCAACTTATAAAACGTACTTGGATAATATATTTTCCTAAACAAAATGTATCGGAGAACATGTTCTTCAACTGCAAATGTAAGTTTGTCAACTTTATTTTTACAGCTATAATAGGTGGGTATGTTTTGGGGATTTTTTTTTTTTTTTTTTTAGGTGGTAAAATCATCAAATGAGTCCTCCCGCCCTGGGTGGGGCGGAAGGGACTGTCAGACTCTTACTGACTAAAATCCACCCGTGTTCCTTCGGATGCCCTTTACGTTCCGGGGCCACGGTAACCTGGGTTAAGAAAAAACCCGCGACCCCAGCAGGCATTTGGCGCGAAACACGACGCGCCACCGACCCGGGCTTGTTCCTTGGTCGGACGGCGAGCTACCCATTACTCACCGTCCACAAGCCCGCTCCGCCGCTGTGCCCTCTGCTGATCAGAGGGACACGCGTTGGAGCGACCACATGACAGGCTATTCGCATACGGGCAAAGAGACCCCTTAGGCACACAGTGCCTAAGGAAGAGTTTTTGCCCGCATCCCAGGGTGCACCGGCCCGAAAAACTGGTCTTCCCCCCGGACGTATCCGAAAGGGAACTCCAGTCCACGGGCGCACGTGGAGGTTTCCTGTCATAGCACCCCATGTTTTGGGGATAGGTAGGTTTTTATTCTCAACTATTTTTAACTAAATTCAAAAAAAGGAGGAAGTTCTCAATTCTTCGTAATTTTTTTTTTTATGTATTTTCCCCGACTTCTCAAAGACGCTTGGACCGATTTTGAAAATTCTTCTTCTTAAAATTAAATTCAGCGAATCAGTTTAGTTAGTTCGGATAAGTATTTTGATGGGCAACTACGGAACCCTACACTGTGCGTGGCCCGACACGCACTTGGCCGGTTTTCAAAATTCGACAACTGCACACTGACGCGGTCCCGTCGTGCGACGGCGTTCCAAACGGTCGGGTTCGACCGCGGACGCGGCCTGTCGGGACGGATGCGCTCCCGACCAAGCCTCGACTGACTCCGCCCATTTTTGGTCGCACGACCAACGTCTACACGGTAGATTTTCATTCCCACCGGACCAAGGTCACCTCTGTCAGACCTGACCGCCTGACCGTGTAGAAGGGGTTTCAAACCCCTTCTACACGGTCAGGCGGTCAGGTCTGACAGAGGTGAACTTGGTCGTGTCACAGTACCCCACCGTCTGGAACGCTGTCGGCTGACGACGGTCCGGTCGACCGCGCACCGCGGACGCAGCCTGTCGGCTGACGGTCCGGTCGACGGTCGGGAGGGATGCGCTACGGTCGGAAAACTTGTCAGTTCGGTCCGGCGTTCACCATTTTTAGGGTTCCGTAGTCAACAAGGAACCCTTATAGTTTCGCCATGTCCGTCCGTCCGTCCGTCTGTCCGCAGCTTAGCTCAGAGACGCCCAGTACTAGAAAGCTGTAATTTGGTGTAAATATACGGATTTGTTGTGCCGAAAATGTGGTAAAAGAAAATCTCGTAAAATATTTTTTTTAGGGTACCTTCTGTACACGTAAAGTGGGGATGTTTTTTTTTTTTCTCGCGTACCCCTTAGTGTGGGATATCAATTAATAGGTCTTTAAAAAATATTGATAGTTTCCATTAACATTTTTTTGATAAAAAGATTCGTTTGTGAAATATTAAGCTTTAAAGTGCTAATTTTTGCTCGACTCGAGTATCCCCCCCCTCTACCAGCTAAACGGTTATGTTTGAGGGTGTGAAAAAAATCACAATAGTAGTATATATAACGAAGTTTAAAAGAAAATTATCATGAATAAGTAGGCTTTACAAGTTTACGAGTAATAGTCGACCAACTTATAAAACGTACTTGGATAATATATTTTCCTAAACAAAATGTATCGGAGAACATGTTCTTCAACTGCAAATGTAAGTTTGTCAACTTTATTTTTACAGCTACAATAGGTGGGTATGTTTTGGGGATAGGTAGGTTTTTATTCTCAACTATTTTTAACTAAATTCAAAAAAAGGAGGAAGTTCTCAATTCTTCGTAATTTTTTTTTTTATGTATTTTCCCCGATTTCTCAAAGACGCTTGGACCGATTTTGAAAATTCTTCTTCTTAAAATTAAATTCAGCGAATCAGTTTAGTTAGTTCGCATAAGTATTTTGATGGGCAACTACGGAACCCTACACTGTGCGTGGCCCGACACGCACTTGGCCGGTTTTCAAAAATCGACGTGCACCCGCATTGACTGACAACTGCACACTGACGCGGTCCCGTCGTGCGACGGCGTTCCAAACGGTCGGGTTCGACCGCGGACGCGGCCTGTCGGGACGGTTGCGCTCCCGACCAAGGCTCGACTGACTCCGCCCATATTTGGTCGCACGACCAACGTCTACACGGTAGATTTTCATTCCCACCGGACCAAGGTCACCTCTGTCAGACCTGACCACCTGACCGTGTAGAAGGGGTTTCAGACCTTACCGCCTGACAGAGGTGACCTTGGTCCGGTGTGCGACCAAATATGGGCGGAGTCAGTCGGGAGCGCAGCCGTCCCGACAGGCTGCGTCCGCGGTGGGACCCGACCGTCAGCCGACAGCGTTCCAGACGGTGGGGTACTGTTGACACGACCAAGTTCACCTCTGTCAGGCGGTCAGGTCTGAAACCCCTTCTACACGGTCAGGTGGTCAGGTCTGACAGAGGTGACCTTGGTCCGGTGGGAATGAAAATCTACCGTGTAGACGTTGGTCGTGCAACATCCCCACTTTACGTGTACAGAAGGTACCCTAAAAAAAATATTTTACGAGATTTTCTTTTACCACATTTTCGGCACAACAAATCCGTATATTTACACCAAATTACAGCTTTCTAGTACTGGGCGTCTCTGAGCTAAGCTGCGGACAGACGGACGGACGGACGGACATGGCGAAACTATAAGGGTTCCTTGTTGACTACGGAACCCTAAAAATGGTGAACGCCGGACCGAACTGACAAGTTTTCCGACCGTAGCGCATCCCTCCCGACCGTCGACCGGACCGTCAGCCGACAGGCTGCGTCCGCGGTGCGCGGTCGACCGGACCGTCGTCAGCCGACAGCGTTCCAGACGGTGGGGTACTGTGACACGACCAAGTTCACCTCTGTCAGACCTGACCACCTGACCGTGTAGAAGGGGTTTGACCGTGTAGAAGGGGTTTAATAAGTACAAGCTTGGCGAAAAACAGTAGAAAACCGGAAGTCGCCACTGAGCTACACATTATAGCAACCCGCTGTGACCCAGCTTGGCCAGAACGTCTTAAAACGGAACTAATCTTTTTGTTTGCTGACAACGTTTTAAAATCTTTGACATTTGATGTAAACAAAGAACGCAGCCACGCAGGTTTGTTAGATTTATTATTTTGCCATAAAACTAACGAAATAAGTAAAAAAAAAAAAACATTCAATGTGCTGGTAGCGAGAGCACAGTGGCGACTTCCGGTTTTCTACTCTAATTTGCCAAGCTGTACCAAAATATACAGCTTGGCCAGAACGGGTTGAAACGGAACTAAAATTTTTATTTCTGACAGCGTTATAAATCATTGATATTTGATGTAAACAAAGACCTCAGGTTTGTTAGATTTATTATTGTGCCATAAAACTAACGTAATAAGTGAAAAAAATTAAATAAAATCATTCAAAGTGCTGGTAGCGCGAAGACAGTGGCGACTTCCGGTTTTCTACATTTTTATGTCAAGCTGTAAGCTTGATACTTTTGTTACTAATATTTTTTACGAATAATTATAATCGGTATGTATCATTTAATAGGACAAGGATTTATTCTTCTCCGTTACGGTGCGTACAGACTATATAACATAACATGTTGTATAACATTGTTATATGACATTTTTCATAGAGTTGTAGTGTTATATAACAAATATGTGTTACAGCTTGGCCAGAACGGATTGAAACGGAACTAAATTTTTTATTTCTGACAGCGTTTTAAAATCTTTGATATTTGATGTAAACAAAGACCGCAGGTTTGTTACATTTATTATTGTGCCATAAAACTAACGTAATAAGTGAAAAAAAAAAAAAAAAAAATCATTCAAAGTGCTGGTAGCGCGAAGACAGTGGCGACTTCCGGTTTTCTACATTTTTATGTGAAGCTGTATATAACGTGTTACATGGTCTGTACGCACATTTACTGCTTCAAAATATTACACATTAGGCAAGTAACCCTGTATGTTTTTCAAATTTTCTGGGGTTAAAAAAGAAGTAATATAATGTAATTATTGTAAGTTAATTTAATATATTTTTCTCCAAGTATTCCACCCCCGTCTCGTCCGAGTCTTGGCTAGACATAATATACGTCTGAAGTGTGAATGAATCGCATTCCGATTCATAGGATTGATAGTTATCATCTTCGAGGTTAATTACTATTAAAGGTGAACGCAGACCTAGTCGCACCGCAGTCTCCGCAGTCCCCGCAGTCATCGTTTTCTTACCGATTCTGCGGCTACTGCGATGCGGGTGAGTGTGCGAGGTTTCATAGAACTTCATACAAAGAATTCGTAATGCGGGGACTGCGGAGACTGCGGTGCGGCTAGGTCTACTTCATCGGCGCGTCATTAAATTACGTGGATTAGCCTTCTGATAGTCTCAGAACAAATTATTATTTTTTCAATGGGGATGGCAACTCAAAGCTAATCGTAGATGGCGCTGCGATAGTTGGTCCCTACGTCAGATTACTGTCTACCTTGTACAAAAAACAAACAAGATTTATTGTTATAAAAATTGAGTTTAAATACAAAACGAATATGGAAAATTATTCGTCAATGCAAGTGCATATACTAAAACAAGAATTAAGACGCCGCGGTGCATCTACAAGAGGAAAAAAGTGATTTAATTGAGTGGTAATACATTTGATTTTACCGTAATAAATCCACAATTACTTGTAGTTGAGGTTTCAATTTTTGAGTTTAGGTTTGTTTTACCTGTCCGCTCCTATAACAAGAATATAATGCTGCTTCTGACTTTCTATTTTGATAAAATATCATAATATTATAAGTCAGTAATTTTACCCCTTTTTCTATTTAGATTCGAGAAATATCACAATATATTTAATTTCTTAACACCACAACTATCACAAAACTCGTTCCAGGTGATAATTCTTCCGCCAGACGAACCATTTCATGATTTATGGAGCGATGCAATACTGGTACTTAACCTCCAATAGAAAAGTAGATATTATTTTGAAAATTGTATTCGATTGTTTAGCTATGGTATAATCATAGAATTTCATTAATAAACTCAACTAACTGCCTGTCTCGGCTTCGCAAGGCTGGATATTTGTTTATTATATAGCTTTTCCTTAGTTATAATTCAATTTTTGTTCTCAAGGCAGTCACAGCAGCTACCCATTATTTCTTGATAGTGTGAATTGTCGGAAATTTGTACGTTCCATCATTTTTACAGTTTATTACACAACATCTAGTCATTTTACATCAGTAAATCGTTTTTTTTTCGGAAAATTCCTTTGATTTGACAGTTCTTTTGGGACCAAACTGTCACTTGTCACTTTGACACTTGCCTTCCCCATTTCATGCGCTGTGTAAACAGACGCTCTTACTTTTTATAGTTCATTATTTAATACATTATTGCTTCTTTCATGCAGATTTCAGCGGGCTGATTGGCGTAAAAAATATAAAATAAAAGCATACATAGTGATCGTATTAATTTTACTTAACAAACACGTGAGGCTCCTATTACTGTTATTATTTAAACAACCAAAATCTATGCAATATTTGGTTTTCTTCATTTTTTATTATCTTCATTTTTACTTGTACGTAATCACACGTAACAAAAATAAATAAGATACGGAGCGCGTACGAAACGAGCGGCGCGCGACAGCCGTTTGTTACGGCCACGACGTAATGTCCCCGCATCTACTTGCAGTTTTATACACCGCGGAGAGAGCCAGGCCTGACCGTACCTTAAAGTTAAAAACCGTACCTTTTCAGAATGCTAATCGTACTTTTTTGGGAAATCATACTGGCAACACTGGCGGTAGTGTGTGTGTGCGAGGAGCCGATAGCGAAAGCGAATTTCTCTTTGCATTGCTTTTAGTGTAACTGAACTGTACAATTTTATTGGCGTGATTTTAACTTATTAATGAAAGTGTTTGCCAGTGTGATTTTTCTTCAATAATGTCTTCTGATTTTTATATTCGTTACTATGTTGGTCACAAGGGAAAATTTGGCCATGAATTTTTAGAATTCGAATTCCGCCCTGATGGCAAACTCCGGTATGCAAATAATTCCAACTACAAAAATGATACAATGATTCGTAAAGAAGCATACGTACACCCTTGTGTAATGGAAGAACTAAAGAGAATCATTGTTGACTCTGAAATAATGCATGAAGACGACCGTTTGTGGCCACAACCAGACAGAGTGGGAAGACAGGTAAAAATAACTAAATATGGTATTTCAGTAAAACGCTACTTCTACTAGTACCAAAAGTTACGAAGATTTTATAACAATAAGAGTAAATAACAGTTTTCACTGAAATATTATTCAAAACGAAGCAAGTTCCTAGGTAACAATTTTAGAAACTTAGGTTATAGTTTAGTTTGGTTATCAGTAGGTACCCTTTTTTTGTAATATAGTTTTTTATTAAACATACAGGTAATACTTTAGTTAAATCGCTAGTATGGATTTGTTAAAGATCTAAAAGTTATGAGAAGTGTTTAAAATCCTTTTTATTATATGAAATAACAATGTTTATTTTTTTATTTACTAAATCAATTTTCAAAATAAATCAATTTATTGGTGTCAAAAAAAAGTTCAAATACATTTCGCCCTAAGTGACATGCTAACATTATTAAGTTTTAGGTTATGCATTGTTTGGTAACTGCATAAAACTGTGTTTATGGTGTTTATTATTATTTACGTTTATTTTACCTTACCCACAGGAGTTGGAGATAGTAATAGGAGAAGAGCATATTTCCTTCACCACATCTAAAACTGGATCATTAGTAGATGTGAATCAGTCTCGTGATCCTGAAGGACTCCGTGGTTTCTACTATCTAGTTCAAGATCTCAAATGCCTGGTGTTCTCCCTCATCGGTCTACATTTTAAGATAAAACCAATTTAAGAAGTATGTCTAATGTATTTTTAAGTGAAATAAAAAATTCTGACTAATTTTAAACTTTTTACTCAATTTGAAGTAAACCCAGATAAAGTCCCAACTCTTTTATTCCATATCAGAAGACACTAACATAATCAACCTTTTTCAATGTAGTATGAAGAGCAGATTTTAATAATTGAAAGACAGAATTAATCTTGTTCAACAGGTCACCCTTGAGGAATTAGTTTTCCTTTTTTAAACTGCAAGCAACTTCATCAATCAATTTCCCGCGAGTTGATTTGCTGCTTGGTTCCTATTAGCCGAAACGTGATGTCCAATAGCCTTCCTCGATATATGTGATATATGGGTGGAGATAGCTTAGGCGCAATCTCCACGAGCGAGAGAATCGCGGCGATGCGACGGTTGCGTTAACAACTCTTCTCATTAGCTATTTCGTCTCTTTCCCTATTACGTCACATTCACTAATACGTCACCTTGTGCATCTGGTCATTTTTAGGGTTCCGTAGTCAACAAGGAACCCTTATAGTTTCGCCATGTCCGTACGTCCGTCTGTCCGCAGCTTAGCTCAGAGACGCCCAGTACTAGAAAGCTGTAATTTGGTATAAATATACTGATTTGTTACGCCAAAAAAGTGGTAAAACAAAATCTCGTAAAATATTTTTTTTTGGGGTAGATCCTGTACACGTACAAGTGGGGATGTTTTTTTATTTCTCGCATACCCCTTAGTGTGGGTATCATTAAAAAGGTCTTTAAAAAATATTGATAGTTCACATAAACAATTTTTTGATAAAAAGATCCGTTTGTGAAATAATAAGCTTTAATGTGCTAATTTTTGCTCGACTCGAGTGTCCCCCCCTCTACCGGCTGTATCCGTTTCGACCGCGCGGCCATGACGTTTTATTTAAATAAAAACCATCCCAAGTTTTTGTAAAAAAATGTAAAAGTCGATTCCCAAAAACCATAAATTTGTCAAAGCAATGGTTAAAAAGTTATAAGGGTTTGAACGTGGCCGCGCCATCGAAACTTTCCGAACCGCGCGGCCATGGAGATCTTTAAAACTAAGAGTCGCAGAGACCTGAAATTTTGGGAAATAGTAGATTGAATTTGTAAACCAAATGTAAAAATATAGAAAAAAATCCTGTGTTTGTATTTTAGGAGTTGTAAGGATAAAACCTCATGGCCGCGCCATTGAAACGGTGACAAAAACGTTATCGCCGATATCTCACTGAAAAAGAAACTCAGACGTCTGAAATTTGTAAAACATAGATTTGCGTTTGTCAAAACTTGTAAAAATACAATAAAAAATCCTAGGTTTATATTTCAGGAGCTGTAAGACTTAAACTCCATGGCCGCGCCATCGAAACGTTGAAAATTTAGTTTTTCGCCAATATCTCGCTGAAAAAATATCGCAGAGGTCTGAAGTTATTTGTAAAACACAGATTTGATTTTTAAAGATATAGCCATATTATAGGTCCTCATTGTTCGACGAATCCTTGAGATATCATTTCTATTAAAAAAGGTGGAAATTTCTCTGTAAATAATAATCCGTGGTCACCCTAATCGACATATTCAAGACGCATTGAAGATTTTCTTCAACAGCTCCTCAAATATAAACCTAGGATTTTTTGTTGTATTTTTACTAGTTTTGACAAATTCAAATCTGTGTTTTACAAAAAACTTCAGACCTCTGCGATATTTTTTCAGCGAGATATTGGCGAAAAACTTAATTTTCAACGTTTCGATGGCGCGGCCATGGCGTTTAAGTCTTACAGCACCTGAAATATAAACCTAGGATTTTTTGTTGTATTTTTACAAGTTTTGACAAATGCAAATCTGTGTTTTACAAAAAAATTCAGACGTCTGAGTTTCTTTTTCAGTGAGATATCGGCGATAACGTTTTTGTCACCGTTTCAATGGCGCGGCCATGAGGTTTTGTCCTTACAACTCCTAAAATACAAACACAGGATTTTTTTCTATATTTTTACATTTGGTTTACAAATTCAATCTACTATTTCCCAAAATTTCAGGTCTCTGCGACTCTTAGTTTTAAAGATCTCCATGGCCGCGCGGTTCGGAAAGTTTCGATGGCGCGGCCACGTTCAAACCCTTATAACTTTTTAACCATTACTTTGACAAATGTATGGTTTTAGGGAATCGACTTTTACATTTTTTTACAAAAACTTGGGATGGTTTTTATTTAAATAAAACGTCATGGCCGCGCGGTCGAAACGGACACCTACCGGCTAAACGGTTATGTTTGGGGGTGTGAAAAAATTCACAATAATAGTTTATAATAACGAAGTTTAAAAGAAAATTATCATGACTAAAGCTGCGAACATATTATCGGACGCGTCCGTCAGCCGCGGCTGAGGGACGCGGCTTAGCAGTGTGCACGGTAGTTCGGACGACAACCGGACAGATTCTGTTCGAACGTCCGTACCTCTACCATGAGTTGTCATCGGAAACTTACTCGCTAGCGTTGAAATCGCTAGCGTACTAACTTGGATCAAATAGATTTCGATATTGCTGGCACCATGAGATTAATTGAATCTTACGCAGGCGATAATGTAAGCTCGATAGATGATGTCGTGTTGCTAACTTCACTACTTATGTTTTGTTTATTTCTTTCTCACAAATAAGAGGAGAGAACGGCTTATAATACGTCACTGTCGTCTATTGTTCGTTGACCTTGCCCTTGTATCACTGACACCTCATTGCTCACATTGCTGACACTGCGTTGTGTGGTTTGACACAGGGCTCGGAAAACGGTTTATTTTTCGAAACGTTTTCGTCTTAAATGCCTACGAACTTTATAGTACCGGTTTCGTTCGAACGGTATTAGAGAAGAACAATATTTTATCGTTTTTGGTTCATAAAACGTTTTAAACCGTTTTTTAACCATTATTTTGGCTTCAAGACGTAGGTACAAGTTTTAATGCAAACATTTTTAGTTCGTTGATATTACACGTTGATATTACACGACCGCGTGGCATGGTTTCTTTCGTCGTTTTCTCGAGTAATATTATAAACAGCTTGGCCAGAACGGATTGAAACGGAACAAAATTTTTTATTTCTGACAGCGTTTTAAAATCTTTGATATTTGATGTAAACAAAGACCGCAGGTTTGTTAGATTTATTATTGTGCCATAAAACTAACGTAAAAAGTGAAAAAAAATAAAAATAAAATCATTCAAAGTGCTGGTAGCGCGAAGACAGTGGCGACTTCCGGTTTTCTACATTTTTATGTCAAGCTGTAACTACCTATAGTAACAACAATGAAAGACGTTCATTTTTTTGTTTTTTTGAAATAAATTTTAAATGAAAATATATGTAAGAAAAAGGCTAACCAAAATAATATTGAAAGAATATAAGTATTGGTGAGTAGTGAGAGCCTCCTTGATATACACTCGATCCTGTAGTGTGGGGCTGTCGTGGCATGTGGTAAACCACGTTGTTCTGTTAATCCTCTAAGCACATAACTGGAGGATTCAGGTGTAGGTTGAGGAGAAGTAGTCAGGTCATATCTCATTTCATTTACATGGATGATTAGAACTCTATACCCCCAAAAAATTTATGGGCATTAATGTAGTAGACATGAAACAATCGATGAAGGATCACTTCTTTCTACGCAGCAACAAGCCTTCAACGGTTGGGTCATGTCGGTTTTAATGTACTCTTTTGGCACACTCAGACTAAACTCGACACCCTGGATAGGTGAGTCCATACTCTGCTACCCATCTGCACTCCATACTACACCACCCACGTTTATCCGTGATGAGGCTTTATAAGTAAGTGAGGGCGTCAGGACTTTTATGCAAAGACTTTCCACCACCGAGAAATGTGCAGTCCTAGAGTATACCCGTGCCATCGTACGGTTGACATAAGTCGGGCATACCAACTGTCGTGCGTACTTCAACTCATGTCCGGGTTCTGGACGCTATAATCCGGGGTTTTCAAACGTTTTGTCCTGGTTTCCTAATTTTAAAGATGGCAACCCCTTGTATCTTACCGGAGCTGCAGAGTAATTATGACATGCCCAGGCAGTTATTATTTTTAGTGGCATTATTTTGAAACTATGATGTCTCCTACCTAAGACATTTATTGAAATCAAACGTTGTCAAGGGCAATTTTGTTCAAAATTGTGATGATTAACGTACTTATTTGGATAAGGATTAATATCTTCATCATCATCATCATCATCAGCCGGAAGACGTCCACTGCTGAACATAGATCTCCCCCTTAGACCGCCACGCCGAAAAACAATTCGCCACTTGCATCCATCGGCTACCCGCGACCGTCACGATGTCGTCGGTCCACCTAGTGGGAGGCCTGCCTACGCTGCGTTTTCCGGTGTTTACCATTCGAGAACTTTTATTCCCCATCGGTTGTCAGTTCTACGAGCGATGTGGCCTGCCCATTGCCACTTCAACTTGCAAATTTTATGAGCTATGTCGGTAACTCTGGTTCTTCGCGGAATATCCATGTTCCGTTTTATTCCGCAAAGAAACTTCGAGTATAGCTCTTTCCATTGCTCGTTGAGTGACTCTCTAGTCTCTCTAATAGGCCAGCAGTCAAAGACCACGTTTCAGAGCCATATTTCATCACTGACAACACACACTGGTTAAACACCCTTGTCTTGAGACATTGTGGGATTCTCGTTGGGAAGATATCACGTAACTTCCCAAACGCTGCCCATCCGAGTTGGATTTTTCGGGCGACCTCTTTCTCGAAGTTGGACCTACTCGTACCTAACTGACCAATCTGTCCAAGGTAAGTATAATAGTCTACAACTTTGAGAGTATCATTCCCAACAACAACCGGTTCGGGTGCCACATGGACATTCGATATGACTTTCGTTTTGTCCATGTTCATTCTAAGGCCGACCCGTTGGGAAACGATACTAAAGTCGCTGAGCATAGCATTGAGGTGCTCCAACGATTCTGCCATGATGACTATATCATCGGCAAAACGAAGGTGAGTGATGTATTCGCCATTAATGTTGATGAAGAGTCCGTTCCGTTCCAAGAGCTTGAAAACGTCCTCCAACGCGTTCGTTAACAGTTTCGGAGAAATAACGTCTCCCTGTCTCACGCCTTCTGCAATTGGATTGGTTTCGTGCTCTCTTCCTGAAGTCGGATGGACATGGTGGCGTTTCTATACAAACACTTCAACACTTCGATATGCCTATAGTCGATATGACATCGTTGGAGGGACTGCAATACGGGCAGTATTGCAGTCCCTCCAACGATGAGGTTTCGATTGAATCGAAGGCTTTTTCATAGTCCACAAACGCTAAACACAATGGCCGATTATACTCCTCTGTCTTCTGTATAATCTGCTGGCGGAGCGTGTATATGTGGTCCATAGTACTAAAACCTTTTCGGAAACCGGCTTGTTCGGGAGGCTGGAAGTCATCAAACCTGCGTTCGAGACGGTTCGAAATGACTCTTGAGAACAGCTTATATACATGGCTCAGAAGTAAGATTGGCCTGTAGTTCTTCAACAAGATTGGCCTGTAGTTGTCCGGGATATCCTCAGTGTAGTGTCGAGTCAGCTTAGCTCTTGCGTCTCGAGCTGTACCGACACTGGGTTTTCGTGTTGATGTGTATAACTGTCCGTAAAACCTCTCAAGCTCTCTTAGGATTTCCGGTTTCGTCGAAATGATGCTGCCGTCGTTAATCTTCAGCTTTGTCATTTGCCTCTGCCCAATAGACGAATTCTTTGCGAAGACTTTTGAGCCTTGGTTCCGCTCGATTGCCTCTTTGATCCGTGCCGCACTAAAGGCACGCAGGTCACGTCGCATTGATTTAGAGTTTCGTCTATTGAGTTTGCCATATTCCGACATATCAGCTGAAGATTGCAGCCTCATCTCCGTCCGGTCTTGCATAAACTTGATGGTTCCGTTCGAGAGCTTTTGAGGTTTATTGCGGCGCGGGGTCTTAAAGAACTTGGACCCCACAGCTTGGACAGTTTCCACCAACCCATCGTTAATCTCGTCCACAGTTTCGCATTCGGTTAGGCACTGGAAGCGATTGTGTAGTTCGAGTTGAAAGTCTTCGGGGTTCCGGATTAATATCATGTTAATGAAAATACCTTCGCAAATAATGCATTTTTTTTTAAATAAAGATTTCCAAAAAAAGGGTTTATGTGATTCAACCCTGAAAGATAGGTATATGCTCTCGCGGACTTAAGAACGTTTCTTTAAGATATATAATTCCGTAAAACATATTTTTTTCCGTATTTTTAACCGTTTACGCAGCGCACGCAACGGAAGCTCTCGAAAAGGAATACAGTGTCCCTATTTTGAAACATTACTCATTACTTTGCCTGTGCCTACCTAGTCATCCGCAATAAATGGACTGTCCAACTCAATAAGAATTTTTATATTCCCTCCAGTAGTTCCTGAGATTAGCGCGTTCAACCAAACAAATAATAAAAACAAACTCTTCTGCTTTATAATGTTTTAGTACCTTTAGATTTTGAAAAATTGAAATATGAAATTATTAACTTATTTTACGTCCAGTCTGTAACGAGAATGGAAGGAGTTTGTAAGAGTAGCTCTAAGAGTGGCGTGAATAAAAGAAAAATAAAAAGAAACACGTTTTAATAAATCCTCAGAAAAGTATACAAAAACAGCTCAATTTCTAAAACATACACTAGATCGATTTCGATCCATACCGTTTGTAGTACTAATCACCACTATCAGAATAATAACTCTGTCAACGCAAGTTGCACTACCCCAAATTATACGTAAGCGCATCGTACAGAATGATGAAACGCAAGGAATACAGTCATGCGGACCGTGCGGTATCTACTCAATTTAACGAATCAAGTTCTTTCTTGTCGGCGCACCCCCGTCCCCCACGTCCTGCGGTATTAAACCGGTATTTTAAGGTCTCTCAAAACGTTCCCATTTCGTTTTCGTTCCGAACAAAATGAGGTGCAAAGAACTGTTCTAATCGTTTTAAAAACGTTATTTTGGAAAACGTTTTCGAGCCCACAGTTTCTATTAATAGATTATCTCACTGTTTCAATTATTGGTGTATATCATGAGATAGAATGTTTCTACTTGGTATTCAATTATTTAAAAAACGTAAAGTGATAAAATTCCAAAATAGTTCCCTCTAAACGCAGTTAAATGTGTAAAAATATGAAAATGTGGAAGTGTACCTATTAAGACTACCAAGTTTAAGTGTCAGTGTTCAAGTGTAACCAAGCAAGACGTGAGAATCGCAACAAATTAACAATAATGTGATCAAATCGTCCAACGCTTCTATAAAGGGTCCGTAAATTTTAAGATATTTTTTTTCACTTATATTTTAGCTTGAAATTCATGTTGTAGTTCCCAAATTAAGCGGCCACTAACATATTTCATGTTAAAAACCTCTTGTAAGCATTATTTTGATTTTTTATACTCAAAAACGTTAATAATTTTAACGTGAATACATGTTTCACACGCTAAAATGCTAGTGAGCTACGTAACTACTATCGTAAGCGCATCGTTCGCTAGCGCCTGTAGTATTAGTGACTCATGGTACCGTTTTGTATGGTGACAGCTGAAAAACGTTAGTGACTGTCGTGTAGATTACGGTAGGTTTTTAACCAATCGTAATCTACAGTGCTCATGGTATGAATTTTAATTCTCACTGTGACCGCTAGGGGCGCTGTACAAT
The DNA here is from genome assembly GCA_954870645.1 of Agrotis clavis. Lineage (NCBI taxonomy): Eukaryota > Metazoa > Arthropoda > Insecta > Lepidoptera > Noctuidae > Agrotis > Agrotis clavis. The sequence goes on along the minus strand of OX940919.1, from coordinate 3,593,638 downwards.
ATTTCATACAAATAAATTACGGAGACGCTAGCGAGTTTTGACTGTGTAAACTCATGGTAGAGGTACCGAACGCTCAAGGTCACGTCCGCGTCTTACGACCGACAGTTTGCACAGTGTAGTATTAAATGTACTGTCTAGTACCTTTACCATGAGTTGTCATCGGAAACTTACTCGATAGCGTTGAAATCGCTAGCGTACTAACTTGGATCAAATAGATTTCGATATTGCTGGCACCATGAGATTAATTGAATCTTACGCAGGCGATAATGTAAGCTCGATAGATGATGTCGTGTTGCTAACTTCACTACTTATGTTTTGTTTCTTTCTTTCTCACAAATAAGAGGAGAGAACGGCTTATAATACGTCACTGTCGTCTATTGTTCGTTGACCTTGCCCTTGTAATTTGTATCACTAACACCTCATTGCTGACACTGCGTTGTGTGGTTTGAAAGTTTCTTTTAATAGATTATTTGGATTATTAACTACAAAGTGCCTGACTGTTTCAATTATTGGTGTATATCATGAGATGGAATGTTTCTACTTGGTATTAAAATTTCCAAAAAATAAAATTCCAAAATAGTTCCCTCTAAACGCAGTTAAATGTGTAAAAATATGAAAATGTGGATGTGTACCTATTAAGACAACCAAGTTTAAGTGTCAGTGTTCAAGTGTAACCAAGCAAGACGTGAGAATCGCAACAAATAAAAATCGTCCAACGCTTCTTTAAAGGGTCCGTAAATTTTAAGATTTTTTTTTCACTTAATTTTTAGCTTGAAATTCATGTTGTAGTTCCCAAATTAAGCAGCCACTAACATATTTCATGTTAAAAAGCTCTTGTAAGCATTATTTTGACTTTTTATACTCAAAAACGTTAATAATTTTAACGTGAATACATGTTTCACACGCCAAAATGCTAGTGAGCTACGTAACTACTATCGTAAGCGTATCGTTCGCTAGCGCCTGTAGTATTAGTGACTCATGGTACCGTTTTGTATGGTGACAGCTGAAAAACGTTAGTGACTGTCGTGTAGATTACGGTAGGTTTTTAACCAATCGTAATCTACAGTGCTCATGGTACGAATTTTAATTCTCACTGTGACCGCTAGGGGCGCTGTACAATATTTCATACAAATAAATTACGGAGACGCTAGCGGGTTTTGGCTGTGTAAACTCATGGTAGAGGTGCAGATAATGAATAAGCCGCGTCTCTCAGCCGCGGCTGACGGACGCGTCCGATAATTTGTTCGCAGCTTAAGTAGGCTTGACAAGTTAACGAGTAATAGTCGACCAACTTATAAAACGTACTTGGATAAAATATTTTCCTAAACAAAATGTATCGGAGAACATGTTCTTCAACTGCAAATGTAAGTTTGTCAACTTTATTTTTACAGCTATAATAGGTGGGTATGTTTTGGCGATACCTAGGTAGGTTTTTATTGTCAACTATTTTTAACTAACTTTAAAAAAAGTTTTGGTTCTCAATTCGTCGCAATCTTTTTTTTAAATGTATTTTCCCCGATTTCTCAAAGACGCCTGGACCGATTTTAAAAATTCTTCTTTTTAAAATTAAATTCAGCGAATCAGTTTAGTTAGTTGGCATAAATATTTTGATGGGCAACTACGGAACCCTACACCGTGCGTGGCCCGACACGCACTTGGCCGGTTTTATTAACTCGTCTCGTGCTCTATTTCGTCTCTTTCCCAACTCGTTACTCGTTAAAATAAGTACTGTCTTTATCTATATATATAAACATGTTTATTCATTCAAGAGATCAATTACATTATTTTAAGAATAAATTTTAATCAACATTAAATTGAACAATGTAATAGGTAAGTCTACAATATTATAAGTATTACTTCCCATAATTACTTTAGTCTGGTTTGAAATTAACATTTTTAAATAACATACACAAATCAATAGTTATAGGATAGGTCAATGATATTAGCTTATTATTTTCCGAGTGACTAATAACTTAAAAGTCGACTAAATGTTTGCAACAAATAAAATAATTTGCCAGCGATTAAATATTTTCGCGATTATTATATTACGTAAGGTTCAAAATTAAGGGTGTTATAAAAACTAAAAACTAGCAGCTGCGTTTAGGTAGCAAATAAACTATACCAGTCAATTGAAATATTAGGCGAGGAGCTGTATATAATGACTTGGCGACTAATAATGTTAGTAGGGTGGCATTCGCCGGTAATGTGTGCAACTAACACGTTAGTGTTTAGTTTTGTTTATTTTGTGAGCCAGCATGACAGGTATCAGTTATTTGACCTAGGATGCAAGAGCGAATGAAACGAGCTCGGGACTTGGGGCATCCCGACACGGACAGGTTAGGTTCGAAGGTGATGGCGGGGTCTGAAAGACCCCGCCATCCCCTTCGTGTTAGGTTACTTTAAACCCTGCACGCAGAAATAGGAGCCCCGCGAAGCGGGGCTCCGTCGAGCATTCTGGCAGGTGGTACTGATTCAAAGCTATTAAAATTCACACAATTTTAAGCTAGTTTATATTTATTCTTCATACAAACAATTTTAAATAGAATCTGATTTGTATTATTTATGTATGCCCATTTTCTATTTTATTTTCATCATTAAGTTTTCGCTTAGATATTAATTCAGTTCCCAAAAGAAAAACTTGATGCTAGTTTAAATTAAAACGGAGCTTATACAGCTTGGCCAGAACGGATTGAAACGGAACTAAAATTTTTATTTCTGACAGCGTTTTAAAATCTTTGATATTTGATGTAAACAAAGACCGCAGGTTTGTTAGATTTATTATTGTGCCATAAAACTAACGTAATAAGTGAAAAAAAATGAAATAAAATCATTCAAAGTGCTGGTAGCGCGAAGACAGTGGCGACTTCCGGTTTTCTACATTTTTATGTCGAGCTGTAACTGATATATTAATATGCCATCTTTTACTTACTACGATACTCCTTATTAGCTGCCAACCCATTATGTTTGGTACCCACTCTATTTTTTTTTCAACCTATATTCATTATACTTAGTTGCCGCATTAAATACATGCCAATGATATTTTAGTAAACTGATATGTTATGAGCGCGCAAAACGTGAAGACCAGAAAATGTCCTACGTCGGACAATTGCTTTTAGTCTGTGTCTCGCACGACTACGAGTAACACGTTGCGCGCTGCTACTTAATTGTCATCAAAAATGCCATCGTGTGTATTTATGAAGTGTACCAAACATGATAAAAAAAATTATAAAACACACGGGATCTCATACCACACGTAAGTAAGCAATATACTTCGATTTATTAATATATTTCAATTATTTTCGTAATATTCTGATGTCGTAAGAACGACAAGGTGATGCCGACGTGCGGGGCGGTGCGGGGGGATTGATGACGCGTGGATGGCGTGGCGCTGATGTTTATCTAGCTGTCACTTTTTTTCTTATTGCGTTTTATCAAGCTATCCTTTTTACTTGTAGTGAAATGTAATGTTTGAATAAAAAAGTCCGCGCTCGGCGCGGAACAGTTTTTGCTGTTGTTTTGTAAGCGTATAACATATCTGTATATTAGAATATCATTGGGATAGGTAAACAATAGGTGTCACTTGTAATTAGGTACTATAATTTCAATAAAATCAACATAAATCCACACAATAATCAACTAACAATATTAAGGTGATTGCGTCGATGTAGCCCGCGAAATTCAAATTTTTTTACGTTTTTTGCAATTTGCAGGCCAGTGACATGTTGTAACTTTATAAATAAATGAGTTGCGGTAATAACAAGTATAATTTTAAATATAAAAATTATCAAAAAATTCGCTCCATCAGCTCTCACATAGAAAAGGTGCATCGTAGTTAGATTTCGGAGATTTTAACATGTACCCGGACCCGGGTACGTCCTTAAACTACGTCCAGCCACCGAAGGACGGGCAGCAGCGTCCTTTGCAAACTTACGGTGACCCTACTGCGATCCCCAAGCCGCCTGCCAAGCGTGGGGATTATGGCAACCCCCCCCCCCCCCATTATGATTGACAATAATAGCACACGGCCCCCAGTCCCCGGCAGCTCCGCTATTCCTGGTCTGGGTAGCGGATCGGGTAACGGCGGAGCAGGGGGTGCTAAGAATCCCCGGCAGATGCCCCGCTACCACCCCCGATGGACTTTGGCCCTGGCAACACACAACATCCGCACACTGAGGACCGATGAGAAGATTATCGAGCTGGAGGAAGAATTGAGCAAAATGCGATGGGATATCTTGGGATTATCTGAAATCCGAAGAGAGGGTCAGGATACGATAGTTCTAGATTCCGGCAACATGCTCTTCTACCGGGAAGGAGACCGTAAATCCCAGGGTGGTGTTGGATTTCTCGTCCGCAGGTCCCTCATCAACAACGTTGTGAAAGTCGACAGTGTGTCGAGTAGGGTAGTATACCTTATACTCAGAATAACCAACCGGTATTCGTTGAAGGTCATACAGGTATATGCGCCGACCTCGACACATTCTGATGATGAAGTAGAGGCATTGTATGAGGAGATATCCGAGGCCATACATTCCTCCAAAACATACTTCACCGTTGTTATGGGGGACTTCAACGCGAGGGTGGGCGCACGGAATGGCGATGAGTTGAGAGTGGGGCCATTTGGGTATGGGCAGCGAAACCATAGGGGCCAGCGACTGGTCGACTTCATGGAAAAGGAAGAACTTCATTTAATGAACTCCTATTTCCAGAAGCGGCCATCCAGGAAGTGGACGTGGATGAGCCCCAATGGTACTACCAGAAATGAGATCGACTTCATCATGACGACCAAGAAGCGAATATTCAGTGATGTCTCTGTGATCGCTAAGGTAAAAACCGGTAGCGATCACCGAATTGTCAGAGGCACACTGAATATCAATGTCAAGCTTGAAAGGTCTCGTCTGGTGAAGTCCACGCTCCGACCTGGTCCTGCCCACATCCGGAACCCCGAAGACTTTCAACTCGAACTGCACAATCGCTTCCAGTGCCTAACCGAATGCGAAACTGTGGACGAAATCAACAATGGGTTGGTGGAAACTGTCCAAGCTGTGGGGTCCAAGTTCTTTAAGACCCCGCGCCGCAATAAGCCTCAAAAGCTCTCGAACGGAACCATCAAGTTGATGCAAGACCGGTCCGAGATGAGGCTGCAATCTTCAGCTGATATGTCGGAATATGGCAAACTCAATAGACGAATCTCTAAATCAATGCGACGTGACCTGCGTTCCTTTAGTGCGGCACGGATCAAAGAGGCAATCGAGCGGAACCAGGGCTCAAAAGTCTTCGCAAAGAATTCGTCTATTGGGCAGAGCCAAATGACTAAGCTGAAGATTAACGACGGCAGCATCATTTCGTCGAAACCGGAGATCCTAAGAGAGCTTGAGAGGTTTTACGGACAGTTATACACATCAACACGACAACCCAGTGTCGGTACAGCTCGAGACGCAAGAGCTAAACTGACTCGACACTACACTGAGGATATCCCGGACATCAGCCTGTACGAGATTAGAATGGCTCTTAAACAGCTCAAGAATAACAAGGCGCCGGGTGAGGACGGAATCACAACAGAACTTCTGAGAGCGGGTGGAAAACCGGTACTTCTGGTCCTCCAGAAGTTATTTAATTCCGTCATACTCGAAGGTTCTACGCCAGAAGCATGGCACAGGAGTGTGGTTGTTCTTTTCTTCAAAAAGGGTGACAACACCTTGTTGAAGAACTACAGGCCAATCTCACTTCTGAGCCATGTGTACAAGCTGTTCTCAAGAGTCATTACGAACCGTCTCGAACGCAGGTTTGATGACTTCCAGCCTCCCGAACAAGCCGGTTTCCGAAAAGGGTTTAGTACTATAGACCACATACACACGCTCCGCCAGATTATACAGAAGACAGAGGAGTATAATCGGCCATTATGTTTAGCGTTTGTGGACTATGAAAAAGCCTTCGATTCAATCGAAACCTGGGCAGTATTGCAGTCCCTCCAACGATGTCATATCGACTATAGGTATATCGAAGTGTTGAAGTGTTTGTATAGGAACGCCACCATGTCCATCCGACTTCAGGAAGAGAGCACGAAACCAATCCAATTGCAGAAAGGCGTGAGACAGGGAGACGTTATTTCTCCGAAACTGTTCACGAACGCGTTGGAGGACGTTTTCAAGCTCTTGGAATGGAACGGACTCGGCATCAACATCAATGGCGAATACATCACTCACCTTCGTTTTGCCGATGATATAGTCATCATGGCAGAATCGTTGGAGCACCTCAATGCTATGCTCAGCGACCTCAGTATCGTTTCCCAACGGGTCGGCCTTAAAATGAACATGGACAAGACGAAAGTCATGTCGAATGTCCATGTGGCACCCGTACCGGTTGTTGTTGGGAACGATACTCTCGAAGTTGTAGACCATTATACTTACCTTGGATAGATTGTTCAGTTAGGTAGGTCCAACTTCGAGAAAGAGGTCGCCCGAAGAATCCAACTCGGATGGGCAGCGTTTGGGAAGCTCCGTGATATCTTCTCATCGAGAATCCCACAGTGTCTCAAGACAAGGGTGTTTAACCAGTGTGTGTTGCCAGTGATGATTTATGGCTCTGAAACGTGGTCTTTGACTGCTGGCCTTTTAGAGAGACTGAGAGTCACTCAACGAGCAATGGAAAGAGCTATGCTCGGAATTTCTTTGCGGGATAAAATCCGGAACATGGATATTCGGCGAAGAACCAGAGTCACCGACATAGCTCATAAAATTTGCAAGTTGAAGTGGCAATGGGCAGGCCACATCGCTCGTAGAACTGACAACCGATGGGGAAGAAAAGTTCTCGAGTGGCGACCACGGACCGGAAGGCGCAGCGTAGGCAGGCCTCCCACTAGGTGGACCGACGACATCGTGAGGGTCGCGGGCAGCGGATGGATGCAAGTGGCGAATTGTCGTTCGGCGTGGCGGTCTAAGGGGGAGGCCTATGTTCAGCAGTGGACGTCTTCCGGCTGATGATGATGATTTAATATTGGGATTCCTTCCTAGCAACCCCAAAACGACTCCTTAGGGGTCGAATTTCGCAACATCCTCTCTTAGTGAGAACCTATGTTCTAAGTAGAACCGCCATTAAAATTTGAAACCTCTACGAACTATCAATACATCAATCCCGTCTTAACTATCACTTACGTCTTGAGACTCCTAGCACTTGTAGTAACAAAGTTTCACACAAAATATCAACCACAGGAAAACCCCTTAGATGTCGAATTTTGTAAAATTGCGTCTTAGTGACCTACGTCCTATGAAACCCCTATGAAAAATTTGAAACTCCTAGCATTTGTACCAATAAAGTTTAATATAAACTACGAGTATCAACACCAAAAACAACCTCTTAGGCGTCACAAAATACTGTTTGGTGTACATTTACGTATTAAAAAGAACCGCCATGAAAGATTTGGGTCGCCTAGCACTTGTAGTAACTAAGTTTCATATAAACTATCCACCCAAAAAACAAACACCTTAGGGGTCGAATTTTACGTCCTTAAAAGAAACGCGCGCTCGACGCAACGTTGAGCGCCCGGTATGTACTAAGCTCTTAAAATAATGTAATTGATCTCTTGAATGAATAAACATGTTTATCTAATATCTTTGTCCATGTTTAAACGAGCAATTCTTGTCTATTTATTTATATATAATCAGGATCTCGGAAACGGCTCCAAGGATTTTCATAAAAGTTACAGATTAGGGGTTTTTCGGCTCAAGGAATCGATTTATCCCATAGGTCCCAGGTTCGAGAAAAGCTCGGTTCCCAAGATATAGACATTTTAAAAACCGAGCGAAGCTCGCTCAACCAGATAATTATTATAGATAAAGACAGTACTTGTTTTAATAAACATCCCCTTTTGAGAAGTAGCCCAAATGAGAATTAGCCCAAATGAGAAGTAGCCATAATAAGAAGTAGTCCATTATGGAGTCGGTTGCCCAATTGAGAATTAGCCCTAATGCGCATAAACCGGCGATTCCGTTGCGAGTCGTCGCGCGCGCGCGGCGTTTCCGTGACGATACGCTGGCGGAGTATACGGTCGTGGAGATTCTCCGACGATAGAAGGACGAAGAACGGACTCGCAGCGTTACGGTTTAGATATGAGCGCCGCGCCGGCGCGCCGCCGTCGCCGTGAATTCGGTCGGCGCGCCGCCGCCGAAAGAAACGCGCGGCGCGCCGCCACGACGAGTCGCAACTTGCTTTCTCGCTCGCACGCGCGTCCTGATGACATTCGGCGTTTGTTCGCTCTAGCCTCTTAGCTACACTCACTACGTAGCTTATGCCACACACGTTAGTGCCTTTTCACACGTTACGGTTGCCGGGTAGCCGGTGGCGCAGTGTATGGCATGTACTATAGCTTTCACACGTACCGGCGTAATTTGCCTTACTTTGCACTTACAGTATACTTGCGGCAATCCAGACTTGCGCAAGTATACTGAAACGTGTGTGGAAAATACTTGCACAAATTTCTAAGGGACGACACAACGACGTCAAGTCAATCGAATTGCATCATTATTACTTAGTGGCAAGGTTGATTTTCACATCACGCCATGGTTAAAGTCCCTAACATGGTCACTGTCCTATGTTTGTGCAAGTCTCGATTTGTACAAGTATACTGGTACGTGTATAGTCGGCTCTACACAGTCAAGTGTATAAATTACCGGCCAAACCCGATTTCAGGATAAAATAGTCTGGCCTAGGCAAAACTAGTTCTTCCTTCACAAGAGAAATCGACGAAGCCCCGCTTAGCGGGGCTCTTACTTCTGGGCATCGTCAACCTTGTCTTAGTCATTCGTGACCTAGACTAGGGTCAACGGACTCGACGCAATCGCGGCGGTAAGATCCCTCTTTGAGGAGAGGCTGGATAGGTCCCACGGCGTCCTCACCTACCGCTTGACGCAGGTCCTCACCGGACAGTGGACACGGATGCTTCGGGAGGTACCTGTGTCGGATAAGAAGGGGGGAAACGTTTGGTTGTCACCACTGCGAGGACCGCCCGGAGGACACGGTGGAGCATACGATGCAGGACTGCCCCGCTTGGGCTGAGCACCGCAGTGTCCTGACGCAGGCGATAGGCGACGACCTCAACATTGGTCGCCGCCATTCTGCGGGGCGAGACGGAGTGGGAAGCAGTCGCCTCGTTCTTCGAAGCAGTCATGCTCGGGAAGGAGGAGGCGGGACGCGCGAGGGAGAACCCTCGCCCACGGCGCAGTGGTAGACGCCCACGGCGTCGCACGTCGTGGGACGACCTCCGGCCACCGTAGGGGGGGGGCATGCGGATGGCGAGTAATGGGAGACTCGCTGTCCGACCATGGACCATACCCGGGTTGATGGCTCGTTGTGTTCCACGCGCGCCTCAAAGAGCGTCAGCACAATGACGGGGCCTCCCATTTAGAGGGCCAAAGCCTGCCGGGTCGTGGGACACACTTATACTACGACTCCGGTACACAAAGGGCTACTGAAGGACACCGTGGATTTTAGTCAGTACAAGTCTGACAGTCCCTCCCGCCCTGCCCTGAGTAGGAGGACACATTTGATGATTTTACCACGATAAAAAAAAACTAGGGTCAAGAGCAAACCCATTTCACATAAAAAAATAGATAGTGCTTTGATTAAAAACTCTGTCTCGCATCTTAAAATACTGAAACAATTATTGTTTTTAGTAAACATAATCTCTAATTATAGAAGACTAAAATTGTAATTAACAAATACGTTTCTTTATAAAACTTTTTTTGGTACCTAACAACAACATGATTTTCTTCATTTTTCTTAAGAAATCTCTCCCTAATGAAAAAAAACTAAGGCGCACGGCCGGACGCGACGCGCCGCCGCGACGCCGCCGCCGCCGTGAAAATATACAAGCCACGCCGCCGCCGTGGAATTGGCCATCGGCGCTCATATCTATTACGGTTGCGTTAACAACTCGTCTCATTAGTTATTTCGTCTCTTTCTCTATTGCGTCTCATTCACTGATATTTTACGTCACCTTGTGCATCTGGTCATTTTCACTAACTTGTCTCATGCTCTATTTCGTCTCTTTCCCAACTCGTCCGACGCATATTATGTACAGTCATGCACATCAGTATATCTCAATCTGTTTTTCTTAAATAATTTTTCGTCTTTATCACAAACTAGCTTCTGTCCTCGGTTTCGCCCCTTTGGAAGTTAGAAATTATCCCACGGGATCGTACTACCGCGATAAAAAGAATTCGATATACTCATCATGTTCTACCGAACTTCTAACTTCTGCCCTCGACTTCACCCGTGTGGAGGCGTACAGCTTGGCCAGAACGGATTGAAACGGAACTAATCTTTTTATTTCTGACAACGTTTTAAAATCTTTGATATTTGATGTAAACAAAGACCGCAGGTTTGTTAGATTTATTATTGTGCCATAAAACTAACGTAATAAGTGAAAAAAAATAAAATAAAATCATTCAAAGTGCTGGCAGCGCGAAGACAGTGGCGACTTCCGATTTTCTACATTTTTATGTCAAGCTGTACATTATCTCACGTTGACGTATTGCTCAGATAACCTCGGTATTCAAGCTTTTTTATTTGAAGTTATTGAGATCTTTTTATACCTACAATCGTTTTTTCCCGATATTTTTGACGTTGACTGTACATTGTCATATGCGTCGGAGGAGTTGGGAAAGAGACGAAATAGAGCACGAGACGAGTTAATAAAAATGACCAGATGCACAAGGTGACGTATTAGTGAATGTGACGTAATAGGGAAAGAGACGAAATAGCTAATGAGACGAGTTGTTAACGCAACTAGCGTTTCCCGTTTTTGCCGCTCGTGGAGATGGCGCCTTAGCTAAGGCAGTGGTCCGATCGGGGTGCGGCGCGCGGCGCGGCGGCCAGAAAACGAGTAAAGTGTGTCCAGACGATCGAACTTGGTCCGGACCGCACCACAACGTGTGTCGCACGGTCCGGCGCCGGATTATTCCCACGTTTTTATAAACTCACTTTTCTTGTTTGTTTATTTGTTTGTTTGTTTGTCGTTCCGGTTGGACTTTTGCAACTCAATTTTGAGGCACTTCCCGATGAGCTAGAAGGCTGAAATTTTGCACACGCTCTGAATTCTGATGACAATACATGACTAGCTAACAAACGTCATAACAAATCCAATATGGCGGCCTCCCCAAGATGGCGGACTGACTGTTTGAAACCCACTCCCATGGTATGGGTATCAAATGAAAGAGTTTGCTGTCAGAAATACGAAAAAAATAGTCACGTGACTTAAATCCAATATGGCGGACGTCCAAGATCGCAGACAGGCTATTTGAAATGCATCCCTATGATATGGATATCAAATGAAACGGTTTGCTGTCAGGAGTACGAAAAAAATAGTCACGTGTCTTAAATCCAATATGGCGGACGTCCAAGATGGCAGACTGGCTGTTCCAAATCCACCCCCATGATATGGGTATCAAATAAAAGGGTTTGCTGTCAGGAATACGAAATAAATAGTCATGTGACTTAAATCCAATATGGTGGCCGTCCAAGATGGCGGACAGGCTTTGAGGCACTTCCCGATAAGCTAGCAGGCTGAAATTATCAGGGTAGCTTCAAACCCGATGAACAAAGATAAAAATAATAAAATAATTAATAGATTTAAAAAAATCTAAAAACTCACGTTTTTAAATATCCTAAAAATAAGATAATAACCCTACGGGGTTGAGAGAGGGGCCACTCAAAACGTGGGGGCGTATCTTTGCAAGTTACACCCACGATCTATACACTTCATGTAAATATATCCCATAAATAATCCCTTAAATAATATACGCCCCCACGTTTTGAGTGGCCCCTCTCTCAACCCCGTAGGGTTTATTTATTTTTATTTTATTTTATTTGGAACAACAAACAATTACATAATAGATAATACAGATATAATACTTAAAAGTTACGATTATGTAATCAACAGCGTTATTCACAGAATATATGCAAAAATAGTAGTAACACGCTTCAAAGAAAAGTTAAAAGTAGTCAAGATATACAACCTATGTAGTATTAAGTGATTTACTTATAGAAAAATAAAAATAAAAAGAAACAGTGATTTAAGTTAAAATATCTAGATACTGTTGAGTTGATTGCAATAAGTTAGGAGGAAAAGTGTTTTATATCTAGATCATTGATTGCCTTGAGAACAGAATTTCGTAGTTTTCCGGGGGTTACACAGAACAGATCGATTTCGAGAAAGTACTTATTATAGTTTTCTACAAGACGTCGTAACGGTGCTCGGACACCAGCATTTGTTCGACATGCTCTCGCTGCAAACAACGGCTGCCTGCGGACTGCACGTGAATTGGCCTTTCTAGGAACTAAATAACAAATCCTATTGCATATGTCAGGGCAGTCGTAAGTGTTTCTGCACAGCTCGTACAGCAGCAATGTCTCCAGAAATGTACGCCGACCAGTAAGGCTTAGAAGTTTATATTTCCTTAATAAATCGATGTAAGACGCAGATGAGTGAAAGCACCTATAATTCAAACACTTTAGAAATTTCTTTTGCACCCTTTCTATGCAGTCAGAATATTGAGATCTAATAAGAGTTTTGTAAAGATACAGGTAGGTCCGAGGACGTACGAATTCAGTGGCTGAACGCATTACAAAACCGTACATACGCCAAGCCTTATTAGTAATTGTATTGATGTGCGTATCAAAGTTGAGTTTATCATCAATAACTACACCCAGATCGCGTATCATGCTAACCCTTTTTAAAGTGACATCATTTAGTGAGTACTGGTATCTAAAAATATTTTTGTTTTTGGTGATACTCAAATAGCAGCATTTAGGGAGGCTAAGTTTAAGTTTATTAGATAAACAGTATTCAGATAGTCTATTTAGGTCACATTGTAAAGCAAGACAATCGTTAGTATTTTTAATTGCCTTAAATATTTTTAAATCATCTGCGTATAAAAGAAATTTTGAATTTAGAAAGCATTTACCGATATCATTGATGAATAGTATAAAGAGGAGGGGCCCCAGAATTGATCCCTGAGGAACACCTGACGTCACGTTTATATTGAATGATTGGTAACCGTTGATCACTACACGCTGTGTCCTTTTGGAAACATACGACGAAAACCACCTCAAAAGGTTCCCACGTATGCCATTAAATGCGATTTTGTGCAGCAATAGCTCGTGGTCGACCTTATCGAAAGCTTTCTGGAAATCAGTATAAACCGAATCTACTTGAATGCCAGCATCCATATCATTAAAAATATACTCTGAGTATGCTACAAGATTTGTTACAGTAGATCTTCTTTTAACAAATCCGTGTTGTTGTGGAGCAATAGCATTATGAAGTAACGGATAAAGTACACTATGGACAAGCTTTTCAAATACTTTCGATAAGGTCGACAAAATCGATATCGGACGATAGTTTTCAACATCGTCCTTAGGTCCTGACTTGTGCACTGGTGTTACATTAGCTTGCTTCCAAGCATCAGGGAAGATTCCTTGTGACAAAGATCGATTAAAAATGATTTGTAGAGGGACGCAAACATTTTTAGCGGTTTTCTTAAGAAATATTGCAGGAAATGCATCAGGACCTGGGCCTTTTGAGATATCTAGAGATTCTAAGTGCCTCAATACCTGCTGAACTGAAAACTGAATACCATCTAAAACAGTACAATCCTCCGAGTATTCTGGGTTGGGGCAAAAGTTGTTTGACAAAGAAGAGGGCTCATAAACAGATCTAAAATAATCAGAGAAAAGATTACAAATTTCATTAGGGTTATTCGAAGATAGATTTTTAAAACGCACAGCGGAGGGAATACCTTTAGACAACTTACGGTTAGAGATAAATTTCCAAAAATGATTAACATTGGTTTTGATGTTGTCCTCAACAGAACTCATATACCGACCATAGCAATTTTTGCACTCAATATGAAATCGGGATCTGAAAAGTGAAAACTGTTCGTATTCAGATAAATTTTTATACATTTTCCACTTTGTCCATGCTTTAGACTTGTTCTTAAAAATATGTATGAGTGCTGGTGAGAACCAGACTGGGAATTTAGATGACTTTACCGTTGTTAAAGGTACATGTGTTTTAATGACATTAAAAACTAAATTGTGAAAAATATCCAGCGCTTCATTAACAGAGCAGTTACCCAGAGAGGATTCCCAGTCTATATCTGTGAGAACTTGGTTGATATCATCATAGTTGGCTTTAAAATAGTTATATCTCTTAATTTTATTACGTATCATATTGCTGTTTCGCGTCTGAAAGGGAATTATAATATAAAACGGGGGGTGATACTGATCAGGAGGCAACAAAAGGTCATCGGTTTCGCACACTTTACAGTCAGCGTTACTGATGAAGAGATCGAGTATTTTATCAGACTTATTCTTAAGTCTGTTGTACTGGATAGCGTCATGGGTGGACAGGAAGTTACTCACAAGTCTACCAACAGGGGAGTTATTGATATGAGTATCCCATTCAAGACTAGGTAAATTAAAATCACCGACCAGGTGAAAGCGTTCTACATCGGTATTTTCGAGATAGGCATCCAACATTTGAAAGTAGACACTAAAGACAGATTCAGGAGTTTTTGGTGGTATATAAGCTGAACAAATGATGTGTGATTTACCCCTGTTCGTGCTGGGCATCTGTACCATAACATGCTCAATGTCAGCTTGTAGAGTTATGACAGGATCGATTCTGACCGCACGTAGTGCTTTGAGAATCGCTATCAGGGTTCCACCCCCTTCCCTCTTACCAGTGGCCTCGCGATCACGGTCACATCTGTGTACAGTATAGCGTTCATCAATGAATTCGGCGTCAGATATCTCCGGTATCAGCCAGGTCTCTGTGAGCACAATAACGTCATAGCAATTAGCCAGAATGTTCACGTATAATGTATGCAATTTGGTGCGGATCCCCCTGCAGTTCTGATAATAAACGGTAAGAGATTGATCATCCATAACTGAAGCAAACACTACTAAAAAGTATGACAGTATGCGATACTAAAAATGATTTCATGTCTGTGAATGAATTATGCACTGCATCCTCAATACAGTGTGAGAAATAAACACACAGAAAATGGAGCAAAAGCATGCGTATACACGAATAAAAAAATGACAAGTAAATGCTGGTCAACTGGTTAAATGAGCATTGTAAAAACAGCAATCGGATAATATTAAAATTTGATCTGCAAAGTACAAGAATGTGTAGCAATCGTTGCAGGTCGAGCACTAAGTGAAAGAAGTAAGGGTAAGCTAAGCAATCAATGATATAGATATTACAAAGTGATAAAATTATACATTTATGAATATAGTCTAACAAAAACAGGGTAATCGGTTGAAAAAATCTGAAGTTCTGGGAGACGACTGAGTTAATGGTTAGAAACCGAAGACCTTGCGGCGGGAGAACCAGGTTTGATTTTGTCCACGTCTTGAAGAGATTTAATGGCGAGTGCGCGCGCTCCTTCCTTTTCTCTTGCAAGACTGGTACCGTTCTTGACCCACACGTACTTGAAATTATGCTTGGCAGCGGCATTACGGCATTCCCGAAACAACTGCTTATTTTTCAGAGTTAAATGCTCATGTACGTAAATAGGTAATGCTGAGTTTGAGAAGCCAAGCATTTCTGCGTTCAAATTCTTGCATAATCTGCAGGCGCTGAGCATGTTGTCTCTGAGTATTCGGGAGGTAAACTTCACAATAATATTTTTCGGTCTATCCTTCTGTTCATGAGCGTGAGGGACTCGGTGTATGGCAACTATGTCTTTCTGAGTTAATTTAAAGTTGATTTTAGATCCAATATTTTCTATCATAGTTATCAGGTTTTCGCCTCGCCTCTCGGGTATATTACAGAGCTCAATATTGCAACACCGAGCGGTTTGTTCCATGTAGTCTACTTTAGCCAACAGTCCTGTGATGGTAGTTTGTAGGTCCGCAATATTCTGTTCATTCATATTTAACTCCGCAACCTGCTTCCGCATGTCAGTCTGTTCGTCCATGGTATTTTGAACCGAGTTTCGAATTTCGATAAGTTCGTGTGACAGTGCATTATGTTTCTCGTCTTGGTTCATAATGCTTTGCTTGATGGACAGCTGTTCTGAACGGAGAAAACTTATATCACTTTTTTTAGGGTTATTATCTTATTTTTAGGATATTTAAAAACGTGGGTTTTTAGATTTTTTTAAATCTATTAATTTTATACACTCACTTTTCTTGTTTGTTTGTTTGTCGTTCCGGTTGGACTTTTGCAACTGAATTTTGAGGCACTTCCCGATAAGCTAGCAAGCTGAAATTTTGCACACGCGCTGAGTTCTGATGACAATACATGACTAGCTAACAAACGTCATAACAAATCCAATATGGCGGCCTCCCCAGGATGGCGGACTGGCTGTTTGAAACCACCCCCATGATATGGGTATCATTATGAAAGGGTTTGCTGTCAGGAATACGAAAAAAATAATCACGTGACTTAAATCCAATATGGCGGACGTCCAAGATGCCAGACAGGCTATTTGAAATGCACCCCTATGATATGGATATCAAATGAAAGGGTTTGCTGTCAGGAGTACGAAAAAATAGTCACGTGACTTAAATACAATATGGCGGACGTCCAAGATGGCAGACTGGCTGTTAGAAATCCACCCCCATGATATGGGTATCAAATGTCATGTGACTTAAATCCAATATGGCGGAATTTCAAGATGGCGGACAGGTTTTGAGGCACTTCCCGATAAGGCAGCAGGCTGGAATTTTCAGGGTAGCTTCAAACCCGATGAACAAAGATAAAAATAATAAAATAGTTAATAGATTTAAAAAAATCTACAAATCAAAGTTTTTAAATGTCCTAAAATTAAGAAAATAACCCTACAGGGCTGAGAGAGGAGGGGCCACTCAAAACTGTAACTAACGTTATGAGTGAAAAATAATAAAATAAAATCATTCAAAGTGCTGGTAGCGAGAGCACAGTGGCGACTTCCGGTTTTCTACTGTTTTTTGCTAAGCTTGTAGGTAGATCTACCAAAAAGTTTGTAGATAATGGTAACATTGGTTCGGTTCGAATGGGGAAGGCAAGTGTCAAAGTGACAAGTGACAGTTTGGTCCCAAAAGAACTGTCAAATCAAAGAAATTTTCTGAAAAAAAAAGAATTTTTTGATGTAAAATGACTAGATGTTGTGTAATAAACTGTAAAAATGATGGAACATACCAATTTCCGACAATTCACACTATCAAGAAAATATAATGGGTAGCTGCTGTGACTGCCTTGAGAACAAAAATTTAATTATAACTAAGGAAAAGCTATATAATAAACAACCATCCAGCCTTGCGAAGCCGAAACAGGCCGTTAGTTGAGTTTATTAATGAAATTCTATGATTATACCATAACTAAACAATCGAATACACTTTTCAAAATAATATCTACTTTTCTATTGGAGGTTAAGTACCAGTATTGCATCGCTCTATAAATCATGAAATGGTTCGTCTGGCGGAAGAATTATCACCTGGAGCGAGTTTTGTGATAGTTGTGGTGTTAAGAAATTAAATATATTGTGATATTTCTCGAATCTAAATAGAAAAAAGGGGTAAAATTACTGACTTAAAACATTATGATATTTTATCAAAATAGAAAGTCAGAAGCAGCATTATATTCTTGTTATAGGAAAGGACAGGTAAAACATACCTAAACTCAAAAATTGAAACCTCAACTACAAGTAATTGTGGATTTATTACGGTAAAATCAAATGTAAAATAATTACCACTCAATTAAATCACTTTTTTCCTCTTGTAGATGCACCGCGGCGTCTTAATTCTTCTTTTAGTATATGCACTATGCATTGACAAATAATTTTCCATATTTGTTTTGTATTTATACTCAATTTTTATAACAATAAATCTTGTTTGTTTTTTGTACAAGGTAGACAGTAATCTGACGTAGGGACCAACTATCGCAGCGCCATCTACGATTAGCTTTGAGTTGCCATCCCCATTGCGGTCCGGACCAAGTTCGATCGTCTGGACCGTAGAAGAAGGATACTATCTAAGAATAATAGTGTGTAGTTACCAAGTAGTTACTGTTTTCTTTTAAAACTTCAATCTCAATCAAAAAATTCTATTCGTTTTGTTAGAGACGTTAAAAGTTATAAAAAAAAACGAATGGGTTGTCAACAATGCTGTCAAAACAAAAAATATTTATTAATTTGTTAACAGTTAAGTTTACAGACTCATTTATTTTTATTTTATAATCACTTTAATTTTATATTTTTCCAATATTATTATTAAAAAACATCTCGAAAACCTCAAGCCCCTTTTTATTTTACGCCTGGCAAGACAAAAAATAACAATGAAATCATGGTTGAAATGTTAGATGTTTACTTTCTGTGGACTATTTGACAACTAAATTACGTTTCTTTTTACTTAATATTTTACTTATCACACATAAATTAAAAAAGTAAATTACTTTTATTCAAAAAAGAAGCAAAAAGTTTTAATTGAAACTTTATGTTTTAGAAATAAAATCATAACTAAAATGTTTTCACTATCATCTGTAGGTATTTGTTTGTAACGTTAGAGTTTACCTGCCTTACAATTTCCGTTTTCTAGATTGTTTTAAATGTTTTATCGTTTTCTTTGAAATACCTGACTGATTATTTTAATCTCATGTAAATTGGCATCGTAATTACTTTTTTATTTTACTAAATACTTGTAGAGGAACGTATCTGGCATTATGTATTTATGTTTATAGTATAGTTTTGCGCGTTGCGCGCGCATCGCATCTGCCCGACCGACCGATTATGGCGGATAGGCAGTGAAGAATGTTTGTCGTCTTTTCTAAATCAGAAAGTATCGACAGCAGCCAATGGCATAAACCGGGTTTTTTGTAAAAATTGTACATTGTAAATAGTTCTGTGTACATATAGTAATTATATTTGTGCTCGTTTTGTTTAGAAATTCTGTGAATAGTGTATTATTTTGAGTGTTTATTCAGTTCAGTTTTCGACGCCGACTAATAGCTATATCCTAACGTTAGTACATTAGTAAAACCCATATAACTTTTAAATTCGTCAATCTAGTAATATTTTATCCTAGAAATCATTGATTTCACTTCTTGTCTTTGTTTCGATCCGTCAAGGAGACCGTTGCAGTAGTGCAATATTTTGGTTTCCCATAGCGGCTGTCATCGTGCTTGATAAAACTACTGTCATTACAAAGACAAAAAGACAGATTTAGTCGCCAAATGTATTCAAAATCGAGATCTGGTTGCTGTATTTAGTCATTTGATCATGTAAATCGGTTTACTTGCACATCTGGCTGTATTATTATTGGAAGTAGCGCTATAATATCTATAAAGAGTAGATCGCGAGACATTTTGTGTTTACGGTTACGAAGGATCGAAGTGTTGTGAAACTGAATGCTCGAACCTCACGGTAGCCCAATGAAGTGGCCGGGAACGGGAGAAGAAGACGCGGGCGAAGCAGCTTTGCAGGGCACGCGCGCTTCCCAGGCCCGAACCCAGGACGATGCTACTGTGCATTACGTGTTCCAACGAGAACCACAGGAGGGCGAGCTGCCCTCGCTAGCCCCCAAGCAGCGCTGGGCCGTCGGAGACGACACTATTGTTGAGGTTGGTTGACATCTCAATCATTATTCATTGAAACAATATAACCTAAAATGTTCAATTGCATGTAAATGTTTTGGTTAATTTCTAGACTTGTTGAGTACCCAGTATTTTTAATGTTTTGTTAGTTAGATGGTTTGTGTTCAATGTTTATTTACTATAATTTCAGAACCAAGATAAATGGAAGAATACCAATCCTATGACCATGAACAATATGCATCAGCAAGCTCAAGTGCAACTTAAAAATTCACAAGCAAGTCAACAGCAGTACATCAACCAGGCTATTGCTTCATCAGTTGGAACACTAGCTATGAATCCCTCAGTTATTGGGAGTCACCCAGCTCATTTGACAACCAACATGGTACATACACAGTTAGCTCCATTGCAAAATCCAACACTTGGAAACAATTTGATGCAAAACAGTGCAGTGATGCTGCCACAGTTGCAAGGCATGCAAAATGCTCCTCAGTTGGGACAACAAGGATTATATGACATTCATCAGCATCATGGCAATCCTATGCAAGCCATGAATGGTATTGGAAAGAACACAGAACACCTCATGTATTTGGGCCAAGCTGGCATGCTTGCCCCTGGTACCAATCAGTATCTTCAACAAGGACAAAACCAACTTGGTCTGACTCCAGTAGCTGCCATCAGGAACCAGGTAAGAAGTGCATTTTTATTGTTTACTAGTAAATAGCATGTGTGTTCTTGCATGAAGATAAAATAATTATGTGCAGTACATCTACTTGTGTATAGTTCAATTCACTGTTATAATTTGCATGTTCAGTGCATTGCCTGACTAAACACAAGGTATAATAAACTATTAAAATGATCTAAAATCAATTTTGCATCTTGTTACATACTACTGGATAATATTGTACATTATTAAAGTTTAGAAATAATAATATTGATAGTACAAATGCTTTAGTGTTGATTGGATTGTAATGAGCTGAATGTCAAATGTCATGATATTCCCAAAATATGGAAAGACATTGAATGCATTTGATATGGTGTGATGACAGTGTAACTATACAAAAGTAACAGATTGTTATGCCTGTTAAACCTTGAAAGTTGGGTATGGCATTGGTCCATATTTTAAACTAGCTGTGCCCGCGACTTCTTTCGGGTGGATGTTGGAATTCAACAATGTAGGTATTTTTTTTTTAACAAAGGAATTTTTCTAAAAGTAGCTTAGCTCCTTATTACATCAGCTACCAGCTAATAGAAGTCCCGTCAAAATCGGTCCAGCCATTTCAGAGATTAGCCATTACAAACAAACAGACAGACAGATTAAAGTTGTAAAAAATATTATTTTGGTGTATGTACCATATAAATATGTTCATATGCATGTAGTAAAAAACGGTTATTTCAATATTACAAACAGACACTCCAATTTTATTTATATGTATGTATACGTATAGATTGCCAATAATCTGACTTAACTTAGGCTTATTTTATAATTTGACTACTACATTCGTAAGATTGTCATGAACTTAAGCCAAAATGTGTATGATGGTATTACCAGCTTCACTTGTTATTGTTATAGGTACATGAGCATTTATGGATATTTCTTCATGACTGTCTTGGCAATGCATTTTGTTCAATAAATATGCTGTCTGTACACAAGACTAATTCACAAAATTTCGATTGCTAAAATGAATTATGCATTTGAGTGTACAAGTACAAGTAGACAGGAACTGCTGGGACAGGAATTATTCATTGTAGACTAGGCTGAACAGTATTTATGACTTTGCCACACCTGTCCTTTATAAAAATGCATGAGTCAGATATTGGTCAGACAAAATTATTGTGTTTGTGTCATTGCACATTGATATTTCCAGCATTTTTTAGTACCAGTAGTTGTTTAGAATTAAAAATAGTGTTATATTTTGCTTAAATGTGGTGTAGTCAGTACAGCGATCTACAATGTGATATCTGTGATAAATATATTTGAGAATGGTAAACCTTTGTTTTGGATCCCTGAACCAATTTCTTACACTTCTAACATTGATCTGGATTCTCTTGGGCACCTCCTTGATTTGAAGAATCAAGAAGTAGCAGAAATCAAATTGAGATAAAACTATCTTTTACAAATACCCAAAACATGGCTTCAAAGTGAGAACAAAGCTACATTTGGCATTTCTTATATTCCCCATGGAATTGATAAACCAACGCCTGTTTATAGAACAATGGTCAGTTTGGACTAGAAAAATACAGAAATTAGCACCGAGATGAGACTATCACCAATATGTAGTGCATTGTTAATATAATTATCGGATACCATCAGTTTATTTTAAAAAACTGGGAAATTAAAGATAACCAATTTAATAAATAAAATAATACTTTAATCAAGTGAATGCAGTATAAAATGTCTAACTTTGAACGCATCTGTAAAATTACGTAAATTTGAATTTTTGAGGAAAGAAAAATTTTAAGATTGCAAGTGGGATTCGAACCCGCGTCTTCTGGATAGGTACTCCAGACGCCTTAACCAACTAGGCTATTGCAACCCACACTTGCAAGCTGAAAGCTTGCTATCCAGAAGACGCGGGTTCGAATCCCACTTGCAATCTTAAAATTTTTCTTTCCTCAAAAATTCATCTTTACGATGCGCGTCGCATGCGTTAATGCGCTTAAAATAATTAATAAGTATGGTAGTTGCTATCTCATTATACAACATTGATTTGGCTGTAATGTCAACGTGTTGGGTGTAAGTTAGTTAAACACTAATCCAAGAGATGGCGCTACGCTACCGAAAAGCGTAAACGAGGAATAGAGAATTTCAGCTTGCAAGTGTGGGTTGCAATAGCCTAGTTGGTTAAGGCGTCTGGAGTACCTATCCAGAAGACGCGGGTTCGAATCCCACTTGCAATCTTAAAATTTTTCTTTCCTCAAAAATTCATCTTTACGATGCGCGTCGCATGCGTTAATGCGCTTAAGGCCGTGTGTCAAAGCGAAAGCGTCGTTTGATGAGTCGGGAAAGTTGCCACGCACCGACACCAGCAGGCGCCACTATCGCGAAATGATTGAAATCCAAAGTTTTATGTATTTCATTTCGTCAACTTCAACATTTCATAAAGTGTTCCCTTTACGCAAAACACATGTATTACTCTAGTAGAAATATTTTAATATAAGGATGTCGAAACATTTACTAAAACAAAATGATAGAAATACTTATTGATGTGGATAAATATTTTGTAAATATTTTTATCATTCACAGTCTTAAATTTATTTTATAACATTTTGACACAGATTTTGACGTCCCGAGATAACGAAAAAAACTACTATTTGGTAGAAAATTAATAAAATTGGCACACTTTGCGAAAGTGACAATTCCCAATTATCTAAAGCCCCAAACACACGCGCGCACGGGCATAGGCATGTGCGTTGTGTTCCACGCGCGCCTGAAAGAGTGTCAGCATAATGACGGGGCTCCCCCTTAGAGGGCCTACCGGGGTCCCGGGACTAACGAATACCGTGACCCCAGAACGTAAAGGTCTATTGAAAGACATCGTAGATTTTAGTAAGTATTACGTCTGACAGTCCCTCCCGCCCTGCCCTGGGTTGGAGGACTCATTTGATTATTTTACCTCGTTTAAAAAAGCCCCTAACACACGCTCCTTTTATTAACGTCCGTTCACAAAGCTAGTTGCGTGATATCTTTATATGTTCGAGAATGTAAAGCTAAGGGTGGTGTTGGTACTAATTTTTGATGCATTTTGATGTAATGACAGACACTAGCGCCGCGTAAAAGGGACTTAGTAGTTTTTTACTCATATATTATGAGGTACAGGTACACAGATTATTGTGGTACAATGGGCATGGTCTTAATATCACTTTTCTGATAAATGAAACCTTTGAGAGATATCTATCGGCTCCAAAAGAATGAGCCCAGTGCTAATAATTTTTTTTGCCTCCAAAGCAATAAATAGAGCGAGAAGCAACTTGTACCGAACACGCGGTGAGACAGCAATGACCACCAATTTTTCATCGCAGTCGCAGCATTATACTATAGGCGATATTTAACAGGGTGGTGGGTGCTATGCCTTATTTGTTGACATGTAATTTTGAAGTATTCAAAATTTTGACAATAGCAGTTTTCATTTAATTTATTTTAATCCTGTTTCTTCGAAATTGTTATAAATCTGTGACGAAACTAAATAAATAATAATAGAAGTGAAGTGCTTCTTATCCTTTATCGCAGTTTGATACGATTAGAAGTTGTTTTCAGTTACATATTGTCTCAAATTGTTGACTGCAAATCAGTGCATTTATCATTATTTCATGTGAAATGGTATTTGGATGCATAATGATTAGATGGAGGATGGACACAGAGAAAGCATCCGACAACAATAGTACGATATCACGATAGCATTAATATAATTATCACTGTGAGTAATTTATTATATTGATAGGAACAATTCG
Source organism: Agrotis clavis (assembly GCA_954870645.1). Classification (NCBI taxonomy): domain Eukaryota; kingdom Metazoa; phylum Arthropoda; class Insecta; order Lepidoptera; family Noctuidae; genus Agrotis; species Agrotis clavis. Next base: position 3,569,616 of record OX940919.1, on the reverse strand, counting down.
TAATGTATAGTATCATACGTATTCTAACATTCCCTTGTTTGCTCTGAAGGGGTCGTCAGGAATTTCCTGCTGATATTCAGTAAGTTTGGTTTATTTTATTCTTGATTTATTAATGAAAATAATGTGTTATTGAAAAAATAAAGTTTATGTGACTTATTTACAGTCATGTCCGTTTAATCACGTCCCATTGAACACAGCGAAACATAGTTTTGAATAATCTATAAGCCTACGTAATATAGTGATGGGCGGAGAGTAAATACTCAGATGATAAATACTCGAGTATTTATCCGAAATGAGTAAATACTCGTATTTTCTCGTTTTTATCGGATATTTACTCAAAATGATGGATATTTATATTTTTTGCGAATGGAATGGTTATTTTTTCAAATTCAATGGCAAGGATTGTTATTTGGGCTTTCCAAAAATTACATTACCGATTATTAGGTCTCAGAAGTCTCTCCAGTGAAGGAGAAGCAATGTGTTTCTCACTGCATTCTAACTCGGCCTCTATTTCTATGCCGTTTATCTCGTCTGCGTATCTTGGATCTGCGGATATCCTGTTTGGCTTCTGCAAAAAGTGTATGTGAGGGATTTGACTGACTGACAAGGCCCCCATAGAGGGACAAACGCCTGTTGGGGTCGCGAGACTGTCAAAACAGGTAACCGTGACCCTGAAACGTAAATGGCTAGTAAAGAAACACCGTGAATTTTAGCCAGTACAAGTCTGGGCGACTCATTTGCCGGTTTATCCACGTTAAAAAAGGGCGAAGCATGGGCGTAGCCAGCCATGTGCACAGGGTGGGGCAAAATTCTAGATAAATGTGCTCAGGGTGGGGCAAAATTCTAGTTTTTTTTTTTTGTGTCGTCTGACGATTTTCGAGTGTGAGGTTTCTTACGGATATTAAGTAGGTATTGTATTAGGTAAGTGCCTACATTATTTAATTTTGGTTAAAAGACACCTAATAAGTCGGAGTCTGGGTGGGGCAAGCACCCCACCCTGCCCCACCGTGACTACGCCCATGGGGCGAAGGAAGCAATCGGGGTGAGAACATCTTGGCAGTGTCTCTCGTCATGACGAACGTCTTCCAGGCTTTGCCCCAGAGTTCAATTAAGGAAGCGCTCCGCTATTACGAAGTTTCGAATTCCAACCATCTCCGGTGCACCGTCGCCATCGGAACCTGGCACACTGTTTCTGCTTGACCGAGCGCTTCGTGGTACAATCCTCCATTATATCGGCGTTGTCTACTACGCCAATGACATGTTATAACTGTAAAATAAATAGGTTTTCTTTCTTCTTAACGACGCGGAAGAGGACGTACCGTGACTAGTCACTACTGATAACAAATGAACAGGGGTTGAACAAATGAACAGGTCCTGCCACAGATCCAGCAATTACGCCTTGAGATGACGTCAATAAGGCCAAAGCCCTATGTTAGGTAAGGGTTGAAAACAAGTTTTGTTGTCATGTTTTATAAAGGAAACCGTTTACTCGTAACTTGAAACAAGTAGGTTCAAATCAAATCTCGTAGTAAGACTCGGTGTCGAGTACGGTTAGGCTCAGTAAGACTCGATAAGACTTGGTTAGACTCAGTCAGACTCGGTAAGACTTGGTAAGATTCTGACATACGGTAAGACTCAATCAGACTCGGAATCAGATTCAGTTAGTCTTGGTAGGACTCGGTCAGACTCGGAATCATACTCGTTAAGACTCCGTAAGACTCGGTAAGACACTGTCAGGCTCGGTAAGAATCAGTCAGACTCGGTCAGACTCAGAGTCAAACTCGATCAGACTTGGTAAGACTCGGTCAGACTTGGTAAGACTCGGTTAGACTTGGTAAGACTCGGTCAGACTTGGTAAGATTCGGTCAGTCTTGGTAAGACTCGGTCAGTCTTGGTAAGACTCGGTCAGACTCAGAATCATACTCGTTAAGACTCCGTAAGACTCGATAAGACACGGTCTGACTCGGCAAGACTCGGGCAGACTCGGCAAGACTCTGTCAGACTCGGTAAGAATCGGTCAGACTCATTCAGACTCGGAGTCAGACTTGGTAAGACTCGGTCAGACTGGGAATCATACTCGTTAAGACTCCGTAATACTCGATAAGACATGGTCTGACTCGGTAAGACTCGGTCAAACTCGGTAAGACTCAGTAAGAATCGGTCAGACTCGGAGTCAGACTTGGTAAGACTCGGTCAGACTCGGAATCATACTCGTTAAGACTCCGTAAGACTCGTTAAGACATGGTCTGACTCGGTAAGAAACGGTCAGACTCGGTAAGGCTCAGTAAGAATCGGTTAGACTCAGTCTGACTCGGTGTCAGACTCGGTCTGACTCGGAGTCAGACTCGGTCAGACTTGATAAGACTCGGTCAGACTTAGGAAAACTCGGTCAGACTCGATATCATACTCGTTAAGACTCCGTAAGACTCGGTCAGACTCAGTAAGAATCGATCAGACTCGGTCAGACTCGAAATCGTACTCGACACCGTAAGACTATAAGACTTGGTCGGACTCGAAGTCATGCTCGTTAAGACTCCGTAAGACTCGGTAAGACTCAGTCATACTCGGAATTAGGATCAGAATCGGAGTCAGTCTGACGGATACACTCAGATATACTCGGTTAGATTTGATCAGACAAAAATGTGCGGTCGCGCGTCCGCATCAGTTCTACTTTATAATTAATTAGAAAATGAAAATTTATGTAATAATCAAGGTTTTGATTGGAAAATTGAAAAAAAAAACAACGTATTTGGAAAAAACTGGAATATTTCCTACTTTTTCTAACGCTTTTAGTAATAGTTATTATTAAAGTGATTAAAAAAGTACTTTACGAATCGTATATTATCAGATTTCCATGTATTTCAATCATTTTTCTTGTAAAATAACAAAATTTACGATGAACAAATGTAACATAAACTGTAAGTAGTATTTATCCACTGTTTTGGATAAAAACTCGAGTAAAAATGGAAATTTATTGAGTATTTACTCATTTTGAGTATTTATCCGGATAAAAACCCATCACTACCTACGTATCATTCGTTTTTATTTTCTCGATCTTTTTATCCATTTCCAATTTTATTATTACGAAAATCTGACAGCCGCGATCTGAAAAAAAGTGTTATATGTCTAGCCTGTAAGAGCCACGCTGGCTGACTGATTCGTCAAGGAACGAAAGTAATGACACTACTTTTAAAAGGCAAAAGATGAGAGGACGATAGTGAATGAGTGCTCAGAATAAAACGGCGTATGTGCCCAAACATATTGACGTCTTTTTATGAGTTAAAATTGTTATTAATTAAAAAACTGTCTTTAAAGAATTTAGATACTAGTATTTTCTACAATTTAAAACAACTTCCTTTCAATAACTCATAGGAGTTATGCCATAAAGTCCAAAAAATAAAAAAACATAGACCGAACTTTGCATTTTTTTTGTATCGAGAAAATTTAATTGAATCGTGTTTTCAACTTTGTGAGAATTTAGATCATATAGTCAATAACTATATTCCAAGTTGTAAGATCTGTAGTCCAGTCATGTACGACAGAAAGTTAAATATAAAAACCGTATAAGTACTGACGTAGCCCGTTAAAATAATTAATTACGTAAATTGCTAGAGACATCCATCCTGATATAGATATAGAGAATGGACTGAGCTTTCTGAGCTGAGTTAAGCTTACTGTCTTTTTCTATGTCATTGTCTATCTATGTCTTACAGGAAAGAGAAAATTGGGCTAATAACTGTTATTTTCTCTCTGTCTAGAGAGTATTGCCAATGTCATACAGATGGTGCATGGTTCATTTTCTATGTCTATGTCGTAACCCTAATGCCACAAATTGTTAAAATATGAACATAACTTCAACAAAATATAAATAATAATTTCTTGATTCTCCCACCTTTTAAAAATATATTGAAGACCATGCTAATTTATATTTATCTATACGAATAATAATAATAATAATATTCCACAACTATCACACAACGCCATCTAGTCCCAAGCTAAGCAGAGCTTGTGTTATGGGTACTAGACAACTGATAAACATACTTATATATTTCTAAATACATATATATTATAGATAAATTACACCCAGACACAGAACAAATGATCATGCTCATCACACAAACATTTGTCCTGGGTGGGAATCGAACCCACGACCCCCGGCATAGCAGTCAGGGTCACTAACCACTAGACCGTCAGGCCAGTCAAATGAAATGATATGAATGAAATGTGAATGAAATGATATAATTATGTTGCATCAAGTGTTGTTTTGTTAGATTTTACTAGTCCAAGCATGTTTGCCGAGTGGCCATTGTTCTTTCTGTTTTGCTGTAGTTTACTGGCATGTTCTTGTTAAATTAATTAACAGATCCAACTCCACAATATTTTGTTAAAAACCATATTCAGAAATATTCCAGTTATTGAATATACTTACTTTTTACATTAAATTATTTATAATTAGCAAAATGAGTTCGCTATGAGTATTTCTGTAACAAGTTCAATATGGTATAAAAATGTATAGTGTAAAAATTGTAAAGAAAAAGGTTCATTCTACTCACTGAGCCACAATTAAGCACAGATAAGAGAACTGCCTAGACCCAGGAAATAATATTAATAATTTTACAAAACTGGTTTGAAAAACTAAGACCACAGTATACAAAATAAATTGTCAAATTAAGTTTGGTTAGCCCTTATAAACAAAACAGTAAATAACAAACATAATTATGTTTGATAACACAATATCTCCAATAGAATCCAATGAGACATTCAAACAAACCTTCAAATTGCTTTCCCTTAGAAATGACTTAATAAACTTTACAACTGCTTTGTTGTAATATATCCCTACATGTTACTGTAATAATAAAAGCACTGACTATTAGGATGCAGTCACACTGTGTGTAATATGTGTCAAGCAGACAGGTCAAATAATTCTCAAAAACAATATCGCGTCAGTACCTGAGCTCAGAACCAGAGTTCCGAGAGGTCAAATACCTCTAACGAAAAACCGCGCTGCTCTTTATTTCTCCCAATGGCATTCTGCCTGACCAAAGTCATAACGAGGACAACTCTTCATACGTTTGTTTCATAGGTCGGATCTTCGCCAACCTCGTAACTACTCTATAATATTATCGTGAGTTAGTTTCTGTTCAGATCGGCCACCGAGAACGAAATTGAGTTAAACCAAATAGTATTATCGTTCGAGGCTTGTTCTGATTTCAATAATTGAGTATTAAGATTGATTAAATAATAATAACGGCGGGCACGCCGCAATCGCGGCGGTAAGACCTCTATTTCAGAAATGGCTGGTGAGGTTCTCCTCACCGGACAGTGGAAACAGATGTTTCCGATTGGGCTTGAAGACACGGACACGGTTGAGCATACAGTGGAGATCTCACCACAGTGTCCTTACGGAGGATAAGTGGCGGTCGCCCTTCGCGTCCGGCTTTGATTGAGGCCATGCTGTGGGGCGAGACGGAATGGAAGGCAGCCACCTCCTTTCGCATAGCAATCATGCTAGCGAAAGAGGTGGTAGAATGCGTGAGGGAGAGGACAACCTCCACCTCACAACCTATCCGCCGCGGGAGATCAGAAATCGCCTCGCGACTTCCGATGCCGAGGGCATGCAGAAGGCGAATAATGGGTGTCCCGCCGTCTGATCATGGCAAATACCCGGGTCTGCGACGAGCGCCTCAAAGAACAGTTTGCAACCTGACTCATTTGATGATTTAACCACCCAAAAAAAGTGCAATCACAATAAATGAGGTGCGATCATCAAGTATGATAACAATGTATCTAAATCGATATCTCTGGTATCGTACAATTCTACAAATGGCGGCAACCGGTCAACATTAGAGCCTTAACTCCACGCAATGCTTCCAAGCAATACAGATGGCCTACCATTACGAATAAAAGCGTGAGTAGTTACGCTCAGGGAACGAGATGGCGCTAGACGACTAGTATAGCTCTGTCTTTTTCCCACAGCCTAAAGATTCACGCTTAAAGTCATGGCAGGCCACCTGTAGTCTGAAAACTACCCTTACAGATGGTGTAGGCATAGGGGCACCAGCAGATCACAGAACAGTGGCAAGGTCTTGCGAAAGGGCTAACGTTTTTCGACACTTAGTACGCTACGTAACATCTTTTCCGCAAACAGCTAAGAAGCCGTAACAGTTGTTCAAAATATCCTGGAGGAAAATAATGTTAAAATTACTCTCCTTCGAACTTTTGAGGAAAGACACAAGCTGTGTTATGCAAATTTGTCCCTACGCAACCCACTAGTGCCACTAGCTTAAAATCATTGATCTGGGCGAGTTGCCATGGTTTACCTGGAAATATTTAAATACAATCTGACAATCCTTGGGTGGGCCTAAGCAAGGAAAACATGATTGTGGAGTTTGCTTAAGAAACTCCACCTGAACTTTACAGTCCAGGGCAAAGTGATATTAAATCATCAAACGAGGCTTCTCGTCCTAGGTGGAGAGGAATGGACTGTCAAACTCTTACTGCCTTAAAGCCCACCGAGATCCTTCGGTTCCTATTTGTTTTCACAGGGCCCGGACAGCTAGTCACGGCATAGACAGTCACGATACTCTAGCAGGCGTTTGGCTTTATGCACCCATCAGTATGCTCACAACTCAATGTGACTTGATTATGTAAATGCCTCTCGTGTTGATATAAATGCCATTGACAAGACACTAATCTGTGACAGTGACCTTCCGCTTTCGGCCCCTGGTACAGAGCGAGCATGGAAAGCGGACATTTTCTCGGAAGCTGTAATGAGAGCGAAGAAGACCGAACTCGTGAGGGACAGGCGATCCTCATGCCTCAGCTACCGCGTCAGTACCCATCTGACAGTGTTCAATGCATATTTTTAGTTGGTCTCGTAATACTCAACAGTCCTTTAACCATAGTCTATCAGATTAACAGTTATTGACACAGTAGTTTAGGTCAGGTAATCATAAAGATCGTCCAGAAAATCTAATCAAAATCTTCAGCTTTATAAAATTTAGTTCAATTAAAGATGTAAGTTCCTGTGACATTTCAAAGCATAATCAGTTTCACAATCAATAAAATAATTAGTTTCTCTGAGGTTTCTCTTGAAGCGGATAACAAAATGCAGGCCCATTTGTTCTAACGTTACGGTAAGCAATACTTTAAGGGCATATACGAGTAGTTATCAACTTTCTTTGGGATGCTCTAAATGTCCAAAATAAAATGTAATGCGTGAAAAAACTGGAAAATATGTGAGAACTTCACATTCTTAACAAGTAACAAACACTTTTCCGAAAATCGCATGAAAATCGGTTCTGCCAAACGCGAGATAATCGTGAACAAACATACAATCGTCTTTGAAAACCTACGATCCAAGAAGGCAAAAAAAATATCTATCACAAAAACTACTGAACCGATTTAGATGAAATTTCCATTATTCCCTAAGTTGAACAATACCTAGTACTTACATACAATAAAAAAAGAATTACTTAAATCGGACTTGTAGTTCCGGAGATATGCGAACACAAACATAAAAACATACATACTACACTTGAAATATGGCACATTTGTTCAGACGCTGATATAGACCAACATAATTATAAGAAAACTGGGCAGTTCTGAAAGTATAACATACACGGGTCGAATTGATAACCTCCTTTTTTTTGAAGGCGGTAATTATTAGCTAAAGAAAAAGTCGACCAGTCACCACAAGTACACCCGTTCACGAGTATAACGCAAAGATCAGCTATTGTCCCCCACGTCATGTGAGTGGGTAGGAGTAGGAGGCAACCCGACCCTCGACGCTACCGCAAGCAATGTCAACTAAGGGAGGGAACATGACAACTTGCTGCCGGTTCCTCAGTCAAAATAACTACTAAAATAAGATTATAAGTCAAGATAGAGTAATGAAATAGTTATTTGTTATGCAAGGCTGCAAAGTTGATTTTTGGCGCGAGTACTTGAATTGAAAACTGAGCGAGCGAAGGATTCTAAGATTGAACCGCGAGAGAAACGAGCGGTTCAAATATAGAATCCTGAGCGATGCGAAATTTTCAAAGGTACGAGACGCAGAAAAACTTTGCGGCCGAGTGCAACACACAACTTTTCACCTCACACAGCGAGGAAATGAAGTGGGGGCGGCTCGCCTGCCAGTGTAGAAAAGTAGAAAACAATTGAATACAAGACGTGTTCGAATTTTAAACAACACTTTGTGCTCTAGAGCACAAAATGGAGTTTTGCGCTCAGATTTTGAATGAGAAATAGAATCTTTCCGAGCGGGTGAGGTGAAAAAGTTATTTGTTATGCAAGGCTGCAAAGTTGTTTTTTGGCGCGGAAAATGCAGTTTTGCGCTCAGATTTCGAATGACAAAATAATAGAATCTTTCCGTGCGAGTGTACGTAAATGATTTAAAAACTTATCAATCGTCAAGGCAGTGAGTGTATTTTAGACATAAGTTAACGGTTTCTTTGTAATAATGATCTTTTTTTATCAACACAGTAATTTCGTATTGCTGAATATAGTGCAATTGTTGAGACTTAAAATCCAGTGAAACATAGAAAACAATCAGTTTTTATAATTTCGAATAGATTATGGCTCAGTAGAAGTTAAATAACATAGAAAAATAGCAATATCTTGAAAATCTACTATTTTCATAAGTTTGCCGTATGTCATTACTTCCCACAGGGCCGTCTTTACCAGGGGGTGCAAGGGGTGCAGTGCAGGCGCCTGGCGAGCGCTGAATTTTTGGATACCTATTTCATTAAACTTAACGCCATTGCACAGTTTTTAACCGACGAAAAAAAAGGAGGAGGTTCTCAATTCGACATGTATTTTTTTATATACTTTGTGTGAAAAAAAAATAGTCATCAACAATAATATTTTTTTTACTTTTATTATGCTTTCGGCGCTTGTCATACCGCATTACTACAACAAATAACAATTTTATTTAATACAACACGCGCGCGGCAAAATCTCTAATCCAAAAAGAGTGTATTTATGTACGTTTGACACGTTGCCACCCGGTCGTCCGCACTTTTTTCTTTTTTTTTTTTGGCGTGGTAAAACCATCAACTGAGTCCTTCCACCCCGGGCAAGGCGGGTGAGACTGTCATACTCGTACTGACTAAAATCCACGGTGTCCTTCAATAACCCTTTACGTTCCGGGGTCATGGTAATTAGATAAGTCCCGCGACCCCGGCAGGCTTTGCTGGCCCTCTAGAGGGCGCCCTCTTATCATCTCCCCGTCTCCCCGTCTTCATGCTGACGTTCTTTAAGGCGCGCGTGGAACACAATGCGCCGTCGACCTGGGCATGGTCCATGGTCGGACAGCGAGTTGCCCTTAACTCGCTGCCCGCATGCCCGCGCCTGCGGTGGCTGCGGTGATCGTCAGCCGACGTCGGACGCCTACCATGACTGTCGTCTACCACTGCGGCTGGGGTGGAGGGAGGACGCTAACCTCTCCCGCACGCGGCCCGCCTCCTCCTTCGCGAGCATGACTGCTTCGCAGAAGGAGGCGACCGCTTCCCACTCCGTCTCGCCCCGCAGCATGGCCTCGACCAATGCCGCAGGCGCAAGAGGTCTCCGCCTATCGCCGCCGTGAGGACACGGCGGTGCTCTGTCCAAGCGGGGCAGTCCTGCACCGTATGATCCACCGTGTCCTCAGGACGATCCTCGCAGTGGTGACACCCAGGCGTTTCTTCCTTCGTCATCAGACACAAGGTACCTCCCGAAACATCCGTGTCCGGTGAGGACTTGCGTCATGCGGTAGGTCAAGACGCCACCCGTGACGCCTATCCAGCCACTCCTCAAAGAGGGGTCTTACCGCCGCGATTGTGGCGTGCCCGATGAAAGGGGTCCGGGCATGCGGGCGGCGAGTAAAGGGCAACTCGCTGTCCGACCATGGACCATGCCCGGGTCGACGACGGCGCGTTGTGTTTCACGCACGCCTTAAGGCGGCGCTAGTCGCGAGCTCGAACTCACTGGCATGCATGGTCAAAAACCATGATATTTCACCGGAAATCGAGCCATATTGTTCATGTGTGCGCGAGGGTCATCCCCCCGTGGAGAAAACAGGGGAAAACATTATTCAGTGAGATGCACGATCATTCAGAGCAAAAGGCGCGCGTGAAAAAATACGAAAAAGCCTTTGGAAGAAGGGGTTTTACGAAAAAACCATTGCACCAATTAATTTCAAATAAAATTTATTAAATTCTTCGATAAATTTGCTGTGTCGGTACGGACTTCGTTTTGGAAATTTGATGCTTCTTTGGCTTCTAATTTACACCCAAAGTTGTGTTAAAATTAGCAAAAAAAACGAATCTTTAGAAGCTCGTAACTTTTTATTAATGGTTCCATATTTTACAATTCTGCTTCCGTACCGACAAAATTTATAATGAGACAAAACGATACCAAGTTTAATTGACTGGAATGGAAGAAGAAAACGTGTTTCGTCGCCTGTACATCCCTATTTACTAAAACAAAAACCTGAGAACCTTTTTTTTTGCGTTGTAAAATCATCAAATGAGTCCTCCCACCCAGGGCAGGGCGGGAGGGACTGTCAGACTTGTACTGACTAAAATCCACGGTGTCCTTCAATAGCCCTTTACGTTCCAGGGTCACGGTAATGGAATAAGTCCCGCGACCCCGGCAGGCTTTGGCCCTCTATAGGGGGGCCCAGTCATCTTGCTGACGCTCTTTGAGGCGCGCGTGGAACACAACGCGCCGTCGACCCATAAGTGCTCACCCAGCCACAGACCAACCTCGACAAACGCGGCTTAACCTTGAAGATCGACGTGTGCGGCTGTTATTATATACTCTTTAGTCACAAGCTTCTCAGGTTAGACACGCCGCAATCGCGGCGGTAAGACCCCTCTTTGAGGAGTGGCTGGATAGGCGTCACGGCGTCTTGACCTACCGCATGACGCAAGTCCTTACCGGACACGAAAGTTTCGGGAGGTACCTGTGTCTAACGAGGAATGAAGAAACGCCTGGGTGTCACCACTGCGAGGATCGCCCTGAGGACTCGGTGGAGCATACGGTGCAGGACTGCCCCGCTTGGGCAGAGCACCGCCGTGTCCTCACGGCGGCGATAGGCGGAGACCTCTCGCGCCCGTCATTGGTCGAGGCCATGCTGCGGGGCGAGCGAGAGAGACTGCGAACGCGAAGCAGCCATGCTCTCGAAGGAGGAGGCGGGCCGCGTGAGGCCCTCACGCGGCCCGCCTCCTCCTTCGCGAGCATGACTGCTTCGCGTCCTCCCTCCACCCCAGCCGCAGTGGTAGTAGACGCCCACAGCTTCGACTTCGCCAGACGATCTTCGGCCACCGTAGGCACGGGCGGCGAGTAAAGGGCAACTCGCTGTCCGACCATGGACCATGCCCGGGTCGACGGCGCATTGTGTTCCACGGGCGCCTCAAAGAGCGTCAGCCTGATGACACAACTGGGCATCGCGCATCTGAGAGGATCTGGATGGCAAAGCAAAAAATAAGGAACATGGTAAATTTTACCCGACTACGGCAAAGCCAAAAGGAGGGTTATGATTTTGACCGGTATGTATGTATGGTCGTTCCCTCATAACTTCTAAATTACTTTCATTAAATGACAAATGAGGTAGATACGGCAAAACTTTCTTAGGAACCTTAAGCTCTTTTTTGATGTTGACAATTTTGGCGTTTTTATTTTTTTGGTCAAGCCAAGTGTTAGTCATCCACAAAAATGAGTGAAATTGACCAATTTTTTTAAACCGTTCGACTCTGTTTCATGTAAAGATTATTTCATTGTATCGGAAGAAAAAAATCGGGACGGCGGAAGTTGTTCAATTTTACCAAATTCTTTTTCATACAAATTGTATGAACGAAAAAAAATTACCATTTTTTACCAATATCTAATAGCCGTGGCGTGGTCATAAGCCACCTAGCCAATAAAGATTGTGTTCAACAACCGCAGGTGGCACACGACCACGGCCATTAGATATCAGTCAAACGAATATTGTTCTTTAACTTTTCAGCACGAGTTTTTTTCGTAGTCGGGTTTTAGTTATTTTTATAACTTATTTTTTTTAATCAGTAAGAGTGACAGTCCCAGCTTTACACAGGGCGACAGGAATTATTTGATACCACCCAAAAAATCCCACTGCTCAGGGCTTCTATCTGTAACTTTTCAACAGTTTTGGCGCCTCCCAGTCAGCTCAAGTGTTTGTAAAGAATACATTGGCTCACAAGCACTTTAGGTTGCTTTTTCTGTACGAATTTTTCGAGTATGATTTGTTGAACTACTACGTCTGGGAGCTTTTATACCACTACTCCAAATCAAGTCCTGGCCCACCTACTATCAGGACAGTTTGAGCGCAAGAAAAAAGTGGTACAGAAGTCAGCAAGGTATTTAACCTTAAATGTTATCGCGCCTCGTCAATTGCGCAGGTTCCTTTGTCTTATTACTGATTGTAGAAACGCGCTTCTGCGCCCCAAGCGTTCTTCAAATGGCACATCATCTTATCGTTTTTCACGCATGGAGATTTGCTGGCTGTAAAATGTACTGGTTGTAACGGGAATTACGTGAAAGCTCTAATTCGAAAGCCTTGTTATCATCATTGTTTTGTTTTGAGTTATAAATCAGAAACTTTTCCAGTATGGGATAGTGGTCTACACTACACAATCCGTTCTATGATCACTGCGGGTTGGGGCAATATTATTTTTCTTTATTTTCTTCAATAAGGGTGCTTTCGTGTAATCTAACGACACCTCTCAAGTTAAAATCCATCAAGCCGTTTAGGCTGCAGAGCAACACAAAGAAATATAGGTACATACATACATACCCTCGAAAAACAACCCTCCTGGCGCAGTCGGGTAAAAAGTCTGTGAGCCCCTTTTTTGTATTTTATTGTTATGGCGCGGGCGGTAACATATACCTATACATCATCTGTGAAAATTTCCGCGGTCGTAACTATCACGGTTCATGAGATACAGCCTGATGAAAGACGGACGGACAACAGAGGCTAAGCAATTGGGTTCCGTTTTACCCTTTGAGTACGGCACCTAAAATAGTCGTAACGTAATAAATAAAAAATAAAAAAAACTTAACATTAGCATTTACAAAATTATTTCTCTGTTTATTTCTTGGCTCATGCTGCAAAAAGTATCAAATTCAAATCTCTGATGAATGTTATTATAATATTCTTCTGAGCATTTCCGGAACTTCGACCATAGACAAAAAGTGTTCCTCGAAAGATCGCGCCTCCAGAAGTTTAGATTCTATGGTTAACCTGTTTTGGTTTGCACGCCATCTATCAGATGTGAACACTAAACTTTGCTCCGTGCGACGCTCCCTTGTATGGGAAATTTTAACGCAGGCGCTGTGGTCGGCGTACGTCCTTTGTTCGAAACAAGTCAACATTGTATTATTTGAGTTTGGATCTTTCTAGTGTTATTTCGCAGCCTAAGAACATTTTAGTGTAAGAAATGTGCTTTTTAAATGTTGTGGTTAGTGTTTATGTTATATAGAACTAGTGTTTCACGTAAAAAGTGTTATTTTCTCACGATAAGCTTTCGTTGTAGTACATGACTGAGCTTTAGGCGGATTGTACGCATGAAACCCTTGAGCGACTTTTTTTTCGAATCTGATGTTAAGGATATGGGCCCCGACATGGTGAGTTTTATGGTTTTATATAGTAGAATATACAAGTTGGTTCCAGTTTTAAGTCATGAAGTTACTGAATTCCTGGTTTTTTCGCGCAACAGGTCCGTTTTTGTTTTGTTTACTTGTCACCGGCGTCCGCCATTTCTGATTCAGAATTTGTTCACCGGTGTAGACTTGAGTTTTTTTTGGGGATGTAGCGTGGGAAGTCGAATTTAGATGAAGAATTGCGTGGATGTTATCATAATGATATCTCTCAGTCACTGATTTTGTTAAAATGTTCTTAGTGTTTCTCAGTTTGGTCTGTTATTGTCGCCATTCAAGCGACAGCGGTGTGACCAATTACCCATGTATTGATAGTTCCCATGTATTTAAAATACAATTTTATTACAGTATGGACCTATTTGATATTCTTGAAGCAATTCTGTGTTCATATGGTTGAAACTGGCAACGACAAACATATTATTTACTAAAAAAATGCATTTTCATCTTAGCAATGAATGGTTGGCTAATCAACAATGAAGGTGCTGATTTTCTACTATTTTTCAACTAAAGTAAACACATTTTCTAAATAAAATGTGTACCAACAATTTATGTGATCAAGTGCAATGTGGATCTGACACAGTGCAATGAACTGCAAATGCTTGTAAAACTCACATTGCTATAATCACTTCAATTCTAAGTCATGTATTCAGTTATGTTTTCTTTATAACCAAAAACTTTTCATTTTGCTGTTAACTATATGAAATCCTAACCTATATAGCAAAGTGCATTAGTAAAACTGCAATAGGTAGTTGTGTTAGCAAACAATGATACACTATGGTTGTGATTTCCACCTCAGATTAGTAACAATTGATTGAAATTATAACTGAATAAAAATATGTTGCTCAAGGTTCTCCAATACGCATTGCCTTGCATTAGAGTCAACATTTACATGTTCGTGGTATATCATAGTTTTTTGTGAATTCATAATCTGGCTTGTTGTTTTACCTGAATCAACATTAAAAACTACAATCTCCAAACTTCAAATTTACATACAATACAATTTCAAGGAAATATACTTTAGTACCTATCCATCTTGTGTTCCATTCCTTCACTACATGTTATGATAATAATAAGTGACAACACATGCATAAATTAACTGAAACCTATCCATACATACCTATGTAGTAGTCAGGTCAGGTTACATCTTGATAGCGTCACTGCATCATGTTATTAAAACTTCCTTCTCCCTAACTTAAATAACAACAATATTTTAAAGAGGAATGCCCAAAAATATATGGAGCAAAAACCCAGAATTGATTAAAACGACTTATGTGTGGCAAGGTAGAGTATACATACTATAACCCAAATCCAATAATAGTTTTCGATTAAACCATCACCAAGTAAAAAAAAATTGTAACTGATAAGTGACGATTTTTTATAATGTTTCAAGTCAACTATATAAATAATGTTTCAAATCAGCTATTTCCTTAAGTTTGCCGTATATGATTACTTCCCAGAATTTGATCCTTATTAGCAACACTATCAAATGGTGTAATAATACAGGGTGTGTTTTTTTTCCAAAATTAGCGGGTTCGATTCCTGGCCAGGATTATTGATTTTTCTAAATCCAATGATGCAGTTCTAGTTTTCTTTAAAATTGGGCTCCAGATTCCTTTCAACGTTTTTTGATATTCCTCATAGTTTCGGATATAGCCATCCACGCCTAGTTGAAAAATTTTCACCCTGTATATGCTGCTGGCCTGTTTGGTTATGGTTTTATGCGAAACGAATAGCGTATTTATGTCCTCTGACTTAAGGTCTATTTTGTTGTTCATAAATTATTTTAATCGACTCTGGGTTTTTTTGGGCATTCCTCTTTAGTACTTATGGCACTCACATAGAAAATTATCTATAGACATTGTATGCAGTGTTTGCTCCACAAAATAAAAAGGGGTTTTAATATTTTGTATATAATATTATGTTATTTGAGGTCGGTTAAAAATGATGTTCTGAGTATGCTTTTTTTTTTTTTTTTTTTTTAATTTTTTTAGGTGGTAAAATCATCAAATGAGTTCTCCCGCCCTGGGTGGGGCGGAAGGGACTGTCAGACTCTTACTGACTAAAATCCACCCGTGTTCCTTCCTATACCCTTTACGTTCCGGGGCCACGGTAACCTGGGTTAAGAAGAAACCCGCGACCCCAGCAGGCATTTGGCGCGAAACACGACGCGCCACCGACCCGGGCTTGGTCCTTGGTCGGACGGCGAGCTACCCATAACTCACCGTCCGCAAGCCCGCTCCACCGCTGTGCCCTCTGCTAATCAGAGGGACACGTGTTGGAGCGTCCACACGACAGGCTATTCGCATACGGGCAAAGAGACCCCTTAGGCACACAGTGCCTAAGGAAGAGTTTTTGCCCGCATCCCAGGGTGCACCGGCCCGAAAAACTGGTCTTCCCCCCGGACGTATCCGAGAGGGAACTCCAGTCCACGGGCGCACGTGGAGGTTTACTGTCATAGCACCCCATGTTCTGAGTATGCTTGCAAAATAATAATGTGATTACAATAAACATTTTCCGTTAAAATATTTTTCTATCTTAGAGATGAAAAAGACTTCAGTGCAAATATAGAGTTAGACTATACTTGTAAACAAAAGACAAGTAAATTGGTAGAGTGCACTCATGACAATTCATTGTGTTGTGTCCAAAAATTTCTATGACATAGTTTAGTGACCAATCAGCTGTTTTGTTATATTAGTCATTAAGGTGCATTCACACACATCAGTCATGTCATGTCACCGAATGAAACTTGTAAGGAAATATGACAGTTTTTCATACACAACTATAACACTCCTGTGTTTTCTTTTTTAAATAAGAAGAAAATATTAGAGTGTGCTTATAAAATTTTATGAAACCACATCACTGAATTCCATAATTCTTGTGATACAGTTTCAAAAAATTTGACCTGAAACAAGTTCTAAAATAAAACAGTAGGTAATGACTATAATTTGCTGTAACATTGTCAATCAGTATTGGTTTTTCATGGCCATGTCAGCAACTTACAGTTGGTATGGAATGAAAAACACAAAACTGTTCAAACACTTGCAACTATTTGCAAAAATATGCTGAAGTTGATTGCCATGACAATTTCTGAGTATATTTGCATTGGTTTCCAAGCTATACATGCATCAGTATGTGCAGGATACAGGCATGTGGTTTCATGCTTTAGTTGCTAACTTTCTTATCTACATCTCTGAACCGAGAAGCTTAGTAAGTCATTGTTGGAATGATACTCAGTGTAGGCACTATAGGTGTAGTAAAATAAGTGTAGTGTACTCTGACAATGGTAGACTGTTGTTGAGCCTATGCTACCCTAGTACCCTTGCAAGTTTTAAATTAGATTGCCTACTTGTATTTTTATCTCTTGATGTGTAACTGCATGCATTCAGAAGATCTAGAATTACTAGCACCATTTTTATATCTCTAGTTGCTGAAACTGCTAAACATATTTAACCCTTTGAAAAACATAATAGTTTATTTAGCACCAAACAAACTTAATTAAATTATGTATTTGTGTTTTAATCATGTCTCGTAATAATCATTTAGAAGAATGTTACTTTTATTGAATGATCATAATCAATTATTCTATTGTGATCATTCACCTGAATTTGGATATCTATAGATTTTATGGGTCATAATTATGAATTATTTTGTATCTATACTTAATATTATAAAGCAGAAGAGTTTGTTTGTTTGGTTGAACGCGCTAATCTCAGGAACTACTGGTTGGACTTGAAAAATTCTTTTTGTGTTGGTATAAGCTATAAAACATCACGCTATCATCAAAAGGAGGAGAGCAGTAAAGAGAAATGTTTCAAAATCGGGAAAAGTATTCCTTTTCGAGAGCTTCAGTTGCGTGCGCTGCGTAAACGGTTAAAGATACGCAAAAATTACGTAGGTACTACGGAATTATTGCTGATAAAAAGTTCTAAAATAAAGTCCGCGAGAGCATATATCTATCTTTTAAAGTTAAGTATCTCTCTCACTCATGGCAAACATACCCACTATCCATCTTTCTCATCATTTTGCCTTATAATTAAGAACCTACCTAGAGCTTGTGCGAATCAAAAACATTTTAACTGAGCAAATATCGGGTTACTTGAGGTTTTAATTTTTTTACTCTTTTTTATTGTATGGAACTAACAAGTATTGTACCATTTTAGAATTCTGATTAAATGCGCCAACTTTTAATGCCACTAGCCAAGGCATTCTCGTACATTTTTTTTTAAAGGAGGGCCTGTCAAAGTCGACTAATCTTGAAAATTTTAAATTCGTAGTTTAACAAATAGTCTCAATTCTCGGAAACTTGAGGCAATTGTGTCATTATTTTTTATTGGGATTCTAGAAATGTTATTAAGGATTACGTTTCCAAAGTTCAAATGAACAAAAATAAAAAAGAATAACCACAATAACCGAAAAATGGTACAGTTTGATCAAATTTCTAGGTTTTTCTTAAAATGCCCATAATTTTCAAACTGCATGGGATAGATGTTTTTTCAAATTTTTCTCGTGTTGGTTATGATCAATCCTGTCACCCCGTTTCGTCTTGACGTTGAGTTCTGGGACACCCTGTATAGGAATGATGTCTTAGCTAGAGTTGTTCAGCTTTATGGGCACTCTCTTTTTACGTATAAAAATTGACGATCCGGAACACCTGATGTGGAACTTTAAGAACCCAGCTACACTATAACAAATACAGGAATGACGTATTAGCAAGAGTTGTTCAGCCTGATGACGATGAGCACTCTGTTGATGTATAAAAATTGAAGATCTGGAACACCTGCTGTGAAAATCCAAGAGCCCAGCTACTACCTACTATAACATACCTATATAGGAATGACGTCTTAGCAAGAGTTGCTCAACCTGATGAGCACTATCTATTGATGTATAAAAAATAGATCTGGAACACCTGTGGTAATCAAAGCTATCACTAATTTCACTGTGTAATTATAAAATAACATAAGTTGGGAGTACCTCCACGCAGTGAAGGCGGTAACAGTTTAGGACTGATTTTCGATGACGAAGATTATATGAATAAAAATTTGACTATACGGGCCAAAACTCCCATTAATTTTTTTACCCCGCTCTTGCAATTGGGCATCAGACGTTTCAGATCTTCGATTTTGACGATATATAAGCAACAGGATCCGCGTACGAAGTCGCGGGCAGAAGCTAGTTTAGAAATATTCTACTCTATTGCTATCCAGTTCATGTTACGAATCTGCTAAAGTGGCCCTTTTAGACTCCCAGGACTAATAAGTAACAACCAAGTGTTGATGGAAACACCTATAGACTTCAATAACTTACTGCTGCATAATTGTTACTGGATAAAAATGAGTTAAAAAAGGCAAATTCATAAAATAAGGGGCTAGTTAGTAGCTTCTAGCTTGTAACTGATTCATGCATGCCAAAGCAGCCTAAAATTCTACTGAATTATAAAAAAAAATCCTAAATGTTTTAGTGTAACTCGTAATCAGTTTTTTTTTTTATCATTTCTTGTATTTCAAGCAAATAATTCACTCTTTCATTGTTTCTTCTAATAGGAATTTTTAGAAACTGTTTTATCGTTTTTAGATTGCACCTGCTGCAAAAAAACTATGGGACAAAGGCCCCGGCGCTGGCGGCGACAGCAAGGGTCCTCCCCACCTGCCGCCGCTACAGTTGAACCCTGAGCAGATGTGGCGTGATCCGACCTGGTCCGCGCAAGGTTCGTTACTCTTCCACATTTATGTTATATCATCGGAAACTATGACGACACACCTTTATACTAATAAAACTAAACATGGTTTTCTTTATTTCGTTGTTCATGTGTTCAAAGAAAGATGATCAATCAACTGTTCTGCTAACAGTTGATTGACATCTTTTCTTTGATAATTTTACTAAGGCTTAGATAAGCCTAGGAACCAACAATCAAATAATTACTTCCTTCAGGGGCAGAATGTCAAATTCTCAAAATGTGTCTCTCAAATCGACGTTTTGAGAATTGGACATTGTAACAGTCAAATGTGTCTTTTTGTGAATCTGTTCTATTTGTTAAACAAAATTGGTATTATTACAGCCGTGGAACACAATGTCGGCGTGCCAATGATGGGCACGCGACGCGGTGTCGCGTTCCCCGGCGGCGATGCCGGCAACATTCTGTCACCCCGTGACACTGCTGGACTCGGCGTTAAAATGGTGGAATATGTTCTTGGAGGATCTCCCACAGGTATGATTTGCGCTTTAGGTACTACTATAGAAGTCCTTCGAAATTTTGAATATTACACCAGACTCTGCTTATCTTCGAGTTGGATTTTATTTTTAATGATTATTTGAAAGAATTTTTTTTTTAAATTAAAATTCATGTTTTATCGTTATATTTAATTCTTAGTTTCCTATAAAATCTATGTTCAAACTTTATTTTGGTTTTATAATAATAATAATTTTCCTTGTATAACATTTTGTTGCAGTTTCATCAAGAATTAATTATTCACATCTCGTAGAAGCAGGTGGTGTAGCTACTGGTGGAGGTGAAAAGGTACCCGGAGTGGTCGCTGGATTACGAGGCATGGTCCTAGAGGAGCGTCCTGAGGACAAATCAGCCTCTCCATTCGAAAAGGACTTGCACGAAATGCATGAACATGGATCTCTACCTAATGGACTTCATAATGGACAAGAAGATGACAAAGCTTTTAAGTAAGTATTGCATTGGAAGGGGAACGATTTTTTTTTATAACACTGGAGTTTATCCAATTTCGTGGGTGCGTTTAGAACATTTTAGGTCAAATAGCCAGTCCAGGAACAACTAACCATAAAAATATTTGTTACGTTTGGGAATCGGACTTGTGACACGCAGCTCCAATTGCCCAGCCTCTGCGAAATTGTTAGACCAATTTTCGAGATTTTAAAAATCAGTTTATGATATTTCTGCTAGTTTAAAGTTCTTTTTCCAGTTTTGACTCATAAAAATTGGCCATCTGACAGTAAAGCAGCTGTTTCAGTCGCTGCTGTTGCGACTCGTTACTACCAATGACGCAAAGTGTTATTTAAATGAATAGGCAATAATAGAGACTTATAAAGGATGTCAAGAACTGTAATAAAATCTTATTTCATATGTCTTGTTTGTATGGCAGGAAAACTAAAAATATTTCTTAAGAGGTTCTGTTCATATCAGCTATTGAATGAAAAAGAAAAACAATTTACAAGTATAATAAATTCATAAGTGAGTTTGATGTGATTCGTCATTTATTGATTAGTGATCATCATCATCATCATCATCATCAGCCTGTATTCGTCCACTGCTGGACATAGGCCTCTCCCAATGTGCGCCACTGAGCCCTGTCTTGAGCTTTCCTCATCCAGTCTCTGCCGGCCGCCTTTCGTAGGTCGTCACTCCACCTGGCCGGCGGGCGTCCCACACTACGTTTACCGAGTCGCGGTCTCCACTCAAGGACACGTCTACCCCAGCGGTTGTCTGTCCTGCGAGAGATATGGCCAGCCCACTGCCACTTCAGCTTACTAATTCTTTCTGCTATGTCGGCAACTTTGGTACTCTGCCGGTGATTAGTGATATTAGTATGTAATTATAAGAGATGGTGATTGAGATGTAGGTCACTTAGCAACACATTACGAGACGGCCCAAACTCGATGAGATTTGTTTAATCTTTAATAAGATTATAATGTAAATGGAACACAAACAATAACCGATAAATAAATCGCCCAAATGTCAAATCTAATCTTTATCAATACACAAATTACTACGTAAGATCGTCGCGAAGGCCACCGAGTTGCGAGTGCGAAACCGTTCGGCGCATGGCGGAGGTACGTCGGCGCGAGGTAGCGACAGCGTGCGTGCGGCGGTGGGTCTGGCGGGCAATAACCGCGCGTGGATCATGGCCTCTGTCAATGCCACTCGCCGCGCAACCTGCGCGCCCGCACCGCCGGGACACTCCATGTTTTATCGAGCGTCGAGCGCTCGTTATGATTCACACGGTAAACAGATTTCCTCTGATAAAGCTGCGGCGTTTGTGTAGCGATCGGAGTTTTATCTGTTTCCTAAATTCAGCTGATATTTTTATTGGGTTAAGAAATGCAATTAACGATATTGAAATGAAGTTGCAGTATTATTATGGTTACTAGTCGAAGAGGCAGCAGCTGCATAGCAACTATGCAGAAGACGAATTCAAATATTTCGGTAGAACCGAAACCAAAAATGGTCATTAATCTAATTAAATATTCACTCTTAACGCATTGACAAAAAAACAACAACAAACATTAACGTTTTTGCATGTCATATTACTGCCATAACTACACAACTCGGTTCAGTAAGGTTCGGTGGCCAAAAAATACTGATTATTTAGCTGCTTTATTTTTTATCGTGATTCCGCCAGTATGAAACTGATTCAGGTACCCTTATATTTTTTTAAACACTATACTAATTAGATTACAATGCAATGGTCTTGTCTGATCATAGTATGTAATGCAAGGATTATTTTAGCAGATAGTTTTCTGTAGTTTGTTTGTACCTAGACCCGGGCCCCTAATCCCTGTAGTTTCGCCCGAAGTTACGGGCGTTTTCTGGTACGTATAATTAGACAGTAAAGTTCCAAACAAAAGTTGAATGAGAACACGATTGGATAGTTGCCCTCACTCCTGATGTGTTTTTAAAACTAAAATAATTTATCCATTGTGCTTCATTTCGTAGTTTGAAATAGTGATGCATCCGATACCGATATATTGCCGATTTTTCGGGTTAGCCGATATATCGGTATCGACGATATTTTATAACCGATTCAACGATACTTTTTAATTAAAAAAAAATACTTATTCCAAAAAAGTTTCCAAATGAGTTCTGTCGCATCGGAGAGACTATTTTCCAGCGCAGGTCTTATTCAAACAGACTTGCGATATCGCCTTTCTC
Organism: Agrotis clavis; assembly: GCA_954870645.1. Lineage (NCBI taxonomy): Eukaryota > Metazoa > Arthropoda > Insecta > Lepidoptera > Noctuidae > Agrotis > Agrotis clavis. The sequence goes on along the minus strand of OX940919.1, from coordinate 3,547,061 downwards.
TGAAAATTTGAAGATTACTTTGTTTTTTAAACAAAAATCTAATTAATGTTAAAAATTACTAAAATGTATAATTATCTATTATCAGCCTATGTTACAACTTTTATATTAGTAAAAAAATAATCTGACTTGTGATTTATGTATTTTATCTTAATTTTTTAATTCACAATATAAGCGTATCGGTATCGCCGATATTTTTATAAGAGTATCGGTATCGTATCGGCGAAAAGGCGTATCGATGCATCTGCATCCCTAGTTTGAAACAACTTTTGGACTGGCCTACATTTTTGTTGACTGATTAAGGACGAGTTGTTTAATCAGTAGTAAAGCAAAGTATTTGTTAAAATAAAATCAAATAAGTAAATTTTTTAACAAATCATTAAAATGCGCATAGGATTTAAAGTCATTGTTAGTTGAAGTGCTGAAAAACAGTTGGTCCTATGAGAACAGATTCCCATTTGTGCGGTATGTTATAGCAGTGTGGTGTTGTTCCGCAGCCGCACGCCAGGCTCGCGCCAGCCCTCGCCGGCGGAGGAGGAGGGGCCGCGCAACGGCGACGCGCCCTCGTTCCCGCTGCTGCCGCCGCACGCCATGCCGCAGCCGCAGCCGCAGCATCTGCACCATCTGCCGCATCTCTCGCATCCGCAGGTAATTACTTGCAAGCAGCCATGATTTTATCACTTCCAAAGTATTGCCATCAAGTTATTTGGGGGGAGGGAGATAAGTACATGTGGTACTTATCTCCCTCCCCCGCCGAAGCTATTTAGACTGCAAGTAAACGAATGAGATCATACCTCTTTAATAAAAAGTACTAGGGTTGAACAATATGTTCTTTATTTCAATAATTTGTGTAATATACTGTTTATTATTATTATTAGACCTAAATGTCCAAGTTTAATATTTTAAGGCGAGCGTTTAATTTACTAGAAATACTGCGTTAATCGATTATTAATCTCTTTTATTACGTCTATTTCAGCATCATCCAGGGATGTTAGGTGTCGCTCCTCTGCAGGGACTGCCGCATCCACAACACCCGCAAATCCACCCTGGTTAGTAAAAAATCTATAAAAAAATTGTTTGTATGGCAATTATAACTAGCAGAGTAAAAACAATGATTTTATTTCAGGAATGACATTAAACGACTCTATGAATCAACACATTGAACTCGTTTTACAAATGGAGCAGCATCCACAATTCGATAACAACAGTTTTGCAAGCACCCAACAGGTTAGTTTTAAAATACGCATTAAGTATTATTACGATGAAATAACTGTTGTACCTTGGCTGCAAAATTTGGTCCTTTGGTAAAAAGTACATTTATTTAGACATAATTAAACTCATAAATATACTCCAATCCTTCTGCCATTGAAACTGTATTTCTCCCGCCCTGATCCTTGGTGCCGGACTCAATTTTGATGATTGTACAGTCGCGTTCATTAACATGTTGGCACGTCTAGGCTTCAAAAATATATGAACATCAAAATATTTCAAAATATTGTGACAACTACAAGCATCATTAAATTGTGATCAAGATTCAGATTCATTAATATGTGACTACTTTTTCTCAATAACATGTATACAGCCAAAGGGACATTTTTATCTGAACAACTTTAAGACCATAATTATCTGAACAGTGTAAGATTCACAATAATTATGTGAGCACACATGAATACAATAATATCTGAACAAGTAAATGTAATTAAAATTCAACCCTATTACTACGTCATAGAGATAACTAGCAATCTTAAAATTTCTTGATCAAGGAGTTTGCAAAATTATTTATGTATCACTGGCCTGTTTTTTTCCTTCAAACGCATTTTTTTTATTAAAAAGTTATAACTGACGCACACGTCATTCATATAAAATTATACAATTTGCGCTCGTTGCAATTTTATTACTTTAGTATACATCTACGAATTTGAAAAAAAAAATGTATAGAATTGACGAGCACACAAAACATAAAATTGTTTACATGTGTGAGGATGGTATTCCGAAATCAGACATTGCACTAGAATTAGGCATATCGGTAAGCAATTTTAGGTATTCGTTTATAATTATGTTTTCATCTAACCTATAATATGGTCATTAAATAAAATCGTTCTTTAACAGAGAAATACTGTAACATTATGGTGGAAAAGGTGGCAAGATGAAGGAAATCTTAGAAACCATGTGTCTTGTGGCCGACCTAGAAAAACAACCCATGATCAAGATGTGCAACTAGTTGAAAGTGTTCGAAATGCACGATTTATAAGAACGTCTTCATTTGCAGCTGAGCTGGCTGTTTCTAGTTTAACTGTACGACGAAGGCTTAATGATGTCGGAATTCGTCATCGGATTCCAGCTAAAAAAATTGTATTAACGGAAAGGCATAAAATGTTACGTTTACAATTTGCCGTCAGATATTTAAATTATGACTTTGAACACGTCGCTTTTATGGATGAGAAAGTTTTTGTTTCTTCAGCGGACGGGCGAGTCTCTTTGTATCGTGCAAACAATACACGATATGAAGAAAACAATGTTTTGCCAAATCGTCGTAGTGGACGCATTTCGATCGGGTTTTGGGGGTGGATGAATTCGGGTGGACCCATAGAGTTGTGCGAAATAGCTGGCCGAATGGGGAGTGATGCCTATTTAGATATTTTGAAAGACGTGTTTTTACCAAGTGCAAGAATTGTTTATCCTGATCATCACAGAATAACATTCATTCAGGACAACAGTTCCGTTCACAACGCCAGACGAGTACAAAATTGGATATCTGAGCAAGATGACTTGGAATTAATAAAAATTCCACCGAAAAGCCCGGATCTTAACCCCATAGAGAATCTGTGGGGATTAATGGTCCAGAATTGGGACAGTAACGAAACTCGCACGGAAGAGAATTTAAAGGCTCATGCACATGCAATCTGGAATAGTTATAGAAATAGAGATTATTGCCACAATATGGTACAGTCGATGAGAGCTCGATTACAAGCTGTAATTGATGCGAACGGGTCATACACAAAATATTAACTTAGGCCCGCCAATAGATAATGTTATGGATATTATGGATTAACTAAATGGCGACCAATTTCAAATTATAGTTAATATCTTTTGTATGGTCCTTTGTTGATTTAAGAAGACACGTTTTATACAATTAATAACTAAGATTAGTTTTAGTTCAAGATAAAAATATTGCTTTTATTTTTTATTTTAACGGAAGTTAGTCAATGTTTGTTTGCACATTACTGTACTATTTTCTTAGTTATACTTGTCAAATAAAAAGTATAGTTTGATATTCTTTTCTTTTCCATTCAATTCTCATCTATAATTTCGTTAGTCTTTTAAAGGTCAGCGAGGATCGCCCGTAGGACACGGTGGAGCATACGGTGCAGGACTGCCCCGTTAGGGCAGAGCACTGCCGTGTTCTCACGACGGCGATAGGCGGGGACCTCTCGCGCCCGGCATTGGTCGAGGCCATACTGCGGGGCGAGACGGAATGGGAATCGCAGTCGCCTCCTTCTGCGAAGCATTCATGCTCGCAGAAGGAGGCGCGCTGCGTGAGGGAGAGGACAGCATCCTCCCTCCACCCCAGCCGCAGTGGTACACGCCCACGGCGACAGAGGTCGGCAGGCGATGGCGTTGGTTGTGGCGATCGTCGATGGGTGGCGAGTAATGGGCGACTGCCCATGTACTATGCCCGGGTCGATGGCGCGTTCCACGCGCGCCTCAAAGAGTGTCAGCGTAATGACAGGGCCCCCCATTAGAGGGACAAAGCTTGCAGGGGTCGTGGATCTTTTCGGATTACCGTGACCCTGGGACGCAAAAGGCTATTGAAGGAGACCGAGGATTTAAATCAGTACGAGTCTGACAGTCCCTCATGCTTTACCCTGGGTGCGAGGACTCATTATTTTAATGATTTTAACACGAAAAAAAAAGTCCTTTAAAAGTGGTGCCAAAGTTGTTTAACTTCAGGTCGAATCATATTGCTATACTAGCTTCTGCCCGCGACTTCGTACGCGGATCTTGTTGCTTATGCCAGCGACACCGGACGGCGAGTTGCCCTTTACTCGCCGCCCGCTTGCCCGCGCCTATGGTGGCCGGAGATCGTCTTGTGACGTCCGACACCGTGGGCGTCCACCACCGCGGGGTAGCTGGGCTCTTGGAGTTCCACATTAGGTGTTCTAGATCTTCAATTTTTATACGTCAACAGAGACTGCTCATCACGCTGAACAACTCTTGCTAAGACGTCATTCCTGTATATGTTATAGTGTAACTGGGCTCTTGGAGTTCCACATCAGGTGTTCCAGATCTTCAATTTTTATATGTCCACAGAGAGTGCTCATTAGGCCGAACAACTTTGCTGAGACGTTATTCCTGTATAATGTTATAGTGTAGCCGGGCTCTTGGAGTTTCACATCAGGTGTTCCAGATCTTCAAACTAATTTTCTTAGCAGAAAATGCTCATCACGTGGAACAATTTATGCTATGGCACCATTTTTGTATCTCTTATAGTTTAGCTGGTCTGTTGCGGTTCTGCGCCAGTTGTTCAAGTTTTCAAAATAAATTATAGCCTATGTTTTGACCAGACTTAATACCTATACAACAAAAAAAGAATCATTCAAATCCGTCCAGTACTTTTTGAGTTTATCCCGGACATACATACAGACAAACAGACAAAAATTCTAAAAACTATATTTTTGGCTTCGGTATCGATTGTAGATCACACCCCAAGTATTCTTTTAAATAAATATTCAATGTACAGTTTTGACTTTCCTACTATTTTATTATATGTATAGATAGATAGATAAATGACAGATGGCTTTTTTTTCACCATTCTTAAATGACCGAGCGGCACGAAAAGATGCGGCATTGAAAAACACATTTTAAAATACCTAAAAATGATTCGCGCGGAAAACAATTGAAATACTGACATTTCTGTAACAATGTAAACTGGATCTTATTCATTCGATCAAATGATATACTTTCCTATGCATGTACAGATAATTATGAAGCTTACCCTGCTCAGATATTATTGAAGTTAATACAGTATAGATATATATTTTTTAAAAGGTGATCAGATATTATTGCGTCAAGTAAATTATATATTATTGAACCGTTCACATGAGGACATATTTTTGATCTATAGTTGTGTAGAAGTTATTGTGCTTACCAATGCTCACAATATTTTGAATCACTGACATTGCCAACATATTATTGAACTCGACTGTACCACGATAAAAAATAATCAATAGGAACTGTATTTGAGTATGTCGGAAATTAGTCGTCAAACTTAAAACATGTATGCATAATATGATTTACAACCCTGCGATGCCGTGGCGGGTAACTACACTGGTATAATACATGGATCGGCTTCTTTGGTACTGAATAATTTAAGAGAAACATTCCAACAGTGAGTTTTAGAATCAATTCGTATCGTACATGTGGTGCCATCTATTATCATATGAAAGTTATTGTTGTTTCTATCTGGAATAGTTATTTGTTATGCAAAGCTGCAAAGTTGATTTTTGGCGCGAGTACTTGAATTGAAAACTGAGCGAGCGAAGGATTCTAAGATTGAACCTCGAGAGAAACGAGCGGTTCAAATATAGAATCCTGAGCTATGCGAAGTTTTCAAAGGTACGAGACGCAGAAAAACTTTGCTGCCGAGTGCAACACACAACTTTTCACCTCACACAGCGAGGAAATGTAGGGGAGCGGCTCGCCTGGCAGTGTAGAAAATAATTGAATACAAGACGTGTTCGAATTTTGAACAACACTTTGTGCTCTAGAGCACAAAATGGAATGGGAAATAGTTTCTCTCGCGGTTCAATCTTAGAATCCTTCGCTCGCTCAATTCTCAATTCAAGTACTCGCGCCAAAAATCAACTTTGCAGCCTTGCATAACAAGTAACTATTTCACCTCACACGCTCGGAAAGATTCTATTTCTCATTCAAAATCTGAGCGAAAAACTCCATTTTGTGCTCTAGAGCACAAAGTGTTGTTCTAAATTCGAACACGCTTTGTATTCAATTATTTTCTACACTGACAGGCCAGCCGCCCCCACTACATTTGCTCGCTGTGTGATGTGAAAAGTTGTGTGTTGCACTCGGCAGCAAAGTTTTTCTGCGTCTCGTACCTTTGAAAACTTCGCATCGCTCAGGATTCTATATTTGAACCGCTCGTTTCTCTCGCGGTTCAATCTTAGAATCCTTCGCTCGCTCAGTTTTCAATTCAAGTACTCGCGCCAAAAATCAACTTTGCAGCCTTGCTTAGATTATATTACTAGCTTCTGCCCGCGACTTCGTACGCGGATCCTGTTGCTTATGCCAGCGACCAAATAACTATTATTGGTGTAAAAGGTGCCCTATTTCCGTCTCCGTACTCCTGACAATGTGAATGCAAAATTTCAGGAGTATCAAAGGATTTATTTGTATGATCGCAAAGCAGGTGTGATCCAAAAAAAATATTTTAATGTTCTCTATGTGTCGTCACTGTCATTTTCAATGGCCCCTGAACTCTACCAACATAACAAGCCAGCTAAAGGGGGAAAGCAGAACTGTCGCCATGAAATCCTTCCTAGGAATCCGACACAGCCCTGTTCAGCGAAGCAAGAGTGTGATGAGAATGGCTTCATCAAAGTTCAGAAGAAGAAGAAGCCTACTTGTCGCAATCAATGCGGTACTGGACTGACCAAATATGCTGCTACGTCCAGCGATACCCACGACGTTGCTGTGTGTCCCGATTACATCACTCCACGAAGGTTGAGGAGATCGTGGAGTATGTGAAAGTGAAGACCAACTGGACCTTGAGGGTCGTGAAGTTGGAGCCGCGTAATATTACCAGCTTCAACTCATTTGTGGTGCGGGTCCCAACACAGCATCTCGACACGTACCTCAAGGAGGAGTTTCGGCCGAAGGGTGTAGTCTACCGACGCTTTCGCGGCAGGCTACGCGACACCGCGCAGTGTAACACGACACTGTCACTTCGTGTGCCGTAGTTTTAAGTTATTGTCATGTTTTATGTATTAGTATATTGTTTATTTTTGTCAACGACGATATAATACTAGACTCCTAATAACAGGCGACCGATGTCTGCCAACACATTAGGCAAAAAAGTCTTATATCCGTCTCATTTCGACCAATCCTGTGAGCCGTAAACATACGTTGAGACAGAACAGACCTTGAGTTAGCCAATCACAACGCAGTACCCCGTCCCCCTCGCTTACTTAGTACCTCAGCGAGTTGGCAGAATAGTTTTGTTCGTTAGATTGTGCAATGCGTAGTCTAGTAATAAATAGTCGTTGATTTTTGTATTGTATTTTATGTGGGCCATTGATGCCGGCAATAAATGGAATAATACTCGTAATAATAACAAGAATTATCAGCTTGCCCGAATAGTCTGCCTTTTTACAACGGTTTAGTCGGCTAAAGTAACAGTTGGCCCATCCCTACGAATGAGTTTTAACTATTGGATGAAGTGCGAGTGAGCTGTAAAGCTTGACCTAAGGTCGTCGCTACACCGACTACTCAAGCAGAGCCAGTAATTAACATAATAATTATTATACAAAACTGTTCGAGCAGTCAATGTATGTCTGGCGACAGCTTGACCGCACCGACCTCCCAAAGCCAACGTGATTACTTGAAGCGGTCTGTATCAACTTGAAGCTGCGACTGCACGTATACACTTATTCAGAACCGCATGTGCAGTCGAACTGCTTCGGGCAGTCTGACTACTTGATGCAGTCGCCAAGTATACACTGACTGGTCGAGCAGTCTGTGTATGGGTAGCCGAACTAAATACACGGATCCGCTCTAGCAGGTGGAACAGCTTCTGAAGCAGTTAAAACCGACTGCTGGAGCAGTTAGTGAATGTGCCTGCTTAAGTAATCCTTTGTGGGCGCTCTTAGTTAGCTGTGTAGAACTTCAGGAATACACCGCAACACCATGTCCACGCAATCAGATCGTGCAGTAAACACAATTATTTTATGTATTGTTGCGCTACCAAGTGGAAGCTTCACCACAGTTTTGCCTGTGTGTGTGGTTGGGCGTTAAGTGTTGCCGACCGTGTATTGTTTTTCATGTTTTTTTCGTGTTTGTTTTTCATGCGAGAAGCTTGCGCTGGTAGAACTGTGGTGAAGCTTGTGCTTGTGGACTGTGGTAGGCCCATAAGTGCGAAGCAAACCTGTCGCCCTAAATATGCACTGTTACTGGGTTAATAATTATTGTTCGATAATAAACACCCATGACTCAAAAGATTTTTATATGAATACTCGAGTTTCATATGAGGACTGATCAGTGAAGTGATTGTCTGGTTCTTTGGAAGTAAATGACAAGGCTTGTTTGTAATGCAGCACAAGCTCTGGTGTCTTCAATGAGATGTGCGTTCAGGCTCAGTTTAGCCATATAATGCAAAATGGATTCTAGAGAGAGATAGAAACTTAGCCTATTAGGCAGCAATACATGGAAAGTTGTTAAGTATGATAACGTTTCTACATTACACCACCTTGACACAATGCAGATGGCTAAAACGGTATTGCGTAATCAGAATTCCCGAAACCAACAATTCAGTAGCTAGCCCATCAGACAACAACGGAAAATAACTATTTTTACACGCTTTGTAGCATTTTTACGATCTTTTTTTCATACCTTTGACTTTTATATGCATATAATGTTGTTTAGCTGTATGTAATTAATATGTATACTTTGTGCAGTACGGAGGTGGTGTCGGTGGCGTGGGCGGAGTGGGCGGCGGCGCGAGCGGCGGCGTGGGGGGCGTTGGCGGCGTAGGAGGCGTGGGCGGCGTGGCGGGGCAGGGCGCCGGCCTGGTCAACGGAGCTTCGGTCGTGCAGCAAGCGCCTGACTCCTCACAGCATCACCAGCCCTTCGATGTACAGGTTAGTGACTTAGGTTGTGTTTATTATCTGCCCGTTTATTATAATTTGTCATGCGAGTTAACGTAGAGGTTACCTGATGCTTCTATGGACATTAGAACAAATTTCCTGATTACACTGGTTCCGTGAAGGACGACCACACATTTCTTAAACATGCTGTGTAGCCAAAATTTAATGAATAGAAAGTTCCACTAGAATCGGTGAAAGAGACGATACTGTTTTGACAACGTAACTTTGTTTGGACTAGTAAGGAGGTGAACATATCAAAAGTCCCCGCCCCTATTCCTTGAACTGTGGGGAAAAAATGCTCACAAAATGAAAAGTACTGAACCAAATTAGATGAATTTTTATGGGACCAAATGGCAAGTACACTGCATCAAACAAAAAAAGAATCACACTAATCGGACTGGAAACCTCGGAGTAATCGATGTACATACACAAGAAAAAAAAAAAAACAACCGAATTGAGAATCTCCTCCTTTTTTTGAAGTCGGTTAAAAAGAAATTATAGGTTCCTAAGATAGTTTTTCTGTAGCTCTTATAGATGCGCATTTCTTTCTATTAGTCAACTTAAAAGCAAGACCCTGTACATGTACCTAATAATTATAATCTAGAATGAGTTTCTGAGCAATTTTTACTGCTTCCTCGGTGGGAGGAAGACAAGAGATATCAAGCTTGATAGCGGCTACCGAATTCAAGAATTACTTATACCTGTGGGCATTGTAAGAGCTAAGAGACCCCTTTAGCTGCAGGCTCACATCACCTCAAGATGCAGGTTTCACTTGGCTTTGTTCATTGTAGGTGGTAAAGGGAGGTCTGAAGAGACTGCTGCTGCTTTCTGGATGTTTGGCGATATCAAACACAACTTTCCAAATGTGAAAAGCAAAAATGATTTCTCCCGAATTACAGACATTCAAGAGCTGATACCTCGAAAACTATAAAACTCGAATAAAACTTACGGGAAATTTATTCACGCCGCTGCGCTGGGACGCATGGTTTCCGAGATATAAGCAAGAAACTAAAAAATGGTACCTACCCCCCCCTCCCCCACAGCTCAACGGCCAGGGCTTTTGATATGTTCACCTCCTAACTAGTCCAAACAAAGTTAGTCAAAAATTGTGTTCCAAGACTTTCCCTCTATACCTCGTTTGAGCATTCATTGACTGGGCTAGGCGACGTGCTTGTTAATAATGCAACGGCTGCGCCGTGGCACCGATACTTTTTTGAAAATAACATTTTAAATATTGAAAATTGTTCGGATGAAGTACATCACGGAATATTTCGTAAAAGTCTGCATACTCTTTGATAAGGCAATACCAGTAACTATTAAGTAATCAGTAGCTACTAATACTTTGTGTGGACAGGCGCCCGTCAATTTGTCCATACTGTGGTTAAACCGAAACTAGAGAGCAAGGCCCTGACCAAGATCATCATGCCCTGGAAATCGTCCAGCACCAAATTCCACGTAGAGACGAATCAAATGAAATACTGGTTGTGTCGTTTTGTTGTAAAGTTGCCTTGGCCACTTAGCTTTATCATGCAACACCAGAATGTTTGCCAACTGACAGCAATCTGATGGGCCACAGCCTGCCGGGGTCGCGAGACTGTCTCATTAGGTAACCTGGAACGTAAAGGGCTATTCAAGGATCACCGTGGATTTTAGTTAGTATAAGTCTGACAGTGCCTCCCGTCCCACCTTGGGTGGGAGGACTCGTTAGATGATTTTACTGATGATGAATGATGTAACAAATATTTTTTTAATAATTTTGGCGATTGAAAAAGAGTGTCCATGGAGTTTCTTGCTCATTCTTCTCCATAGAGACCTACGCTTTGGAATGAGCACCTACGGTACTTTCACAGTTTTTATGTCTTGTGACTGGGACTGTAGCACCATTACTATTTTTGTACTTGTTTTATTTTATGTCTTTTGACAATTAATAAGTGCTCTGTAATTGGCCTAGTTGAAATAAACGATTTGATTTGTTTGATTTACCACAATAAAAAAAGTGTGTTTGCCAAGACCCAAATGAGCCCAAACTAAGATGGATTTGTCATGTCAAACGGTAATCCGTTTCTACTCTGAAACTATTGTAACGTTTGTGTACTCTATATGATCAGATAATTATCCTCCAATTCCTGCTTTTTGCGTTACACAGCGGTCAATAAATTCTAACTTTCTATCGTTTTATCGAAAGTAGCTATAAACCGCAGCGTCATAAAAATAAAACTATCGAGACGTGTGTTATATAACTTTTTTTTTTTTTTGTGAAGACAGTTGCAATTTTCGAATCCTCTTTTGCTAAATAGAACATTTCGTGAGCGTTTTCATTGAGTTGCATTGCAATAAACCAGTTGTGTTGTTCCGATGCAATGACAAATGACGATACGACTGATGATTCAGTTCGTGCATTTCCAGCAATGGATCCGTGCACAGAAAAAAAAATATGATCTGCACGTAGTTGTTCCTGGTCTGGGTGTTTGTGTATGTAAATTAAAAACGACGCCAATGTTCCCTAGATTACCATCTACGAAAGAATGTTCTTAAAGTTACGTACAGACAGCAATCCAATTGTATCTGACTGGTCTGTCATACCGATTGCGCCTTTTTAGATGCGGTTTGCTCTCGTTTTCCGATATTGCTTCTTGAGCGTTTTCTCAGGATCTTACCAACAGCAGTAGCAATGGGAAAATATCTCATATCTGTCCTGCTTGTCCGATAACATCGTACCTTTACTTTCTAACTCATTAATCTACCAAATATATCTGACCTCTATTGAGGTAAATATATTCTTGTGCAACTTCAAGGGCCATACGTTAATCGTGGACCGGTCTCGGCATGGTATGTCCATTAAAGTAGACCGTGGTCAGATCCAAGAGCTTATTGAAAAATAAACCTCTTTAGAAGCTTACATTAAATTATGCTTATGTTTGTATTATCCTCTTTTTTAGGTGAGAGTTAAGTCTTAATATACCCACTATCATTAATAATAGTTTACAAGTTTGTTATAAAATCACGAACACGTTGTGAAACTATTACGACTAACTTGTAGAATTCATATCTGTGAAAGCTAAGCAAAACATGCTATCAGCTATTCGAGGCTTCAACAAAAATATGAAAAACAAAGAGGACAAGCTCAACTCTGAGCTCGCTGGCATTCCCGGGCAGAGACAGCCTGTATATGTTGCTGACTACCTACCGGCAAGTTCAAAAAAGTTATTTTACCTCACTAGGGAATTTGCAAAAAAGAATGGTTTCAAATTTTGTTGGTCTGCGAACGGTAATATATATTTGCGTAAAGAGCAAGGCGAAAATCAAATTATTATCCAATCTGAAAAGTGTCTAACTGATCTACAAAAAAATGTTGCATGACTACTATTTATAATTACTATGATAAGCTATAATGTCTCTGTGTATACTTATGGTTTGTTATATTTACTGCTCCATAATTTTTTTCTTTGCATGCTAATTTTAACTCAATTCAATTTTTCGTCTCAACTCATACTCTACTCATACCAAAACATACATCATGAAAACTTACAAAACAATTACTTATTTTCTTGTCTCACACACAAATATCAATACACATTCCAATCACACACATATCATCAATTATACAATGAAGGTTATAAAACTCACAAATTAAAGGGAATACTACTTTGTACAATAAAACATATAAATGGCTGATATAATCGAAATAAGCGAAGAATTAGAAAAAATATCAAGGGCTAAGACATTTAGCTGTTCTCCAGAACAGTGCAGTATATATCTACCCACTCATGACAAGGCAATACAAATATTGCATCTAAATATAAGAAGTTTGAACAAACATTTTGACGAGATAATAATATTATTATCTACATTAAAAATCAAATGTGAAATTATAATTTTAACGGAGTGCTGGTTAAGCAAGGTCCACAACATACCCATCCTGGATGGATACGCATCACACCGCAACACACGTACTAAAAACCAAAATGATGGTATAGTAATCTATACTGCTAATAACTTAAACTGCAAGGTATTAGAACCCGAGTTCAAAGACGCTAACTGCCTTGTCTGCTGTGTTGATGATAAATTAGCACTTGTGGCCGTTTATCGATCGCCCTCTTATAGGAATAGACAAAACTTTGATAACTTCTTAAATAGTCTAAACAGTGTCTATGATACGCTCTCTGAATATAACAGTATTGCACTTATGGGAGACATTAACATTGATATAAAACCAAACACTTCAGACGAACGATGTAATGAGTACCTCATATTAAATGCGTCACATGGACTAATTCCAACCCACACTTCTCCCACCAGACTTAACAATTGCCTGGACCACATACTACTTAAGTCTACACTACCAGCCACCTCTTTAGTGCTAGAAACCTTTATCACAGATCACGCGCCAGTCATGCTCTCTATACAAAATGTAGGTAATCATTATAAACCAAACAATGTTATGAGTCGAATAGATTACCAAGCGATCAGAAGAGAGATAGAAGAGATGAACTTCTTCGAGGTATTACAGACAGACGACGCAAACGAAGCCACAAACAAGTTTATTTCAGTCTTAATGTCGATAATAACTAAACATACCCAATCCGTCAAAATATCTAGAAGAAAAAGAAATATAAAACCCTGGATGACTCCTGGACTTCTACGCTGTATCACACACAGAAATAGACTTCATAAGGAGTCATCTAAGACTCCAGAAAATCTAATCCTTAAACTGACCTATTCTCGATACCGCAATTTTTGCAACCGTCTGCTGCGTAAACTAAAAAAAGATTATGAGAAAAAGGAGATTGAGAAAGCCGGTCATAACCCCAAAGCCCTCTGGAAAGCTATTAGAGAGATTACTCACACTAGAAAAATAAAATCGTCACCTGTAGAACTACTGAATAACCGTAGTAACGCTAGTTTATCTGTCAATCAAGTCTGCTCCTTTTTTACAAATGTTGGTAGCAATCTAGCAAACAAAATTATAACCGAAAATCAGAGTAGACAGCCAGATCTACTACATATAAACAATGACTCGTCTTCTCCCGCCCACTCATTCCTTCTTCTTGAAACGGATCATATCGAAGTAGAATCCATAATACTACAGTTGCGCAGTGAATGTGCAACGGGATGGGACCATATTTCAACCAGACTTATAAAACAATGTCAAAAGTCATTAATAGCCCCCATAACACACCTTTGCAATCAGTCTTTAAGAACAGGTGTATTTCCCCAGGCGTTCAAAAAAGCCCTTGTCCATCCTATTCACAAGGGAGGGGACAGAGACTGTGTTAATAATTACAGGCCAATATCAGTACTAACAGCGCTGTCCAAAATACTAGAAAAAATCTTAAATTCAAGACTAAATAACTTTTTGGATAAGTACAACATTATTGCGAATAACCAGTACGGTTTTCGACGAGGAATTTCCTCCGAAGACGCTGTACTCGACCTAACACAGTTGGTCGCAAGGCAACTGGATAAAAAAAACAAATGTCTTGGTATTTTCTTGGATATGGCGAAGGCATTTGACACAGTCTCTGTTCCCATCCTATTGACTAAGTTACAACACATTGGTATCAGGGGGATACCTCTAATGATTTTCAAGGACTATTTAACGAATAGGACGCAACAAGTTAAAATTGATTCCTACATCAGTGACGAACAACCTGTCACTTTCGGTGTGCCGCAGGGAAGTGTCTTAGGCCCAACATTATTTAAAGTATACATAAATGACCTCTGCAAAATGACACTATCGAATGCAACAATGTATACGTATGCAGATGACACCGCTATTGTAGTACATGGCCCTAACTGGGACTTCGTTAAAGCAAAGGCCGAAGACTGCCTTAGAGACGTAATGAAATGGCTTAATTCTAATCTACTGACTCTAAACCTTACAAAAACAAACTACGTAGCCTTCGCGATAAGAAAAAACAATAAACCATCTGCCGAGTTTAGTATAATCGCGCATACTTGTAGGGATAAATCTATGACCTGTCAATGTAAGGCTGTTAACTCAGCCAGTGTTGTTAGATACTTAGGAGTACAGATTGATGAACAGCTACGATGGGACAAACAGCTGAATAAAGTCATCGCTAGGTTGAGAAGTTTGATTTACCTCTTCAAAACTCTCAGAGATACAGTGCCACAAGAGCTTCTCATAAAAATATATACTGCATTGGGACAGTCAGTTATCTGTTACTGTATTCCTGTGTGGGGTGGGGCTGCAAAAACTATGTTTCTGGCTCTGGAGAGAGCCCAAAGAGCGGTCCTTAAGGTAATAATTAAAAAGCCATTCCTATACCCAACTAGACAGCTATATACGGATTGCAACGTGCTTACTGTTCGAAAGCTCTTTGTGCTACAGTCCGTTCTTAGAAGGCACCGAACCGCTCTCGCTCCAGATGCTGGCGGACGTAGAACTGCTCCGGCCTGCCCAAGTGTACCCCACAGCACACATTTCGCAAAAAGACAACACTATGTCTTAAGTTCATCTCTGTACAATAAAATAAACAAAGAAACCAACATAGTCAAACTGAGCTCACACGACGTAAAAACTAAAGTTAAGAGCTGGTTATTACAACTAGACTACTTAGAAACCGAACATCTCATAACCTTCATTAAATATTAAACAAACAAACACAAATATTACGCACTCATCATAAACCTTCACCTTCACTACACAACTTTCAGACACCACACCTTCACTCACATTCACACACACTTCACCCAACAAACTTCATCTACTCTTACACACCACACACCTATAATAGCTTCACTCATAATTAAACATGTACACCATTCAACGCTCTCACATTTTAAAAAAGGAAACATTACATAATCCAACTAGCAGTGGCACTGATAACATCTATAATAAACAATTAAATGGCCGAACACTATCTCCTGAGATACAGGTTTTCGCCTAGTTCAGGAGATAGGGTCGAAACTTAATGACTCCTATCACAGCCACCACTAAAATTAAGACCTGTACTGTAAGAATATTTTATTTTGTTTTTGTAATAATACTCTTACAATAATTATAATGTGAAATTGAGTGGTGAGAAATAAACAATTTTATTTATTTATTTATTTATAACTGTCTCATTAAACTAAGCTGAAGACATATATTTCAAAATAGAAAGTTACGGGTCCCAGAGGGTGTATCGAGGTGAGAAATCACCCCCTTAGTAGGTGAAACGGGTTAGAAAGGATTCTAGTATGCGCAATGGGATGTATTAACCGAGGAGATAATATCTTGCTTTCTTTTTGTTTCGTCTGTTGTTTAGGAATGTTTCACAAAATTTGGACGGGCGCGCATATGTTGCAGTGAAAACAAATAGAATAATTTACACGGAACACCTTTCGCTGTCATTATCGTACTGCGTGGGTGATACTGGACACACCACAATCACCAGCGATACTACAAACTAGCGGCTGGCCGCATCGTATGAATACCAACAAGCTCTTCCACATTTTCCCGATACCTTAAAACAACTGCAATATGTTGCAGCGACACTTTTTACACGTAAACACTGCTTTACCACCTTTTTTAGGGTTCCGTAGCCAAATGGCAAAAAACGGAACCCTTATAGATTCATCATCGGAAGTTGGTTTCTCCAAAATAGCCGTTTTGTAGGCGTCCACAGCTTTTTCAGGTGATGAAAATCTCTGTCCACACAATTTATTCTTTATTTTGGGGAAAGTATAGAAATCATTACAGCTTAGATCGGGGCTGTACGGCGGATGGTCTAATAATTCTATGTTTTCTTGTTCTAAAAACTCTTTTGTTCTGTGAGCGGTGTGAGAACTCGCATTGTCGTGATGGAGGATGATATAGCGGTTGCAGTTCTCTTTACGGAGTTCAGAAACGACCTGTGGCAAACAAATGCTAGCATACCATTCTGTATTAACCATTCTTTGTCCCTCAAGAGGAATAGTCGTAACATGGCCGGTTTTGGAGACAAACGTGGCCACCATTTTTTTTGCAACACTCCGTGAACGAACAATTTTTGTTGGCTTTAAGGTGATTGCGTCGATGTTGCCCGCGAAATTCAAATTTTCTTACGTTTTTTGCAATTTGTAGGCCAGTGACATGTTGTAACTTTATCAAAATATGGATTGCGGTAATAATAAGTATAATTTTAAATATAAAAATTATCAAAACATTCGCTCCATCTGCTCTCACATAGAAAAGCTGCATCAAAGTTAGATTTCGGAGTTTTTAACAAGATGCAGCTTTTCGACGTGAGAGCTGGTGGAGCGAATGTTTTGATAATTTGTTATTTAAAATTATACTTGTTACTACCGCAATTCATATTTTGATAAAGTTACAACATGTCACTGGCCTGCAAATTGCAAAAAACGTAAGAAAATTTGAATTTCGCGGGCTGGTTGGAGCATTCCCCTTAAGGGTCTATAGTACTTCAGTATAGTCTTACTCGCTCGCACTTGCACGTACCACGCACTATTGCTTGCTCTTTCTTTTAGCTGTATACACGCAAATCTATTTATTTTACGGCGAAAAAAAGGGAAATTCAAAAAAGTAAATAACATAAGACCTGCTTTATAGTTAGTTCAGTTAGTATAAAAAGTTTCATGATGTAATTTTAAGTATTTTCTGATTGCCAGCGTTTTATTGTTCAATTTAGAGGTAACTTTGGGATTTTTTTCTATCGAGAAAATTTTATGGAATCATGTTTTCGCCAAACATAAGACCTAACATTAATCCTCAACTTTACCATATACACACATCAAAAGTGTCTAGGGATCAACATATATTTTTGCAATAACTTTTCTCCTGATTGATATTAATTAAAATGTTCTTTAAGGATTCATCAAATAAAGTGTTATCATTTGTCACAGTAACGATAAACCAAGTCACCTTTGCATTCATAAAGAAATTTGCCATTTTCCTAATAAAGGGATTTTTGACATTTGAACCACTAAAAAATATTATTGTAAATTCTAAAAGCTGTTCTTCCCATATTATGTTTACCAAGATCCCAGAAGATATTTTGATGGGTTTTTCAAAAGTTTGTTACATTCACATCACTCACTACTAAGAACACACAGCGTTTCATCAGGACAGTAGTGTTCCACCAGAAGCTTCATTGCATCTTCATCATCCTCCGGAGGGAGGTCTTGAATCACCCATGTCGTCCCATTGTCCTCCCACTGGTCCCAAACTCTTGGGCAAGATGAGTCCCAGAATCTTTTGAAGCCCATGGTGATTCTGTAACTGTGACATTTAAAAAAAATCGTTGTTAGGAAGTTCTTTGTGTATCGTGGGAACGTTTATATACACACATCAAAAGTGTCTAGGGATCAACATATATTTTTGCAATAACTTTTCTCCTGATTGATATTAATTAAAATGTTCTTTAAGGATTCATCAAATAAAGTGTTATCGTTTGTCACAGTAACGATAAACCAAGTCACCTTTGCATTCATAAAGAAATTTGCCATTTTCCTAATAAAGGGATTTTTGACATTTGAACCACTAACATTAAAGTTCGAAAAAAAGACTGAAATAACAGTTTTCTTTAAAATTTTATTGGGTAACTTAAACAATTAATAATCCGTGTTTCTACCGCGAACACTAACAACACAAGAACATCGGTTTGGCATACTCAAAATGAGTTCATCCAAATCACGCTGTGGAATGGCCGCCCATGTTCGTTGCAACAACAAAAAAAGGTCTTCTTGCGACTGGATACCCTCCATATTCGGCAGAGCTCTTCTCTGTAGCATATCCCATGCATGCTCAATCGGGTTCAAGTCTGGCGACTGAGCAGGCCAGGGCAGGACATTGATGTTAGCTGCGGCGAGAGTCTGTCTTACAACTCTTGCGGTGTGCGGTCGTGCATTATCATGCATTAACTGAAATAAGGGACCGATTTGCACTTGTAGAGGAACGATGACGTCTGATACAATCGTCTCAGCATAAATTTGAGCGTTGAGGTTGCCTCTGATCCAAATCAACTCAGTTCTTCCGCCGGTCCAAATACCCGCCCATACCATGATGGTTCCACCACTATAAGGATGGACTTCCTGGCAGGATTTTAATCGCTGTTGGCGTCCAGGGGTTCTCCAGTGTCGTATACGTCTTGTATCCGGTCTCATACCAAAACGAGACTCATCAGAAAAGCACACGAAACGCCATTGTTCTTCTGCCCAATTTCTGTGTTCAAGAGCCCATTGATATCGAATCCTACGATTGTGCATTGCTATAGGTGGTACCCGTAGCGGTCTTCGGGAATGAAGGTTCACTTCATGCAAGCGGTTTCTGACTGTTTGGTCGCTAATTAAGTTCCCTGAAGAGTGATGAAGCCTCACGGCTAACATCATGGCGGTTATTGTTGGAGCTCTTCGAGTTAAGATTTGAATGTATCGGTCTTGTCTCCGTGTGGTGCAGCGATACCGTCCTCCATGGCGCTCAGCCACGGTACCAGTGCTTCGGTAACGTGTCCAAAGTCGACTGATAACACTCTGACTTGATTCTTGCCGCGGAGTTCTTGGCTGACACGTGTGTTTAGAGTTTTATTTTTATTTTTGAGTACTTTTGAGTGATTGTTGATACTTTTGTGACTTGTTTTGTGTTTAAGTGTGTTGTCCTTGTGTTCGTTATCAGGTTGGTCTTGTGTTTGTCTCAACTTAAGCCCAGTTTTAACTGAGATGGAGAGAAACAAACCCCCAGACCCTGACCCTCCCGATATCTCTGCCTTGCTATCCCCTTTGTCCCAAAACCCACTATCACAATTAGCAGACGTTGCTTGCAACCTTACAGAAATGGATGTTTCACAAATACAACATTCCTCACGCAAGCGTTCCGTTGAGAATGAAGATTTAATCACTCCCAGGAAACAACCTAAAACCCAAGTTGGTCGCACAAAGTACTCGGTACTGGATAAAGCACCTTACGTTGTACATGTCTCTCGAATAGAGACTCAGCCAAATGCTGGCTCCACCCTTCATCCTGTTAATTTTGGTAAGTTCCTTATGGCTAATAACATCGCTAACGTTGTTCGTGGAGGCGTGAATAAAGTCGGCAGAAATCGAGTTTCAGTGGAGTTTGCTTCCCCTCAGGACGCTAACTCTTTCCTGACAAACAGTCTGTTGATAAAATTTAGTTATACATCCCGACTTTCAATATTACCAGAATGGGTGTTGTGACAGGTGTCCCAACAGACCTAACAGAAGAAGAAGCCATAGTCTATCTTTCTGTGCCCCCAGGCTGTGGGAAGATTTTGAAAGTTCGCCGCATAAATAGAAAGACTCAAAAAGATGGCATTAATGAGTGGAAGCCCACTGAAACTTGCGTTCTCACATTCGATGGTCAAGTCTTACCAAAACGTATATACTGCTGCTATACATCACTCCCTGTTGAGCAGTACATATACCCGACAATTCAATGCCGCAAGTGCTGTAGATTTGGGCATGTAGCTAACGTATGTCGGTCTAAACCTCGCTGCAGTAAATGCGGCCACGATCACCCAGGTGATGGTTGCAGCATTTCTGAGGGTGAGGCCTTCTGTGTGTTATGCTCGGGAGATCATTTTGCCAACAGCAAATCATGCCCTGAGTATGGCAGGCAGAGGGCAATTAAAACTGTCATGGCTGAGAAAAATATCCCTTATGTTGAGGCTACTAAAGCTATTCCTTCAGTTTCCCGTAATTATGCCAATATTGTTAAAACTCCAGTTTCTCAGTCATACCGCAAGACCGTTCAACTCAGACCTAAGTCACATGCTCCCCTTTCCCCTTCTTATGATAGAGCTGCCCATCAGCAAATAACTAGTTCTCCCCAATCCACACAGCCTAATGGCTGTTCTCTCAATCAGAATAATATCTCTTCCAACAATAGTTCATCTTCTATTATTGATCTTCTCATTAAACTAATTCCAATTATCATTTCTTCTTCCACTTCAAATAATCAGTTACCGTCCAACGTTGCCGACCACATTATTTCATTACTTTTAAACATCAAAAATGGCGTCTCGCCTAGTATTCCTTCAATGGAATGTGAGGAGCGTGTGGCATAAGAAACACGACCTCATATTTCTATTAAATAAATACAAGCCGCTGGCTTGTTCTATAGCTGAGACCTGGCTGACCCCAAGTCTCAGCTTTCGTATGCCCCATTTTAACATTCTCAGATGTGACAGATCTGATGGCTATGGAGGATCGGCTCTCCTAGTCAACAATCGGGTCCCCCTTTTACCCTTCCCTTTACCTTCGCTCACAGGTAACATGAGTATAGTGGCAGGAAGGATGGAAGGCATCACAGTGTTTTCGGTTTACATTGCTCACCCCCAGCATGATTTTCTGGACACCCTACGAAACATTCTTTCCAATGTCAATGGACCTATTTTGGTCATGGGTGATTTTAACTGCCACCATTTCAGATGGGGGTCTGAACGCTGTGATGCCTATGGTGTAGCTTTGGTTGAGATCTTGGATGATCTGGACCTATGCATTCTCAACAATGGTTGCCCTACTCGTAGATCTTCTCCCGGTCAACAAAAAAGCTGCGTTGATTTAACATTTTGTTCGGCTGAGTTAGCGGCTTCAACCAATTGGGAATGTACGTCCCTGTCGCATGGTAGTGACCATTACCCTATTGTAATATCTTTGTTAAACAGAACATTTTTAGAGAAAACTTGTCCTCCACTTCTGAAATATAACCTGTCCAAGCCAGATTGGCCTAAATATGTTTCATTATTGGAGGGTAAGATTGATTCACTTCCAAATTTAAACTCAACTTTTCTTACCAACGTTTACAATTAATTTATTTAAGGTCGTGGTTCACAGCCGTCACTGACACATCTGGTCACTCCCATGCCAAGATCTGTTACGAGGGACTTGTTACAGCCATCACTTCCAGTGCAGATGCCTGCTTTCCCCTTAAAAATAGTGCCCGTAATAAAATACCCTCCCCTCCATGGTGGGATTCAGAGTGCACTGCTGCCATCAAGGAAAGAAAGGAGGCAGAACGGCGCTACAATGTAGACATGAGTACCGAAAACCTACTCTCTTACTTAAGGATTAACGCCAAAACTAAACGTCTCCTTCGCAAGAAGAAACGCTCAGGCTGGGTTAAGTTCTGTACCTCTCTATCCCCCGCTACCCCAATCTCGAAAGTCTGGAAAAGCGTTAATAGATACAGACGTGGGTGCTCTCCATCGGTCTCTTCCCCGATTACTAGAGAAACGGCTGAACTTTTTTTTGATAAAATTGCTCCACCATATGTTCCTCTTCATTCTGAATGTTCCATTATGCCTCTTCAAAATGATTCAAATGATCCTCTAGATGTGCCATTCACTTTGAAAGAATTGAATGTGGTGCTTCGGCATGTCTGGGATTCAGCCCCTGGAAGTGACGGAGTACCATATTCTTTTGTGGTTAATTCTGGAGATAAGGCTAAATTGTATTTCCTCGAGATTATTAACTTTTGTTACATCCATGGTTGGGTTCCAGATCAGTGGAAATTGCAAACCATTATACTCTTACTGAAACCTGGTAAACCCGTAGATGATCCGAATGGTCTTAGACCAATTGCTCTGTCCTCAGTCTTGGCGAAACTAATGGAGCACCTTATTAAAAACCGACTCGAATGGTTAGTCGAATCGAGAGAGTTACTGCCGAACTATCAATTTGGTTTCAGGAAAGGACTCGGCACGATGGACAGCGTCGGCGTTTTAATTGCAGATATACGCTTAGCATTCTCTAAGAATGAATCCGTTGTTGCCGCCTTTCTTGATATATCTTCCGCATATGACAACGTTCTTCTTCCCGTACTCAGGCAAAAACTGCACCAGCTGAGGCTACCGGTCAAGATGATCGAATGCATATGTGGACTCCTAACGTCTCGCTCCTTGGTTCTGAGAGTCCAGGGTGAACTATTTGATAGCAGGCAGACTTGGAAGGGCCTTCCGCAGGGCTCCGTTCTCAGTCCAATTCTTTATAATTTATACACTATAGATATTGGCTCCTGCATAAACAATAATTGCCACTTGTTCCAATACGCGGACGACCTAGCTTTATATGTGACAGATTCTTCCATCGAAGACGCTGCGTCATCTCTCTGTGTCTCTCTGGACTCTCTGAACCAATGGCTTTTAAACCACGGCCTGACGTTATCAGTTTAGATTATGGTTCATTCCATTTAGTTCCCTGTAACAAGGGTGCCTTGGCTGGGTTTGATAGGCTTCAGTCAAAATGCCTTCGAATCATCTCTGGGTGCATGAAATCTTCTCCCACAAACGCGTTGCAGGTTGAATGTGCTGAACCGCCCCTGTCACTAAGGCGGAAGTATCTGGCTTCCCGTTTTATAGCCAGAGTAATTCCCAGATCCTCCCATCCGCTCTTACCTAAATTGCACGAACTAAGTGCCATATGCCATAGCTCGAACTACTGGACAAATAAAGAAACTCCCCTTATTGTTCAAGCATTTAGACAAATTCAAAATTTAGATAGCCCAGTAGAACAAAGTCCCAGACTACCTGTTTTTAATTTCCCGTACGATGTATTAAATTTTACTCCAAAAATTTCTTTTGACATTGGCATCTCCAAAAAGTCTTCTGCAGCAAATTCGACTTTCAATGCGGTGGTGGGAGAAAGATGGACAGGATTTCAGAGGTTCTTTACGGATGCTTCAAAATTTAGTGATCACAGTAACACAGGCGCCGCGGTTTACTACCAAAACTCCAGAATAATCTTGCAATACAAGTGTCCTGAGGAGTCGTCGGTGTTCACTGGCGAGTGTGTGGCTTTATTAGAAGCGTGCCTTTTTATAGAGTCACACCAAAATATAGGAAAAGCCGTAATATTTACAGACTCCCTCAGTTGTCTGCAAGCCTTGGACCAAAACCCTTTTAAAAGTAAATTGCACAGTTCTCTTATTCTCAAAATTAAAAACTCTCTATTTTCTTGTGCTGGCAGTCAAAAAGAAGTTCACCTTGTTTGGATTCCTAGTCATTGTGGCATTAAGGGCAATGAGTATGTTGATGCTTTAGCAAAAGGTGCCTGCTCATCAGCAACAGCTGATCTTGGCTACAAATACCTCCAAGGTTACGACCTGCTGAACCTTCCAAAAGTTTGGCTTCAGAACGCTTGGCAGGAACAGTGGGATATCTCGGGGGCGAAAAAGGGAAGATTTTATAAAGCTGTCCAACCAAACATAAAAACAAAACCTTGGTTCTTCAGTTTTAAAAAAGTATCGAAACCCATAATCTCCACTCTCTGCCGTATCAAATTGGGTTTTTGTTGTTCTCCCGTGTTTATGCATAAAATCCATGCTCGTGACTCTTCTCTTTGTGAGTGTGGTTTGGAAGAAGGTACCCTGGACCACATCTTTTTTGAATGTTCTAATAACGTCCCACCTTTAGACCTATATAGCCGTCTTCCTAAATTTAAAATCCCCCTTCCCATTAATTTCCCCTCCCTGTTAACCTATTCCTCCTCAAAGTTGCTTGTGGCGCTGATGACGTTCATCCGCCACAATAACATTAAATTATGATATGTGTTGTGATCGTTGTATTTGCTTATTCCATGTATTAACAATATTATTAAATATATATTTATTATTATTCTCTGTTTGTTTCAGTCTTCTACTAACCCAACAAGATCTACATTGCAGTCAACTGTATCATTCAAAGTTTTTTCATTTTAACTTGATTTTCTTTTATTTTTGTTTTCTTAGCATACACACTTGTTTTTCCAGTTCACTGTTATTGGCAGAATAGTTGATAAGTCAACATCGACTTGGTTGCCATTCTCCAAAAATAGAATAGAATAGAACACTCTGACTTGTATTCAGAGCTAAAGCCACAGTACGTTGCCGGGAACCAGCTTCTATCATTCCCACGGCTCTGAGCATTTCTTCCCTGCTTAAATGACGTCGCCGCTCCATAATAACGTTGGTTTTAATCAGTAGTAGGGAAACAGTAGCACTAATAATGTCTTCAATGCGTTGTATGTTTTTATAGGGAAAATATTGACAGCTGATTTTCATCTTTTACTCGAATTTGATTTACAGTTCCTGATTCAAATTATGAAATGCACCAAAAAGGATCCATATAAATTTATAAAATCATAAATTTATTACAAAGCCACATCTCAATCTCAAGAAATCCGCATAAAAATGCTTGATCCCTAGACACTTTTGATGTGTGTATTTATTTCAAAATTAATGCTGTATTATTTTCGACGTATCACAGGTTTCTGCTAAGCCATTTGAGGTAGTATAGGCTCTTAACTCATTGTCGAACAACCGAACTCGTGACTGGTTTTTTGTTTCGGGTTCGTACGCGTATATCCAGGATTCGTCACCTGATACGATGTTGTATACAGCATTTGAGGATCCTGCGTGGAATCTTTCGAGAGTTCTGACGCACCAAGTAATTCGAGCCTCGTTTTGGTCTTCATAGAGCGAATGCGGTATCCATCGGGAAAACAACTTTTTTACACGTAATTGTTCATGCAAGATGATTTGTATTTGACTAATGCCAATGTCTAAAATTGCCTGAATTTCGCG
Organism: Agrotis clavis; assembly: GCA_954870645.1. Lineage (NCBI taxonomy): Eukaryota > Metazoa > Arthropoda > Insecta > Lepidoptera > Noctuidae > Agrotis > Agrotis clavis. Next base: position 3,521,666 of record OX940919.1, on the reverse strand, counting down.
GTTTGTCACATGTCGATCTTCCTCAATCAGCTTACGCACATCATCAACGTTCTTGGGTGACTGCAGTTTTTGGATGACCTTGACGGGGATCATCACTGAGCTTGACACGTCCACGTTGAAATTCAGCAAACCAGCGATAAATTGTGGTTTTGGATGGGGCTTCATCACCAAATGCAGAAATCATCCGGTGAACACACTGTTTTTGTGTCAAACCACTTCGAAAGTCATAGTAAATCATCGCTCTTGAATTTTCTCGAGTCAATTCCATTTTCTCAACGACTAAACAATTTTGAAAAAACCTTGTGACAAGACCGAGAATCTTTTTTAAATAAATAAATGTAATTCGATGATTAAAACCAAGCATTTTTTAATTAAAAAGATTTTAACACGACAGGAATAGTGGAAATATTCCATTCCCGATACTTTTAGTGCAGTGCAGCCCTCCATTTTTATTGAAATCTTTGTTTTAAAGTTATGCATTATTTTCGTAGGTATTTTCATTAACATGATATTAGTCCTTGTCCCAAAAAATACGTTAATCATCACAAGCATTTACTTTTGAATAAAATTGCCCTTAACATCGTTTGATTACAATGAATACCTTAGGAAGTATCATAGTTTCAAAATAATACCACAACAAAATAATGACTGCCTGAGCATTATTAGGGTATCCCGAAAATATTTTTAGATTTTCACAACGCAAGACCTCTCAAAAGTGGCGTAATACTGTTTACTGTAGATTACTGTTAAAATAATAAAAAAATATCAAACTTTATCTTTAGGGCTCTACCGGTCTGCAAAGTTACGAAAAAAATACATTTTATTGTGATGTTTAGTTGTTCCTAATTTTGGCCAATGAACTAAATAATAATGTAAAAATGATTTTTTTATAATTAGGTGTCATACATACAGGAGAAACCTATTTGCACCCTTAAACACGTAAGGTTTTGTAGGTTTTGATATGCAAACACCCTTCAGTTTACACAGTTACACAGTCCGCAACTCCGCTTCGCCAGCTCGCTCCGCGTCAATGAACAGGCAACCTAAAAATACCGACATAAAACATTACAATATTTTATCAAAATAAAAAGTCAGAACAGTTAAAACACTTAAAATCAATAATAATTTAAACCTCAACTATTTATATTAGTAATTGTGGATTTAATACAGTAAAATTAAATTGTATAACCACTCAAATAATAGTTATTTGTTATACATTACAAGAGTGTGAAGCGAAGGATTCTAAAATTGAATCACGAGAGCAACGAGTGATTCAAAAATAAATAGAATCCTGAGCGGTAGCGACGGAATCAAAAGATCACGAGGTGAAAAATCTTTGCACTCGAGTGCAACACGTAACTTTTCATTTCACCTCAGCGAGTCTGACAAGTTGCGTTTCTGTCGACATGAGAATGATCCTTTTTATCTTGGTTTGTTTTAACAATATGACGTGAAAAGAAAACGACGCAAAGCAAATTAAAAAAAAGCTCTGAGTCAAGCAGGTTCCGAGTCTTATATTTTAACAAAATTAAAAAGTTTGTATGATACCATAGAGCACCATAGAGGTAGAAGTCATAAGGTTTAATGATGTTTCGAATTCACAAACTTAGTGTGGGTTAGGGGACATCTCTCCCACCCATAAACTGGCCTGTGGGGGGTGTGCATACGATGCTCTAAATTTAATTAAAGAGGAATGCCCAAAAATATATGGAGCAAAAACCCAGAATCGATTAAACCATCACCAAGTAAAAAAAAAATGTAACTGATAAGTTACGATTTTTTATGATGTTTCAAGTCAACTTTATAAATAATGTTTCAAATCAGCTATTTCCTTAAGTTTGCCGTATATGATTACTTCCCAGAATTTGATCCTTATTAGTAACACTATCGAATGGTGTAATAATACAGGGTGTGTTTTTTTCCAAAATTAGCGGGTTCGATTCCTGGCCAGGATTATTGATTTTTCTAAATCTAATGATGCAGTTCTAGTTTTCTTTAAAATTGGGCTCGAGATTCCTTTCAACGTTTTTTGATATTCCTCATAGTTTCGGATATAGCCATCCACGCCCAGTTGAAAAAATTTCACCCTGTCTATGTTGCTGGCCTGTTTGGTTATGGTTTTATGCGAGACGAATAGCGTATTTATGTCCTCTGAAGTAAGGTCTATTTTGTTGTTCATAAATTATTTTAATCGACTCTGGGTTTTTTTTGAGCATTCTTCTTTATCCTCTAGAGGATAAAAACGGCTTTTGCGCTCAGAAATCGAAGAGCAAAAATGCTCTTTCCGAAATGGGGGGATGGAAATCACGCGTCTTAATTCAGCTTGTATGTTATGCACTTGCATTAAAGAATAATCCTTTATGTCTATTTTGTATCAAAAGTCAATAAATACCAAAAATCTGTTTTTTTTTTTGTAATAAATAAACATAAACCTGACATGAGGACATACGTACCCAGCGCCATCTACAATATCTATGCGTTGCCACCCCCCCCCCCCCCCCCCCCCCAATTAAGATATATGAGATTAAGATGAATATAGAAATTTGACGTAGGGTACTGGGCGATTTTGAAATCTCAAGATAACCCATATCTATTATCCACCTGAAATATTTCTAAAAGTAAAAGAACCTACCTATTTTCAACTGAAATTCTTGTGTGAGCTTTCCAATACAAAAAGGAAATTCTCAGAGCACTTGGCAATATTACAAGACAGTATAAAACAGTGTATCTCAGGTCATATGTCGTGCCGTGAGAGTAGGCTGACAATAGTAAAGAACGCCTCGACTTTTTATAGGCGCGCCTTTTTCGTAGAACCATGGGAAAACTATGATAATGTACGTAATGATGTACAGTTAATCAAAATGGTTAAATTCTAATTACTCAATACCAAACGACATGCCAAAACGTCAAAAAAAAAGTTTCGTTTTAGATACCTATCAAAATCATGCATAATAGCTTTAATGCTAGTTAAATCATGTTATAGCAGCCTGCTGTTTTATCAAATGGCTATGGCTAAATATTCAGTCTCACTATTGGGCAGACGGAGGGATTACTTAGTAAATTTTTTTGTCCTGCAATAAGGAACTTGATAACTTTTGCATAGGTATTATGTTCGTTATTGACTTGTCTGATAAATTAAATTTATCCATCCGGACATCTTAGAAATTATTATGGCATTGGCAGTGTGTATATAGATGCGGAAAGTCCTCACATAATATTTACATGGTGATTTCTAGTCTAATGGCAATAAACAATGATTGGCATCTGTTGAATAGTTTCATCTTCGTGATAATGATTCGTCGTCGATTCTTAGTAAATACATTATTGGTAGGAAATAACAGGCGTAAGTTGAAAACAAACGTTAGGTACGTGTTGTAGCATCAAATAATTTAGAAATTATCAATGCAAATACAAGAAATCGCACGCTTCCAAGATAGCGGACGACAGCAGAACAAACGGTATTTTTGGGGTTATTGCCTTATCAAGCATTAAGTCAAATATAGGTACGTGGTTTTTATAATTTTAGTAAGTTTTTTGTTGTTTTTTTTTTACTTAAATCTTAAATTAAGACATTCATATCTAACATATTTCGTATTTTTAAAACATTGCACTTGATATGTATAATGTAACAAAAGTAGCGTGTGTGCAACATAAAATGCGTATTTACTCCCACAACAGTATTGACGTCGTTAGAAATAATTGTCCACACAATTATTATTCATGGTGGACTGCAGTTGTTGTATTACCATAACAGGTGTGTAAGGCAGCGTGTTATTACGCTACGTTTGGTGCATTGCATTATCACATACGCGCCTGCCAGTGTAGAGTGTAGATAGGTGGCACGGTTACCGTTAGTCCGTGGAGCGTCGCGACGCGTGCCCCGCTAACGAGCGCCTATCTCCGGCCCTGTTCCCACGCCGCTAGACGACGAGGAAGTAATAAACCTACACCTTAACTGCACACACTATTACCGATTGTAACGGCTCACATGTGTGATAGAATCTTCACGATCACAATGTGCCATCGACCGACAATGCGATGTATCAATAATGTCTTATCGAATTGGCGTACCGTCACGCGGCTGGGGACTACTATCATAACCGCCTAGTGGTTATGGCGCGCTACAAATTTTTACTTCCATTCACATTGAATGGGCGAGCTTGAGAAAAGTTTAACAAAAACGTGTCAAACGTACTTTGTCCCTAACATGTTTTTAAGTTTTTCTTGTACAATTTTTCATAACTTCATATCGAATTCCTCAGTTTGTCATAAACCAAGTGCTATTCCCAGAGAAAGAATCCCTAAAAAGTACGATCAAAGCCAATAAGCGCAACACCCTGACGCGATGCGACGACGTTGTGACTATGCATTCTACAGTATTTTTTTTAAATGAAATAGTTAAATGACTTCAGCTTTTTTTCTTCACTATTGAAAAAGCAATTGAGTAAGATTTACTTAATCCACTGAATTCTTTATGGTTACAATAATATTTTAATTATATTGTTACACAAGTATAACAGTGATAGTTCGATGAGCTCACAATGTCGTGAATCGTTCAATTTCACGGATTACAAGTTAAATGAAACTGTTTCAAATGAATTTAATCGTAAAGATTTACTCTCCAGAGTATTTGCAAACTTTCAGTATTTTATATTGCTTTGTTAACGACACAATTTACACTTCTAAACAAGAGTGCAGGGTCATTGAACTGCTAGCTACAATTTAGCAAGCTAGCAGCTACCTGTATTGTTCCAAGCTGGCAATCCGTGTGAAAACTGCAATGTGGGTTATAGCAAGACCATGTGAGACAATATAGCGTGCCACTATAGACATGCTGAGCTAATGTCAATTTCAGGCTCAGAACCACGCCACTTTTATCCAATTTGTGTTCACTTTGGTTGAAGATGTTGATGATATCTTAAAATTTCAGTATAGATGTACATAATTAACGGACGTTCACTTGACTATTCATTACTGGCAATTAATTCCCGCGGGTTGCGCTCCGCGGCGCTGAGATCGACCTCGTGGGAAATTAAACTGTGCACGGGCCGTCTTCTGCCGCCCGCCGCCTCTTGCCGGCCTCGCCGCCCCTACTCCACATATGAACACTTTCTCTTGCTGATTTCCCGATTTTTCCACGTGCACTTATCGTCGGTGGAAGCAAACGCTCTATACATAATGAACTAATTGACTAAGGCATTATATTTTCCATTTTCTGAGAACCTACAAGAAAATTGTATACTTTACGTTGTTAGATTACAAAGTTTTTTCAGTGAAAGCCTGAGGAGCCGCCCCTATCTCCAAGTTGGACATCATAACCTGGAAAAAAAAATAGCTGCTGCTCATCTTAATATATATAAATCTCGTGTCACAATGTTTGTCCTCAATGGACTCCTAAACCACTTAACCGATTATAATAAAATTCGCACACCATGTGCAGTTCGATCCAACTTGAGGGATAGGATAGTTTAAATCTCAAAATAAAGTCGCAATTTTAATATCTTAATATCGACGCAAGAAAGCAATCTTGTAGTATCTCGAAAAGTGGAACTTTACACCAGAACCAAAAAACTATTTAAAAAATTCATAACTCATAAACTAGCTGAAATCGAGAGGTAATTTTTGGAACATATATTTCTTATAATGAAATTTATTAGATAACACTAAAGTTAGTGGTCTAAAGTTGGTATAACGTGTGTTTTTGCTAGTTACAGCAATTGGTTTTTCAATTTGTGTCATCAATATTGCTGTATCTTGGTCATAGACATAGTAATCATATCGACGCCAGAAAGCAATCTTGTAGTATCTCGAAAAGTGGAACTTTAAACCAGAGCCAAAAATCTATTTAAAAAATTCATAACTCGTAAACTAGCTGAAATCGAGAGGTAATTTTTGAAACACATATTTCTTATACTGAAATTTATTAGATAACACTAAAGATAGTGTTCTAAAGTTGCGAGTTACAGCAATTGGTATTTCAATTTGAAGCATCAATATTGCTGTATCTTGGAAAAAAAAAAAAGAAATTTTAGACAACAATTATGATGTTGATTTTGTTGTATCTATTTCTTTTTGTAAAATAGCTGATTTTATGGTACTTACAGCATTTTGAAGTATGTTTTCTTAAAAAAGTTAAGAAAATTCCACGTCGTATCATAAAAAAAAAACCTCCTAGGAAAACATGGATCAGACTGTCCGACGCAGTATTTTTTTCTGAATACAAATATGCAATAAAAAAAATCCCATTTTGCGAGATACGACAAAATCGCTTTCCAGCGTCGATATATATAAATCTCGTGTCACAATGTTTGTCCTCAATGGACTCCTAAACCACTTAACCGATTATAATAAAATTCGCACACCATGTGCAGTTCGATCCAACTTGAGAGATAGGATAGTTTAAATCTCAAATTATAGTCGCAATTTTAATAATATTATAAAGATTGCACCCGTGCGGAGCCGGGGCGGGTCGCTAGTAATATTATAAAGATTGCACCCGTGCGGAGCCGGGGCGGGTCGCTAGTATAGTATAAATATTGTGCTTGCCAAATAACAGAAATTAGTTAGCCTCAAAATGCACCACTTTCTTAAGGAAGAATAAAAATAATTATAATGTGTGTATTTCAATCCCGTGGGATAATTTTTGGCAAACACGCGGGCAAAGCAGTCAAAATTTTGTAGTTTATGAATTTGGTAATTAATTGTTACTTATTGAAAAAAAAAAACATATCATTACAACAAGATTTGGAAAGAACAGGACTTAGGTAGGCCATCAAATATGTAGACACGTATTGAAATTAGTTAGCTGGCTCGTTGCTAGTTGTGAGCCCATGTGAGTGGCTCATTAAATATGGAGCTGTAATCAGTGTGGTGCTCGTAGAGTCCTCTCGTACCTCGCACCTCTCGGCCTCGCAACCGCACGTACATTGTACTGTTTTTGATACATATCCCCCATTTTCCAACCGACATCTGCAGAGTGATTGAATAGTTGTGTGGGAAATCAAAGACTTCTAGAATGAATATACTGAGAAAAATAAAATTTTACTAAAAATTAAAACAGAATGATTTCAGTACAAAATTTTTCATAGCCTCGAAAATGATCAGTTCATTTGACAATCAAATAACTACACGTATCAGGTATGAACATATCAAGGCGTGGGTTGTATGTATGTAACTACATGCGTAAACGCCTACTTTTCCACTATCCGATTGTGTCCCTATAAAACACCTAATTCCTAAAAGTAAATTCATATCTTAAGAAGAACCCTTGTAAAACCATGTCTTTCGAAAATAGTGCAATAAAATTAATAAACTGAAATATATTATGTACAGGTACACCCTAGCGATTATTAATTATGCTTACATGCAAAACTGTTTGTTAACTTAATTACTCGTAACTACATTCCATAACTTTGCACATGAATAGACCTGTTTCTGATAAACACAAAATTTCGTCCTGTACAGCCAAATATAGACCAAAATAAAGAAATCTCTAAGGTGACTCGACTGATTGAAACAAAATGAAAAACTGGCAGAATATACAACTGTATTTTTGTTAATAAGCGTTGCAATTGAAATCGTGTTTTATCGAGTGTTATCGTGACGACGCTTTCATTTGCCTTGTGTTGTCGGAAGGGGCACGCAGTTGAATGTTGCAATGAGGTAAACTGCCGCCGCGAATCGGATCGGAATCGCTCAGCCGCGCCCGATTGCGCCGCTACGCATCACCGACCGCGGAGAAATTGAAGTATACGGACCGCTAGAATACCCACCTCGGCTAGCAACCACTTGCGAAACTTCTCGCCGCTTAATTGTCCCGCACTTGCTAAGCCAAAATTGCGGGAATTCATCGTAACGTTAACTTCGATGCGCACGAGTACTCGTCGAGTGGAGAGCGACCGAATAATTACATAATTTTAAAAGTTAATAAGTAATGAGCTTTGTTATATGTAGTCGACGCGAACGCGGTGGTGTTTGTACAAAGAACGATCTCAGTAAGCCTGAGGGCGCTCAGCATAAGCTGGCCGTGTCGTCCGGGCCGCGGTTATGAGATTATTCTCGCTTTGACGGCCCGCCTCGTCCGCACTCCGCATGCACCGCGTTGCGCTTTTAGGTAATACTCGCCTAGCTTATATTTAAAAACCTAATTAGCTATTTCATGACTTACGCTTCTTTTTTATTTCTTGTTATACAGGTATAATAGAATAAAAACGTTGGTGTTATATTCTAATCGGTTTCAATCGTCTACTCATGACTAATATTCAACCACCTGATGAGTGCAAGTGAATAAATAAGTAATGTATGACCCGGTCAATTCGCTGTTGCATCAAGATATATCTATACAGATAACAATCACTCCGCTACAGACTTCGTCCGCAAGGTTCTCGTACTTTTCCATGTGATTTTCGATTACCCCTTTGGGGGGTTTTGTTTTAATTTCCAAAAATTCTTGAAATACGTTTCTCATCAATATTGGTTGATAAGTCTAAATAAATCGCATTAAAATTAAATCCATTTTCATACAAGCTTGCATCCCATTTTTAACCCTCCTATCCTAGATATGAATTTTTCTAAATCCATCATATAAGGAATGTTTTTGCTAAATTGTATGCTTCTCGACCCAGCGGTTTCACCTATGCGTTGATCGATCAGTCAGTCAGCCAGTTTCTTTTTCTTTTAAAGAAATATACAAATCACAAATAATTTGATTGTATCAAAACATGTTTATTGGCATAAGCAATAGTGCCTAATCGGGGCAACTAATAAATAACAAAAGTGAACGATTAGCGATGTGGGGCTGGAAGCGAGAGCGATAATTTGTTCAGCACCGCCACACCGGAGATAACAGTCGCCTTATTGCCGGCGCCGCGCCTCCGCCCGCTAACTAACGCTTATTAAACTTCAACAACGCTCCCGCTGATCACTTCACCTTCTTGTTTACTCTCTAAACTTAGATTAATCGTTCGCCTGGCCTCGCACGTACAGCTATTTATCTTAGTGAATAAAAAGTAACTACTCTTTTTTCCACCTTGCTTTAAATGTAGTTAACATAATCGGCTAAAACATCAAACCGCTTAATAAATCTAGACTTACAATAAAACAGATCTATTGACTTAATGCTAACGCAGTGAATATACTAACAGCACGTAACGTCGTATTACGTACACATTTTGGCTTTACGTGCAAGGAGCGAATGGTGAAATAGATTATCATACAAACAGCCAGCTCGTTGGAAATTTGCGATCGAATCGTGTTCCGTGAATGTCAATTTAAAAACTATGTTTTCTACAATCACTAACACGACTAACTGCTTTAATATTTGTGGCAAATGGTCGAAACAAAGCAAAAGGTCTGTTCGAATCACGATTGTGTGGATCAGCGAAGGATAGTTTTACTCCTCATCATCATCATCTCAACCATAGGACGTCCACTGCTGAACATAGGACTCCCCTTTAGATTTCCACATATACCGGTTGGAAGCGACCTGTATCCAGCGTCTTCCGGCGACCTTTATAAGGTCGTCTGTCCATCTTGTTTGTGGACGTCCTAGGCTGCGCTGCTAGTCCGTGGTCTCCACTCTAGTGCTTTTCGACCCTATCGGCCATCTGCTCGGCGAGCAATATGGCCTGCCCATTGCCACTTCAGCTTGCTAATCCGGTGGGCTATATCGGTGACTTTACTTCGACTACGGATCTCCTCATTTCGGATTCGATCACGTAGAGAAACACCCTCTCCTAGCTCGTTGAGCGACTTTGAGCTTTGAGATGAGGCCGATAGTGAAAGACCACGTTTCGGTGCCGTAAGTCATCACTGGTAACACGCATTGGTTGAAGACTTTCGTCTTGAGGCTATAGTATTTATTTATACTTACGCCTTACATCATCCTATTCATTGTATTTTTCATGCTTTCATTAATTCTATTCTATTCTATTTTTCTCAAATGGCAAGTCAAGACGATGTCGACTATTCTGCCAGTGTCAAGAGTGACCTGGAAAAACAAGTGTGCATGATCAAAACGTCAAATTTAAAAAAAAAAAAAAAAAACTAATAAGTCGGATCCTCGATGTGCTTTCATTAATATTTTTAGTTGATAATCTTCTTGACACTTATGTCAAATGCCAAACTGTCAGTTTCTTTTTATTTTACTTTCTGTTTTAGCTTATAGCTTATTGATCTATGATGTGATCCATGTGTCACTATGGAGGATTCTCAATCGCAAGGTGAGACTACTAGTGGTAGGTTATTTTTGCCTGGTGATGGCATGGGGTTCACTCTGGATAATAGTCATTTAAACTAGTCAGTAGGACAACAGAAGATACCATTAGCCATATAACATCTACTAGCAATAATGTATCTTCTTGCAACCAAACATCTAGCTTTAAAAAAGGGCCTCAGCAGAACACCTTGAAATTGTTCCATCAGAACATTCAAGGTATCTCTTCCAAATTATTAGAAGTTGAAATGTTTTTAGAAAAAACCATGTATGATACAATCTGCTTTACCGAACATTGGTTAAAGGACTACCAAATGATACTTAATTATGAAAACTACACTGTGGGGAGTTGTTTTAATCGTAAAAATTTGCTGCGTGGAGGTTCCCTAATATTAGTTAAAAATTCTTTAAAATTTAATCAACGTAATGACATAGTAGGTCTCTCGGTTGAACATTGCATCGAACTGTCTTGTGTTGAGCTAGATAAGCATGTAATAGTGTGTGTATACAGACCCCCGAACTATCATAATTTTTCACTATTTGAATCTATAATGGAAGATGTTCTGGCAAAGCTTGTAGTCAGGAATAAATCTGTAATAATTTGTGGCGATTTTAATATCAATATTTTAGAAGAAAATTCAAATAGCAGTAGATTATTAAATCTTTTTAAATCATTTGATTTGACTAATATTTTTGCAGAACCAACAAGAGTAACTCCATCTTCTGCTACTTGTATTGATAATGTTTTTTGTAATTGTGATTATTTGGATAAGGCTATTGTTAATTGTCTGCCATCTGATCATAGCGGACAAATGGTAACTTTTAGATGTATTACAACTAAGCAGCAACTTGAAATTAAATTTAGACCAATAACGGCTGCCAAATTAAATAGCTTTAATAATTGCCTACAAAACAGGCTAAGTGTAATGAGTATGGACGATATGAATTTTAATAAATTTTATGCTAATTTCTTTTCAATAGTTCATACTGAATTCAATAAAACTTTTGAAAAGAAAACAAAAACCATTGACCCCAAATTTGTATTTAGTGACTGGGCGACTAGGGGTATTAGGAAAAGTAGGGAAAGACTATTTGAACTGTATGGCCTTAAGCCAATCATTAACACTGAAACTTTTAATAAGTATGTCGGTGCCTATTCAAAAATTTTTAAAAATACTTGCAAAGCTGCTAAAGCCATGCATATTAGCAATAAGATCAAATCGTCAGAAAATAAAATAAAAACGGTTTGGAAAGTTATAAATAACGAGACTGGCAGGAAAAAAAAGCCCAACACTAACTATGCTTTGCAGACATCTTGTGGTCCTATAAGCTCAAATCTGGAAGTAGCTGAAGAATTTGTTAAATTCTTTACTGATATACCGGTAAGGACTACGGAGGCTCTAAATTCCTCACCTGATATTTCAATAGCTTTATTAAAGGCGAACGTTTCTGGCAGCCCGGCTGATTTTAAGTTTAAACATATAAACCCTATGACAGTTATTAAAGCTTTCCGGGAAATCAAAATTAAAGTGACCGAAGATTTATGGGGATTGTCTATCAAAGTTTGTACAGGCATTGTGGAAACTGTAGCGCCATATTTGGCATTAATTTTTAATCTGTGTGTGGATCAAGGAGTTTTCCCTGATTTGATGAAGTTCAGTAAAGTCGTGCCTCTTTTTAAATCTGGGGACTCCAAAGATACTAACAATTATAGACCAGTATCCGTGTTGCCAGTCTTTAGCAAGATATTTGAGAAAGTAATGCTAAATCAGATGCTTAGCCACTTCAACACCTACAAAATCTTACACGATCAGCAGTATGGTTTCACCAAGGGACGTTGTACAACTGACGCCGGTGTCACCCTATTGAAGCACATATATACTGCATGGGAAGAGGCACAAGACGCCATAGGAATATTCTGTGACCTCTCCAAAGCATTTGATTGCGTTAATCACGATACATTACTTTCAAAACTTGAGCATTACGGATTAGGTCAACTTGCTCTTAGTTTAGTAAAATCTTATTTGTGTGATAGACAACAACAAGTTCAGATAAATGGTGTAAATTCACAGGGTTTAACAGTTAAAATGGGAGTTCCACAAGGCTCAATATTGGGTCCTTTCCTCTTTCTTGTATATATAAACGATCTACCCTATTTACTTAAAAATCAACTACACAATATGGTGTTATTTGCTGATGACACTTCCCTAATTTTTAAGATAAGTAGGCGAGCCCAGAATCTAGACGATGTCAATAATACACTGCGTCAGATCCATAATTGGTTCACAGCAAACAATTTAGTATTAAATGGAAACAAGACTAAATGCATTAGGTTTGCCTTACCAAATGTTAAAAATAGTAATTATGACATAGTGTTGGATGATGAGATACTAGAATTCGTCGATAAAACGGTTTTCCTGGGTATAACACTTGATTCAAGGCTACAATGGGGCCCTCATATTACAACTCTTGCGGGGCGATTAAGTTCAGCAGCATATGCTGTTTGGAAGATTCGTCAATTCACAGACGTTGATACTGCGAGAATTGTCTATTTTAGTTACTTCCACAGTATAATGTCGTATGGCATTTTATTGTGGGGAAGGGCGGCTGACATCGAGTCAATCTTTATTCTCCAAAAGAGAGCTATTCGAGCCATATATAATCTCCGTAGGCGCGATTCTCTAAGAGAACTGTTTAAGGAAATTAACATCCTGACGGTACCTTGTCAATATATCTATGAAAATATAATGTACGTTAGAAAAAATCTGCATCTTTTCTCTAAAAGAGGTGACAGACATAATTATCATACTAGAAGTAGGAACCAATTAGTTCAGCCGGGCTTCAGACTCGCCAAAGTAGACTCTTCTTTCATGGGGTACTGTTTAAAATGCTATAATAAGCTACCACAAAACGTTCTTGAACTGAATGAAACGAAATTCAAAACATGCATTAAACGTACACTGTGTAAGCAGGCATATTACAAACTGAGCGACTATATCGCTGATGATAATGCTTGGCTCCATGCTGGTCCTGCTCCATGAGACAGTGAATGTACAAATAAATTGATATTGGAAGTATACTTAATACCATTGTTGGAGCTGCTGAAGACTGTACAACTGTATTGCATTGTATAGATTCAATCTTCCTTGTATTATATAGTTTCATGGCCGACATTGTGTGAGTACTATGTGCTTCGGAGCTGTCATTCACTGAGTACCTACGTCTCTTGTTGACTTGAATGACCCTGGCGGCTGAGATTGTGTCATGCTCACTCAAATGTCTCGCTGATGGTGGCGCGTGTGTCGGATCATTTAGCTCCCTCCAAAATGGTTGAGCTGAATGGTGCTGATGCATGTGTCATGTTCGTGAACGGGCGCTGTCAGTTGAGACTGGTCATCTCTTAGCTGCCACGGTTTATTTTAATAATTATTATTGATCATTTTGTTTTGAATTGTCTTTGTTTTAATTGTTACTCTGGACACTTTTAATCAAAAACTTGCTACATCGTTCTCACATAGTGTACCACCTCAAATGAATGATGTAACAAAGGTTCTGTAATTATTCTGGCGATCTAAAAAGAGTGTCCATGGAGTTTCTTGCACGTTCTTCTCCATAGAGATCTACTTCTTGGAACGGGCATCTACGGTACTTTCACAGTTTTTATGTCTTGTGACTGGGACTGTAGCACCATAACTTTTGTAGTGTTTAATAATATTCCTTTGATTGTCTATGACAATTCAAAAGTGCCTGTAACTGGCCTACTTGAAATAAATACTTTGATTTTTTTTTTTTTTTTTTTTGATGCTACATTTTGGTTTATATAATTTAATTTATCTATTTGATTTCATTGAAATATTGTACAAAGTCTAATTTAACTATTATAATAATGTTTTTATTAAATTACTCAATTCAAAATTTTACATAATGTAAACGCACGCAGACCTCCTTCCTCCTTCGTCTGATCTGTCGGAATCCGAAGAAACTATTTGAAAACAGAAATGAAGGATGATTTTCAAAACAAGCTGACACCTATAAAAGCCGAGGCCGTCAAAGGAATCGGGTTCATTCTATCCAGGACTTTCGAGACATCCTATCCAGGACGTTTGGTTGATTCTATCCCGGACTCTGGGTACTTTCGATCTCAGACTTCTACCCAGTCTTACGAGGAAGCTTCCCTCTGAGGCACTAATCTGAGGGAACTCTTACCCTCTGAAGTGACCAAAACTAACGGAGGAAGCTTTTACCCTCTGAGGATCTTGCCCTCTGGGACTCTCTGCTGTTGAGGGCTACTGAAGAGGCTGAGGCTCTTACACTCTGAGGAGGATCTTGCCCTCGGAGACTCCCTGCTGCTGAGGACTGCGCCTTCCGAGGCCCCTGCCTGCTGCGGTCCTGCCTGTCTGAGGCCCCTTCCTGCTGCGGTTCCTGCCTGCTGAGGCTATTGTGGCCTTACCCAGTGGTCTAGTGCTGTACTGTGCATTGTGCTGACTGTGTTGTGGACTGTGTTTTTTATATCGCTCATGTATTTTATATTTTAAATAAAGTGTATCCTACTACCTAATTAAACTGTTACAAGGCACTGTGGTATGTCGGACGAAAAGACATTGCGTAGTTTCCCGAACGCTGTACAACCGAGTTGGAGGTTGACCTCTTTCTCGAAGTTGGACCTACCTAATTGGACTACTTGTCTTAAGTAGATATGTGAGTCAACAACTTCGAGTATAGTAAATGTTATACGCATGCGTAGCGAATTTCAAAGATTTTCTTAGGAAAGAAAAATTCGATCCGCGGGCAGGATTCGAACCTGCGGCCTTCGGATTCAGTACATCCGACGCTCATTTCCAACCGAGCTACCGAGGTTCGTACCCAATACGGCGAATTCTTCCTTCCATTTCTAACGTCTCATGGTGACGTTTAGCGCCATCTATTGTAGAGTATTCGAACTACTACAAACATCATGTTAACATTACAGTTAAATCAATGTTGTAACAGATGACGTCAACCGTACTTAATATTTGAGCGTCGGATGTGCTGAATCCGAAGGCTGCAGGTTCGAATCCTGCCCGCGGATCGAATTTTTCTTTCCTAAGAAAATTTTCGAGTACCGAGTTTCCAACAGAGACTGGGGTGGGCACAACATTGGCATTTGACATAATTTTCGTCTTGTCCATGTTCATTTTCAAACCCACCCGTTGTGAAAGTCGGTTGAGGCCATCGAGCATCATGCTGAGTTCCTCCATCGACTTTGCCATGACTACGATGTCTTCGGCAAACCGAAGGTAAGTGATGTAATCGCCGTTGATGTTGATGCCAAGTCCTTGCCATTCCATTGCGGCAGTAAACAGTTTCGGGGAGATAACGTCCCCCTGTCTTTCGCCTCTTTTCAATGGAATCGCCTTCTTGCTCTGCTCTTTACTCCGCCCGACATGGTGGCGTTATTATACACACACTTCAACACCTCGATTTACCTATAGTCAATAGGGCATCGCTGGAGTGACTCAAGTACCGCCCATGTTTCCACCGAATCGGAGGCTTTCTCATAGTCCACAAACGCTAAGCATAATGGCAAGTTATACTCTTCGGTCTGCTGTATAACTTTCCGCAGTGTATGGATGTGGTCTATGGTACTATAGCCTCTTCGGAAACCGGCTTGTTCGGGAGGCTGGAAGTCATCAAGTCTGTGTTCGAGACGATTCGTGAAAACCCTTGAAAACAGCTTATAAACATGACTCAGAAGCGTGATGGGTCTGTAGTTCTTCAATAGGCTGTTATCACCTTTTTTGAAGAACAGCACCACCTCACCCCTGCTCCATGCTTCAGGCGGCTTTGCCCTCGGATAGGACCGAATTAAAAAGTTTGTGGAGGACTTAAAGTACCGGTGTTCTACCCGCTCTCAGAAGCTAAAGTGATGCCGTCCTCGCCCGGCGGCGCCTTGTTGTTCTTAAGCTGCTTCAGGGCCATCCTAATCTCGTACAGACTGATGTCCGAGATATCTTCGGTATAATGTCGGGACAGCTTGGCTCTTGGATCTTCTACCAAGCTGTCAACGGGCTTTGCGACCGAAGTGTATAACAATCCATAGAACTTCTCGATCTCGCCTAAATCCTTGCTCGACGATAGCGTCGACCAAAAAAGAGGTTATAGGCTGCCGTCCTCCCGTTTCAGCTTTGTTAACTGGCTTTGGCCAATAGACTTGTCCTTTGCGAACACTTTGCAGCTTTGGTTTGGCTGTATGGTATCTTTAACACGATTCGTTTTACCCAAAATGGCGTAATACAAACTCACTCTCAGATGGATAAATCATCAGTGTATTGCAAGATCAAATCAAGAAAGTCCAACAAAAACCAACTGCTAAAATCTTAACTTATAAGTTTTGGCAAGCTTGCACCATCGTCGATTGAATTTCATTCACTCACGATGCGATGATGAGGTCTAGTCAGGTCTGTGTATCGGACATGTTCCATCATCATTGTCTCCTGTCCGTCTTGTTTCTTAAGGCTGTTAGTTTCCTGGTCAACGCGAAACTGCAGTTTTTACTTGAACAAAAGTTTATGTAATGGATCTGATGGGCGATTGATTTCAGTCGACAATCATTGGAGAGTAACGCTAAGAAAAATTGAGACGTTTGTTTTTTTGTTTCATTACTTCAAATGCGGAAGTGTATCATGTTTCATTGGCTAGTCTGGAAGCAAGGCCTGCTATATCAATAGTCATTTTGAGATCAGTTGCTAACATTATTTTCCAAACAGTAATAGGTGTGCAACAAACATGGACTGTTAAACACATCACTTTCCAAAGAGAGGTAAAATGAGTGTCGTCCTATCAATTTCTCTTGTAGAAATGATTAAAAACAACGTCACGAATTATAAAATATGGAATAATTATATTCCTGGTGTTGTTTTCTATTTGCATAGTACTCGGTCACTTAAATTCATGCAAAAAATATAATGGTAACGGCATCTATCATTTAATTGTGACATGTGGAGTACTATCGGCCATTAGCTTTTATGGTATAAGTGATATTGTTCGCGCCAGGTAAATTGCCACTTTACAAAAGTTGTGATTTATGTTCGGCTTTGAAAGTGTACGATGCGAGCAATGTGAAGAAACAAAGGAAGTCATTTAACCGCCCGCGAGACAGTCACGCGACCGACGACGTGCACAGTGCGGTCTCCGCTATCTATTGTTTTATTTCATGTTACTACCCCTTTTGATAATTCACTCTGTTGTTATTTTAACTTTCGATCTTATATTCTACTACCAAGAGTTAGTACGTTTTGTCCCTGACATAAACGGCGCAGTTCATTTGGGCCTGGTAGTAAAATATAATTATAATTAATAACGAGGCGGTCTCACAGCACGGCCTGTTGACTCAGGGGTGAGTCGCAAACTCCGGTGAAACATTGGGCTCCACCGTCAAGGTAGCAACACGCACAATGGCCACTATGTTTGCACGCCTCGGCCGTGTTGTGCTGTTGTGTCGTTTTGCCATAGCCATGAGCGATCGCCACCTAGTGTTGTGGCCAGAAACGTGATTAAATTTACAACGACATCAATATTTTATGCGTGTTTACTTAGCCGTTGCCTATTTATGCTAACTCATATTTACTACTTCTGTTAACAATTATTTAATATATGTTCTAGTGTGAGTAATTGGAATTATTATTATCACATTTCTCCTGATGCCAAGAAATTAACAAAATCAAGTCTGACGAAGATTCCTCATCGTGTATCATAAAAAATAACGTCTCAGGCCCGTATTACAGAACGTAACTCAATACTCAAACATAATTTAAAACTAGATTCAAGGCATTTGATTGGTTTTAACTAGTTTTAAGTAATACTTGAGCGTTGTACTTGAGTTTTATGGTGTGTTCAGTAATAGCCTAAGATCAATGATCGATGAAAGGTTTTTTCCGTAAATATTGTTGAAGTGCCATAAATAAATCGAGTGAGCTTCCAAAACGACCAACATCGGCTAGGAACCTCTTTATACATATTTGTAGCAGATTTCACCAAAGGATTTGTTGCCGCCAACCCGCGGCCACAGCGGCTTTACGTTGTCACCATTGGCACATCCCGGCTTAATGTACAAACCCAGATTAATGAGATGAACCTTGCTCTGTTCGCTACCCTGTACCTGTCTCTCGACTTACATTTATGAATGACTGTGCGTTTTGTTTAATGTTATAGAGAGCCATAGATAATAATCAACGCGTGTTGATATTTTATGCTATTGCATAATTTCCGGCTTACCCCCCGTTTTATCGAAAATCATTATAAACATCGCGTGTTTAACTGAAATGATTATTCTAAATATCGAGTAGTATACTCAGAGCAGCCACGTATAGTCAGTAAGAAGCCGTACTGTCCAAGTTATTTGCACCGCACGTAAGTTGCGTGTTCAAGTTGCTGTTTTTCTAAACATGACTTTGTGAACAAGTTAGTTGTTAACAGAATTGGGGACGGAAGTTTTCAATAGGCACGTACAGATTTAACACGTTTCAATTCACGTGTTGTGTTAAACTGGATTGAAGGATCGAATTATTTAGGGTGGGCTTTCATCGATATCTCTCCCCTGCCGACAGTTAAACTTGCCTATTAGAACAAACTATGGATGGATACGTTTTTGTTGTAAAAAATGGGCATAAGTGACTATTTATTTAAATACCAATTTGGTTACTGCTATCGGCAAAGTTGTTTTCCATTTTTCCTCTTTATAAGAGCTTCATTATTTTTAGAGTTTTCCAGAAACTCCAAAAAAGCTTCTGAAGTCTTAGAGCATAGTTTTACAAAGCTCAAAAAGGTTACTATGTTTTCGGATGCTATCATGCTATTCAATCTATCGAATAAGGTTAAAGTCTTAATTGAAGTCTAGTTATTAGGTAGTTTTATCTTTGGCTTCTGGAAAAATGACATCCATGGTCGATCACCTTTGATATTACGAAACGTGTTTGTTAAATGAGATTTAAACATTATAGATCTAAACGGTCAAGGTTTCCATAGTTTAACTTGACCGTGTTCCATCGACCACCATCACATAATGTGAAACTTGATGTTTATTTGTTGCCAATGTTTATGGCTTATAATTCAATTTCCTACACAATTTTCTCTCAATATGTGAAAAAGAGATTGTGAATGATTTATGTGACTCCATTTCATATAAAGTCGTTTTCGACGCCGGTTATTAGTATACCACGTAGATTTATGTCTTTTAAAGTAAAAAGACTTTCCCCTGAAAAGTTAAGCAAGGACAATATTTTTGCAGATTTATTTCAGATTGTTTTATTTTTGTGGTATAGGTATTTCCAAACTACATATTTTAGGGTGTTCATTACCCGCAGACTGTCCATTGTGCTGTTTTGTCAAGGAATTTCGTTTTACGTATTTAGGCGACACGAATCACCGATTGTGACATTTAAAGTTCACACTGATATTTGCAAAGGGGTTTGAAGAGCCCCTCGACGATCCATGACGACGAAGTCGACGGCCTTATTTTTGTAACGATTTATTTGACTGTTTGTGTATCATTAGTGTTAACAATGAACATTTTACCAACTGCAAAATGTGCACTTGTTAGGTTTGGTAAAGGCTTGCAGACCGTTAAGCCAGGGAATACAATCGCACTAATTCAGTCGCGGCTTCAGATCTGCGCCGCCTAATTAGCTGAGCGTTTGCGCGACTCCCGTGCAGCCGGTCAAAGGATTCGCCGCTCATTACGCGCGTTGCCAACATCCCGGTCAACCTGAAACTGTGTCTGCTTTTAACTAACTGCGTATTATAAAGAATTAACAGGCCAAATTAAAGTTTAGTAAAAGTTTTAAAATTCAAATTTAATTTATGGCAAAAAAAAACTTGGCTAGGGCAACATAGTCACGGAACAGACACAAGCGGGCAGTGCGATGCGATGTTCGCGGAAAGCGCGATAAGATCGCGTGAGAGGCGGGCACGCGGGTACGCTCTGGCGCGCCGCCCTACAAACAGGGTTGCCTAATAAATATCAAGAAGCTTGAAAATACCGCTAATTCAGAAGAATAGAATACCACACCTCGAATTTCTTTGAGTAATGAAGTCGATTCTGGCGAGAAACCCAAGACAATTTTCTTTTGTAAACTATCTTAACATACACACAATCATGTCGACATTTATTTTCTCCGACACACAAGTAGGTTTAACCTTGCCTAAACAAGATCAGATACTCTTGACTGCACTGGAATGCTGGTTTACAAATCCCATTTTTGAGGTCTGACATAGTTTGACGGCAACCCTGCACTCGCGCCACTCTCTGCTGGACGATTCGTCACGCTGCGTTAATGGTCGCGCAGCACGCCACACTTGACTATCTGCTTGCACCGCTATTTTCGTTTTAGTTATTCGATTCGTAACAGACAATGCACACTAAAACGATTTACTGTAAAACTTGACTAATCGTTTTATTGCAAAAAGTTTGCAAAATCGAACTGAAAAAGTTTACCTACATAAATTTTAATCGGATCACAGCGTCACGATCTACTCATTTCTTGTTAGCACGTTTCATTGCAATGAATTTTGAATAAAGTAATTGATTTACAATTTTACACAATATAAGCCAATCCTGTGGTGTAGAATATAAGTTCAGCTAGACATAAGCTAAGCCACGGTAATAGTGGCTAAGCTCACTTCTGGCGCTGTTTTACGTTATGAAAAATCTCTGGAGTAAAGTTGTCGCTGTCTTAATACTTGTCTCTTTTCGTTACATTTCTAATTGGTTTCCGTTTCGGATTGTTATTCCTGGCGTAATTCAAACTTTATCGTATCCTTTGTCGGATCATATAACCAAATTTTGAACAATAAAATGTTATCTGATTTCAGTGATTTCCCTATAACTTATCGTATAACTGCCACATATTTAATTTAATGGAAGTATAATTGTCTACCATAATACCACATTACGATATAATAGGAAAATTAGTTCATAACTTGAAATAAAACTGAGTATCGAAGCAATGGCTTGGACGTAAAGATATTATCTTAAAATTACTGAAATTAAAACATTTCAAATCAAGTACTACTATAAACTGAAACCTTACACATACCTAAATGAAGGGGATTTAGTCTGCATTACTTATCATTTTTAGTTTGATTGTAAAATAAATGTAACCACATGTGGTTTGCTGTCGTAACATAATATGGGGGCGTAAACAGGCCGGCAGATGGTCGCCGGCCGTACAACAGGTATAATGGCACTGATTAAACTTAATTAACTGAAGCCATTTACACGCGGTGGGGATAGGGCGCGTCGTGCTCCCACCGTCACACGTCATGTCGTGCGTGTCGCCACGACGCCGCGCGACCCTTGCGTTACCGCCGCCCAACGCAACGCAATGTAAGGCATCGGTCACTGACATCACTTAAAGACTGATCCTCCCGTTGTAGAAATGTAACGACAGTAATTAAATACAGCACTGCCACCAGCGATAACTATGATGTCAAGCCAATTTATGTTTGCCAACCTTGTTGTTTACAATGCCAATATGCAAACAAGCAAATAGGTACAGATTCATTTTTGTATGTTAAAACACCTTTTAGTTCATTACGAATGTAACCAGGTCGGACTCGCCTAGGGAGTTGGAAAGTTAGGGGGTCAGGCAGGCAGCGGTAGTGATGGGATCGGTGGGGCTTCAGCAGCGGCCGCGGGCCGACACGGAGCGGGAGCGTCGCGGGCCGCTCGACGCCGCCCGCGAGATTTATAGCACGGCCGCACGCAGCTGGCGCATTGCCCATCGCCCTCGCGCCCTTTTATCACCGAGTAAAACACGCCCGTCGCGTTAATTTGTTTGTTCTGACGCGGTCGAGCTAATGAATCGCCCCGAGCTGGACCCGTGTCCACGCGCGACCCGCTCTGAATTAAACGTTACGCCCTTAAATTGGAACGGACCTGTAAATAAATCGTTAATCACGCTCTTTGATATTCATTGCTAAGATTTTATTGATGTTCCAAAGATTTTTAAATTTCTAACTAACTTTTACCCGCGACTCGTGTTATAGTTGAAAATTACCCCGCGGAAACGTTAAGTAGCCTAAGGATAAGGACACTTGAGAAAATGTAGATTCTCATTTATTAAGAATTCTCGGAATCGCATCTGAAGTTTCGAGAATTACAACAAATATCTCTTTATAATATTTATATTAGTATAGAATTATAACAACTTAATAATTGAGTTGTATAAATTCTGTACCTGGAAGAAGCTGTAATGGAGTTAATTTAAAAGGATTTCTGAGACCGTGTATTGTAAATTAACTGAAGAGTGATAGACTTACCATGAGAGCAATTTCAGCCTCTCTGTATTTCGACAGACATAGTCGGTTTAAATGTGGCATCAAAAGTAGGTGATGTCTAATAAATATGTTGAGCTCACTGATTTAGCGCGAGTGAATCAGCATCGCTCAGGTGAGGTCGCATTCCGGCGCGCGCCGCCCTACCTGCGCGCCAGAAATACTCCCGCGCACCGCCCGCCCGAACCAACACTGCTACTCATTTTATTTTCGGCAGACACTCGCTATTTGCACAAGCATTCCTGGATTTGATAGCTTTTGTTATTGCGGAAACTATAACATTACACAACTGTTTAAAATGAATTACTCTTTATTAGCGTCATTATTTTCTTATTCATGTTTAGTATTCGAGGACGCATTATAAGGAGATAAATAATTTAGCAAACTTGTGTGCTTCAAAAGCAGTTTAGACAATTTAAACGACACAGTACTGTATTTAATGATAAATTAACACACAATTGTTCCGGTTTTTGGAATTATCCATACCCTATTAAAAACTGTTTGTATTGTGTAAGACTAATAAATGGACTTTAATTTGAACTTTGGCATGTATTTTTGGTGAATATTCAAACCATTTTGATCGAATATGTGTTTAATTCATGAACCTATTAGGTGTCACTGCTTATTTCACTGTAAACATTTATTTCGTCTTGCCGGGTTCACCACTTAATTAGGTGCTGCTCGTAAAACTGTCTTCCTCATCTTATATTTACCGCGTTTGCCCTTTTTATTATCCGATTACATGGGCCGCGCGGTTTGCAAAGCGTTTTCCTACGCGAGGGGAGCAGTTTCATTTGTTTCTTCAGAAATTACTTCAGACCGCCCCGTCTTACACAAAGCAAAATGCGTCCCTTTGTAGAAAGTGAAACGACTCACTTCCAGCAGGCACGTTAACGTTATAATTAGCTAAGATTATTGTCGCACTCGCTGCTAGTGTCAAATCAGGTAATTAATGTTCACACCGATATGATTGCGGTTGGTCAGGGGCTTATCAGGACGCCCGTTGGGAGATGCTCATGCCGCGGTATACAGATAATGGAACTTCGCTTATTCATTTCATTCAGGCTAGTAGGTATGCGGAGCGGTAAATAAATAAAGCATTCGCAGTTTAATGTTTGTAATGTACATTCACAAAAATGAATGTAGGTACCTACATACATATTATTTGATGATCGGCTGAAGCGATGCGGATGGTGTCGGTCGAGGAATAGCGTGGCGTTGCAATTAGCAGGGCACTCGACGCGTTCCCCGCAAACCATGGCACGGAGTCCACTCGTGTGTCGTCGCGCAAATTAAAACGCGACACTCGACCCGATCGCGTCCTCAAACTGCAATTCGTTCATCGAATGAATCGTTTAAACAACTAAGTAAAAAACGACTCGTTTGTGGTATCGTATTTCATGAGCTAATTATACAAATTTTTCATTTAGCTGAACGTTTATTAACACTCGACTGTTATTCGTCTTTAGGTGGTTATCCGAGGCGTGAGTCTGTGAACACAAATGCTTAGCGCATGTTAAGGTAAAACTGATTTAAATTAACAAATAAATAAGCTTCGGTGTCGTTGTATAATTGTCTCGACAGACCAAATACATAATTAAACAAAAGCACTAGGTATCTTTTTGAACAGAGCGGTATATAGCAACTTGTTGGGTTGGGCTTAAGACAGTAAGACTAAGAGATTTGTGGTTGGGCCCGCTCGGTTCGGAGGTGTTCCCACGGGCGCGCCTCTTCGTAATTGAGAGCGCCCGCGGGCCGATAATTGTACTCGCGCGAGCCGACCGCGCCTGAACCTTCTCGATGCCGCGTAAATCATGCCCGTTACTCTCCATTACCTCATAATATCAAATTGACTTGCGAGGATTTTTGCCTCATCCTCTGGCTTTTGTTTCTCTGCGCAGTTGTATTTATTTATAAGATATTGGTTGCAGTAGAATTCCCTAAGGAAGTCGAAGATAAGTTGGAAGCTTTTTAAACTTCAACTCGGTAATCAGATAGGCTAGGTCCGTTTTCTTTAAATCAGACTGCCATATTATTTTTACCATTTTAGAATCATTCTTCAGAAAGTTGAATGCAATAGTAACTCTGCATCCATTATAAACAATTTTACCTTTGTTGTGAGTGCTCAAAGAAGATAAAACTTACTTCTGTGAGAAGTTTGTTAATACAAAAATAATACTATTTATAAGTTACATGTGCTAAATTTCTACAATTATATAATTTACGCAGCTTCAAAAGCCCCGTTTTATTAATATTAGGATGTCGAGGGTTACACCACTTGTCACGACAAGGACGTCAATGTAGTAAAGACATGCGAGCTTTTTAAACAAACTTTATCTGTCTATAAAACAGAAAGAAGGTGTGCGATAAAACGATCGCGTGACTTAGCCTCGTGCCGGAGCGTCTGTGAATGCCTTGATTAGACGAGACAACAAAATATAAAAACAACAGTTAAAACTGATGTCTTTTTTCGATTGACTGAAGCTTGCTGTTATTGGAAGCATATTGAATTGGTAACAGATTTAAGAAGGACGTAATCTGTAAGCTGAACTGAAGTCATGAATTTAAGTGTGCCAGAGCAGGTGGTACCAAGTGGTTAGCTGGCACTATGAGCTTATCGGCGTGACGTCAGTCCAGGGGCGGTGCCGACGTAGAGGCATGTAGATCGCGAAATTGATTGCATGTTATCTGATGGGGCACGGGTTCTTCGCTAGCGTTTAATACGGGCGTCCGCCGCTAGGCACGCGATCCTTTTGACAGGAGAGCGTCCGTGCCCCAACCCCTTCGAGCGTGGTAATTACCGCCCCACAGCCGTGTGCAGCGGCGATGTCGCGCGCGCTCCTGGATTCCACCCGGTAATTACCGCCTACGACGTAACCATATTCGCACTATGTTCTAGACTTAATAACACAAGTATCTACTAAAGTAATTCATCCGATAACTGGTTCAAGCAGTGCAGTTGGATTTTTTTCAACAATGAAATTTGTCTCCAGATGTGGATTTGGATTTGAGCGCAGTTGATCTGCAGGGACTGCAGGCTCTCATCCTTAGTCGTTATAACCAGTCCTAACCAACAAGTTCGTCTATAAATCAATCAGGTATGGCAGTGCCGGCACTGATATCAGGTACGATCACACCACACAAAAGGCAATCCTAGCGGCAGTATCGGATGTTAGCCGAAAACGGAAATCAAGTCAGAATGCTTAATAATGACTGACTCTACACAGACTCAAATTACTTGTAGAAAAATGGCGGTGGTAATTCATTGGGAACAGCGTTTTTGATAGAGATCTGTGTAGTTATCATTTTTACCCACTAAAAACGCAGGGACTCTGTAAGATGGGGTGACAACATGCACACCATGATGCAGTCCTGCTTAAAAATTAAAAATAATTGTATGTTCAGAAAGTTTAATATTAGAAATGTAGCTCTAGAATAAGAAATGACAGGAATACAGTAGTCGCATACCTATTATAAATGTAACATCTGACATCTCACGATTCTTTAAGACAATATCCACGGATAGACCTCGGTAAGAGTTACCTACTGCCATCTGAAGGCTCACTCTTCCACCGCTCGCACTAATTGATCAAATCATTGATTTGACTAGTCCTGTTTCACTTCTGTTTACACACTTCTGTTACATTTCATGAT
The DNA here is from genome assembly GCA_954870645.1 of Agrotis clavis. Classification (NCBI taxonomy): domain Eukaryota; kingdom Metazoa; phylum Arthropoda; class Insecta; order Lepidoptera; family Noctuidae; genus Agrotis; species Agrotis clavis. The sequence goes on along the minus strand of OX940919.1, from coordinate 3,495,487 downwards.
ATCACTCCCACTGACGCGAGCGGCGAGAGGAAAGATGTTTCACACCAAATACTTGTTCGAGCAAAAATCATTGTAATTTTTTGTTTTCCGGTTGATCATTAGTTGAAGTGTCGATACAGCGACACGAATTTAAAGGTTTGTTAAGTTTGGAAGGGTGAGTGCGGTTTTCCCGCATTTTGATTGGTGGTAGCGAGCGCGGGCGGGCCGAGCGGGACTCGTGGCGCGTCCGAGTTGCGCTAATTGCCCCGCGCAATATAGAAACAATGACAAAACTTAGGACCGCTTCGGCCGTCGCCGACCCTCGACGTCTCGCTCTTTTATTTAAAATTCACTTACCCGCTTCGCAGATTGTTATTCAGCCAAGTTCCGTCAGACGTTATGAAAACAAGAATAAACTTAATTACATTCCTATTTTAACCCTCTGCCACTGTCGTTACGTCTGTCAGACACTGCAATATCTATGCGACGTTGCCACGTTGTCATTTCGCGGCACATTGTTCTGTGTTCCTCTGTACCTTCTTGCGTGAGCACGCGCCTCCAGCCAATGTAGCGGCGGTAGCTGCGGCATGTGTACGTGTGGAGTTAGAGCTGTTTGTTGTCCACGAGACGTAATGTCAGTAATAAGTGATGGATCTGGTAGACGTATCGTCATTAAAATAATTATAATGCCATACTGTCTTACAGACGTCACGTCAGTAAATTAATTTTAGCCATAGTGTCTGCCAGGCGTTATCTCAGTAAAATGAATAAACTGTACAGCAGTTTATAGGTACAACTCATAATTGCATTATTTTTTTAGATTGTGAGCGAAATGGATCTGGTAGACGTATAGTCATTAGAATAATTACAATATCATCCTGTTTTACAGACGCCAAGCAAATTAATTTTAGTCAAAGTGTCTGTCAAACGTCATCGCAGTAAAATAGAACTGCGGGTGACTATACGTCGTGATTTACCAGCTGCTCCTTTCACCCCAAATGAGCCTGAAACATCAGCCGGAAGAAAATTATGTCGCATCTGTCCAAGCAAGCCGAAAAAGCAAACAAAAACCGATTTGCGGGCAGTGTGCAGCGCAAATTTGTGTTCACTGTAAAGAGGATTTATAAGGCTAGATTTTTGAAAAACTACTCTAAGGAAAATTTTTTTCTTTTTTTTTTCTAATAAGTTTAACCTAGAAGAAGGCATTATTAAGTTACTTTTGTTGATTTCATGATTCTTAATTTTTTTTTATATTTTAATGTTAGCTGTGTCTACAGTTCCTAGATTTTGTCATGAATAAATAAGACTGAGTATTTTCATTAATTATGAGTTTCATTCCATATTTAATTACCCTGACACATTGTGTGATGTCATAATTAAATAGTTAAATTGGATTTTCCATAAAAAAAATAATAGATTTTTTATAATGCCACCCAGAATATACGTCTGACAGGCTACTCCTCAGTAGAATAGATTCAAAAACGTCACCTCAGTGGCAGAGGGTTAAGTATAACTTAACACAATTATTGCAACAAGGCTCCGTTAAAACGGTTTTTTTTTAATAATGAAGCATTTTTTAGACAGACTAGTACTTAAAGCCCAAAACACATAACTGTCTGATAACCTTAAAACACACATATAGAGGCGGGGTGGGTACGGGTGGTAGTCGCGGTAATTGATTGTGACATTTGATGGACGTACACCAAGCGTAAACTGAGCCCCCAGGGACTACATTTAACTAACATCGACTCCACATGCACGCTATGTATGAAGCTTCTATAGATGATCTGCCTAATTATTATGCAGGTAGCAAATTATATGATTGCAACAGCATTCTTGTAATAAAAATGGTAATAAAACAATACGAACAAACCAATCTGTGAAAGTTCAACAATAAAGGTGTTTATTTACTTACAATAATAATAATTCGATAGATTTCTTAATTTTATGAAATACCTGTTCAGATCGTAGATACCCACCTACTTGATCAGTGTTGTTGACATGGCCACAAAACAAACTCACCTAGCCTAACCTCAAGCTTACCTCTGTAAACTAAGGCCACCCTAAACTTTTAAGGTACGTCTAATAACGCAAGCAATTTGTGGGTCTCCCCTTGTTTGCATTCTTGCTTTACCTACTAAGGTGATTTGATGATTTTGACTTATTCAAGTTGTTGGGATTGTGTTGACCCTAGTGGAACAGTCGACTCCGCTTTCAAGAATTATTAATGACTTACATCCAGATTGTGTAACATTTGCACAGCTTCTTTCGTACAATTTTAAAGCAACCCTTGTGCGGCGGCCACCCTAGCGCAAAATATTTATTTCTTTAAAGTTAATATTGTCTATTTTCAAACAGAGAAACGTTTATTAAAAAATATTGAATGAATATAGACGGGCAACGGCTTCGTCGTGGTGATATTAAAGCTCAGTTTCACTGCCATCGAGTGAAACTAAGAACATTTCTCCCGCGAAAGCCACGTTACCGGTCTACTATGTACTGACACTCGCCTATAGGATATAATATGACTAAAGGTATTAAACTAATACATAGATTGAGTAAAATAACGTTTACACTACCATTAACGAAATTTCATTGCAAAATGTTTTTTTTTTATGTTTACGATGTCTCTTTTTTTTTGTATTAGTATTAATTTCCCAAATTATTATAAAGTCCGTTTGGACTACTATACTTGTGTTACGTTTTAACGTTAAGCCCCGAAATATTTGATTCCTTCTTGTATATTATAACTATCATGTTTTAAAATAAAAAAGTAAGACAGGCAGTCCAATACGACAAAGTCTTACAAGAAATAACTCAATAAAAATGAAAGATGAATTTTATATGAAGTAGTAGCAGTCGTAATTTTAGTAACGCGGCATATAAAGATAATGGTCACATATGGAGAGGTCGCAGTTATTGCTAAGTGATATTGATTGGCGGTGGTGAGGTCGCGCGTTCGCTCTTCGGAAGAGCACGCGAGGTGAGAGAGATGTTTTTATTCGTCCGACACGTCCACGGCCGCTCGTCTCGACGATGTGTCGTCCTCCCACGGGACACCGGCCTTACTTCCGAACGGAGATATTTATAGCCGCCCCAGAAGCCGCTGTTACCTAATGTAACGTTTTATGGAGGCCCTTATTACGGTTACCAGGCCTGTAGTCTATACCTTGCATTCGTATGACTACTGGAAATTTTATTTATTCAATCGATCCGCATAAATATTGAGTTTTGTTTTCCTACTAAAATAAGTAGTGATAGTGCTACATAGCCTTCCTCCGAATAGTAAGCAGTGGTCACTAGCGGCTCGCAAAAATGCCATGTCGAAGATATTCTTTGCAGCAATCGTAAATTGGGCAGGTCCCCGGGGTACGGCACGGCCGCCTCCAGTGCCGCATACGCTAATCGTAGGCGGCCACCCGCCGCGCCGCCACCGCCTGTGCTCGCGCCTCGCTTTCCTCTGTGTGCCGCGTCGTAATGGCCGCGAGAAAGCCTCTTTTGTTACGCTAGCGATTTGTTATATCTCGCCGCGCTTTTCCGAGATATACCTGCTTTGACTCGCGTAATTGTTCTTTCGAATCGGTGGTTTTGTTGTGTATAAAATGCTTTGTCACATAAATCTGTTAAGTTGCCCTTTATAGTCGGTATATACTCGGTCCCATTGTTAATAATCCACATTCATTAGCACGGTACTGTATTGATTCAAAAATGAGTCATCTTGTTTTATTTTTAAGAAAAGGTGAAAAATTACATTTTCTATTTGCACAGACAATTTACCGAAGTCAATTAGTAGTTTACGATCATGACAGCTTGAGTTAGCTGAAGTATATTATGTGTTGGGTGCGAAGCCGTACTGGCCACGCTCGGCTGCGTCCCCGGCCGTTCAACTTGCTGTTGTGCTCGGTTTGCAGTTTGCTGCTCGAGAACCATCACTTCCTACATTCCTCTAACAACACATGTTGCTACTCATAGCAGTACTTCAAGATAATATAATTGTTAATTTCTCTCAAGTCAAAGAAAAGAGAAATCTTGAATAAATATTACAGCCACATTAATGAACTTAATTCGAGCCTAATTTAGTCAAATGTTAAACCGGAATATTATGTATGTGTTGCCCTGTTAACGATGCACGTGGTTACAATGGAAAATTTGTGGTCAAAATTTCTACAGGGTTTTTGTTTTATTTTTTTGCAAGGCAACATCAATAAAGTCAGATCCAACAAGACGCTTAGCTTGCCTCTAATATTTTTTACCCATGTGACAAGCATGAAACAAATCAAAGTCTTAATTCTTAAAGTTTTCCACCTGGCTAAATAATGATATAGCCCCGTGACATACTTTGCTGTGTGACAATTTTCGCCGTAAGGGGTTGTTCTCTAGCTCACGATGACTCGGCGACCGCTCGTTACTGTCTCACCTGTCCTCCACGAAACATCCCCTACACAGACTTGATGTTTCCACTAATGATCTCGTGTCACCATATATTTTTAATAAACCTTGCCTTGGTAAATATTGTATTTTTTTTCTTCTGTTGAACAATCTAATCCAGTATCGCAATGCTTAGCGGATAATTACTTAGCCGCCTCTGTATGCACGCAACAACACAGTATCTGCACCTTTTTTCACATTGTGGTAGCAAATATGCATATGATGTAAATAGACTTTTTACTTCGGCGCCACTATTCATCCCAGTTCATTGTTCTTCGAAATTGCTCTCCGCTGAGAATAGTGCTTTTGATTCTAGCTGTTAGTTGCCTTTTTTAACCGACAATGTGTGTACCTAAACAATCTAAAGATATTTTCAGTATGTGGCCGTTTAATAAACTTCGTGAGATATAAATAAATGAGAAAAACTCACAAGAACTAATTTTAATGTAATTTGATAATATCACACCTTTTCTGTTCGTTACTTATACAGAACTACAGAATCAGCCACGTGGTACGATCATTACATAATCTTGTTTTTCCTCGTTACTTCTTACCAAGTTACCATGTGATCACTTTCTTCACCCTATAGTTTCAAAATATTGATCTGTAAAGAGGCAGACATTTAATTGCCACAAAATAATTAATGATGTTTTTATTTAAACTTGAAAATGCTAGTCACTAGCATTTTCAAGTTTAAATAAAAACATCATTAATTGGTCTATTGTTTATGCACTAGCAGCTAGTGCATATACAATAGACCAATTCACGATGTATACAAACGCAGAAATAAATGTTGTGTTTTAAGAATTAATAATTTATTTTCAGTGTTGGTTTTACAAGTTATAAAATGCATATTTTGCGATCAGTATCTGCATTCGCAAATAGATAGCCGATAGAATGATAAAGTGTGTTTAGCTGTATCTAGTTGTTTACTCGACAGCGGTAAAAGGTTTGCGAGTCCCTGGCGGCGCGGGGCCGCTTGTTTTCATTTCGTTATTTACTTTTAATTTGGCAGCAAGCGGATGATGCGGTGGGTGGGGGCGTGTCGTGTGAATAATTGAGCCGACACAGAGTCGAGTGTCGGACCGTCCGTGCACTCGGCGGAGGTGGTCTGCTCGCGGCCGCAACTCATTGCAAACGTGACACAAATTGACAACATTACACGTTGTCAACGTATATCTAATCTACCAATACATCTTTTCTTCAAATGAAAGTGTTTCACTTAAAAAACCTTCAATGAAATTCCTTGTGCTCGAGCCAGGAATAGAACCCGGTCTCATATAAATGCATCTCATTTTTTTTTTTCGCTGAGACAATGTTTTATATCGGTCATAGTAGCGAAAAGAAGGAAGACAATCACGGGCCTAGATTTGTAATAATAGATTTCAAGATCCAGGAATCGATTCCAGAATTTCTATAGAAATGGACCAACTGATCAGTAGTAAACTATTAGTTACGTATGGAATTTACCTTTTAGTTCAAACAACTTGCTCCGTTTATAACTCAAGGAAATGTCTCGCGTGTCTCCTGACTTACAATATAATGAGTAAAATCAAAGGAAAACCAGATTTGTCTTTCAACAGTTGGTCGTGTTGATGATTCCTTATAACTAATTTATTTGTTAAGAGAAGAACTAGGCCACATCAACGGTGATAGTGGCTTCGGGCAGGTTCTTAAAAGTTATTGTTCCGGATAATCACGAAGAAAAACCATTTAAACTGGCTTGAATTGATTTTTATTATCTCTTAACAAGATTTATATATGTACTATCGACAAAGTTGAATCATGACCCATTTTGACAATAAGGCCTTTGTCAAACAGACAGGCGATAGCGAACCGAACCGAATCATGCCATATAAAAATGCGAAAGCGATCCGATACTCTATGTGACAGGCTTCAAACAATTCCATACATTACAAACAAAAACGCTACGCCACGCATTCGGTTCGTCTGTCAGTTTGACAATAGCTTAAATCGTTTGAATCCGTCAAATTGACAAAGATCAAAATCGTTACCATGGATACGTATGTTTACGCGAATGTGGTCCTAATTGTATTTGAAAGTCTGTAAGAAAATAAGCTTATGGTGGGTCATGATTCAACTTTGTCGATTGTACAAAATACATGTATATTGTATTTCGTCAAGTTATCAGTCTGGTTATTGGCTTTTCAAAAAATCACCACAAGTAACTGTTGAAAGTTGACCTGTTGATGGACGATCCCTGTTACAGTAATCAACAAAATTATTATTTATATTTTGTCGGTGTAACGCAACTCATAATAGCAAATTATATAATTTGATAAGTCCAAGGGGGAATTGAAACATAAAGCGGGCAAAAAGTCAAGGGTTCACAGAAGTTAAACCTTATTGATAAAAATGAAATAAATAAATACAAATAAAAATCTGACTCAAAAACAATGTTTATGTTAAAATCATGAAAGAAAGGTTGATGACTACTATTATACAAAAACAAAATTTCCAAAATAATTACATCTTCATCAATCCATGATAATGTGATAGGTATAATTAAATAATATCATTTATGGATTTCAAACTGTTAGGACCAAAGAATTACAAAGTTACTTGAAAGTGCACAGGAAAAGAAAGTTATTACGTTCGCTAGAATGACAGTCGCTGTCCGGATTTCCGGATGGACTATTTCCTAAAATCCTTTAAATGTGGAATAATTGATGATGCACATTTCTTCTAATTTGTGTTTGGACTTATTTTCTCCTACTCCTTGTTGTTTATATTTTTAATTTTCTCTAGTTATTACATTTTTGAAGATAACCACAAGTTCTTTGCATAACATAAACGAAAAGTATTTCGGTTTTCATAATTTTCTTACTTTTTCGGGTTAATCTATTTACAGATCTTGTAACATACAATATTTTTAGTCATTATTAATTCTACATATCAGTTGAAACAAATCCGCATACCTAATTATATTTCTTTGCCGATTAATCAGAAAAAAAAAATGATTTTGCATAAATTATCTTATAACACTTGTACACTTATTTGGACGGCTACCTGTAATGTGTGTGCCAGTGATGTTGTGACATTTTTTTCATCAGTTAATTTGCAAAACTGTTCGATTTCGAATACAAAATATAACCTGTTTTATACAGTAAAAAAGGGTATTTTTGGTTAATTGTTAGTTTGTTTACGATCATCGTTCTCTTTATCTCTTTTCTCATCGCTTTTAAATATCTTTAACATTAATTATCTCAACAAAAAGGGAAAAATAAAAAACTTTTTTTAAAAAAGGGAACCGACTTCAAAAATAACACAAAAAAAACTATAAAATAACTTTTATTTCGGAAGTCGGTGGCTTTGTTTTTTTTTTTTTTTCATTGACGTTGTGGCCACCGACTTCCGAAAGAAAAGTTGTTTTAGGTATAGTTTTTTTGTGTTATTTTTGAAGTCGGTTCCCTTTTTTTTTAAGAAGTTTTTTATTTTTCCCTTTTTGTTGAGATAATAATCAACAACAAAAATCTTCATAAAATAGGCGTCTTTGAAAATCTACAATCCTATTAAGCAAAACGGATCTATGTGAGCAACTTCACGAGATATCCATTATTGTTAAAAAGCTTCCCCAGAATGTAACAAACACTTTTCTGAAAACTGCATCAAACTCGGTTCAGCCAAACGCGAGATAATTGCAGACAAACATGCAATCGTCCCTGAAAATCTATGATCCAAGTAAGCAAAACGGATCCACGCAGGCAACGCCACGGGATATCTATTAGTGTTATATACTAAAACCTTCTCCAGAATGTAATGAACACTTTCCTGAAAACTGCATCAAAATCCGTTCAGCCAAACGCGAGATAATCGCGGACAAACATACATACAGGTCGAACTGAGAACCTACTTTTTTTTAAGTCGGTTAAAAGTCACAATGTACACATAGGTATTATTATCCTTAAACAATTTCAAGCCTCTAAAGGCACACTATTTATTAGGATCCAAACTCAATAACCGTATCGTGTTACAAAGAAAGCGAAATTTTTTACACATATTTTTCTGATTTGTAAGTTTTGTAACATCATCTTGTTTGTAAGCGTTGTATGTAAATGAAAACCGCGTTTTCGAGGTCGGGGGTGCGACGACGACGTGGCTCGCGTGCTGTAAAACATTAGGTCGCTGACTAGGAGTTCACGGGGGGCTGGCTTATTGTCTCGCGTCTATTAATACCAGTGTTTATGGCAAATTAATTTCTGCGGCATACACATTATACTTCTTAGATGTGCCGCTACCTGAACAGCTATGAATACAAGTTATTGAGATTATTTTTTCTGTTATCCTGTGTCGTGTATTTTCAATTTCATCCATATGTACTTTTTGAGTTTTATTTCACTGGTAAAATAACATTTTTAAATGTACCACTTTCCCAAACGGCATAGGACTGATAGAATCGAAATATTTTTCCAAGTTTTATCATTGCTTCGGAATATCTCTAGGGAACAGTCTTATAAATTGGATTCAACTTTGAATCACGCACTTCGATGACATTTGTTTTCGCCGAGTTTTGTTTTGGGAAAAGTTATTTAAAGAATTGTATTTCCTAATTATCGCAAGGTTTGTTCTGCGAATTCAAACCAAGTTGCCTATAGACCGTTAATTATTGAGAGTTCCTTAATTGTTTGGAAGTCGTTGTTTAGAGAAGGAATGTTTGAATTATTGAAAGAAGGAGGGGCTTTAGAATATCGGTCACGTGGCGAATAGAAGGACGCCTCGTGCATCGCTAACTCGCTTGCTAACTAATTTTCAGGACCTTATTCAGTGGTTTCTATTGTCTTGCCTTAATTGCTTACGATTTATCGACTGTTTTCACAGTTAGCATTTCAAATAAATGTACGTTTTTATTGGCGTTGCCTTTACATATAAGTAATCTTTTCCAACGATCCTGGGTGCTATCTGTATATTATTACCTATGTGGGTACTGGATCCGGTTGTCACTATATTTGAGAGTCGGAAAAGTGGGACGAAAGTAGTCTGCAAAGCTTTGTAGATGCAGGGCGACCGCTGCAGCAACGGTGTTTGTTGACGAGTCTGTAGGCGGCGCGAGGGGCGCGGGCGGCGCGGCCCGCGGCAGGTGCGCGCCGCGCCAGTTCCGCGACTCTCGCCGCTCGGGAGCCACGTACCTTGTGAGAGACATGTAGCTCTGACCCGATCTTGCCGGCTGTGAAGTGACTTTTGTGTTGTGTTTTGAAACTTAAAGTGACATTTCTGTTAGTAATATGGTGGTGTTAGAGGGCGGTGGAGCCCTGCTCGAGCCGGCGCTCGCGCTGGACGGTGCAGCCGCCGCAAGCCTAGAGCGTGCATATGCACAGGCTGATGTTTCGCTAAAACTTTTACCAAAACGTTATATCAATTTGCACCAGTGGTTATCGCCAGTGACGACGTCCGTCACAGCGGCCGCTGCTGCTGGAAAAGATCTTAAACTGCAAATTGTAAGAGCTTTTCTTTAATGTTATTAATGTGACATTGTTTATTTACTAGAAGTGTACGTACGACATTGTTTATTTACTATCTACAAGGTGTTCGTTCACAAATATCTTCCGACAAGATGTTAACGAATGGGTTTTCAATTTCCAAATTATTTTAGTACCGTGACCTTTAACATTCCATAGGTGTGAGCTTTCGATGCGAGGAAATTATTATCAGTTTTGAGTCAGCTAGGCCCACTTGCACGAACCCGAGTTATCTTTTAACTCAGAGTTAGTTGCTAACACAAGGTTAAATTGACAGTCTGTCATACAATATTGTCAATTTAACCTCGTGTTAGCAACTAACTCTGAGTTTAAAAGATAACTCGGGTTCGTGCAAGTGGGCCTTAGTGTTACTTTTCATAAATATCGTATTTGCTAATAACAACAACAAATTCTAACATGCCTGTATATATTTCTAACAAACCTTAGTTTGTTTACTTAAATTAATGCTATCAGCATCGCTTAGTGTTAATACAGATTTATTTGAATACATATCGTTGTTCGCGATGCCATTTTAATGTACGTGAATAAATAATTCGTCTTATTCTAGTAGCATTCGTTTAAAAAGTCAAACGTCTCTTTAAAGTTTTCCAGATCAGATTGTTTGTAAACAAAGTTACATATTATCATCCTAAGTTGTAGAGAGTACAGGGGAATTAAACTTATGGTATTTTATATCAAACAACAAGTAAATCAAGATGTGATTAATTTCGCAAAAAAACTGTTAATCTAAAAAACATAATACCTGCTTATAGAACTGTATAGCCGGTGTTTATTTGTGTTCTCATAAATTAATGCCAGAATTTGCTCAGAACGATAAAAACCCATAAGTTTTCACTTTATTCAATTATATCTTGTAGACTAGATTATGTACCCGTAATATAAAAACGAGTAGTCTCCAAATAGTCTGCTACGATATTATTATTGTTAATCGGCTTAATAATAATGATGAATACTACTTCTTAACTTCTCTGGTTATTGAGAAAAAGCTTTTTATCATTTCATTAATTCAAAAACTTTGATGATAATGAATAAATTCACTTCTCTATCTCTACTTCATGCAATAATTTTGTTTCCTGTATTTGAATTTATAGGAACATAATTTTTGATGATTCAGATTTTAGTAAAGTTCAATAAAAAATAAGTAAAAAGAATGAGTTCTTTCAACAATATGTAAAGAGTGGTATTATATCTGTTTGATCTGATTTTATTGTCTGTTATAATTTAGTCCAGTAGGTGACCACTCTAATTGCGTATTCAGAAATCCATTGGCTTGGTTGAATTAAGTCCACAACGATGGAGCTGTACCTACTTTATTGCTGTTATTGATAGCCAAGTTAACGCTTGAAATGCAAATAACAACACTAGCATGGACTATTGATCTCAATACTAAATTAATTAAAATATATTATAAAAAATCGACCCATATAAATAAGCAGCAGTCTCAGATAGGCTTTCAGAAGAGCGAGAGTTTTCCCCAGAGCAAAAAAAAAATCAAAAATTACTGTGATTCGTTTTTAAATTTTAAACCACATTGTTTTCGAAATATCACTGCTTGTTGGTTTTCCATAATGTAATTTTATAGTAGCCGACCAAGATAGGGTTTAAGTCTCCAAGTTGACTCAGTTTGAATTAGCGATGCATTCGGTACCGATATATCGGCGATATTTCGCGTTAGCCGATATATCGGTATCGACGATATTTTTATGACCGATTCAACGATACTTTTTAATTAAAAAATGTAGTGTAAACGAGCGTCTTGTCTCGTCAATTTCGTTGCAAACGAGACACGAACTATGCCCGGGGAAACCTTTTCCAAACAGAATTGCAAAATTACCTTTCTCCGAAAAAAAATAATATTACATACTTACTTTTTTTAAACAACAATCTTATTTTAATTACCTACTTAAAATGTAAAATTTTCTAATATAAATCTATGTTCACTACTTTTTATTTTATAAAAAAATAATCTGATTTGTGATTTATTTATTTTACCTTAATTTTTTAATTCACAGTCAGCGTATCGGTATCGATATCGCCGATATTTTTGTAAGAATATCGGTCTCGGTATCGTATCGGCGAAAAGGCGTATCGATGCATCCCTAATAGTTTGAATGCTTTCTGATGAGATTTCAACTTTGCAAAATTTCACATAATGTACACAAGTTGCCACTGGGTAGACTCACGCACATCATCCATAAGCCATTGGGGCACTACACAAATTATATGTTGTATCTTGGCTCATATTTTAGTTCACCGTGGCGTATACCACTCAGTGGATGTACCTATTCGCGCCAGCAGATTTCAAGCTGCCAATGGTATTCCAGATCAACTCTGGTAGATACAAAATAATTTCTGCTTGTTTGTAAAGAAACTCCCTATTTAGCTAGGTCTAGAAAAAAGCCGAAGTGTACCGCTGTAATGCAGATTTAGAACTACCGTGTACTGTAAACTAATTTATGACATCAGTCATGAATTCATCACAAACATACGTTATAACAATGAAAACACCCTGATCGTAGCTTCGTAGCGCCGCGCCGTAGCGCGTAGACTCAAAACGTAGCCGTAAGAAGTCTCGCTACGCTACGAATGTGTGAATTTCCTCGAGAAAGTCAATTCTACAAGAGAATTCTCGGGAAAGAATCATTCGTAAGATGCGTTATTAGCTAGCTGCAAAGTAATTATCCAAATATTTTCGTATCTTATTTTTGAAAATTCATTCTGCTGTACTTAAACTTTTCAGTCTTGTAAATTATGAAAAAGCATAATTTGGAAAATGTTTTTCAACGTGAAAAGAACGGAATAAATATTTTTATTATATAATAATGTGATATACGTATCCGTCATAAAATTAAAAATAGTAGTAGCTAGTGTAGCCAACTAGACAGGGTTGATGTAGCCGCGATTCCCGCGCGTTGAACGCAGACGTGGTGGGCCGCCCGCCGCCGGCCATATCGCAACGCCCGATCTCTCCGTATTCATCGCTGCGCCCGGAAATCGCTAAATGTAGAGATACTCCGACCGACCGCCTTACCTCCAAGCTTTTTGAAAGTTCACATTTACCGTCGAAAACTTACATTACACAAATTGGATAGTCTTTGTATTTGAATGTTATTCATAGCCGGCTCCCTTATAAGAACACCGGTGAAGTAAAATTCGACTAATAGACTCGAGAGATGTTAGGTAGAAATTAATTTATGAAGCGTGTTGGAAAAAAAGTCACGAGTTAGTGTAGCTTGTCTACGATGCTACGGCTACTACGGCGTAGGCAAAGGGTGCGTAGATACTAGTTGGTTCTCCGCAGCGCTCGTTTATTTGCGACTTCCTAGCTCTTTTGTTATGCTCTGTCGCTTGTGTCTGCTTTGAAAAATTGTAATGCAGCCGCATTGTAGACGCGCGAGCAGCTGCGATTGTGCACGTAAACGACGACCTACCTACTTATACAACACCCTCAAATTTATGTTATCGAGATTCACTGTGATCTAAACTTGCCATTAAACCACGTAATGTCATTAGTTTCGTGTGTACTCACTAGGCCTTTCAGACTACTACAAAATTAACTATTGTATTAGTTGTTGAGTGTGAAATTAATTAATTTTTTAAGTTAGAAGAAAATAAGTTTCGATGTTTAATTAGTATGTGTCATACTGTCAAACGTCATACGTATATTTAAATAATAAGAAAACAACACGACACAGTACTATGACTGTCATGTTGTTTTTTATTTAAATGTAGATTTATTTATTTTCACATGGAAAATACGTTGTCCTATACTATAAAATTCTTTCTGTATCGTGGGTACGCTAGAACAAACGCCCAGACCCGGAAATATAACCGCACGACAGTGTCTCACTACACAAAGCAAATTGTCGTGTTCCTATCACCCATCCATTTGTCATGAAAACCATATAATATAAGAACCTGGCACCTCATTTATGCAGTAGGACATACGTGAACATCTTACAGCTTCGGTAATAGGAACGCGGAATAAGGGTTTGTTTGACCCACGGCTTGAGTGCGGCCAATTGCTGCTGTTATCATCAGACTAATATAAAACGGAAAAAATGAGTTGTGAAAACTATCATAACATACCCAACCTAAGGAACTGGTAGACTCCACTAGTTTCTTTTTTGTAGAATTTTGTACCTACTCAATTTATAAAACAATAAGTTGCACTAAAAAAGAAATGAGTAAAACCTACAATATTTGGAAAATAACATACAAAAAACAGACTCATAAAAATCTTAAACACTTTGTTGCTGGCGTATTGACTAAATAATTATATGTAAAACTATAAAAATGCGGATCAAGTATCGATTAAAAAAAAAACCTAATTTGCATGATAAACCCTGACTTGAAACAAATAACAACATTAAAATCACTATATCCCACTAGAAATTTAAGAATAGGTATACGCAGTTTTAATTTTAATCTGTAAAACATACATTTCTAATGGATAGGTAAATAATTTAATTCTTTATTTAGCAGATAAAGTTCGATAGCGTTAATTTGCATTAGGCTTAGTGTGTAGCGTGTGTAGTTGTGTACTATACATATGTATGTGCAGGCGCTACGAAGTACACAAAGACGGTGTAGCGAAGCCGAGGGCGGGCGGAGCACGAGCTGCGGAATACATTAGCCGCCACGAGCGGTGTTGGCGTCCGTACGCCATAATATATTTCACTGGCGGTCATTTTCGACAATTAACCACATAAAATAAGTGAAATTATGCATGCGGCCGACGACGGCGTATATCACGTCCAGTTACGGGCCACGATACCTAACTACATTCATTATTCAAAGAAATGTTTCGCCCGACCAGGTCGCGTCCGGAAGCGGCGGCTCTGTTCGTGTGATTGATGGACACTTCTTTATTTTAAGTCCTTTTGTGTTTAATGCAGTGTTTGTTCATAAACAATAAGTAGCTTGCTTGTTTCATCTTCTGACAGCAAGGCATTACAGCCGTTGTTCTTTACCAATGCTATTGTTTAGGCAACGTGTAAATCTATAACCAGCCCACGTTACAGAATTAAATTTCAAAGTTTGTCAGGAATGGTTCCTGCATTTAGCTTGTGTTTGCAAAATAAACACCGTCATGTAAGAACTTACATTCCATGCATGCGAAAGTCCTAAATACCTCTCGTGTAAGCCTTTACTTCAACCGGACCTCTCAAACGGTCGGATTCATTTTCTCTTGCAATTTCCTACAATTTCCGGACAGCGTTTGGTACGTTGATGTGCTCGAAAATTATTTTCATGTAAATCTAGCTTGTGTCTACCGCGCGGAACATGAGCAAGAAGAACGTATGAGGTGCACGTTAAGTATGTTTCACAAATATCGAAAAAATATTTTTTGCATTAAATGCAACAAAAGTAGTATTAATATTTAAACTTAAATGATAAAATGTGATCGGTGATTCAAGTTCAAGCACGAGATCAACGTCCTGCTGTGTGTCGGCGTCGCGGCTCGGTTGCGTAACGCAACTAGGCCGCGCTCGACGCGCATGCATGCCTCGTGCGTGAGCCTCCGTCCGCGTCGCTTCTCCCTGTTTGACTTGCTATCGAACAAACTTGTTCAGTCATTTATATTAGATTGATAAGTTTTACATACTAGATTCACCACTTGTGCTAAAATTGAAGTAGGTATATCACGTGTATTAATATAGTTTTTTTTAAATAATAATAATGGAGCTCTCGAAACCTTGAGTAAGAAATTAAGAATACTATGAAACTAAAATAAAATCACTGATGTATTTATAATATCATTGACACATGATTCGTGGTAGCCAGAATCGCCTGCACAATAGCTCACTTATGATTGGAGCTCCCGCAAGCATCACCTTGAGGTGTGCGTGAGTCAGCAGACGGCACGATCGCACCGGTGTGACGGCAGCGGGTCGAGAATAGCGTGCGGTCTATTTAGGACTCCTCTCTGTTTGTTTGCCAGCGAAATGTGTCATTGTTAACTAATTTAAGTAACAACCACTGCCAGCTGTTACGACACCGAGATGTGTGTAGATGAGGTTCACAGGCGAACTTCGACATGCTTATTGATCACCTTGTTATTCTGATACTAATCATCTGCTAGTGACAAATATCAGTGACGTAACATATCCATCCATTGGGCGTTTTTCCATTAGCCGGCACGGCACCGGCACCGGCGACGGCGCCGGCGCCGTGCCGGTGCCGGGGAAGCAAAAATGTATGAAAATGTACGGCTCGCTTTTCCACTTACCGGCGCCGGCTTCGGCACGGCGTTCATATATTTTCGCTTCCCAGCACCGGCACTACGCCGGCGCCGTCGCCGGTGCCGGTGCCGTGCCGGCTAATGGAAAAACGCCCATTAACAGCTAACATTCTAGTTCCAAGTTATATATGTTTTTAAAGAAACGAAAAATTTTTTTTTTTGTTGCGAGCAGGGTTCGATCCTGCGTCTTCTGGATAGGTACTCCAGACGCCTTAACCACTAGGCCATCGCAACCACTACTCACAACGCTGAATTTCTCGTTCCCTTGTTTTTCTAACGCTGTTTACACGTTGCGCCATCTATTGGTAATGTTTCAAACTACTTACCAACCAACACGTCTGATATTGCAATCAAATCAATGCTGTATTAGAGAGCGGCTTCTAAACTAAAGTTATATTTTTTAAACGCAATAACGCCTGCGTCGCGTCTTCGCAAAGATATTTTTAAAGAAACGAAAAATTTTTTTTTTTTTGTTGCGAGCAGGGTTCGATCCTGCGTCTTCTGGATAGGTACTCCAGACGCCTTAACCACTAGGCCATCGCAACCACTACTCACAACGCTGAATTTCTCGTTCCCTTGTTTTTCTAACGCTGTTTACACGTTGCGCCATCTATTGGTAATGTTTCAAACTACTTACCAACCAACACGTCTGATATTGCAATCAAATCAATGCTGTATTAGAGAGCGGCTTCTAAACTAAAGTTATATTTTTTTTAAACGCAATAACGCCTGCGTCGCGTCTTCGCAAAGATATTTTTAAAGAAACGAAAAATTTTTTTTTTTTTTTTTTGTTGCGAGCAGGGTTCGATCCTGCGTCTTCTGGATAGGTACTCCAGACGCCTTAACCACTAGGCCATCGCAACCACTACTCACAACGCTGAATTTCTCGTTCCCTTGTTTTTCTAACGCTGTTTACACGTTGCGCCATCTATTGGTAATGTTTCAAACTACTTACCAACCAACACGTCTGATATTGCAATCAAATCAATGCTGTATTAGAGAGCGGCTTCTAAACTAAAGTTATATTTTTTAAACGCAATAACGCCTGCGTCGCGTCTTCGCAAAGATATTTTTAAAGAAACGAAAAATTTTTTTTGTTGCGAGCAGGGTTCGATCCTGCGTCTTCTGGATAGGTACTCCAGACGCCTTAACCACTAGGCCATCGCAACTATGTTAACTACTGTTGCGATGGCCTAGTGGTTAAGGCGTCTGGAGTACCTATCCAGAAGACGCAGGATCGAACCCTGCTCGCAACAAAAAAAAATTTTTCGTTTCTTTAAAAATATCTTTGCGAAGACGCGACGCAGGCGTTATTGCGTTTAAAAAATATAACTTTAGTTTAGAAGCCGCTCTCTAATACAGCATTGATTTGATTGCAATATCAGACGTGTTGGTTGGTAAGTAGTTTGAAACATTACCAATAGATGGCGCAACGTGTAAACAGCGTTAGAAAAACAAGGGAACGAGAAATTCAGCGTTGTGAGTAGTGGTTGCGATGGCCTAGTGGTTAAGGCGTCTGGAGTACCTATCCAGAAGACGCAGGATCGAACCCTGCTCGCAACAAAAAAATTTTTCGTTTCTTTAAAAATATCTTTGCGAAGACGCGACGCAGGCGTTATTGCGTTTAAAAAATATAACTTTAGTTTAGAAGCCGCTCTCTAATACAGCATTGATTTGATTGCAATATCAGACGTGTTGGTTGGTAAGTAGTTTGAAACATTACCAATAGATGGCGCAACGTGTAAACAGCGTTAGAAAAACAAGGGAACGAGAAATTCAGCGTTGTGAGTAGTGGTTGCGATGGCCTAGTGGTTAAGGCGTCTGGAGTACCTATCCAGAAGACGCAGGATCGAACCCTGCTCGCAACAAAAAAATTTTTCGTTTCTTTAAAAATATCTTTGCGAAGACGCGACGCAGGCGTTATTGCGTTTAAAAAATATAACTCAAGTTATATATGACTCCAATGTTTATGATTCACGAGCTTTGGTAACGGTAAATTTTTCGACTGGTTTTATTGCTTCCTCATGCTCACCAAAAAATTTATTTTATACGTAGCCATTCCGTTACAATTTGTATATTAAAGTATTCCATGTTAAACTTATGAGCAATAAATGTGAGTCTACTTCTTTGATTAAAGTTTTCTTACTTTTCCTCATTTAAATAAGCAATCTATATGCACAGAACGTTAGTGCCATTACGAGCTCAATAATGAAACTCTTTAATTTTTTAGTGAGGTAGGCCAAGTTAATAATTTATTAATTAATATGAGTACCGTCGGCGCTGTCATTTCGATAACCAGCGACATTATCGCTGGAGTGTTACGTAAACATCAGAATGTAAAACACGATACCGTTTAGCCAGTTAATTAATTGCCGTGACCGGGACTCGGGAGCGGGAGCGAGTGGCGGTCGTCGCGAGCTTGTTATGGAAATAATGAGTGCGACCGCTGCGGAGCCAGCCACCCGCCTCTGTACAAGTTGCTCCGCGCTTCCCGCTTCCGAGCCTACCTCCACCTTTATTGTTACTATTGAATCCTAGATGTTTTACGAGCTTCTCCGTCGCGACGAATTATTGCGCGTATTTACCACAATTGTATTTTGTCTGGATATTTTTCATATTATGAGTTCTTACTTAAATAAATACCTAACCAGTGCCTGATCATACGTGATCAATCTGCTAGACTAAAATGACATTTCCAGTTTGTCACGGTAGTAAAGCTTCTGTTTGTTATAGGCGCAGAAAGCCTAATTCGCAAAATGGCAATCGAGTCGCTAAAGGACAAGTTCTCAAAATTGCAAATTCTCAGAAAGCCTTATTATCAAAATGGCCAATTCTCAAAACGCCTGATTCTCGAAAAGCCTTTTTTTTCGTAACTTTCTTCAAATGTGCATAGTGGTAAATTGAAATAATATATGCTTTGGAGTTTGACTTTTTGTATAATGTGTAATAATTACACCGAGCAATAGCTTTCTTGATGAAGTATAAGTTATGCTTTTCTATCCTTGATCTATAAAAAGTCCAGTTTAAATGTCAGTAAATTTCAGGATTTATTTTCTTACTTTTCACGAATTAATTGACAAATAAATTTTTCACAGTAAAAGCTGAAGAAAGCTTATTTGGAAAATTAAAAAAAGGCTTTGAGAAAATAAGACGTGAAAAGGTATGGTATAGCGAACCGTGAAGTTGCATACATGATACACGAGAGCTTATTAAGTAATGCTTATAGTGCTGGCATTGTATACGTTTACGTATCTAACAGATCCATAAATCGAGTGTATAGAGTACAGCATAGGCCGTATATTTTGCTTGTTTCCTGGAAGCATGCTTATAAAGGTAAATGCGGACTACTCAATACTCAATTCTTTATTGCTTTTCTTTGTTTGCTTACTCTGAAGACTAATACATCAAATAATTTTTGTCTATCAAATATCTAAGGTCTTGCAATGTAATAAGTTTAATTTCTTAATTAAGTTGGTAGACGAAAGAAGCGCAAAGGGTGAATTTCTCAAGCGCCTTAGGAGCTTCTTCCATGGTAATATGACATGATATAAAACATTTCCGTTTGGCACATGGGTTTATTGGGGTCGTGTGATTGAGGTAACCTGCGACGAGACGTGTCACTTGATTTAATTAAGAGCCGCTTTACCGCCCGTTCCTCCAAGCTAAAGCTTTATACGGCGCCCCGGTTAATTTCGAACCAAGTCATTCTGCTAGAGATTTATTTCAATATTGAACACGTCTTACCGTTGCTCGTATCCACTTGCAATGCCACTTTTTACGTCGTCGTCCTTTGCGTAATATTTAATTAAAGAAATACTATAATGGTGATCATACAAGTGATACAAGGTAGATAGTTTTTCTATACCAGATACCTTTAACGAGGTTAACAATTTTTACCTTTGTTATTGTATCAGATAACAAGAAAAGAGGTAGCATGACTCACGAAAGGTGGAATCTCTTAAATCCGCTAGTGATTGCATCGTTTAGTCCAAATAGTCCTCGTATTTCAACTCACAATCTCTGACTTACAATTTAATAAATGGAGTCCATTTTTTAGCCGTGGACCCCGTGTTTTCACCCCTATTTCTTTGTTGTTATGGCATCTTTTTAGTATCTGTGTTAAGGTTTCAAATTAGTTTTTGCAATTTCGACTTCAGTATTGCAGTGAATTAAGTGGAAACACCATAAAGGAGTGTACACCTAAACCTATTCCGAAATTTTAAAATCTATTTCCTGCACCAACTTGATCAGAAAAGAAGGTAACAACTTATTTTCCATATTACCTTAGTTGGTGCCACAGTTGTTTACACTTTAAAATATGTCTCTGACCGAACACCTTTTAGACCAGAAGGTAGTGGAAATTAAACATTGCCACTTTCTCTTTGGAAACGGCTTTAATCGATTTTATATTGCCAATATTCACAACTTCGTTTTACTTTAATTTGTTGCTGTTTTATATTGTTGTAAAATTTACACTTTTTGCATATTATTTGAATGAAGTGTTTTGCCTGTCTGTCTTAAATTTAAGGTAAATCTTAAGTAGAAAGTTTGTTACTGTTTAAAATGAAAATAATGAAGAGATATTTGGGGTTCCGTGGATTTACTTTAAAATCCATCAAAAGTACAGTGTTCAAATGAAAAACTTAACTTTTACATATACATATATTGTTTCGTGTTTATTATGTAGAAGCACTTTGAGTTTATGTAGAATTTTCCCCCTATAATACTTCAGGTTAATTGTAATTTTAGGAACTAAGAAGCTGAGTTTATTAATTTACTAATAGCTATTACAGTTTACTTTTTCACTAACCCCCTTTGGTAGTGACATCATTGGTTTGGTAGTGCAGTGCAAAGAGGGTTAGTTTTCTCTGAAGCTTACTGTACTATAAAAAAATTTCTAATGGACTACGGAGTGTTCAAGATTGGTGAAAAAAAACTTAATCGTTAAATTGGATCATTTCACATTACACGGAGCCCTTATGGTTGAGACGGACTCGCACTTGACGTATTTTTATATTTTGTGAACAGAAAAAGTATATAATTAGCTTGAATTTTGCAAATTTCCTCTGTTGGCATC
The DNA here is from genome assembly GCA_954870645.1 of Agrotis clavis. Classification (NCBI taxonomy): domain Eukaryota; kingdom Metazoa; phylum Arthropoda; class Insecta; order Lepidoptera; family Noctuidae; genus Agrotis; species Agrotis clavis. The sequence goes on along the minus strand of OX940919.1, from coordinate 3,474,261 downwards.
TAATGCGCTACTCGTGTTGGCCGTCATCACGCGTCGCGGGAGAAGTTCGTTATTAATTCACCGCCTTTCAACTCGGACACTTTTACTCGCTTAAGGCTTTACTTTTCATGGATGATAGGCTCCAACAGAAACTTGAGTGTGTGTCGCGTCAAGTTGCATGTCGTTTGATTGTATGTGCTACTCGCCAAAATTATCTTTCTAATTTCATACGAATGCTGATGTATCAAAAATAGTCTACTCCACTTGCAATTTCACGTATTTTCGTTACAAGTCTTAATTTTTTTAACTTTATAAAAATGTGTGATGCTTACTTGAGTCGACCGCGTCTCTTGATAATTGTAGCGGGCTCTATTGACGATGTTAAAATTAAAATGCATACGTTCTTGGTGATTATGGTTCTCCACAATCGGCAATCACATGGTGACCAAAAAGCGGCCACGCGGTGTTGATTGTGACATTGTCTGATACGGGTGGGGCGCCGTACCGCCCGCGCTGTACGGGCCAGCGGCGCAGGGCGCGCGGCGTGGCGCATCGCGGCTGCCACCCGCATTTGTGATGCAAATTGTTGCGCCCGCCGCAGCGCCTGTGCTTCGCACCTTACCTGCTGCAATCACTGTAATTATTGTGAAAAATATTCATTTGTCGCTTTTAGACCCTCATTATCATAATGCCGTATTTTGTTAACACACCTTTAAACTGCTTTTCGCTATTTGCCTACCTATTCTCATATCTCTGCATCGGTGGGTCTATCCGTATTATTTCTTTTGTAAACTAATATCTGTGTCTGTCGATCCCGTTAGCTATAATCGCGGGAATTCAATAGCTATCAGCACTGGCTGCAAGAACTTCGTGTGAAGTTTCGTGAGAACCTAGAGCAGCTCGGCAATCGACTGAACGTTATCATATTTCAAACGGTTTCGCAAAACGAATAAACAAGAACGGAGGCAAGAAGCGTGCGGTGAAACCGAGTCAAAGCGTGGGTATTAGAAACGCTCCGATTACCACGCTGAGACATGACGCTGCCGCAGCCATCGCGTCCCACCATGAGGGAGGGCCTAAATAGCATCTCTTACATTATTGTTATACATAAACAAATAAGTACTTGTTGCTTTAGAGTGACTAGATTAAAGAAAATCCGAAATTTCAATTTGCTGCAATGGTGAATCATTATTCTATTTTAATTTTCACCAATGAAAACCAACTCAAGTAATTCGTATGTAGATTGTATGTTAACGACTGCTTTCAATATGGAAAAGGAAAATATCGCTGGTCATGATGGTCCAAAATTGTAAGACGTATCTATGACAATCATCAACCCGCAGTAGCCCCGATCGTGTGTTCCCTGTTCGAAGAGGCCACCCAGCTGCTGGTAACATTAGAATTATGGTTTTCAGTCAGTTAGGAACTACAGACGAGTGTATTATTTTCAAATAGTAATTTCTTGTCGTTGACCTTGTTCGTGCGATGATTATGCATAAAAATTAGCGATAGCATACTTTAAATTTTACTATATTTTTGTATTTCTTTCTTCACATCCTCAAGAAGTGCGTAAAAAGTTTCGAAGTCGGCAACGCGCAAGTGATATCTCTGTTGCAGGCGTTCATCTAGACTTCGTCGACCGCTTCCTATCAGACGGGCCGTATGTTTGTTTATTACCTTTAAGATATATAAATTTTGCTATGTGAAATATTTGAGTTCATTGACCAAAATGACAGATGAAGAGTTTGAGGTATGTTTGTGGCATTTTACTCCTCAAGCGGTGACTTCGATCTGCTTTTTTTTCGGTATTTATGATACAGCAATATACACTAATTTTTATATGAAAACTTCTTAAAAACTCTTATTCTTTTACACGTAGGTAAATAAATTCGATAGCTTTCTCATTCATCTTCTGGTACATTCATTCAGAGTATTAACACAGTTTGCCCAGATATTCAATACCTAGTCGGTAGCCTATACGGGTTTAAATATGCTTAGTGCTAGGTATAAAAAATTTGGTGACTTGTATTTTATGTTTACGAACAACAAATATTTTAATCATTTGCGTATTTTTCACTATTATTATCTGAATATACAATAGTAGTTAAAGCGCAAGTGTTTCTATAATGAAATCAATGTAGGTTATAGCTGAATGAAAGGTGACGAGGTGGCAGTGTCGGACACGGGTACCGCTGCTGGCTTGACCGCGTTCCACTAACGGTACTCACTCCGGAGTGTTTCTCGGCGCGTGGCACACTTCATGCGTACATTCACCTCGCCCATCTCGCTGTCTCCGCATCGCCTGCATAACGGCACACTATCCTTGACTCCTTTATTCATTACTTCTATTAATTCGTTAAGTAGAATAATATAATTTTAGTTAAATATCTCAAACGGCCTATTGCAAATACGTGGTTGTGATAACATTAACTAGCTCGGAATAATTGCGTATAGCTCGAATATAACACTAGAAAACTGCTGAGACAAACTTTACTTGAGAACATGTAGTTATCTGGCCAATTATTTCTTGTTCGTGCTTATGTATCCGTAACAAAGAGGTTTTTCTAAAATAAAACTAACTTTACTAATGAATTTGGATCTGAGTACCGTTAGAGGTTGTCGAACTTTATGCGCTTGACGAATAATTTATATATATATATTATACCATTCTTCTACCAACTGAGAAAGATAACGTAAAAAGTCGCCTTTTTATTTACAGCAGCAGATTACATATAATTACATTACTTATTATTGCTGTAATTTATCTGCTGGTACCTAGTTTCGAAGGAAGTTACACTAAGCCTACATTCACAAAGCCCTTTCTAAAATAAAAGTTATCTAACTGTGATAACAGGAGAATTAGGAAGCTATTTCGCTGTCCCTCTACCACGTCAAGCGGCATAATTAGATTGACTTTGCTCACTCTCCTTTCGTTTATTTTCTGAAAATGAGCTTTCTGTTTTAATATCTTAGCAAAATTATTTTTGTTTATCTGAGAACTCTTAAGAAGCTTTTACAATCTAACGGTAGTGGTTTTAACCAAAGTGATCCATACAACGCAACGTCGTACGAGTATGCAAGGTAAAATACATTAATACGATTAGTATTTCATAACCGGTAAAATTAATACCTTCTAAATTTCTTACCCGAATTAGTTTAGAGCCATATCCGTAGTTTGCAAGTAGCAGTAAAAGCCCGGAGGTCGTTGTGTTAAGGGTTCAGTTAGCGCGAAATTGGAGTGAAGGTGCGACCCATGTCCTAACGTGCCACTTCATTATGTGGCCTCGTTGCCTGCCTATGTCCATATCATCACTCCATGTGATATGCCTAGCGATGTACCATAGTCTAATAAACACCGCTTTCCATGCATCAGATACCATTTACCAAAATGATGCATATTCAGTACATCAGATAAACAATAACAAAATCTTTTATAAGTCATTAAGTACTCTTAAGTACGCATACATCTCTACGCTTTATAACTGCTCACGAAGAAAAATATGTTTCCTATAGGTAAGAATGGCTCAAAATTAAAGTGTATGAAGGTGAATTATTGGTTTTAGGAGAATAATTCGTGCACAGTTATAAAACGCCGCCCGTTTCTTGCGTGCGTGTGATTACATTGCCGTGTAATATATTCACATTTTCACCACCTTCGCATCCTTAATGTTTCGTTTCCTTCTTTGTTTACAGTGTTCCATTGCGCTGCTGCTATTTAATTTCTTTGTGTGGAGTGAAAAGTTGCGCTGTTAACACGTTGTTTAAATAGTTTTTCAGTAATCTTTATAAATACATACTACGTTATTGTATGTTGTATAATATAAGTATTTTATCAATATTCACTTTCCTTGTCACCGATGTATAGTTTCCGGGACTTCGTGCACGGTACGGTCTATGAGCTGGCGAAACGACTCAGCTACTCGCCTCGTCTGCCAAATCGCCCCTATCGTGTGTCATTTACCAACGGATTTCTTTGGGACTTTGCCAGCGAATTTGCAAACATAAATTACCTCTAGCAACCTAATTATTACGTGTTTATTTACAAATCAAGATAACTATCAAATATTTTACATCTACCTTCCTTATTTCTGGAGGGATGTGTCAAATAAGAACAAAACATTAATAACCGAGTATTGATATTACAATTTTAATTTTGCCTCTCCTGAACGAAGTTTCTTGTACGAGTAAATAAAAGAGTCGGTCGATGTGAAACGCTGTGCATACAGATTACGGTGTAATCAACGCGTGTAGAGCAAGCCTTACCTCGGCCGCATGACCAACTTACTGTATCACACGTGCATTTCGGTCATTGATTTAGGACCATTACCATTCAGATCACCTAGTGGCTATTGTTCATCTGAAATTAGAAACACGCTATTATTACGAAATTTACTATTTACTACGACAATAAACTTGCAACACATCGTGAGCAGTACTTTTTTTTTTGAGACGCTCTTCTTAAAACATAAATATTTGAATATACTTCATGCTCGTAGCTGTCCTGCGTTTATAAGAGCATCAAACTAAACTGTCTAGAAACTTCTCGTACAGCCCAAAGAATATTGCTTTAAAAGAGAAAGTCACCGCAAAGTGGTCACGCATGTTACTTGAGAAACGAAAACAAAATCCCTGTAACCCTTTTTCCTCGCACAAGCAGATCTCAGTTCTACTTTCTTTAATAGTGTGCTAAGAATTTATGTATATTTATGCGGTTTGTGTCAAGCTTATGTTTACTCACACTCATAGCCTAGTGACTTAACTGAGCTCGGCCCGAGAACGTGTCGACAGCAGCAAACGGTTGCTTTAACTGTGGCCATCAGATCCCTCTAAGTCGTCATACTGTTATTCGTCTTGAAATCTGACTTATAAGAATTCCGCTAAAACTTTTGTCATCTTCAAAAAGCTGGGTTATGTCCTCTTATCCCTTAAATGGCGGGTCTGGCTTTAAATGGGGTAGAAATGTTTTTTTGTAACCTAAATATAAATGTGTGATACGGATAATAACTTGTATGGGGTGAGTTGTTAGGGAGCGACAGCTAGGTGTGGCTCCGGAGCCGTCGTCGATGCGATGCCGGTGATGGTGTTTTTACGATTGGGGTGCGCCGTGGCGCGGGCGCGCCTGCTAATTTTGATAAAAGCTCCGTTCGACCGCACCCGGCTACCGTCGTCACCACTGCGACCAATAAATACTCGTCCATAACCGCAGACGTATACTTATAGACATGCAGTGCCGAAGTTTCTCGTTGATCTCTCCTTACAGGAAATATAAATTGGATTGAAAATTATGAGGTATTCCAGGAAGGGCACCCACTGAAATGGCACCTCAGCGAATGGCTCCTAAGCTATTCCACGAACGGCACCTATCAAATTTTTTTGCAGGTGCCCTTAGTGGAATAGTTTTTCATCAAGCATTTTATTCCACATAGGGCACCCACGGATCGTACTAGTGCTGGGACATTTTTTTAAAGACAAGAAAATGAAAAAAAAACGATTACTGAATTGAATCGATTTTTCATTTTCTTGTTTTCGAGTTTAGAGTAACCAACAATGTACTAGGCATGCATAAATTCGAGGTGGTACTTACATATTAGAGAGCGTATTTAAGTATGTATAATAAAACATAAAAAATACCTTACTTAAGTATTTTCGTTTTGTGACCTAACTTTTTTTTAATTTGCCTATTGATTCGCATTTGACTACGACGTCTCGGCGACGATATACGCTTGCCTTCAAATTCCCAACATTTTAGCTGTCAGGAAATACAGACCCCCGCGGGGAATCCATTGCACTCCTTAGCTGTGCGTACAAGAAAAATATTGGCAAAACGATTTGTACGTATGGGTGTGGAATGTCCACCTACCTATGGCGCATTGCCGTACGTCTTCTAGTCCGATGATGAAAAGGGGTTGGTGGGATCAAAATATGCACTTCCATCGCACACATTCCGAAGTGTAACCGACAAAAACGACAATGATGAAAACGACGTGGGTGCGCATACAAACATAGAAACTTACATACACTGTCTGTCACGCTGTCTGGGTGTTTACCCAGATCCGGAACAAATATTTGTAGGTCATACAAATATTCATTCCGTACAAGAATCGAACCCGCGACACGCTGCGCAGCAGTCCAATCGCTCAGCCACTACGCTAACCGTGCCGTCAAAGCCTGGCGCCAGAGGTCGACGCTGACGCGCCAAGCGGGGAGATCACCACCGTATGGTCCATCGCGTCCCGTGTCGGGCGAACCGCATAGTGATGACACCCAGGTGTTTCTTACCGCCCAATCCGACACAGGCACCTCCCGAAAAATCTGTGATCGGTGAGGACCTGCGTCAGACTGTAGGTGAGGACACTGTGGCGCCTCGTAGAGTGCCATGGACCGCATGACTCTAGCGTGCAGCCTCCGGCAGGCGATGTTCGTTTTTCCACCAAAATTGGGTAAGAGCCGCTTGAAGGTGGTCTCAGCCCGATCCAGCTTAGGAAGATATCAACGATCTAATAAACTAACAGGACAAGTTTTTAATATAGTTTGTAATAAAGAAGATTTTTTAACTAAGCAGATTTATTTCTAAATAATTATTGTAAAAGTTAAATTTTGTGTGTTTAATAATGAAATGAAAAAAAGTAAAAAAAAACATTTTTCATTTTATTATTTCTAAATATTATTGTAAAAGTTAAGTGTTGTGTGTTTTATGTGTTTATTAACGGATATGTCATCACCCAAAATAACAATACTTATCAGTCTGATGACTACTAACTTACGCTCTCTATTACCGAATACTTACATTGCTGCCAGTTTGAATTCATGCAAGCCTAGTACATTTCACGCATTTTTGACCACAGACGAATACCTTCTCCATGATTCTCCTAGTATGTATTTACTTTTTAGAAGACACTTAGTACTCTCATACAAATCTTACTAACTGAGATAGGGCTAAAAACAATAACGCCAACAACGTGAAGATTTTTTAGTAAATTATAAAGATATAATTATATAATAATAAAATAATCCATTAAAACTATTTTCACCTCACCCGCTCGGAAAGATTCTATTTCTCATTCAAAATCTGAGCGCAAAACTCCATTTTGTGCTCTAGAGCACAAAGTGTTGTTTAAAATTCGAACACGTCTTGTATTCAATTGTTTTCTACTTTTCTACACTGGCAGGCGAGCCGCCCCCACTTCATTTCCTCGCTGTGTGAGGTGAAAAGTTGTGTGTTGCACTCGGCCGCAAAGTTTTTCTGCGTCTCGTACCTTTGAAAACTTCGCATCGCTCAGGATTCTATATTTGAACCGCTCGTTTCTCTCGCGGTTCAATCTTAGAATCCTTCGCTCGCTCAGTTTTCAATTCAAGTACTCGCGCCAAAAATCAACTTTGCAGCCTTGCATAACAAATAACTATTGGGAGCTTACTACTAAAGCTCCCAACTAGTTTTAATGGATTATTTTGAGTTCCTAAAAAATAAACGTCCCAACACTAGTACGTATTAATCCACAGGTGCCCTATGTGGAATAAAATCCTAGATGAAAAACTATTCCACTAAGGGCACCTGCAAAAAAAATTGATAGGTGCCGTTCGTGGAATAGCTTAGGAGCCATTCGCTGAGGTGCCATTTTAGCGGGTGCCCTTCCTGGAATACCTCAAAATTATGATAACCTCTCAATTGAAAAACAGAACACTTGACTTGAAATTAATTTTAGGGTTTTGCTTTTACCTGCTACTTATTTATTAACGCTTTACTTATAAATATACTTACCATAAATAATTAAAAAAATAAAAATAAAAGAAATTACATCATTGCTAATTTGGGCCTAGGTCTAGAAACCCTGTTGGCTTGTCTGACCTCGTACTTCCTAAATTCAGTGTAGTGGAATGTGTAATATACACACAGCTGAAACCGCTGGGTCACTGGGTGTAAGAAGCATGAAATAACATTTCTTAAATTACATAAGTTAGCACAGAACGGACTTCAGGAAATTCATCCCCTAAAGGGGTTAAAATAGAATAACAGTTTAAAAAAATAATTTTAGTCCATATTTACTTGAAACTTTGAATCTAAAAACACATAAACCAATTTGATAAATGTTGCTCTCTGCTCTCTAGGAATTTCTCCTGTATAGTACTGGGTCTGTTTACAAGCATAGACGAATACCCAGACTCGAATCAACTACTTGTTCAGTTCGGGTATCAAACCCGCGACACGCTGCGCAGCCGTCGATCGCTCAACCACTGCGCCAATCGTTCCATAATAAATTAATAATAATTATATGCTTTAGCTTTACTGTTGTGCTATTCTGTCGAAGTTATTAACTAACTGGTTTTTGAATAGTTTGCATAAATGTATTTTTTTTGAATTTTTATTAATTCATCTTATTGTATGCAGGGTTATGTGTCAAGCAAAACGCATATATTAAGCGTACATGATTGATAATTCCAAAACGATGTTGTTCCGAATTCTGGTCGGAAATGGTTGATATAATAATGGTATTGGTGGTTAGCACGTGGAATGCTGACCGGTGACTGGCGGTAGGCGTTATCGCGATGTGGTAATGGCTGATTATCAGATAGATAGTGCGAAAGGGTTAAAGGTAGTATACCTGATAATGATGACATCTTGTTGAAATCTGTCGTCGATATGTAACAAACATAGGTACATAAACAACTTCATGGTAAAAATGAGGAAATATCCTACTACTGTAAAAATACTGAAAGTTTACAGTTTTGGAAAATTTGAGGTTTCATATCATGATGATAATGAAGTTTAAAGTAGGTATTATAAACTGTATATCCCTTACATAGAATAATTCTCTCTCTAAATGACATGACGCAGCAAACGAAGTCGCAAGCATATTATAATTTAGTTATTCCATAAATATTGTAAACATTGTTCTTTTTTATATTTATTTTGCTCTTAACTCTTTTTGTTGGAATCCTCAAAGCCATGTATGGCAACAGACGTCTTTTATGAGAAGCAACGCTGAAAAGTAGTGCGGCTTTCTGGATAAGTTCGGACGATAAAACAACAAAGCTTTCGCAGCCCTGCCGGCGAGGTTGTTATTCCCTTGTTTCGCAACGCAAGCGTTAAAGCGTATAAAAATATTAATAAAAGTAATTGAATTAAATACTAGATTATTTAAAAGACTTGGTATTTCTGGGGTAGCGACAGCGATACTGCTTCAGACGTGTTTCGACGAATTTCCTCCATAATGTCAGCATTAATAATATGTAAAATTATTTATCTCACGAAATCAATTTAGCTCACGAATATTGAAAAATAATAGACAGAATAATAGACTTGTTTTTAATTCAATATTGACAAACATAAAATGCATCATAACTTGGAACTGGCTCGTGACGTCAGAACAAAATAAATACCTAAGTAATGTTTATTACCAAAGCGTGATGTTAAAAAGTCGTATCTTCATTTATGTTTGTTTGTTGGTAACAAAATAAGAAATATAGATCAAGTATTTTTGACAATCTTAACGGCTAATTATATTTGTGCAGTCTTCTTACCTTATTGTCTTGCACCAGCTGCTTCCTCGATGAATGGATTATCCAACACAAATATTTTTTCAATCCGAACCAATAGTTCCTGAGTTTAGCACACTCAACCGACCAACTTTTCAGCTTATGATAGAAGTATAGATAGATTTCTTCGCTAATTGTCACTCAGCACTTCAACTAAATTTATATTTTAAAAGGTTCCAATCACTCCAACAGCTGGGGGGCTGTTAGGGTTGGTGTGTTAAAGTAGCGTTGTTCAAGTGTTGTTATGTCCGATGTCCCAGATAGGTCGAAATAAATTTATGCGTTTAGTTTGAAGCACGTTTTTTCTATTATTCAAGAGAAGTCGTAATCAGTCAGCAGTGTTGCAAGACACTGTGATCATCATGGACATTGCCGTCTATTTTTGTGCCTGTATACGTACCATATTTTCTCTTTTCTAAGTTTGGAAACTGCAAAGGTTAAACATTCTTGACCATAACGTTCACAACACACTGGTTTGTTATTTGAATTCTGAACCATTAAGAAATAAGCTTGTTCTGTGGTTTATCACTAATATAGTGAGACTACGTGATGAAAAGGCGACAAACTGACATCCTTATTTAGTATGTAGCGTCTACAAGCAAACGATTGCTTACTTCTTTTGTAATTATTACAAAAGTAACTTAACTTTCTTAGGGCGTTGCGTACAGCAATAAAACTAGAGTATGTAATTAGGTACCTAGTTTGATGCCGTTTTCGAATGTTCTAAAGCAAAGCCTACATGAAGAAAGGTCTAACGTTATGAAAACAGAATCGTCTAAATGCAAACAGCCTCCGGGTTATCTGCGTAACACCGCTGCAATGATTACTAATGCAATTTGTTATGACAAGATAATGAAGCAATACATTTAGAATAACTTAAAAAAGCTTCAGATTGCCTTTAAAAGTGTGTTATGCTAGAGGAGATAGCTAGTCTAACTTTTATCGAACAATAATAAGTTTATGAAATTATATAATTATAAACCATTAAAATAATCACAAGTTAAGCTTTTTGTAAGCCATTTGTAAACTAGAGTTCTCGAGCCAGTTTATCTCTCTATTTTTTGTTGAAAGAGTTGCTTTGAAAATAATTACAATTTAATATAATATCAATAAAAAATACCAAGGAGAAATTTGGGGAAGGGCGGCGACGATGTGGGCGTGTCTATGCTCCGCCCAGTCGAGCCACGCCCTCGCCCTTTGCCACCTTTTCGCTGAAAATCTGAAAGCACTGTTTCGTGTAGGTATTCAATCAACTAAGTAATCAGGGTTAAAATGAAACCTTTGTTTTTGGCAAACACTCACTCGTACAAACGCAAACGGCCAATGTGGGTTCCGAGTTGAATTCAACAGTAAAAAACAACAAATATGGCTCTGAATTTGTAAAAAAAGAATGCACAAAAATGACGCATCATTTAAGCACACCAGTATTTTCCGCTTAAAAATGTATTGTGTAGTTGTAGTCGTTGTAGATGATATCCAAATATGTAGTGTTCTTCTCAATAGAAACAGCACAGTACATTTTATTATAACGTATGATGCGACATTGGTATTATTATTTCCACTTTTTAGGGTTCCGTAGCCAAATGGCAAAAAACGGAACCCTTATAGATTCGTCATGTCTGTCTGTCTGTCCGTCCCATGTCGCAGCCCTTTTTGACGAAAGTAAAAGAGCTATCCTGTTGAAACTTGGTAAGTAGATGTATTTATGTAAAACCGCATTATGATTTTCACACAAAAATAAAACAAAAACCAAATCTGACCCATACGTGTGGATATATCTATGAATAGGTCTTGAAAAATGATATTGAGGTTACTAACATCATTTTTTTCTAAACTGAACGGTTTGCGCGAGAAACGCTTCCAAAGTGGTAAAATGTGTCCCCCCCCCTGTAACTTCTAAAATACGAGAATGATAAAACTAAAAAAAAATATATGATGTACTATCGACAAAGTTGAATCATGACCCATTTTGACAAAAAATCGTTTGAATCCGTCAAATTGACAAAGGTCAAAGTCGTTACCATGGATATGTACATTTACGCGAATGTGGACCTAATTGTATTTGAAAGTCTGTAAGAAAATAAGCTTATGGTGGGTCATGATTCAACTTTGTCGATTGTACATTACCATGTAAACTTCAATTGAAAATTGGTTTGAACGAGATCGAGTCATAAGTTTTTTTTAAGCGTCATAAATCGTAAACCGCAATTTACTTTTCAAAGTTACAACCAACTATAAGAACGTTTATATTATGTTACTTGCTGCTACGGAACCCTTCATGGGCGAGTCCGACTCGCACTTGGCCGGTTTTTTTTTAGAATAATATGATACTACAAGATTCACTCGAAAGTCGTTCCAAAAAAATCATAGCGCATCAGTGCGATGAAAATTGATTACATTCGGCTGCTGATAAGAAAAGAAATGAGCGTTGTCGGGGTCGCAGCCCGCGGGGCAGATAAACTCGTTACACCAAGATACGCCACCGACGGCATTACAGCGCGGCGGTGGCAGCCGCACGCCAGGGCCCACGGTATCCCTGTAATCTCGTTGTACACTCCCGACCCCGGTGTTTCCGATTCCTTCCCAAATTACCTTTTCTCTTTCTTGATCGACAATCTAATTCGTTACAACATAAAACGCTTTTGCCTCAATTTACGATGCTCTTCGCTATTTGGAAAACAACTGTAATATCTACGTAGACATTGAATGGGGAGGTGTTGGGTTTGCATGGAGCACGTAGCACCACGTCGACGCCGCTAAAAGCTTCTTGTTGACGTAGCGTTCGATTCAAGGGGCATGAACTACGTCTTGTCCTTGTAATTGATTGCTTTGTCGCGTAATTTGTTTGTCGACGCTGCCGGGCGGAGCGTGCGATTCTCACGGGAGCACTGAGGCGCTCGTCCTCTCGTCATCTTCATCGTAAATAATAAATAGCAAACGACATTGGCGACCGCCCGCGCCCACAGCGTACCTAGCGCCCGAGAGCCTCCGCGCCACCACTCGCATGCCCACTCCGTGACTCAGCACCCACATGTTTCTGCACCGTTGATGAATCGCTACACATTAGCTGGGCCCCGTACTAAACACATATAGGTACAGCATGATACTTTAATAAATAATTTTCTCCTCTCCCTCATTAAGTGCTTATTGTTAGAAACTAACGATGGTCCCTTGTCTTTCAAAGCATATTTTTCCAAATTAATGTATGACACTTGGTTTCCAAATTACAGAAAAAAAAAATCACAATCACACAGTACCCACTTTTAGTTAGTGTCTTACCAGAGAATTAGGGTTGTTACTGACAAGGTAGTAAATGAACGAAAATCGGTAATTTTTTTTTCGACCCGACATTTTTTTTCTGGGGTTTTTGTTCAAACTTCTATCTGATATTAGCTTTTTGAATCAATGCGCTAAATCCTGGTTGATCATATCAGGCAAGAACGGTCCAAAATTTCGATATCCAAAACCAGTCAGTTTGGACCCCATGTTATCGGGGTTAAAATTGTTGCCAATAAGGTGTAGTATCACTCATTTCAAGGATCGCATCAAATTACAAATCACCATGTATATTAATTAAAAAATATTTTTAATTCAAACGAAGCTATTAGGTACAGACGCCAGCAGGTCAACCTATCCGAATCTGTCAGATTTTACCAGTCAAACATTAACTTTCTACTCTTGTGATAAGGTTGAAATTCTATTAAAGAAATCTGACAGATTGTGGTAGCTTGATGTGCTGGCGTCTGTACATTGGATTACTGTTTTTGTACAATAGCGCTCCAAGAATAAAAGAGCCATGCGTTGGTGCATTACAGTGGTAGTTTTGTAAAAATCAAATAGCGTATCGCAACGTCGTGGCAGGCTGAGCCGCACTGGCGTCCGGGTTGAGCTGAGCACGATCGCGCGTTCCCTCACTAATAACCCTGTAATTGGTATCGAAGCTCGCCGCAGCCGGATTACTGAACGTCTAATTGAATGCGAGACGCTTACTCGCCGCCCGCACCGCCTCCTCCACTGCCACCAAAGCCACCTTGCAGTGACACAGGAGTTGGAACGACTTCATTTTGTTGCGGTCAAGTTAGTCTGTTTTGTGCACGTGTACAGGCCGCGCTTATCGTCTCGCCCACCGTTCAATTACAGCGTCTCGGTGTATTAAATTGCCGTGGAATCGGGACGATGTCGCACCAGGAGATCAAACGTTACTCCCCCCGACGAATAAGACTTTAGATCTACCCGTGACGGCAACACAAACTTTACGACGTTAGATAATCATTTCATGTCAATTAGCTAATGAAAAATAAAATAGGCTTGGTTAATGTACTAGCACCGTAATTAAAATTATGATGATGACTCGTTGGCATCTGTTTTACGTCTTAGTATGTATCTTCATTAACTAATGCAACTTAATTATAACGTGTACCTGATCAATGATGAGCTGATGGATGAAGAGTACTATGTTCTTTCTAAATTTACATGAAGTGTAGATTCAAAAAAGTAAACCAACATTTTAGCCTTGAAATCATCAATCATTATTACAAACATTATTCAGTCCATTAATTGGTATTAGTGATGCATTAGAATTTTCGATACATCCAGAGTTACTTAAAATATACCTATATGATTGTATTATTGTAGGCTTTGCATATTAAATTTTATTCTGTGTACGGCTACGAGAATATGGACATTCATACATATGAAAACTTAACGCCAAAGAAAATCTTCAAGTAATGCCGTACACTATAAACGTGTGATACGGGCGGCTGCACGGATGCGTGCGAACGCGGCGCGCTCACTGTGTTTACAGTCATCACGCTCAGTCAGAAAGGCCTGGAACAGCGCCAACTAATCTCCTCTCAACAGGTAGATAGAGTCGGCGCGTTCCTAATGACATCACACTCTGGATCTATTTCATTCTGATTCACTTCATTCAAAATATTACGACTAGGTGCATTACCTAAATACCTATATTTAAATAGCAGCGATGCAAATGCATAGAAAACGTTATTTTTTTTAGTTCATACAAGTCATATCGAGTTTTTGGTATCATTATTTAGGTAAACGGAACATCTGTTAGAGTTAGACTATTTGTAAAATTTAATTTTTACCACAATTGGCCTTTAATCCCAAAACTTTCAAAAACCGAAAATGCCTACCATTCAGTGGGGTTGGATTCGGAACCCACATTTGGAATTATTGCCAGAATTGAGTAAGGTACTTCCTGTTTTCATAAATAGACCGAAACCGGTCACCTTCAAGTCTAAAGCCACGTCAGACGCGTAAGGAGTTCCTAGAGGCGGTTAAATTGACTCTGACAGCAGAGGGTGGCCACATTCACACACGGAAAATAACTACGTTTTCAATTATTCTACTATATATTTACAAAACTAATTAATTGTCGTTATTTCATCTAGTTAAGATGAAATAACGACGATAGATTATTTTTTCTTGTTCTTTTTAATAATAAAAACCATCATATTGTTATATCACAAACATTGTCTTTTATCCGTAACCGACCTTCATATTAAATGAGTCTTTAACATATAGATGGGCAGCAAAGGCAAGTAGGTGCCATATTATTTGTAGCTACAGAAATGTAGTAATATTTTAATGGTGTAGCACTAACGTCCACATTTAGCAAAAAAACTTGTTCCTCACAAAATAAAAATAAGTAGACAGCCACACAGCAAAAACTTGTTCTTTACAATATAAAAATAAATGCATTATGAGTAGTTCCATATATTTAAGTTCACGTAATCGGATACAATAAAAAGCAAAGATGGCTTTGACCCGTAGTATACGTTATCGAAATGATAAATATAATAGGTTGTATCGCGAATGCGGATGCGAATATTCAATTCCAATATATGCGAATGCGAATATTCAGTATTAAAACAATTATGTTTGATAATTTAAAAAATACATAACTTTAGAACTTTTTTTTTTTACTTCCTGACTTTATTTCCTGTCATTTTTTTACTTCCTGTCTGTAACGAGAATGGAAAAAGTATGCAGGTTGATTTTTTAACTGGGCGTGGATGGCCTTATGAAACTAAGAGTAGTGTCGAAAGCCTATTAAAGGAGTCTCGAGGCCTATTTTGACGAATACTAAAACTGCATCATTGGTTCTCAGAAAATTTAAAAATCCTGCCCAGGAATCGAAACCATTCATTTTGGAAAAAAAATCACACTGTTTTATTACACCATTCGATCAAATGGAAAGTATACGGCAAACTTATGGAAATAGCATATTTTTTTGAAATTGCTAATTTTCCATGTTAGGTACTTCTACTGAGCTTAGACTTGTGTTTCAAATATAGTCAATGCCTTAAAGTTTTTTTTTTTACATTTTCCTTAAGTTTGCCATATGTTTTTACTTCAAAGAATTTGATCCTTGCTCCAGCTATTCCGATTCCTGGCCAGGATTAGTGATTCTTCTAAAATGCAACGATGTTGTTTTAGTTTCCGCCAGATTCGGCCTCGAGTCCCCTTTCAATGTTTTTCGATATTCCTCATAGTTTCGGATACAGATGGCTGTATCCGAAACTATGAGAAATATCGACAAACATTTTTTTCAACGGGGTGTCTAAAAATCACCTAATATAGATAAGAGTAGCTCTAAGAGTGAAATAACATCAGAATTAGATCTTTATAATATCTTCTCTGCCAGCCTGAATGTGAAAATAATAAACAGATGCTTATTAGGCGTGTCAGACGCTACAGTAATCCCACATTTACATTCAGCGCAAATTTTGTACTTTGCATTGAGATGTTAAAATCTTACATAGAAAATATTTATGCATGTTTTTAATAACTGGATTAGATTAATATTGCCATCGGGGTCCAGCAGCCACGTGCATTGGACAGCACACAGCCTGTTATTAAGTTTTTAAACGATTGTGTTAATTAGCGCACTTCACGAGGAGTCGCCCTCGAGCGCTGCACCGCGTTGTGCCGAGCAAAAAACAATAAACGATACGTTCCGCTATTAATTAAACCGCTATACGATGCACGATTGCTTCACCAATAACTGTGCAGGATAGGCAAATGCAATTAAAATATCTGTTTTGAGTCCTTGCGCTAATTTATTTGTAAACTATTTTCAATGTAAACGTGTTGTCAAATGGAAAGGTCGCATTAGTTGATTTCATAGTTTGTTGCGGAGATTATTAGTGTGCGTCATTATACTTATAATAATAATACTGAGTGTATTATTAAGTATTACGCCATTGGTAGTCCACATAAGCGGAAGCAGTATATGTGGAATACCATCGAAATCTGTAAAATTTAACCGCAATGGCCTATACACACCGTGAAGAAAACTTATATTTCTCAGGAAGCAATTTAGACTCTACATAATTTAATTTTAACAATCTTTATTCTGTTAATGTTTCACGACTACTTTCGCAGTGTAATATTCAGTAGCAGATAGCGACAGGTCCTACGTTTAATATGGCGAGAGCAAAAACACCAACTGCACAGGAGAGCAGATTGAATAATGAGTTACATATTGACCAGTTTTACGAATATCCGTCAGCGAAATACCAATACATAAAGCTCTTATTTCAAATTAAATATAGAGGTAATCTCTTTCTTACAATGTGTTTCTTTTTGTTACAGCAATTATTCCGGTCTCAACAAGCTGCTGCAGCGGGTGGCCAGGCGGCGGCGGCACAACTGCAGCTCCTGCAACAACAACAGCAACAACAGTTTCAACTGCAACAACAGTTAGCCGCCCAGCAGGCCTTTACACAAGCGCCGTACGTTATCAATGCGGGGCAGGAGGGTGCACCTTATGTGAGCGCGTTAATAGCGGGCGTACCGCCGTACTACGGCGTAGCCGCGCCGTGGGGCGTGTACCCCGGGCTCGTGGCGCAGCCTGCGCAACAGCAGGCACAACAGCCGCGCCGGCCGCTCACTCCACAACAAGGAGAGCAGCAAGTGAACGGCCAGGGACAGTATGTGATCCCTTACTACGACCCCGGCTCGCTAGTGATGGGCGGCCGCAACGGTACGCCACTGAGGCTGGTGTCGCCGGGCGGCGTGCTGGCGCCGCGCCAGTACCAGCCCGCGCCCGCGCACCCCGCCGCCTCCGCCGCGCCGCCGCAGGCCGCGCAGCCGCAGCAACAGCAGCCTGGTAAGATCTCCACACAAAGAAGCACTCCTTATTTACTTGAAAGCCCACTTAACACTCACTGTTGCAGCTTTTTATTAACTACGCTGAATTATATTGGTAGGATGTAACAGAATAAACAAAATACCATTTAGAATCAAAAACGTCGATAGTGTTTCAGAAAATTTATTCGGACAACGTGCCTGAAAGGACACGGTTCGATATAATATTTGTACTTCTCATACAAAATATCGCATCGGCTACAGCTGATGAAATAATGTAGGTAGGTAGTACGAAGGATTCAATCTTTCAGTTTCTTGTCCAGTGTTTATGGTCTGTTATCGTCAATAGTCAGAATCATCATCATCATAATTATTATTTAGAGATGCATTTGTTTGAGGTATTGCGTTTATTCTGTTAACAATTAGAAATTGCATCGATATACAGGGTGTTTCTTTTAAATTGGCCAAAAGGGAGAAATCCGAGTTATTATACAACGTGTAACGTTAATAGCGAAAAACCTCTCGTGGGGTAACTCAGCCCATGTTACTGATCAATGTTTGTTCTAAAACTTTTGGAAAAAAAAATTTTTCATACAAAATGAGAAATTGATCGAGCCCATCATTATGGAAAATCTTTTTTTTTTTTCAAAAGTTTTAGAACAAACATTGATCAGTAACATGGGCTGAGTTACCCCACGAGAGTTTTTGCGCTATTAACGTTACACGTTGTATACAGGGTGAATTTTTCAAGTGGGCGTGGATGGCTATTTTCGAAATTGATTTCGGTGTGATTTTTTTTCCAAAATCAGCGGGTTCGATTCCTGCCTAGGATGATTGATTTTTCTAAAATCCAATGATGCAGTTTTAGTTTTCGTCAAAATCGGCCTCGAGACTCCTTTCAACGTTTTTCGATATTCCTCATAGTTTCGAAAATAGCCATCCACGCCCACTTGAAAAATTCACCCTTTATATATATTATAATTTCATTGTATGGGAAGGAAAATATCTGGACAGTAGAAGATGGTCAAAAGTAGAGTAAAGTTTCTTCTAACAGCATAAAGTTTATCAGTAGTAGTCAGTATTTCAATAGATTTGACCCACTTCTGTTGCCCAGACATTTCCTTCCCATACAATGAAATGATCCTTAATAAACACTAAATCAAATAACATCATAAAAAAAATGTAATTTTGTCATTCATACATTTTGTATGAAAAAAAAAATTGCAAAATTTGACCAACTTCCGCCGTCCCGATTTTTTTCTTCCGATACGATGAAATGATCCTTACATAAAATAGTCGAACGGCATTAAAAAAAATTTGGCCAATTTCACCCATTTCTGTGGACAACTCACACTTGACCAAAAAATAAAAAACGCCAAAATTGTCAACATCAAAAAAGAGCTAAAGGTTCCTAAGAAAATTTTCTTGTATCTCTTATGGATTCGGATTTCTTCTTTTTGGCCAATTTAAAAGAAACACCCTGTACACCTTTTAAGATAGAAAGGTTCAAAAGTAGCGGTAGTACCTATTCTCCTACTATATGTTAAGCTGAATTATATAGCAAATTGCTGGAATGTTGCAAAAGGGTTTGAAGTCTTATGTTGAGGGTGGCCCTAACGATTGCCCGCATTTGGTTTTTTTTTTTTTCAGAATCACTGCACAACGGAAGTAATATATGTATTTAGATAGGGACACTTTTTTATTGTGGTAAAATCATAAAATGAGTCCTCCCACCCAGGGCAGGGCGGGAGGGACTGTCAGACTCGTACTGACTAAAATCCACGGTGCCCCTCAATAGCCTTTTATGTTCCGGGGTCACGGTAATGAGATAAGTCCCGCAACCCCGGCAGGCTTTGGCCTTCTAGCGGGGGGCCCCGTCACCATGCTGACACTCTTTGAGGCGCTCGTGACACAACACCCCGTCGACCCAGGCATGGTCCATGGTCGCACAGCGAGTCGCCCTTTCCTTGCCGCCCGCATGCCCGCGCCCACGGTGGCCGGAGATTGTCTGCCGACGTCTGTCGCCGTGGGCGTCTACCACTGCGGCTGGGGTGGAGGGAGGACGCTATACTTTCCCTCACGCGGCCCGCTTCCTCCTTCGTGAGCATGACTGCTTCGCATAAGGAGGTGACCGCTTCCCACTCCGTCTCGCCCCGCAGCATGGCCTCGACCAATGGCCGGGAGCGGGAGGTCTCCGCCTATCGCTGCCGTGAGGACACGGCGGTGCTCTGCCCAAGCGGGACAGTCCTGCACCGTATGCTCCACCGTGTCCTCCAGGCGATCCTCGCAGTGGTGACACCCAGGCGTTTCTTCCCTCCTTATCAGACACAGGTACCTCCCGAAACTACCGTGTCCGGTGAGGACCTGCGTCATGCGGTAGGCCAGGACGCCGCCGCCGTGATGCCTATCCACTTCTCAGAGGGGTCTTACCGCCGCAGTTAATGTTCTGAAGCGTCAGATTTCGTAGTTATACGCTGAATTATAAGTTGAAAAGTGAACCTAACCAAAAGAGTTTATAACAACTTTTTTGTTTTTAGCGAATAACTCGGAATCCCTGGCACTTTAGGACATTATGTTCATTAAAAAAAACTTTAAAAAAAAATGTAACCGCCTTCAAAAACAACCACAAAAAAGGGTAAAATAACCTACAAAACTTTTCTTTCGGAAGTCGGTGGTTTTTTTATTAATTTCATTGTTTTTTTGCCACCGACTTCCGAAAGAAAAGTTTTGTAGGTTATTTTACCCTTTTTTGTGGTTGTTTTTGAAGGCGGTGACATTTTTTTTTTTAAGTTTTTTTTTTACTCTTTTTAGTCCAAAATTCTTGTCAAATACATCATTTTCTTAAATTATGTAAGAAATCCGGAGCACCGGTAATAACATCGTTAACATCTCTTTCATTCCTTCCCTATCTCAAAAACTACTGAACCGATTTTGATGAAACTTGCAGTATTCTCTAAGTTAAGTGATACCTAGTACAACAAAAAAAGAATTACTTAAATCGGACTTGTAGTTCCGGAGATATGCGAACACAAAGTAAATCAATCGATGCCTACTCCTTACTGTTAAGGAGTTGTACCTTCAATCATCAGGTCATCCACCTGAGATGATTATCATTAGAAAATATATGAAAATGGTACTATGTGCCTATAAAATTTGAAGGTTGCCCTTGATTTCCCTGGGATCCCATCATCAGATCCTGACCTGATGATCATGGGACCAATTGGAAAGTATACCCTTTCAAACAAAAGAAAAATTTTCCAAATCGGTCCAGGCGTCTTCGAGTAATCGGGGAACATACATAAAAAAAAAAAAAAAAAAGATTCCGACGAATTGAGAACCTCCTCCTTTTTTTGAAGTCGGTTAAAAATTGTGTTCTCAATCTAAGTATAAAACAAATTTTCTTTTCGTTGTGCAACGCGATACTGGTAAAAAACAAAGTTGCAACTGACCGTTAGGGCCAAAATCTTTAAACCCTTTTCCATACAAAGCCTCAATACGCTATTAGTGAAACGCAGATAACTGGCGTTAAATGTAATTCGCATACGAGAGTGTGATACAAAAAATCAAAACCAAGAACATTGAATGAAAATAATAAAGAATCCCCTGTATTAATTAAAAGCTAGCTCAATGCACTTTTCACGTGTTTGATTACTACACCGGATACGCAACACCTCAACTCGCAAGATTGTAATCATCGTTACGGTATCACCACCAATGGTGGTCATTATTGCTGGTAAACGTGAGGTGATGTCGATCCGGTTTTAAACTTAAACGTACTCAGAGCTATAATATAGACAACAAAAGGTATTAATAGTCCAGTGAGAGGCGCGCTAGTATCACTCATATTAAAATAAGTTAGATAAAAAACTGAAACAGTGAGCTGCCCATAATATTTGTCTGACAATGTACATAGACTCGTATCATTAAAATAACAATTTAATACTAAAACATACGCATGGCGTGATACATTTTTTGTAGACTATTAGATTTTTATTAAACTTACTAATTACATACAAATCATTAATAAATTTTGTAGATTTGACAGAAATTCAAATTCAATTTTTTTTTTACTTCAGTAACTTAGTTTTATTTTAATAGATGTTATTGAATTAAGAAAGTATTAATAATGTAGATAAAAACACTGAAGACTTTAAAAGCACGTCTTATTTTATTTTGAATATAATGTGAGTCGCCTAACGAAATGTTTGCCTGTTGAACTTGTAACATCTATTTATCTACCTGAGTATTTACTTAATCAGCTGATTTTCGTTTAATCGCATTTTCTAATAACTGTATATATGTAATACATAATATTTTCTATGTTTAAGACGTATTTTGGTGTATAGCTATTGACTTGGTATTCTTTGTAATTGTAATTACTTACGGTTGAAAAGCTTCAAGGTAGAGGTATATAGTACACGATAATAATTTATGTCATGTTGTTGCTTATTTTCAATAGTTGATGACTTGCAGCTCAACATCAACTCAAAAAAGCTTTTTCAAAAACTTTTTGGCTTTGTTTTTTATTTATTGCCACCGACTTTCGAAAGAAAAGTTATGATGTAGGATATTTTAGGTATCGTCGTTTTTGTTGTGGTAGCAAGCACAACAAGTTGAAGTTGTTATTTTTTTTGAAAAAGTTTTTTTTTTTACCCTTTTTAGTTTAAATATACAATCCAAATTCTTGTCAAATAAATAATTTTCTTATAAGTGTACTAGAGTTTTGTTATCAGTTCTTATTATGAATGAAGCGGTTTCGATTCCTGGCCAGGATTATTGATTTTTCAAAATCGGTCTCGAACTCTCGAGACTCCATTAAACGTATGACGGCATAATATGGGACACTGGGGACGATTAGTTTCACAAAACTTGGAAGACGAGAAATTAAGGATGTACAAGCAAAGCTTTTTGTCGCACAAAAAGCTTCTTGGCAATGTTTGCCAAGTTTCACACGTTTTGTGTACAGGTAACTCCTCGGTAATTCATGCATTTTTGTTTTCTAAACCTAGTCTCGAAATAAAGCTTTTGATGATTTTAAGTCGTGTAAAAATTACAAAAATATTTCAGAAAGCTATTACAAAACTGATTTCTACCGAATAGTTAAATATAAGAAGGTACCTATTTAATACGCCGTCTATGATGTTCAACTGCATTTTTTGTATCATACTGAGAAATTAACTGTATCTAACTGAAATACATAGTGAATCACGTATAAAATGTTGTATTTTCTAACACAGTTTTGTTAAGGTTTGTTGTAAATACATTTACAAATTATTTTTATATTTGATTCCCTGTAACTTGATGTTCTATAAAAGTTAGTTCATTACTATGAAATTGCGTCATCTACATTGCGACACTAGACAAAATTTGTTGTTATAGAGAAAACATGTTTCATAAACAGGGCAGGGTCGAGTTGATATCCTATACATGTTATAATATCACCTCGTCGTCAATAAGGAGTTCGTTTCGCAACCGACCGCACTGTAGGGCGCGCCGGGTCCCTCGGCCGGGCCCGGTGACTGGAGCGCGGAGCTATGTCCTGTTGCAGGCGGCGCCAGCTCGGGCCGACGCGACTCGCTGGAGTTCGGCGGCGGCGGGCCGGCCGCGGCGCTGCAGGAGTACGCGGCGCGCAAGTGGGGGCCCTCGCCGCTGTCGCCGCCGCTGGGCGCCGCGCTGGGGCCCGTGGGGCTGCGGCCCGTGTCGGCCGCGCCCGGCGCCGAGACCGCCAAGTACAGGTGCACACGCCGCCAGGACCCTGCACCCGAGCCCGTCGTACCGCCGCCTCGTTGTCTCGGGATCGTTCAATCTTTTTCGTCCTCTATTTTCGCATTCTGCTATTTGCATGCGCGCTATTCATTCTTTGTTTAAAGTTGATAGCTACGAGAGCGCAGGATTACGCGGCATGCGAATGTTTCTACAGAATTATCTTATCGTCGATGAATAATACCAGATGGACTCAACTCAAATCCGATATTCGAGAAACGAAACGCTCACGCATTTACGAATAGAGCAATGATGTTAGTCGTGAATTATGATGCAGCCGAAACCATACTAGGAGCGATGCGATCGGGTGCGGGTGCACGGTGACACTCTGAGTGCGACAATTGTATATTGTAAATAATTGTATGCCATCGTTGTTTATATGACACCGCAGTCTTTAATTTTGTACAGATCTGCCGATGGTGGCATTTTACGCATGTTCGTTTAATTACTTAAAATTTACGTTCTTTATGAGTGTCTGTTTCCTTGAATAGCGATATATTTTTCTTTCAGAGCTGTGAGCAGTTTAGCGCAAGGTCTAACATCAAATGGAATGTTCGGGTCATCTTCATCCCTCCTCAGCAAACTCAGCGGAGTAGGAACTATATCAGGTCTGTACTACGTGCCATTATCATTCACAAACCCTTGTACATTTTGTAAATAGCTTGTATTTTATGTATAATATAATAATAATGTGTGTTTAACATTACCCCTTAATTTGACGGCGCTGATCTAATTTAGACGTGTTTTTGATAAATAAATAAGTGGGTTTAAAAATAATGTTTAACGGTCGGTATAAGATGTTCGTTCTAGGTCTGCGTTATGTTAAAGCAAAAGTTGTAACACGCAAGTAACACGTTTTTTTAAGTTAGAAGTTCTAGTACATTAGTGATACGTTACCAGGTTTTTACAACTTTTACCATACAAATTATTCTGAATTTATATTTAATGATACCCATTGAAATAACTCTATCAGGCTAACTTTTTTAAATATGTGTTTTATGTTTACAGAATTGGTGGGCGGCGGCGTAGGCGTGGGCGGCGTGAGCGTGGGCGTGGGAGGCGTGGGTGGCGTAGGCGTGGGCGCGCTGGTGGGCGACAAGCCCCCCGCCGGTCGCTCGCGCCTGCTGGAGGACTTCCGTAACAACCGCTTCCCTAACCTGCAGCTGAGAGAACTCGCCAACCACATTGTAGAATTTTCACAGGATCAGCACGGCTCTAGGTTAATATATTTTGTTTATAACATTCATTAATATCCAAAACATTTTTTTATACATATACGATGATGTATATGATGAGTAAGTCATGATGTATATTATGGTATTTTTTTTTCTTTTACATTTCCAGGTTTATTCAACAAAAATTAGAAAGGGCCACAGTTCAAGAAAAACAAATGGTGTTTAATGAAATTATCGGCGCTGCGTATAGTCTAATGACAGATGTTTTCGGAAACTATGTTATACAAAAATTCTTTGAGTTTGGAACAACAGAACAGAAAACCACATTGGCACAAAAGGTAAATAATTTTGCTATTGCCCACAGCTAATCCCAAAGCTTATTTCTAAATTGGAGTCTATCAGTAATTCGCAACACATTATCTTACATTGAGTCTAATTTGATTGAACTTTGCATTCAGATTTTAATTGATCAAGTGAGGGACTTTACCCATGGTGCGACGCGATGCAATTCGTGTACTACAAAAACCCACCTTACAATTACGACATAGAGCCTATGCACACCACGTTTTTTAAACGCTCCGGTGCAGCTCGTTTGACGCGATACAGACGTGATACGCACGCAAGTCAGACACAGCCTAAAACAAACGACAACAAACTGCTCTGATGAAAACGCGCCGTCGAGGTGCGTTTCTAAAACGCGCTGCACCGGCGCGTTTAAAAAACGTGGTGTGCGTAGGCTCATGAAGGCGCTGCAAACAAAATACAAAAGTTACCGCCAGTGACGAGTAGTTGCGCAATTGAATTTCGAACAAAGAATCAAGTGCACTGTCATTAGGACGTACATGCAATTCGATATCGAGGAGATCTGTGAGCGATATCGTCAATCCGTGCGACTCCATTAGCAAACACTAGCGATTGTCCATACATTTTCTTCGGCCGGACGCTTGTGTGATATCTGGCCGATATCGTCAAATCGTTATCGCGTCGCGCCATGGGTAAAGTCCCTTAATGTTTAAATCGTGTTTCATGTTAAATGAATGCTAGTAAATAAAAGGTATTGAATTTTGGTGCCGACTATATCATGTTAATTATCCAGGTGCGCGGGCACGTGCTGAACCTGGCGCTGCAGATGTACGGCTGCCGCGTCATACAGAAGGCGCTGGAGTCCATCCCGGCCGAGCAGCAGCAGGAGGTGGTGCGCGAGCTGGACGGACATGTGCTCAAGTGTGTCAAGGACCAGAACGGGAACCACGTGGTCAGTACACTAGTTTGCTTTTGATCTTTTTTCATATTATCACCCTTTGAAAAGGCAACCTGCGTACCGTCAAGTTTAATCTTCTGCTAAAAATAAGTTTCGAGAGCATAAGATGCCGCCACCACTGTCCTAGCTATGGGACAGACACACTCTGTTTAAACCACGGCTCTCACTTTACGCATCATAAGCATAGATCGGAATAGGTTGAGCTGTTTATGTACTTGCTCTATGTAAGAATAATATGGATATTCCCCGGGTTTCCCGGGATTTGGAGTGAGACAACAAATTACTGTTGATATAGAATTGAATTCTAGTCGCGCAGAAAGAGCCAAAACAGGTGCGTCACTCTAGCGACAGGAACACCCCGCTATTGTGTTCTTTTGGTTCCATAATGCGGCGGCATTACGCGTTTCGATCCCGTGGAATATCCATATTATCATCAATGTTTGCGGACAGTGAACCTTAATAAAGTCCGGTCACAAAACAGGAGGAATTTCGTACATTGACCTATTATTACTTGTCTCTCATTCCCGCGTAAATATAATCAGTCTCGCTTGCACAGATGGTGGCCATTGCATCTCATAATATTTACGCGGGAGTAACAGAGACAGGTAATAATAGGTCAATGTACGCAATTCCTCCTGTTTTGTGACCGGACTTTAGCTTTACCTATTCCGATCTATGATCATCAGTGAGTGATGACTGAAGAAGCTGTTCATTCGATTCTAAATAAAGATATGAACATTATTTTCAGGTCCAAAAATGTATCGAATGCGTGGAGCCTAATGCTCTGCAGTTCATAATCAACGCATTCGCGGGTCAAGTGTACGCGCTGTCGACACACCCGTACGGCTGCCGCGTCATCCAGCGCATACTGGAGCACTGCACGCCCGAGCAGACCGCGCCCGTGCTGGCCGAGCTGCATGCGCACACCGACCAGCTCATACAGGTAACATTGATTTTATTTCAGCTAAGTATACCATATTTTAAGTTATGTGTGTCATCATCATATCAGCCGTAAGACGTCCACTGCTGAACATAGGCCTCCCCTTTAGACTTCCAGTAGGACCGTTTGTAAGCAGCCTGCATCCAGCGTGATCCTGTGGCCTTCATAAGATCGTCTGCCCACCTAGTTGGTGGACGTCCTACGCTGCGCTTGCCGGTGCGTGGTCTCCATTCGAGAACCTTACGGCCCCATTGGCCATCAGTTCTGCGTGCTATATGACCTGACCTGCCCACTGCCATTTCAACTCGCTAATTCGTTGGGCTATGTCGGTAACTTTGGATCGTCTACGAATCTCCTCATTTCTGAGTCGATAGCGCAGAGAGACTCCGAGCATAGCACTCTCGAAAACTTTCGACTTGAGACTTGATTCGGCGAATGACCTCTTACTTGAAGTTCACATAGTTGCTCATAGGAAATGGACCTGCATAAGTCCCGATGGTTCCACGAGAAATGAGATAGACTTTATCATGACCAACAAGAAACGAATATTCAATGATGTCTCAGTGATTCACAGGATAAAAACCGGAAGCGATCACCGAATGGTCAGAGGCACGTTGAATATTAACGTAAAACTTGAAAGGTCCAATCTGATAAGTCCACGCTCCGACCTACTCGCGCCTCTATCAAAAACCCCGAAGGCTTTCAACTCGAGTTGTCTAATCGCTTCGATTGCCTGGAAAATTACGCGTCGGTCTACGAGATCAATAATATTGAACAGTTTGCGCGAGAGACACTTTCAAAGTGATAAAATGTTGGTCCCCCACCCCCCCAATGTAACTTCTTAAGGAGGATGATAAAACTAAAACATATACAACGTGTAACGTACAATGCGCAAAACCTCTCGTGGGGTATCTCAGCCCATGTTACTGAACAATGTTTGTTCCAAGACTTTTGGAAATACGCAAAAAAAAAAAGGTTTTTCATACAAAATGAGAAATTGATCGGGCCCGTTACATACGTATATGATATATTTTACCATGCAATTCAATTGAAAATTGGTTTGAACGAGATCAAGTAAGTAGTTTTTTTTTTTTTGTACGTCATAAATCGTAAACCGCAATTATTTACCTTTCTAAGGGCTGTTTTTTCAATAGTCAGTTAACCGTTACTTGAGGAATAAAAATAACGGTATGACATATTTTTCATAGATAAGCTGTCAAACCGCCATTTTTAGTCCTCAGTTAACAGTTATCTGACTATTGAAAAACCAGCCCTAAGTCAACCAATTACAAGAACTTTTATATTATGGTACTTGCTGCTATGAATAGATATTTCTTTTTTGCCGACCAACTAAAATAAAGGCGTGCCCGAAACAGCCTGTAGTCAAACGGCAAGCGACAGTCGTTAACGTTCAGCAGTCGCTAATACATTTTCAACTTTATACTCCATCGCATAAAGTTGAAAATCTAGTAAAGCCAAAGTATAAACACGGGAAGTAGGTTATCTTCATACAAACGCACCGCGCGCGGCTTGTATGTGTGCGCCATCGTATCTATGCGTCGCCGCACGCACACTTACTAAAATCTCGAGCGGTTTCAAGTAGCGCCAGTCGGGGCTAACACTGCACGAGGTTCGCGCGTCACGGCTTTTCGGCACCGCTAAATGAATCAAAAATGTCTGATAATCGCAAGAAAAAGTATTGCTGTGTGTTTGGGTGTATTAATAATTCATCAATTCCAGAATTGTCTCTGTTCAGATTACCTATTGAACGGGAAAGGAAAGCTTCTCACTTATTCTAGCATTATTTTTTTAATGATGATATACCTACTTACATCTTTTTTCTTGAATTAGTTTTCTATCACACAGGGGAAGTAGGTAGGTAGAATGTTTTAGGTACTTTTGATCTGTCAACTGATTTGCCGCTATTCCTTTGTTTACGTTTAGTTTTGCCGATTTCTCAGTATTGTAGGTGTATTAACCGAGTACCTAGCTAGTTATACACTTCTCATCAAAAAAATCGAAACACCTCGCAGTTTATGATTTGATAAGGATTATCAGAAAAATGTGTATATTTAGGAATAAATGTAAAATGTCATTTAATAGTGAGTAGTATGAGGTTTTTAAATCCTAATGTTAATGTTCTAAATTCAAATTAAGTCTTCATAGGTTTCGTATTTTGTATAATGAGTAATTTTTACCCTGTATGGAATATGAAGGAAATGGGTAAAACAACACGCGTAAATGAAAAAAAAATGTAAGAAACGTTTATTTAATAACTTGTATTCCCTCCGCGAGCTCTTATTACTGCTTCCATACGGTTCTTCATCGATCGGATGAGAGTCACGATCACATGTTGTGGTATATTATCCCATTCCTCTTGGATTGCATTTTGCAGCTGGCTAAGTGTTTCTGGGGCTGGATCTCTTGCTCGAATTCGTCTCTTTAATTCATCCCATAGATGTTCAATGGGATTCATGTCCGGGCTTCTTGCTGGCCATACCATAATGGAGATACCGACTTCGGTAAGATAATCTCGTACGACGCCCGCGGTGTGAGCTCTAGCATTGTCGTGCATGAATATGAAGTCGTTGCCAATTAAATGTGCATAGGGCATCACATGAGGTTCAAGACACTGTTCGATGTACCGATGAGAGTTTAGTGCAGGCAGCCGTGGCCCAGACACAAAGGCAAGTTCTGTCTTACCGTCGGCGCTGATTCCTCCCCAAACCGTCCACGAACCGCCACCATAGCTGACCTTTTCTTCAATGCAGCATTGTGCAAAGCGTTCTCCATCTCTTCTGTAGACCTTGTTCCTTCCGTCGTTACCATACAGCATAATTTTACACTCATCAGAAAACAGTACTTTGCTCCACTGAAGGTATGACCAAGTTAGGTGCTCGCGTGCAAAGTTAAGGCGCGCTCTTCGATGGTCTGCAGTTAATTTCGGCCCATTCGCTGGCTTATGCGGTGCCAATCCGCGTTCCTTCAACCTTCTTCTTATTGTAGAGTCACTTACAGCTACTCTTCGTACAACGCGAAGCTGCTGCTGCAGTTGAAAAGCGTTAAGGCGTCGATTTCCTAAAGAAGTTGTTACAATAAATCGATCATCTCGCTCAGAAGTGACCCGATTCCTGCCAGATCCTGAACGGCGCGTGAACGAACCAGTCTCCCGATAGCGTTTGTAGACTCTATGAACAGATGATAAGCTTAGATGCAATCTTGCAGCCACAACACGCTGACTAAGTCCAGAATCCAGCAATGCCACCACTTGGGCGGCTTCTGCGGGCGAAGTATCCATATGTTTTAGAAAAAAAAGTTTTTTCAGACGTCCCAAAGTCACAGTAAATGAAATAAGAAACAGAAAGTTTAAAGACAAGCGCTAATTTTTATGTAGTTATAAAATCGTAACGAAAAATAAGTTAGTAATTGACTTATTATATTATTATGTTAATAATTTAAACACAGGCTCTAGTCTATGTTACCGCCTGGGCCGTCTAGCGGCGAAATGAAGAGTCGGGACAGTGACGTTGCCGCTGTGTGGATGCGAACGAAGCGCGGACAGTCGCGCCCACACTGCCCCGCCGCGCCACCGATGCCCGGTTTTTCTTTATATAAATAATGCTGCTCTGTATCATGAATACATTTCTATATTTGATAGGAAAACCATTGTTGAACTTTATTGACTACCTAATAAGAGATGTGTTATCTTTGGCAAGGGCCGGGCTTTAAACTCATGTCTACTGTCATCAGTTCATAAGTGAGGCCTGACAGACCCTGTACCCAGACAATAAAAGTAAAAACTACAACTTCCTGACCCTTGCCAATTTAAAGGTACTGAATTAAAATTTAGATAAAAGTGACAACCCTAAGACAGTAGGCAATTATATCGCGGATTGGGCCGGAGATAACCTACTTCCCCTCTTTATACTATGGTAAAGCGATAGCGAACGGAACAAACGAAATAGTAGATTATTAACCAAGGGGATAAAGCAGTGTCTTCTGTCGCGGGTGACGATTTAAATCGCGAGCTTAACGAAGGACTCGAGGTTTACTCCCGAGCGTAGCGAGGGTGTTAAAAACTTAAATCACGAGCGAAGCGAGGGATTTAAGACGTGTCCTGAGTGTAGCGAGGGATTTAAGTTCACCCAAGACTAAGACAGCTTTATCACCGAGGAAAATACTCTACTTTTCGTACCATTTGCGAAAAAATTAACACAATAATAATATGAGATAAGCATTTATTAAACATTAACATTAAGGGCGACTTTCACCAAAAGTTAAACATGTTTAAAATTTTATTTAGTGTCAAAATTCTATTGAACTTTTGGTGAAAGTCGCCCTAACTTATTTATAAAAATAAACTTAACGTTTATGTATTTGAAGAAAACAAAAATGCGGCAAATTCCTCGACTAATATTTTTTTGTCGGAAAAGCAAAGGCATTGTGCGGTGCACTAGGTTGCGTTGTTGTTAGAAATGAAACGATCGGTGGTAGTCCATAGAATGTTCTGGTTTATTTTAGAAACAGTCACTTTTATAGTAATTATTTACAAAATCAAAATTGTGGGCATATTCAAAAACATATGAAAATTACATTGACCAATCAGAGCGCGGTACGTAGTCACTGTTAGTTACACAGAACACACGAGAGGGCGCGCCACCATCGCGGTGGCGGCGGCAACGGAGCCCTAGGTAAACATTGCGCGTGAGCCCGCGGCGGCTCGGCGCTCGCCAGTCGGCCGGCGCGCGCGGCGTGCGGCGCGCGTTGATGTAGGTACAATGATGCAGCTACAGTGCTCCCCTTCAAGCGAAGCGTGCGGGTCGCCGGACGATCCGTCCGGACGAAGTCTTCTTCACAGGATCATCAGCAACATGTGTCGATGCTGGTGGGACTTCGGCGGCGTCGTTGACTGTGTAAGCCGGCTTCAGTCGATCTATTGACACTGTGCTTATTCGACTTGGTAGCTGCAGCGTAAACACTTTGTTCTCTCGCTTCAACACTGGGTAAGGTCCGTCGTACGTTGGTTGTAGTGGCTTGCGAACAGCGTCGACTCTGATGAAAACCGATTTGCAGGTGTCTAGGTCAGAGTGGACAAATATAGCACGGTTGTTGCTATGCTGTTGCTGGAGCGTCGGTTTCAAACTGTCTATGGTCTTACGAAGTTTGTCGACGTATTCTGAGTCCATGATTTCACTTCGAGATGATGATGAGAAGAAATCACCTGGTAGTCTAGGGCTGTACCCGTAGGTGAGCTGCGCAGCACTAACTCCAGTGTCGGTGCGACAAGCGGTGCGTAGTCCGAGCAGCGCGGTTGGTAGCTCGTCGATCCACGTACCTCCTTTTATTAAACGTGCGGTGAGCGCGGCTTTGAGTGACCTGTGCCAGCGTTCAATCATGCCGTTGCTTTGCGGGTGGTATGGCGTAGTTCGCACACGGTGAATGCCTAACAGGTTG
This sequence comes from Agrotis clavis, assembly GCA_954870645.1. NCBI lineage: Eukaryota > Metazoa > Arthropoda > Insecta > Lepidoptera > Noctuidae > Agrotis > Agrotis clavis. The sequence continues at coordinate 3,442,043 of OX940919.1, read as the reverse complement.
GTTAAGGCATTGAACAGGTTGCTCTCGAATTGACGGCCTTGGTCACTTGTCAGCGTCTCGGGACATCCAAATCTCGTAATCCAGGTCTCGTATACTGTCTTCGCAATGGTTTCAGCAGTCATATCCATTAAGGGCGTTGCTTCAGGCCATCGAGTGTTGCGGTCAATCATGGTAAGTAAATAACGATGACCGCTCGCTGATGTGGGTAGCGGTCCGACGATATCAATGTGTATGTGCTTGAAGCGCTCGGTAGGTGCGAATGTTGATAGCTTGCTGCTTGTATGTCGTTGCACTTTTGCTCGTTGACAAGCTATGCATGCCTTAGCCCACTTGCCAATGTCTATGTTCATGCTTGGCCAGAAGTATTTACCTTGCATGAGCTTGCGCGTTGTTCTGACTCCAGGGTGACTGATACCATGCAGCGCGTTGAAAGCAGCTAATCGGAATGCCGTTGGTAGGTACGGGCGTGCGATGTCAGTTGATGTTTCGCAGTATACCTGGTCGTTGGAGTCTGGCAAAGTAATTTGCTTCAATTGAATATTACTTTGTTTTTTCAATGTGGGTAATTCGTTGTCGTTGTCTTGAGCTTCTCTCAAACTTGCGTAATTGATGGTCGTGGGGCAGGTAATTGTCTCGATGCGTGATAGTGCGTCGGCTACGACGTTGTCCTTTCCACTGATGTGACGAATGTCTGTAGTGAACTCACTAATAAATAGCAACTGGCGAGTTCTTCGTGGCGTCTCGTTGTCCGATGATATTTTTGATAAAGCGTAGGTAAGCGGCTTGTGGTCGGTGAACACAATTAACTCGCGTCCTTCGTACATTTTTCTAAAGTGCTTCATCGCCATGTATATTGCGAGTAATTCCCGGTCATAGGTACTGTACTTCACTTGAGTTGGCGAAAATTTCTTTGAAAAGTAGCCTAAAGGTTGCCACATGTTATTTACGTGTTGTTGAAGGACTGCGCCAGCGCAACTGTTGGAGGCGTCGGTCATTATTGCGAGTGGGGAGGCATGGCAGGGATGTGCGAGCAGTGCGGCGTTCCGTAGGCTCTCCTTACACTTTTCAAATGCAAGCGACGACTCATTTGTCCAATTGATTGCTGTCTTATCGCGTTTCTTACAGTTATGTAGATATACATTGAGCGGCGCTTGCACAGCTGCGGCGTTTGGAATGTGTTCACGATAATAGTTAATCATTCCAAGAAAACTGCGTAATCCCTCAATTGTCTTAGGTTTCGGATAGTCGTCGATGACCTTGACCTTCTCTTCAGGTGGTCTGATGCCTTCGCTTGACACTGTGTATCCAAGAAATTTTACTGATTTCTGCCCGAACACACATTTTGCAGGGTTTATAGTTATCCCGTTATCTTGTAATCGCTTGAGTACTATCCGCAAATGTTCTCGGTGTTCACTGTCGTTCGTCGAAGCCAATAATAAATCGTCCACGAATGGGAAAACAAAATCTAATCCACGTAAGACGTCATGGATAAAGCGTTGGAACGTTTGTCCAGCGTTCTTAAGGCCGGGACACATTCTTGGGAATTCGTACAGTCCAAACGGAGTAATAATAGCAGTTTTTTCGATGTCTTGTTCTCGGACGATTATTTGTTGGTAAGCGCGATTTAAATCAATGGTTGATAGTACTTTCTTGCCGGCCAGGTGGTAGGTGAAATCTTTGATTCTAGGTATTGGGTAACGGTCAGGTGTAGTTACCGTGTTCAACCTTCGATAGTCACCGCAGACACGTAGGTCGCCATTTTTCTTCGATACCACGTGGAGTGGGCTTGACCATGGGCTTTTGCTTGGTCTGCATAGGCCTTGGTTGATCATGACCTCGAACTCGTGTCGAACTTGATTGTAGCGGTGCGGTGGTATAGGTCTGGCTCGACAATGTATCGGCGGTCCTGTGGTCTCAATATAATGTTCGACGTTGTTCTTCGGACTTAGTTTCATTGACGTCACTCGAGTTGTGCCAGGGAATTCAGCAAGAATGTCGTGGTATGATTGTTGTAAGTCAACGCTACGTACCGTGGGCACATTTGATACTCGGGCGGGTGCCATGACAGACAGTTGGGTTGTCATGTCAATTAATCTTCGATGCCGTAGATCAACAACGAGCTGGTGATGGTTGAGAAAATCAGCTCCGATGATTGGTTTGCTGACGTCGGCGATTACGAACTTCCATCTGTATGGCCTGCGTAGTTTTAAGTTTAATTCCAGTGTTTTTTCTCCGTAGGTGGGTATGACGGTATTGTTAGCGGCGTACAGCGTGAATGGCAATTTCTTCATTCGCTGACCTTTGTTTCGTGGTAGGACAGATATGTTAGCGCCTGTGTCTACCAGGAAAGTAAATCTCGACGTTTTGTCATAAATAAAAAGGCGGTATGATTTTTCGTAAACGCCGGAGTCCGCCGCATCCAGCGCTTGCTTCAGTTTTCCGTCTCCTTTTGATGTTCTTTTTTGTAAGAACAGGGTTGGCGACAGCATCTAGCTTCTCTGCCGAACTTTCTGTGGTAAAAGCAGTAGGGCGAAGGTGTTGCTGAGCGTGAGCGGTACGGCGCACGTGCGCTTGAGCGTGCGCGGGAGCGTGATCGCTGCGACGAATTTCCATGACCGCGGTGTCGACAATAGCAGTTGTGGTGCTGGGAAGACTTGAGTGAAGCTACTTCGAGAGATAACTTTTTAATTTCTTCAATCAGGTTCTGTGTTTCGCCTCGTGGTTGTGTTGGTTGTTGCTCACACGACACAGCTGTGACTTCCTGAGCTTGTTCAGTCATCTTGTCGGCCAGTAGGGATAATTCGTCCAAGGTGGTCTCCTTGGTGACGACGAGAACAGATCGTACCTGAGCTGGGAGATGATTCATCCACATCAGTCGTAACGTGGAATCTGGAACCTTGTCACGCGCTAGATTTCGCATGCGCCGCAGCAACTGCGAGGGTTTTTGGTCGCCGAGCTCCATGTCAGACAAAAGTTTCTGGAATTGTCGATTCTCTGACTCTTCATAAACTGATATAAGCCGTTCCTTCAATAAATCGTACTGGTGTGCTGTTGGCGGGTCATATATCAGGTCACAAATTTGATCTACGTCTTGCTTTTCCAATCGTGCGACGACCATTTGTGCGAGTTCCCGCTGTCCTTTTTTCAGATCATGCGTGGCTGCTTCAAAACTGACGAACCATAGACGGGGACGGTCGCGCCAGAATGCTGGAATCCTCAGCGACAGCGAAATACCGGCTACCTCTGGAACTTGTAGTGCCGTAGAATCACTACGACCGCTGGCTTTTTCTTTCTCTTGATCCATGATGCGACACTTTGTGTTTGAGGATCACGTAGGCCACTGCTTGAAGATCACGTCGGCTACCACTTGAAGATCACGTCGGCTACCACTTGAAGATCACGTCGGGGTCACCACTGTGCGGTGCACTAGGTTGCGTTGTGTTAGAAATGAAACGATCGGTGGTAGTCCATAGAATGTTCTGGTTTATTTTAGAAACAGTCACTTTTATAGTAATTATTTACAAAATCAAAATTGTGGGCATATTCAAAAACATATGAAAATTACATTGACCAATCAGAGCGCGGTACGTAGTCACTGTTAGTTACACAGAACACACGAGAGGGCGCGCCACCATCGCGGTGGCGGCGGCAACGGAGCCCTAGGTAAACATTGCGCGTGAGCCCGCGGCGGCTCGGCGCTCGCCAGTCGGCCGGCGCGCGCGGCGTGCGGCGCGCGTTGATGTAGGTACAATGATGCAGCTACAGCATCAAGCTCATACGGCCTCTCCGTTTTACGTAATTTTATTGAATAATCATAACTGCATAATAAATGCGTATTCCTTTTTCAAAAACTTGTAATGCTTTATATACAAACTCAATGTTGTAAAGACAGACTGATGTAGTTCAGTATCGGTAAGTATTCCAAATTTAAATCACATTCTCTCCCTAGAGGATGAATGAAATTCAGTACAACTTTCTTTCCCTGTTTTTAACAGATTAAAAATGACTATTGTTATGTACGCTTTTTGTGGCATAGAATGTCACTTTTTTGAGCAAGTAGTACGAAAAAGATCTTTAATCTTTGATAGATTTTCAACTTTATGCAATGGGGTATAAAGTTGAAAATGTATAAGCGACTGCTGAACGTTAGCGAATGTCGCTTGCCATTTGGCTATAGGGCCTGTTCAATTTAGAACTATATAGAAGTCATCGAAATAGACATTTTTCATTAGGGCACCAAAGTTATAAACCCAAGTTTTAAGTTAGTAATAACGATTACTAAATATAAAATAAGATAGAAACATCCACATAAGAAGAATGGTGGCAGGAAATCACCACACAGTGTCCGACGTTCTACGAGGATGTCCTCTCCCTCAAGTGTTCCGCCTCCTCCTTCGCTAGCATTACTGCATCGCAGAAGGAGGTAGCTGCTGTCCATTCTCCCTCTTCTCGTAGTATGACCTGAATATGAACTAGTGCCGGGCGCGAAAGGGGGGGTCCATTAATGCCCCTGTGATTACACGTCGGTGGACCACCCAAGCGGGGTAGACCTCCACCGTATGCTGCACTGTGTCCCCTGGACGATCTACACATTGGTGACACTCGGGCGTTTCCTTCCGCCCAAAGGTAGTAACTGCGCCTGGCGGAAGGCGAGAGCGCTGTGGCACCACTCCACCTCTCATGCTCCTAAATCAGAGACATAAACTCCCTGCATCAAAATTCAGAGGCCTGCAATAATTTCTGGAGTACTTCCAACCATCCATCCGTCCATTTTATGAGTCTTTAGAGATTGACCCCTGGAGAAGAGACCCATGGAGAATACTGTGTCATGTTCTGATGAAGAAAATTAAAAATATTGTAATCTCTCCATAATAAATTTTCTTACAAAAAATATATATACATGAAGTGGTTAAAAAAAAGTAAAAACTGATACTTATATTCTTCAAAAAAGTATAAATAAATCAGGTTTATTTAAACTTCGTAAGAGGAATCAGTACATTGAATAATGAGTACGTTTTGTGGTTGCAGGACCAGTACGGCAACTACGTGGTGCAGCACGTGCTGGAGCACGGCGCGGCCGAGGACCGCTCGCGGCTGGTGGCGGGCGTGCGCGGCAAGGTGCTGCAGCTGTCGCAGCACAAGTTCGCGTCCAACGTCGTGGAGAAGTGCGTCAGCCACGCCACGCGCAACGAGCGCGCGCTGCTCATCGACGAGCTGTGCGGCTTCAACGACAAGTGCGTACACCTACTGCCGAGACGTTTCTACGTCTCTTCGGCTCCAGAAATTAATAAACCATGTTTGTATTGACAGTGCTCTTCACGTGATGATGAAGGATCAATACGCCAACTACGTGGTACAGAAGATGATCGACGTGGCGGAGCCGACGCAGCGCAAGGTTCTGATGCACAAGATCCGACCGCACATCGGCTCGCTGCGCAAGTACACGTACGGCAAGCACATAATCGCGAAGCTCGAGAAGTTCTTCATGAAGGCGCCGGAGCTGGGACCCATAGGGCCTCCGCCTCCCAACCCAGTTCTGTAGTCTGTGTAAAGTATTAAACGTCCGCGGGTGTAGGCTGATGCGACGGCGCGGGTATCGCCCGCCTATTATAAATTTTGTGAATATTTGCGATTGTACATTTGTAACTATAGAGCTCGTCGACGGCCACAGCGCGGCCGGCGACGGGTGCGGCCCTGTACATACGTAGCGGCAGACTGATGTACAGAACGATACGATTTACTGTATACTGTAACAATAGTTGTACAGCGTCGACGCCGACTCCGGTGCTCGGCCGTCGCGTCACCGCGGCGTAGCGTTTATTGCGTTTCTAGCTCTTAAGTGTTCTAGTATTATTCGTTGTTCGTATGAATCTATGTATAAATATTTGAACGTCTCTCATTCTCGTGTAATTTATGAATCGAAGGAAAGCGGCGGTTTAACGGACCCCGGCGTTTCCATAATTTTAGCTCGTTGTAGATTTACTATTAGCTGGGCTAGGGGACCTTGAATCTTCTAAAGCGATAAAGAGATGCCGCAGGCAGTTCTGGACAATCGGCACTATAGTCGTGATTATTATTATTATTTTGTACTATTCTTCAAGTCAAGCTCTCGTTTAAGTTATAAACCGGCTTTAAAATCGTACATAGCTTATCTCGTTTAGTGCCGGAGTGTATAGTTCGTCGATTATAATTTTGTGAAAACGATATTTTTGTATATTTTTATGTAATTAATTTAAGTTATTTAGTTAATGAGTCTCCGAAAATGTTCGGAGCGAGCGCTTACGAGTGGGCGATGCTTATGTTAGTGTGTAGGCGCAGCAGTGTCCCGCGCTGCGCATAGGTTATAGTGATGATTGTAAAGTCCTGTACTGATAGTTGTAGTCCCGAGGTCTACCTTGCCGGTTGCACGTCACAAGCGTAGCTACTCCTCATTCCCCCTGTGTAATTAATTTTTATAGGAAGCGTAGTTTCCTACGACACCTCAAGATTTTTTACGTTTAGATGTAATTGAAAATAAAATTATTGTATATGGCTGTACAAAAATGTTAACAAAATGATTTGTAAAACCCGTATGTGATGGAATAAGGCGAGGCGTCGAGAGCGGCGACGTCTGACTGATCGCGGCTCTGTACGTCGCGTCTTGTAGGTTGTACTAGATAACATTTATATGATGATCCATCTATTTAGACATTAATTATAATAAAGCATTTCTGTAATAATATTACAAAGAATCTGTTGTTTTAATTATCACTATACACACATACATCTTCAATGTGACACAACATAATTCACAAAATACATGTAAAGAGGACCAGAGGAATAAGGGTACGGTTCCACTGAGGCGGAGCGGAGACGAGCTGTGCCGCGACTCACCAATCTCATGGTTGACCAGGCACATCTACGAGAACGAGTAGCTTCGCTGGAATCGTCGGATATTTTGTTAGCTTGGCTCGTTAGGTTAGTCGGTAGCTCGCGGTGTGAACCGAAGTATGTAAAGAGGTGAAACGATGTTCGCCCGCTTAGCCCGCCCGCCCGCTAGCTGGCGGTGTGGCCTGCGCTTTACCCGAACTTATTTCACATAATATCACATGCCATAATATTGAAATTCCTAAATACTATATGTCCTAAATTCGTTGGTCATAAATATAACAATCAATAAATACAAAATACATAAAACCAATTTTCATAAAATCCTAAATTAAATTATTAAACAAAGTATCTAAGTATCTAAAAAGTAAAGGGTTGTCGTCATCATCGTTTCAACATTTTGTTTATTTTGTTACTGATTACTACCAACTACCACCACTAACCTGAAAATAGATTTTTAGGTAAGTAATTATCGTAATTTTGTAAGAGATAAACATTTTGTGGTTATTTTGAAATATTTCACAATATTAAACTTGGTTAAGTCAATTATTGAAAGTTTACGGAACGATGCCTATTTTAGTGGAAGATAGCGTAGGTATTTATTTACCTCAAAGCAAAATGTTTCCTAAAAGTACTTATGTTTGCCATAATTTTCTCACCTAGTATACCTATGTGGTAGGCGCCCGCGGCGTCGGACGTCAGCAGACGATCTCCGGCCACCGTAGGCGCGGGCATGCGGGCAGCGAGTAAAGGGCAACTCGCTGCCCGACCATGGACCATGCCCGGGTCGACGGCGCGTTGTGTCCCACGCGCGCCTCAAAGAGCGTCAGCATAATGACGGGGCCCCCCTCTCAGAGGGCCAAAGCCTGCCGGGGTCGCGGGAGTATTTCCTTACCGTGACCCCGGAACGTAACAGGCTATTGAAGGACACTGTGGATTTTAGTCAGTAGAAGTCTGACAGTCCCTCCCGCCCTGCCCGGGGCCGGAGGACTCATTTGATGATTTTACCACGCTAAAAAAAAAAAAAAAACCTAGTATACCTATATTTTTATCACAATGTTATAAGTACTTTTATTTCACTATATAAATATGAATTTCTAAAACCTACGAAAAAAAAAACAAAAAAAATAACCGCCTTCAAAAACAACCACAAAAAAGGGTAAAAATTATTTAAAGAAAATATTATCCCAACCAAATTTTTAAATGCCGGATATCCAGACTTAAAAAAAAATTGTAACCGACTTAAAAACAACCTCAATAAAAGTTCAAAATAACCTACAAAAAAACTTTTCTTTCGAAAGTCACTTTATTTTTTATTTCATTGACTTTTTGTCACCGACTTTCTAAAGAAAAGTATTTTGTAGGTTATTCTGAACTTTTTTTGTGAATTCAACTCAAATTATTGTCAAATACATAATTTTCTTACATGTGCACTAAAATTTTGTAATCCGTAGCACCGGTAATAACAACGCCCATGTAGGTACATGTATGTACACAATGAGAACTACTAAAAATAAAAACTACTGCACCAAACTATATGAAAATTTTATGGGACCAAATGGCAGATATACTGTATCGAACAAAAAAAGAATTTTGTTGATTTTTCAAAAAGTACTAGTCCGATTTTGATAAAATTTTAATGGGACCATTCCGGAAGTATACCCTATCCAACAAAAAAAGAATTCATCAAATCGGTTGTTAAACGACAGAGATATGCCCGAACAAACATAAAAAAAAATACAAACATCCGAATTGAGAACCACCTCCTTTTAGAAGTCGGTTAAAAAACAAAAAACCCGACTGCGTAAAAAATTAAGTTAAACAAAAACTAAAAAGAAAGAAACAAGCCCAGTAGCTTAGAATTCTCTTATTCACACTCACAGTCGGGGCCCCTTGGGAAGATTTGATTGGTATAATTTGAATGGGCCTCGACTGTGAGTGTGAATGAGTGAATTCTAAACTACTGGGCTTGTTTCTTTCTTTTTAGTTTTTTGTGGTTGTTTTTGAAGGCGGTTACATGTTTTTTTGAAAAGTTTTTATTTACTCTTTTTAGTTTAAATATTCAACCACAATTCTTGTCAAGTACATTATTTTGCATCACTGAGCCGATTTTGATGAAACTTGCAGTATTCCCTAAGTTGAACGATACCTAGTAGGAGGTACAACAGAAAAAGAATTACTTAAATCGGATTTGTAGTTCCGGAGATATGCGAACACAAACATAATTTACTAAATCAGTCGATGCCGAGTTCTTACTAGAGGAGTTGTACCTTCCATCATCAGCTCAGCTACATGAGATGATGATTTCCATACGCAAGTAAGTATAAAAGTTAATTACTTCATAAAATTTGCGAAAAACGATGTGTGGGCCCATAAAATTTGAGGGTTCCCCTCGATTTCTCCAGGATCCAATCATCAGATCCTGACATGGTGACAATGGGATCATTAATTCAGAAGTATCTCATTCCGAAAAAAAAAAAAGAATTTAGAAAATCGGCTCACAGAGTAATCGCGTGACAAACACAAAAAAACCTGCTTTTTGAAGTCGATTAAAAATGGGGGTAAGGGAGGCATAACTATGCAAATATGCATCTATACGTCATTATTTTTTCTATATTTGACGTCTTAGTACAAAGGTTTACAATCTATGATTAACTTGTAGAAGTGGACACGCCTGGAGGGTCTCGGCATTATTAATCGCTAAAAAAAACAAAGAGATTTTTCCGGGGGCCACCTCAAAAATCGTTAGGTTATTGCTAGAGGATTATGTACTGAGAAATCCAAAAGGCAATTTTGGCTCATTTTCGAAATACATATCACTGAAACATTTAGGCGTCGTTCTAATTGGGATCGATCGTACGATGGCGCGATGCGTTTTTCATCGCACGATGACTTAACTGGTGTCCTAATAGATCGCGCGATGACCATCGTGTGAATGTGATGCCGTCGCACGATGGCTGGCGTCGCGCTCACGCCCCACTTTAACGATGACTCCTTACAGAGATGCACAATTTTTACTGTCGGGTAATATTGCTTTAAAAATTGCAAATGACATTGAAAAAAGGAAACTAGACAACATAAAATACTTTATAGATCCAGAAATCAGCGCGGTGAATTTTTCAACCTTTATCGGATGTACGAAATAACGAAGACTTTTACGATTATTTGTGTAGAGAACCGATTAGGACACTCAGAGTTCTGTTCAGGGGGTGTCGACTTTGTTCTACGAACAAGATGTAGGTGGGCTAGAAAACAAGAAAGAGACATCACCATTAGAGTAAAAGAGATGAATTACATAATGTTGCCAACAAAAATACTATTTCACATTCAATCACATTCAATCTAATAATAGGCTTATTAATTGATTTTAAAGTATGTTATCCTTAAAATTTATTTTTGCTTTTATTCTGATGCGAGAAAATGTTTGTTAAGAAATTTTTAACATTTAAATTGATGAATACACAAAACAAAAAGGAGATAATAATATGACAACATGACAACACTGGAACGCCATATTGTCTATTGGCTATTTGACGTCATAGGAAAAATGTCTGCCATCGCTTGCGCACCATTATTTATATTTTGTTCTTGTGTTTATTTGTAATAAATAAAACAGTTGCATTTAATTCTACATACAATATTGTTAATGTGAGTCGAGCTTGCTTCTCTGTGTCTGTGTTTTGGTGAAATTAAGTGCGTATTTGTGAGTTATAGACCCGGTGTTGTGACAGTGACTCTTGTTGATTTTGTGCCTTATTCCCCATGAGTTCGTAGGAAGAAAACACTAGAATCTGTGCTATTTGTGGAACTTCACCTTCTAAAGATCCCAGCATCACTTTACATCGGTTTCCGAACCTTAGTAAAATAAGTCATTGTAGGTTATATGAATAAAGAAGTCAAATGAAATCGTTTGTTTTACTAATCTGCTCCTTACTTATTATCTTTCAGCATTTTATGCACAAGTACATTGTGTTTCTCGATAGTAATTTGAAATAAACTATCGAGAAACGCAATGTACTTGTGCATAAAATGCAATACAAAGAACCTGTAAAGTACTTGTAGTATTTGAAATTCCCGCCCTGGATTCTACTGCCATGTTTTCGTGGGCTAAACATAGATGGCGCTGGTCGCTAAGGAAAATTTTCCTCACAAAATTAGTACGGAGTCGTCATTCTTCCCCTTTAGGGGTATATATGTTCTGTGGTTCTGTTGCTTTGATTACATGATCGCACGATCAAACGCATCGTACGATCGTTATTAAGCATTTCATGTGCTTTGCACGATTACTTGCGAGGTTCAAATAGGACACTCTGATGAAATCTGTATGTTTGAACTCATCGCACGACGAGAACGCATCGCGCCATCGTACGATCGCTCCCAATTAGGACGACGCCTTAGGACACGCCTGGCGTGTTCGAGGTATAGTTATACACCGTGACTTTTTAGTCGTCTCAACGGTAGCCCAGTTCATGTATCCAATGACTAATACACGTTTATAGTAAAAAATAGGTACCTATTGAAGAGATTTGAAAAATTTTAAAATAAAATTTTAATTCTTTATTATGACGCAAGGCGTAGTTAGAAACACCCTTGTCTCATAGAAAATGGGGATGGAATGATCTGCCCGACTATTGCGCTGGGTAGGTATACTCTATAGCTTAATACGTAAACATTTTAACAGGGTGTTTCATATTTCTAATGCATCTATTTATTAATAATAAAAATTATTATTAATTTAATGATTAAAAAAAAACCGCCTAGAGGTATTTAAAGTCGGATACATTAAGTGGGGTTCCGGTTCCGGTAGTGTTGACGTAAGGACGTAGTAATTTCGAGCTCCGTGTTTATTAAGAATACAGTGTAAATACCATTCCATCCTGCGTAAAAACATCCATATCCCATACGGAAAGTTCCACTGTGCATAATAAACAATATAAACTGAGTGCAAAGTGTGTTGACAAGAACATTTTTGTGAATAAAAACAGAGAAACCTTTAAGGTTATGTGTCAAGTGCCAATATAACAAAAGAAAAGATCATAGAACATCAGTGCAGTGTTGCCTGTGTAATTAAATAGCAGACCACCAGTACCAACCTCACAAAATTAACAAAACTGATATAACATTCCGTTTCACGTTATCTGGCATAGACATGGATAATAACCTCCAAATGCTACTAGATCAAATGAAACTTGAAATGTCAAAACAAACTAAAGATATAATTGCCCAAATGGATGACAAATTAATACCATTTACACGAGAAATACAGGAAATGCGAGCAGAAAATGAGACACTAAAGGAAAAAATATATCATCTAGAAAAACATAAAAGAACGAACAACATAATTTTATACGGAATAAAAGAAAACGAAAAATCATCTGCTAATCTTATGGAAACGGTGACAAATAAAATCAAAGAAGAATTAAATATTGTAGTTGAAAACAGAGACATAAACACAATATATAGAATTGGTAAAACCGCTACGAAAAATGAAAAGGAAAGGCCCATACTCGTAACATTCGTCAATAATTGGATGAAAAGCGACATTATGAGGAATAAAAAGAAGTTTATAAATGTTTATGCTTCGGAAGACTACCCAAAAGAAGTTCTCGAAAAAAGAAAAGAGTTACAGCCAAAACTCGAAGAGGAAAGGGAGAAAGGGAATTATGCATTTATAAACTATGATAAATTAATTGTTAAAGAGGGTAAACAAGGTAATGAGAAACGCAAGAGAGACGAATCCACCTCGCCTAACGCAATAGAGCAGCCCCGTAAACAACACCTCACAAAAACAAATAGACGAAATGCATTCGATGTGATGAGGCACAGAAAAATCTCCCTCAATGCTATGCCAACTGAAAATATAGCCCCAGAAAAAAATACATAGGATTACCTCATCAGCCACCGGAACAAAACAAGCAAGCAAGAACTGAACAACAATAGAAACATAGCATTCCCCAACCCGACTGGTCATCGTGGGGAATTAGACCATCACCCTCCGCTTAAAATTAAAAAAGACAACAATAAAACATTACTTAATACCTTGAAAATATGCACCTATAATGTAAGGTCATTATTATCTACAGAAAAGTACCTTGAACTGATCCACGCTCTGGAGAATATTAAATGTGATATAATAGGGCTCTCAGAAGTCCGAAAAATGGGCTGCAAAATTGAAGAGCATCATAATTTCATTTTTTGCTATATTGGACAAACTAAAGGTCTGCACGGAGTGGGTTTTCTGATCAAGAAAAAATATAAAAATAACCTAACCAACTTTAGAGGAATCTCTGAAAGAGTAGCAATCTTGCAATTAAAATTCGAGAGTTTATCTATATCAATAATTCAAGCCTATGCACCTACAGAGAGATCACCCGAAGACGAAATTGACCAGTTTTACAAAGACATTGAAACTGCACATTCACTAACGGAGGGAAAAGTGATAGTAATGGGTGACTTCAATGCGAAAGTAGGAAGTCCTAAAACAAGCCACTACCCAGTATTAGGTCAATATGGATTTGGAGTCAACAACAAAAGAGGTGAACGTCTTATAAATTATGCTTTCCAGTTTAAATTGTCGATAATGAACACTTTTTTCAGAAAAAAAGCTAGTCGCAGATGGACGTGGATATCACCTGATCAAAGAATTAAAAACGAAATCGACTTTATAATGACAAACTACCCTAAAATAATTACAAATATAGAAGTGCTGAACACACGGTTTCCTTCTGACCACAGACTACTAAGAGCAACAGTACTGTTAAGTCGCCCAATAAAGAGTAGAAAGCAATTTGGGACATCTCTCAACATTCCAAGAACAGAGAGTGACATCAAAAATTACATCTCAAATCTACAAATAAGAACAAAAAATAATGAAGAAGTGAAAACTAATATCCAAACATACTACAATTTCCTGGAAGATAGCATAAAACACAGCCTGAAATCACTTAAAGAAACTAAGCTAGCACAACACAAAATATTCAGTGACGAAACAATCCAATTAATCAAAACACGCACCAAGTTGATCCAAACAAAGAATAAAAGCAGGGAAATGAAAAGCGAGCTAAGTAGAATTTTTAAAGAGACTAATAGATCAATAAGGAAGGACTACAGCAAACATAGACAAGAGATTATCACAAGAAACATCAACAACTTCAAGAGTACTAAAAAAGCCTACAAGGAGCTAGCCACACACAAAACATGGATACAGAAACTCAAGCAAAACTCAGAAGAAACTAAATCAAGAAGAGACGTTGTGAACCATGCAACCAACTTCTATAAAGACCTTTATCAGAAAAGAATTACCAACGAAATCGAAACAGTGGAAGATCCTCAAATAAACAACATCAGACCAATTGAAAGCCTCGAAGTATATGAACACATAAAACGGCTAAAATCTGAAAAGAGTCCTGGCCCAGACGGACTATGTAATGAGGCGCTTAAAATAGGAGCACCCATTTTAATTGAACACCTATCACAGCTTTTTAACATGGTATTGGAAACAGAAACTGTACCACGCCAATGGTGCAATTCAGATATAATTCTACTATTTAAAAAAGGCAACCCACTGGAAATAGGCAACTACAGACCCATAAGCCTTCTAGCATGCACATATAAATTGTTTTCATCAATCCTTTTAAAAAGAATAACACAGGAAATTGATAAACTTCAGCCTAAAGAGCAAGCTGGCTTCCGATCAGGATTTAGCACAATGGACCACATACAGACTCTTGAGCAAATTATAGAAAAATATCGTGAGTATAATAGACCTCTGTATGTGGCCTTCATAGACTACGCTAAAGCCTTTGATAGCATCAGCCACTGCTCGATCTGGAACGCTCTAAAACATTCAAAAATAGATCAAAAATATATTAACATCCTGAAGTACATTTATACAAACAGCACAAGCAAAGTTAAGCTAGAGATCAGAGGAAGAGAAATAAACATCGAACGAGGAGTCAGACAGGGAGACCCGTTGTCACCAAAGCTCTTCATTGCAGTGCTTGAAAATATATTTCAAAAATTAGATTGGTCAAACAAAGGGGTGCTAATCAATGGAAGATACCTAAACCATTTGAGATTCGCGGACGACATAGCCATAATAGCCGAAACATCTAGAGATCTGGAAGAAATGATGACGTCACTAGATAAGGAAAGCTCAGAAATAGGTTTACAAATGAACGCTAGCAAAACAAAAATAATGACCAACTGGCAAAAAAGACCTATTGTGATAAAAGGAAATAATATTGAATATGTTAACAGTTATATATATCTGGGGAAGCAGTTATCTTTCAATAATTCTAGCAATGAAGAAGAAGTGACACGAAGAATAAATATAACATGGAAAAAATTCTGGTCACTGAAAGAAATCCTGAAGGGTAGCTACAGCTTGCATTTAAAAAAGACAGTCTTTGAAACATGTCTTTTACCATGCCTACTATATGGTTGCCAGACTTGGATTTATACAAATAAAATTAAACAAAAGATCAAATGTACCCAGACGGCCATGGAAAGGAGCATGTTGAAGCTCAGGAAAATAGACAAAGTGAAGAACAAACACATCAGACAGAAAACCAAGGTAACTGATGCTCTCACACATGCACTTAGACTAAAATGGAAGTGGGCTGGACACATCACACGTTACACAGACAAAAGATGGACCATAGAAACAACAAAATGGAAAGGTCCACAGGGAAAGAGGAATGCTGGCAGACCAATGAGACGGTGGGCTGATGACATTATCCAGGTGTCAGGAAAAGACTGGATGCAAAGAGGCAGGGACAGAGCCTGGTGGAGAAAGCTGGAGGAGGCCTTTACCCAAGAAGGGGTCCATATTTCCAAGAAAGGAGACTAGAGACTAACCATACTAACAATACAATAAGTAAACCCACTAAAACCCTACTAACATCATCTGAAATGTAAAAATGGAATGGAATATGGAATAAACGGCTTTTTTATTTTTTTATTTATTTTTATTACATTAAGTGGACCACTTTTGTAAGACGACTAAAAAGTCACGGTGTATAAATTCGCAAGAACACGCTAGGCGTGTCGGCGGCATTGAACGTGTTAAAATCTTGCACGACCTTACGCGAGCTTTGCAATTCGGTGTGTGCTCTGCTCACCCTAAACAAGAGAACTATGGAAGAAATAGGCATGCGCCACACACCCCAAAGTAAAAAAACACAAAAAATTAAATAAAACTTTATAGTAGGTATGCTTATTCTTTATTGAAGATCGACCCATGCTATAAAACAGGAAAAATAAATCATTTATTTTTGTCTATATCTATTTATCTTCGTCTTTATCCTTGTCCTTGGTCTTAGGTTTGACGCTACGTTCTCGATCTCGCGATGCTCGCTCGCGGTCTCTTGAGCGTTCGCGCTCGCGTTCCCGAGGAGATCGCTCCCGGTCCCGGGATCGTTCACGCGGACGCGGTGAACGAGACCGCGATTTGTGACGTCGAGACCTCGAACGAGATCTCTCGCGTCTGTATGATCTGTAAATAAAGACGTTATTAACAATCTTGTGAAGAAACTGGTCCAAATTGCGTGTCGGACCATGCGCAATGAAGGATACGTAGTTGAAAATGATTTATCCCAAACGCAAAATTTTCTCTAAGTGTTCCTGGGAAAATGGGCCTCGGTCGGACAACACAGTTCGGTGTTTTCTTTTGAGGTACGGTACCCTAAATGATAACATTCATCATCAGCCTATAAATATTCCCCACAGCTGGAACACAGGCCTCCGCTCTGTGAGAGTTAGTGGACCAAAATCCACTACGAGGGCCTAGTGCGGGTGGGTCTTCGAATTTTATGTTCTAGTATGCCGTTCCTTACGATGTTTTCCTTCACCGTTTTGAGAGCAGTGGTGATGAAATAAATGACGCAAAGTAATGCGCCTGGCTGTTCGAGCCCTATCTATCGATATTTGTCTACGCACTCTCGCTAGTCACACTGTTGAAGTTCCCTAGATTGCAACCCTTTTTTTATAATAGTCTGTATGGCGGACTGTCCAGAAACACGACAGAATACAGTTTTAGTAATCTCATTCTTACTAGTGTATTATATTCCAATATAGATACCCAATATCTATCTATATAAATAAAAATTAATTGTTGTTCGTTAGTCTGATTAAAACTCGAGAACGGCTGGGCCGATTTGGCTGATTTTGGTTTTGAATTATTTTGGAAAGTCCAGGGAAGGTTTAAAAGGTTTTTTTTTAATCGTTTCTCAGGCGGTACGGAGTTCGCCGGGTCAGCTAGTTTTAAATATATTTTATCAGTGTATAATACACGATTATTGTCGACACACATGTTGTTATAAAAATTACTTGAGGTTTACTCTGTGTGGAGTGTTTGAGGTTTTTGTACTTACTTTTCTCTTATCCTGTCGGGTTTGATAGAACGAGACCGATCTCTTTCCCTATCTCTATCTCTTTCCTCCTGTGAAACAGAAAAAGATATAATAATTAAACTTCTTACATTTTAGGAAACTCTACTATGGAACCTCAGATCAAAGAAATAGGCAGATAGAACGTGCGCGACAAACAAGGTGAAGCCAGTTTTCATTTATGTGTGCGCGGCAGATAAGAGGGGCCGGTAGGGTACACGCGAGTCTGTGTGTGTGCCCGGTTGCCAGAAATCGAGAAATACTCCCATATTTTTGTTAATTAAATTGTTCTCAATTATTTGACTACCTGATATTTCAAATAGGAATCTTGCTTTTGCTTTAAATATACTAAATAAGTATTTGAACGAAATAATAATGTTAGAATTACAGTTAAATATGCATCTTAGTCTATATTAATGATTTACCTTATTTACTAAAAAATCAACCACAGATGGTGTTATTTGCTGATGATACATCTTTAATTTTTAAAATTGACAGACGTGCACAAAATCTAGACACTGTTAATGACTGCATTCTTAAGGTTCAAAATTGGTTTACTGTTAATAATTTAGTTCTTAATGAAAAGAAAACAAAATGTATTAGATTCACTTTACCAAATGTTAGAAGAAGCGAATGTGAAATTTTATTGAACGGAAAAAAAATGGAATTTATTAATCAGACAGTTTTTCTAGGAATCACGTTAGACGATAAATTACAATGGGGCCCCCATATAGCATCTCTAGCAGGGCGACTAAGCTCGGCCGCTGCTGTTAGAAAGATAAGGCAGTTGACCGACGTCGAAACTGCGCGTTTGGTTTACTTCAGCTACTTTCACAGCATTATGTCATATGGCATCCTATTGTGGGGCCGGGCAGCTGACATTGAATCTATTTTTATTTTGCAAAAAGAGCTGTCAGAGCAATTTACAATCTACGTCGTCGCGAATCTCTTAGGGAATTATTCAAAAAAAATAATATAATGACAGTGCCTTGTCAATTTATTTATGAAAATATAATGCATGTTAGGAAAAATCTTCATCTTTTTAATAAAATAAGCGACAGACATAATTTTAATACGAGAAATAAAGATAAAATTGATCAACCATATTTTAGATTGTCTAAAGTACAAAAATCTTTTATGGGGTTCTGTGTTAAATGTTACAATAAAATATCGAGTGAAATCTTAAATCTAAATGAAAAAAAAATTAAAAGTTACATAAAAAACACCCTTAGTAAACAAGCATATTATAAATTAGAAGATTATATTCAAGATAAAAATGTTTGGAAACATGCTGGTCCTGCTCCATAGTACAATGTAGGGCTTAAACAAAGTCAAGCTGGTTGAAATTTGAATGCTCACACACTTAAATTATATTTGTAAATTGTGTCATTTCAATATTTTGTTAAAATGTGAACGCCATGTACCTTTTTGCTTTTTTTATTTCTTATTTTTTTTATTATTTTAGTCTAGATTTTCAAGGTACATTGTTTTGACATTAATTATTTCAAATGCTGTTAAAAAATATTGTAAAACATTTTTTTTAAAAGAGTAAGTATGGAGTTTCTTGCCCATTCTTCTCCATACAACCTACCTTAGCGAATGGGTGTAGAATCAATCCCTTCCCTTCCTATTCCCTTTAAATTTAAATATCGACGTTCAAAAGTGCCTCTTTGATGGCCTAATTGGAATAAATGATTTGACTTTGACTTTGACATCATTACTTATTCAGTCATTTTATTTAATCATATTAGACAAGAAATACACTTTGCGGTTTGTCTATTAATATAATGATTGAATAACAAACGATTTCAACGTAATCATTATTAAAAGTATTCTTTTCTAACTTTTCTATACATTTAGTGCAATCTTAACCATCAACTCCATAGAATCGGTGCTAAACAAAAAATAATTCCTTACACGCAATTACGAATGTATAAAGTAATCCATTTTTCTAGACACAATGCCCATTCCCCTAATTCAAGGAAATTTTTACCATTTAAACTGGCAACACAGACCAATTGCTGTTGAGGTTTTGTGTTTCAAGCGAGCCGAAAATATTTTATGGAAAATAAATACCAAAACATAAGAAATAACAAGATTTACTTGTGGAATTACATTCCATATTGTTTTCTTTGTTTTTGAGAACAACTTTTATAATGTTTATAGACACGAGACGGCATATTTTGGCAAACAACAACAAGTCACTCGTGACGTGTGAGCAGTACGACGCGTAGCTAGGTACTGTCGCGAGTTTGTATTCGCTTTTGATTTTGTATTTGCTTTGGTGGTCACACTCGCGTGTTCTGAGCGCTCTATCTGCCTATTTCTTTGATCTGAGTATGGATTAATGCAGACTATAACTGACCTCATCTCTTCTATCGCGGTCTCGCCTGTCGCGATCTTCTCTCTCCCGCATGCGGTCTCTTTCGCGGTCACGGTCGCGGTCCCGGTCGCGGTCGCGCTCATGCATGTGCGGCGGCGGGTGCGGGCGGTACGGCGACACGTAGGGCGGCGCCGACATCATGTGGGGCGGCGCGAGGTGCGGCGGCCCCAGCGGCTGCCCCATGCCCATGGGCGGCCCCACGGGCGGGCCCATTGGCCCCGGGGTTAGCTCCTTTATTTCACTTGGCGCCCAGCCAGTGGGCTCAGGGTGACCTGCCAAATAATAATACGCGTCATTGAAAAAATGTTTACATGTATCTGCTGCAGCATTAGAATTATTTTTGATGGTAGTGTTTGGCGATACCTAGTGAATAGTATCGGCCTTCTGATGGTTGTTATTCTTTTTATTTACTACACAATCTGGTTGTCCAAAATTCTTAACGATTTATCAACATTTTAATGTGTCGAATGATTACTTTTGCAAGCATACTGCATAATTATCGGAATAATCTTCTACGCACACGGAACAAATATTTATATATATATTACTAGCTGACCCCGCAAACGTTGTTTTGCCACGTATATTTAAAAAAAAAATAGATGTTTTATTATTTTATTATAATTTTCACTTAACTTATAATTAGTGCCTGTAAATCTCTATTTGTGGATTTTATGAACTTTACGTAAATATATAACGAGTTAAACACCACCCTAATTTTTTTTAATCCAAATATTCCCGATTTTGTACTTATAAGTTAAGATTAAAGTCGATTTTCGTAATTATTACGCGTAACTAAGCGGATTTTATAACTAGTAGCGCCACCTATTATCATTTTCAAAAACTCACTGCACCATGCACTAAATAAATGAAGAATTGTTTTATTCAAGTGACACTAGATATTTTTTTTAATCCAAATATTCCCGTCTTTGTACTTATTATTAAGAATAGTGTTGATTTTCGTATTTTTTACACGTAAGTATCCGTATTCTACAACCACTAGCGCCCACTAGATGGCGTTGTGCAATTACGTCACGATCCTGAATCGCGGTGTTAAGATGGGCAGGCGATTAGTATAAGGTTTTGTGAACATGTAATTTTTTAAATTATTTCATTGATGCACACTGTTGTAATTAAATCCGTGTCTAACATCCCCTACAGTTATTAACTGGGATTTAATAATAAATTAATAATTATTGTTTCAATCTATTTAGCGATCAGTACATAGTGTAAGATCATTATTTATGTACAAAAAGTAATGATATCCCATCAAAAACATAAATGTGAAATGAGAGCCAAGCTCAATAGTTTTATATTATGCCTTGGTTGTTGACTTCAACGAAAAAAGAAGTGAAATCTAAATGGGTGCCAAGTTCAATGGTCAGTCCTGAAATTTATTTATAACAACATAAACTATATTTCTTTTTATAACTAAGGATCATACATGTAGCCTAATTTCTGGCTTGGCTATTTCTCATATACGAATTGTATATCCTTCATAAGTTCTAAACCTTTTACTTGTCAGTTTTTACACAGTACACAGTTACAGTTACGTGACAGGTGGCGCCACTGCTACTGTAAACAATTAGCTCCGTATTTAAAATCATTTAAAAATAGTAGTTCACCCTAAATGTGCCCAAAATTGTGATAATCTTTCGTGCAAATGGACAATAGGTGCCAGATAACGTTCGCATCGACGTTGAGTGTGAATACAGAGTGAAAACTAGAACATAAACATACAGTGAGAAGCTTAGTGTCAAACCTGCTTTTAGTGATAATAACATTGCGGTGTATACAGTGAACTATATTTTCAAAAATCAAAACCTAAATAAATATCAAAATTACACTAAAATACTGAAACGATGTATAATAAAAGCTCAAAAAATTGATAATACTCGCTTTATACTTCAATCGAACAATAAATGTAAAGCCGCCTGGGATATTATTAAAAAGAACAGTACAGATTTTGATAACCATGATGAAATAACCTCCATCAAAATAGATCAATGCACATACACACATGCTGATGTAATTGCCAACAAATTCAATGACTTTTTTATAGACATGACAAACAAAACAAAATCCCCATATTCTGAAACACACGCTGAATACAAGCATACCATCACTGACGTACCAGATAGCATTTTCCTTACTCCAACTGATGAAGATACTGTGCAAAAAATAATTAACTCTCTAAACTCAACTAACTCAACTGGGTATGATGATATCAACATAAAAATTCTTAAGCGTGTCTCTAAATTCATTTCTTATCCGCTCGCCTACATCATTAATTTATCATTCTTTCAAGGTGTTTTCCCCACCAGATTAAAGTTTTCCATAGTCAAGCCATTATACAAAAAAGGAAATAAAAATGACATGAATAACTATCGACCGATTACTCTTATACCCGTTATTTCAAAAATTTTTGAACGAGTTATGTATGATAAACTGCACTCCTTCATGGTTAGACATTCAATTTTGAAAGAAGAACAGTTCGGTTTCAGGAAAAATAAATCAACAACTCTTGCATGTTTTTCACTTGTGAAAATGATAACCTCTAGTCTAAATCAGAAAAAGCCAATATTATCTATATTTCTCGACATGTCAAAAGCTACTACTTCGTAGATCATAAACTGCTTCTATACAAACTGAATCGTTACGGTATTAGAGGAAATGCGTTAAAATGGATAGAAACTTACCTAAATAATCGCCAACAATGCGTAGAGATATCCAGTCATACACAATCAGAAAAGAAGGTACATAGATCCGCCTACCGACAAAACTCCTGTGGCGTTCCACAGGGCAGTATATTAGGTCCCCCTTTTTTTTTGTTATATATTAATGACTTGCCCAACGTAACCCAACATTCATGCATTCTGTACGCCGATGATACAACCCTTAGTATTGAACTCACCGATAATAATATAACCAAATACGAAACAGAAATTAATGACACATTAAACAACATAATAGAATGGCTAAATGACAACAATTTACAGGTGAATATTAATAAAACCAAGCTCATACAATTCCAAGCATACAATAGCAAACGTCATCAATTAAAAATAAGATATGCAAATAGCGCGATAGAAGAGGTTGAAAGTACTACTTTTTTAGGTATAACATTAGATAAATATTGCAATTGGAAAGCACACATTGACAAATTATGCACTAAACTACAAAAATTTGTGTTTGTTCTATACAGAATTACTCGTGTAGCTGGTATCAATGCAGCACTTCATGCCTATCATGGCTACGTAGCATCTATTCTCCGCTACGGTATCATAATATGGGGCAATTCTGTTGACATTATTAGAGCTTTCCGGGCCCAAAAAAAATGTATTCGGTCAATAACTAAAGCCCAACAACTACAAAGCTGTGTCCCACTTTTCAAAAAATTGAAAATTTTGCCTCTACCATCTTTATACATATTTGAACTTTGTATCTTTGTACATAAAAACAAAGCTTTATTTCAAAGACATGATGATGTTGTTGTTATTAGAAAAAGTCGAAACATCCACAGATTACGTGTACCTCAACAAAGGATCAAACTTTTTTCCAATAATGTTTACTGTATGGCAATTCGTATTTATAATAAATTACCTGATGTTTTTAAAAGTCTAAATTTCACGTCATTCAAAAAAGAATTATTTAATTTCCTATTGTATAAATGTTACTATTCAACAAGTGACTTTCTAAATGAAAATTTTGATTCAAAATTTAAATTAGACATCGACTCGCCTTTGTGCTCCTAATAATTTTATTGAATTTCAGTCCAATGGTATTTTATGAATGTAATTAAAAAAAAAAACTGTTTAAATATTATTATTTCGATGGTATTTCATTGTGAGTGGTTGAATGGTTCTTTAATATTATATAGTTTAATTTTCATAATTGGATAATTATATGTTATAATACCTACTGTTAATTTTAATCCCTTAAAATATTTGTACGCTGGAAACAGCAGAATATTCTGGACATAAAATTGTATGTAACACCTCTGTATAACAATATTCTGACAAATAAACTTATTATTATTATTATTTATTTTATTATTCCGAAAATTTGGTTTGCTGGTAGTACTAACCATCGAACAATTCGTATATGAGAACTAGCCAAGTCAGAAATTAGGCTACAATGTATGATCCTTAGTTATAAAAAGAAATATAGTTTATGTTGTTATAAATAAATTTCAGGACTGACCATTGAACTTGGCACCCATTTAGATTTCACTTCTTTTTTCGTTGAAGTCAACAACCAAGGCATAATATAAAACTATTGAGCTTGGCTCTCATTTCACATTTATGTTTTTGATGGGTACATATATTAGACTAGCTGAACCCGCAAACGTTGTTTTGCCATATAAATAAAAATAAAAAAAGATAGTAGCCGATTCTCAGACCTACTGAATATGCATACCAAAAATAAAAATAGGTCAAGCCGTTTCAGAGGAGTACGGTAACTAACATTGTGACACGGAAATTTTATATATAAGATAAACGATCTGCAAATAGTTGTTCCGGGTCTGGGTGTCCCTTGTATTTGAGTTGAAATGTTTGTAAACGCAGCCACAATAAATTCCTAAATTAAGTCGGATCGGGGCGATCGGGCACGCCGCAATCGCGGCGGTAAGACCCCTTCTTTGAGGAGTGGCTGGATAGGCGTCACGCGTCCTGACCTTCCACCTGACGCAGGTCCTCACCGGACACGGATGTTTCGGGAGGTACTAGAGCCTGATGAGGAAGGAGGAAACGTCTGGGTGTCACCACTGCGAGGATCGCCCGGAGGACACGGTGGAGCATACGGTGCAGGACTGCCCCGCTTGGACAGAGCACCGCCGTGTCCTCACGGCGGCGATAGGCGGAGACCTCTCGCGCCGGCATGAAGGGGCCCCCTTCTAGAGGGCCAAAGCCTGCCGGGGTCGCGGGACTTATATCATTACCGTGACCCTGGAACGTAAAGGGCTAACGAAGGACACCGTGGATTTTAGTCAGTACAAGTCTGACAGTCCCTTCCGCTCTGCCCTGGGTGGGAGGACTCATTTGATGATTTTACCACGCTAAAAAAAAGTTAAGTTGGATAAATCCCTTGAGTTGAGCAACTTTTTTTAAAGAAGTAGAGGAAACTAGTGTGCGACGGTCCTAACCGCCTTGCCCGGCATCAGATATGTATTTTCGTCTTACCCCATGGTTCTTCATAGGGCGCATGAGGAGGTGGGGGGTAGTAGTGTTCACCGGGCGGAGGACCGAAGTAATCAGGCGCTCCCATCTCACGCTGGTGACCACTACGCCCGTACTCCCGGCGTTCCGCAGTCATCACCTGGACACAACATTAATACAAACTGATTTGCTGATTGACATTAGATAAACAGACTGTTCATGATAATTTAACGGGTTTTTTTTTTTAATAAGTACTAACATTATTAGAAAAAGAACTCACCTGTATAGTGTTTTCTCTAGATTGATAATTATTTGACATTGGTGGTGGCATCATTTCATCATTTCTTGGACCTAAATAAAAAAAAAAGCAGATCATTTTAACAAAAGGGCATAGGTAATTACAATTCCTATTCATATTGTAAATTGGCAACATTACAAATGGCCAACATTATTAATAAAAATGACAATCCTATATTACTATTAAGGTGGCGCTAGTCGCGAGCTCGAACTCATTGGCAGGCATGGACAAAAACCATGATATTTCACCTGACATCGAGCCATATTGTTCATGTGTGCGTGAGCGTCATCCCCCCGTGGAGAAAACAGGGGAAAACATTATTTAGTGAGATGCAAGATCATTCAGAGTATAAGGCGCGCGTAAAAAAATACGAGAAGGCCTTTGGAAGGAGGGGTTTTATTAAAAACCACTGCATCAATCAATTTCAAATAAAATTTATGGAATTATTCGATAAATGTGCTGTGTCGGTACCAGGGTTGGAAAAAAAAACAGTTTTTTTTTTAAATTATATAAAACAAACAGTTCAAAATGTTTTAAACAAGTGTTTTTTTTGGTTTTTTTTTTAGTTTAGGGCATTATTTCAAATTATTTCGACTATGTTTCTTTTCTAGGCTAGATCTTTGTAAATTCGCCTTTAATAAATTAAATATTTACAAAAAAACGATCAATAGATAACATTTATTTGTATGTTGCGTAATCAAACGCTTCACATTCACCCGGTAGGTACGAGTATGTTCTAATGTTGATTTTATATTGGGCGACACGTAGGGACTTTCCTAGCGGGACAGGCGGCGCGCCTCCTATTCGTTCGTAGAATAGTTCATTGTTCATAAGGTATATCCCCACGCCACGGTGCGGGGCTTTACCTTATGAACAATGGACTGAGAAACACCGATCTACTTATATGTTTAAAAATAGGGGAATTACCACTTTCGACAGCCGACATTAGGGATCGAAGTTTACGTTTTTTATTTATGACTAATGTTGTTTATTAATTAAAATTGTTACAATTTTAATTGTTTTGAAATTATGATAATGTTTCAAAAATACGTGCTATCTTGTCCCATACAAATCCTGGTACTTAGATATTTGATTGATTGAATGAAATACCTACATAACATAAAAATAATGTTGGCGGCATGTTTGAGTTTATATTATGTTTGTAAACGCACCCACGACACATTAGAAATTCCTAGTGTGGGGCAACGTTTTATAAAAAAAAAAATGATTGTGTCATTTCATTTTATATTCAGTTATTGCGACATGAAAAGTAGTTTTAAAACATGTTTTTTTTCGTACTGTTTTATACAATGTTTTAAACTTGTTTTAATCTTTGTTTTTAAACAGGTAATAAAAAACACTGTTTAATTTCAAACTGTTTTAAACATGTGTTTTAAAACAACTTGTTTTAATCATGCCAACCCTGGTCTGTACGGACTTTGTTTTGGAAATTTGATGCTTCTTTAATTTCTAATTTACGCCCAAAGTTGTGTTAAAATTAGCAATAAAAACGAATCTTTGGAAGCTCGTAACTTTTAAAGGCTTGTTAATTCAATAATTCAAAATTCTGCTCCCGTACAGACAAAATTAATAATGAGACAAAATGATATCATGTTTAACTTTGGATGTACAGTGTCAAATGGTGGAGTAATACCCCCCCCCCGAAGTTTCTATGGAAAAAATGTGACTAGTTTCACCTTAAGGCGCTCCCTCCCCGCGAGCATTCACCTGTAATATACCATAACAGTGCGCAATTTGATGCTCTATTGTCTTCGAATGTTCGAATCTGTAACGTTACATTACAGGTGAATGCTCGCGGTGAGGGAGCGCCCATAAATGAAAATAGAATATTACTCTGCCTGGCACTAAAATATCTATTATCTATTTATACATAATTATATTATAATAAAATGGTAGGAAAGTCAAAACTGTACATTGAATATTTTTTTAAAGAATACTTGGGGTGTGATCTACAATCAATATTGAAGCCAAAACTATAGTTTTTAGAATTTTTGTCTGTTTGTCTGTATGTATGTCCGGGATAAACTCACTACAATCAGCTCATGTTTTTTTTTTGTTGTATAGGTATTAAGTCTGGCCAACATATATGCTATAAATTATTTTGGAAACTTGAACACCTGGTGCAGAACCGCAACAGACCAGCTTAACTATAAGTGATAGAATAATGGTGCCATAGCAAAAATTGTTCCACATAAATTTGAAGATCTGGAACACCTGATGTGGAAATCAAAGCTATCACTAATTTCACTGTATTTATATAATTATAAAATAACATAAGCTGGGAGTATCTCCATGCAGTGAAGGCGGTAACAGTTTATGACTGATTTTAGATGACAATGAATAAAAAATTTAGTCTAATGGAAAAAACTTCCATATTTTATTTTACTCAGGTGCTTGGATTTGGGCATCAGACGATTTGGATCTTCGATTTTGACAACCCCGTTGTCGCTGGCATAAGCAACAGGATCAGGCAGAACATAGTTGATAATAAATTTCAATTACCACTGGCTATGAATATTAAGTTTTAGGTTGTTTAATATAAAGCATTTAGAGATTAAAATTCTAAAACTGTTGCAACACTTAGTAAATATTTTGGTGCAAAACACAATATTGGTACAGTATTGGCAAATAATTTAATTCAGTGATATTGATAAAATAATCGAAACAGCGAAATTCTTGACCACTATATCTATATGTCACACACACTCACAGATACAGGGCCAAATTTCAGAATCAGTATGCAACAAGTGTCGCCAATTTTGAGCCCCAGCATGTTTGATTTCATAGCCAAACCAAAGTTTGATATTCATAAAAAGATTCAGTTTGACTGTTGTACACTTCATAGTGAAGTCTCTTAATATGCACTGGGTTTGCATGGTGGATTATCGGTCTGCTGCAACGGTTGCTGTATTGAAAAAATTCCATCAGGGTTCCATTGAATATAAACAATTTGAGTCAACTTTAGAAATTCTTCTACTCCTTAAGTGAAGAACCCTAGATGTATCATTGCATAGAGATAATTAGACAGATTTAGAATGTGGAAGAATTTACCAGGTGGTCTCCGCATATCTGGCTGCGGCGGACGGGGCGGCGCGCCAGTGTGCAAGCCTACACCCGCCTCGTTGACTCGCATACGGCGCTGACGCTCGCAGTATGCGCTCCACGTCACCTCATTGAAACCATAGTTGAAATAATCTGAAAACATTTGTTGTTGAGAAGCCAGTCAAGCACAAGTTCCTTGGGACTGGAACAAAGAATTCCATATTATGTTTTGTTATTATTATTTTAAATTTCTACTTCCCATATCCTTGTGAATGATGTTAATACTGAAATAATCCTTGTGCTCCAATGTAAACACATATTAGTCACAACTGGCCCTAAGACAATTTTCTAAACCTACCAGATATATCAGCCCCAGGCTTGTTCCATGGCTTATCTTCAATGGTGTCAATGTTGAACTCAAGTGCAGGCACTCCATTGATGCTTCCTGGTCCATCTAAATCTTCTAAAGTTACTTTCCCGCCAGTTGTGGTCCCAGAGCGAGGTTTCTCTACAGTGCCAGCAGCTACTAAACCTACACCACGCTGAAAAGAGTTGTTGCAGAACATTATATTTCCAACCTTTTTAAAGACAACATTTGTACACTTCACGGCAACACATGGAAACTCTAAACCATTTATATTGTAAAATCTCTCACACTGTTTACAAATAAAAGTTCCTAATTCTTACAAAGATTGAAAGAAAACTTTTGGATTGTAAAACTACCTTTTTACATTTACAATCATGGTGAATTTAGCTGGAGAGATTAGATTATAGATTTTTTCAATTATACGTTTTCCTAAAGTTTGCCGTATATGATTACTTCCCAGAATTTGATCCTTATTAGCAACACTATCGAATGGTGTAATAATACAGGCTGTGATTTTTTTTCCAAAATCAGCGGGTTCGATTCCTGGCCAGGATTATTGATTTTTCTAAAATCCAACGATGCAGTTTTATTTTCGTCAAAATCGGCCTCAAGATTCCTTTCAACGTTTTTCGATATTCCTCATTGTTTCGGAGATAACCATCCACGCCCAGTTGAAAAATTCACCCTGTATATTAAAACCTTTCTCGGAATGTAACGCATACTATTCTGGAAACGGCATCAAAATCAGTTTAGCCAAACGCGAGATAATTTTAACCTTACAGGAGATAGTTTATTTTTCCTCATCAACTTTGCACTTTTCAATTCGCCTGTCACATACTTGTGCACCTTGTAATCGCCTGTCATTTTTTTTCCAAGATTTACAATAACTAAACTACATCCTGTTAAATTTTTAAGCTTACAGGAACAAGTTTTTTTTTTCAATTTTTTTTACACTTTGAAAATTAAATTGTCTAATGATGTGCACGGCTGATGCCTGCCAGGTCGTCGCTATTGCTCTTAGCATGCTATAAATATTACGTGTACAAATTTTTAACCTTACAGGAAGACCGTTAGTCGCTGGGTTCAGTAGCTCTTGGACTAATTGCATTGATTTATGGGAAGTATTTCAAAATTTTGTCAGGTAGTGAAAATACTATGATGAACCTGCTTACTTTTATAGCTAGACTAGCGTAAGATTGAGGTCCAGATTTGATCTCCCCGATAGTGACTTTGATGTCATCACTGTCGTCTGAATCAGAGTCTCCGTTGTTCTGGCTGTCGGCGTCTCCGTTCCGGTCATCACCTTCGCGCGAAACCTCCGCAAAATGCTCGTCGTTAAAGTGAGAGTCATCATTGTTTGCCTCGTTATCCTCCTGATCTTTTTCTTCACCTTCCTGCAAGTTATAAGATTGTTAGTTTCTAAGCTTTTGTTTTCGTACAAAAATATGATAATTTAGAATTGAAATCAAAATTATAGCGGTAATTTGTATTGAGCAACTAAAAACTTTAGCAAATACACTGAAACAGTAGCATCCTACGTTAAATTTTACACGTAAACTTTCGATCAAACGTTGTTATAGGTTATGTCTACTTACAGTTGCGGCGTCGTTTGTATCAGTTTCTTGCTGCTCTTTTCCGGTACTTTCTGTAGGTTTATCCGATGCCTGATCTGGATTTGATTCACCATACAACCAACTATCGTCATTTTCATCTCCAGGCGCCGTTTCAACAGCAGCGTCTGCCATTTTTATTTTGCCTTTTTGTGTGACAGACGCTTGACTTGACTGGCTTGACAGTATGCTTGACAGTGACACGGAGACACGGGCTTGACCATGAAGGTATAGATAAAACTGGAGCCCAGACTTCGAATACCTACATGAAGCTAAAAGAAATGTACCGCTATCTCGCTTATCACGGCCCGGCCGCAGCGCTCACACTAGTCACACTACCAAGGGACTAAAGTTCGGTAAGCCGCTCGCGTTAGCGAAGAAATCGAAGAGCACATCGTAGATTCCAGCGATGAGATTTCTTACAGAGAATAGCATAACTGTGAACTTCTAAGACCTAGCCCCAAATTTTTATAATTATGTCGTATTCAGAAAACTAAAAATAAAACAAATACTTTCTGTTATAAAAACATTTATTAAATTTTCTTTTACACATGACTGAAAAGAAAATCTAAATAAAACTGATCTTTTTTCTTGCCACGTAAATCACCTAGTATATTTTCGGTAAGTCTTTAAATGAGCTCATTTTCGCATTTAAAAAATTAATTATCAAATATTCATAAGCATAATAGTTTCATGCAAATCACTGCAATAAAAGTCCGTGACAGGATGGTTAAACATTTCTTGCAGCAGAGGAGTAAAATGTTGTGATACCACTTTAATTAACATGTTTTTGATGTTATTTGCCCTAAGTTGGCTGGCCCATCAAATTAGCTTGTTGAAAAAGTTTGTCACAATGTTTTACAATTTTACGGGCTGCCACCGAAGAAAAACAAAGTTTGCCTCGGTTAACAAATGCAGAAAAGTCTTAGCAGGAACATTATCTTCACTGCTGACCTAAGAACACAAGAAAAAATTGTGAAATCAGTACAACATTTTAAAACTATGAACAAATAGTCGATTAACTAAAAAAAAGTTTCAGTCGAATTGAGAACCTCCTCCTTTTCTACAAGTCGGTTAGAGATAGTTACGCGGCTCCACCCACATTCCCGTACTCCTTTTGGATTGTAGCAGTAGATTAATATAATTATAAAGTAATATACCTAATCCTTTCAACTAAATAAGCTTCATAAAGCCTACAATGCAGATATTCATCTCCTATACAGGGTGATTGTTTATTAGTGAAGGATACTTATACACGTGATTGTTCTCATGATTACAAACAACTTTCCCAAAGAAACTTTTTTTGTAAACTTATTAGTTTTATTTTTATATCACTATAAAACTATAACTATAAAATTACGTGCGCGCGTGGATAAGTTCAAACTTCGCGCGGTTTGCGATCAGCTGTTAGCGAAGAGCCTCATGCCACCCCCCGCTCGCTCTGCGCCCTTTACCCCCGCCTGCACCGCGCCCCGTGCCATGCAGTACAGCAGTAGTTAAAAAAACATTTGCTCCGGGAAGCGTGTCGCATGCGCATTGATTTGTTATTTTTTTGACGCCCCGCCCGCGCGCGATGCCGTACAACTACACCGCGAGTACAGTGATGGTGATTCGGAAGGGAGTAATGGTGTTATTTATAAAGAAAGGTGGATATTAGGTCGAAGGGGTCCAGATGCTTGGCCACCGCGGGCTTGTGAAAAACCTAGTGTATTGTGATGGGCCAGTTAATACTTTCGATGAACTAAAAGGATCGAAAAGTGTTTCGAAATAGTGAAAAGTGACACTAACACTGCGACGAGTGCAGGCTCACATTATAAAACGTGCGAATAAGTGCGTTCAAGCGCAAGGCGGACACATCCAACAATTAGTGTGAGTTAAAACTTAGTTGATTAAAGTCATAATAGGTAAATAGTCAAGTTGATACCATTTTTTTAAACACACCAGTCTTACGAAGTTAAAACAACGAGAGTAATAATAAAATACCCAAGTTTTTCTTGTAGACTGCTAGTTCAAAGCCTAGATAAGTGTGATGGAAACTTAGAATAACTTGAATCATGCCCAGTCTCGAGTAGGTATCGAGTCAGTTAATAATGTAGTGGTATCTTTTAAGCCGTTTCTAAACATCCATCTTTTAAATAATAAAAACAAACGCAATTCCTGAAGTTAGTTTGTAAGTGGAGTCTAAGTTAGAAAGATTATGTATTTTATGTGTTTATAAAGTAAAGTACCAAAATACTATTCTTGGATATTACTTTATCGAAACCAATGATATTATAAGTAAAAAAGGTGTAGATACGTCATACGCGCTCAATAACGTATGCGCTCAAATGAGGCTGATTCACACATCTTGATCTCAGTGCGACGTTGCCAGCGGCACTTCACGTATGTACCACAGACTGAATCAAAAGTAAAAGTGACTCAAAACTACCGAAAATGCCGTCGTGTGTGATGAGATATTGTACAAATTAAACATGCAAGACTTCTTAAAGTCAAGGAATCACATAACATTCGTATATATACTATTTATCTTTAATATTTTCACAAATAAAAGAAAGAGTGCGAGCACGGGTGCGAGTGAGAGGAGACGCTGACGTGCGGGGGGATTGATGACGCGTGGCACTGTTTGTTTATCTAGCTGTCACTTTTTTTCTTATTGCGTTGTATCAAGCTATCCTTTTTACTTGTAGTGAAATGTAATGTGTGAATAAAAAAGCGTGTATCTGTGCTGCCGCTCGGCGCGGAACAGTTTTTTCCGTTGTTTTGTGCGTGTATAACATATCTATGACTTTATAATAGCATTGATCGAAACATGTAGGCGCACTGCCTAAGTCATTGCCAACCCGGGCGCGGGGCCCCACTGCTAACAGCTGATCGGGCAACGGTGCGCGCGCGTAGTTTGAACTTAGCACGCGCGCCCTTACAATTTTATTATAGTGATAAAAATAAAACTAATGAGTTTACAAAAAAAGTTTCTTTGGGAAAGTTGTTTGTAATCATGAGAACAATCACGTGTATAAGTATCCTTCACTAATAAACAATCACCCTATATGTTTATAATATGATTAAGAAACGAACAATTAGCTAATGTCCCACAGACAGTCCCAGAAATTTTGTCAATGTGGTCACACTACTTCAAAATGGCTTCATGTAAACAAAAAAGATAAAAATGCAATAAGTCCATGAAATTCGATGTAAAATCTATTTCGACTTCAGATTATGATCAGAATATTCATTTACTATTATGTTGCTAACATTTGTTATGCGTTTTGTCAACTAATTAATTGTAAAAACAAACGAATGTGTTTACGATTATTTAATGACGATTTAAACACTTACGCGTGAAAACATATATCACCTCCGACACCACGTACTGCCGCAACCACACACTATACATGTTTGCACCATTTCTTTTAATGAAAATGTTGCTGTCAATACAGTCAACACTTCAGTAATGCTTGCGCCTAAATCCTGTACTGGCTACCAAGCCCTGCCTCTGTGTTTAGAGCCGCGTGAGTCGACCGCTACGACGTTGAAGTCGCGCGCTGCTATTATAAAGCTATTAAAAGACAAAAATGCAAAACAAATCTGTGAACCACAAAGTAAACAACCGCCATATTGGTGACATTTTTTTAACGTCAAATATTCAATAACACCCACGTGACCAAAAATTTCAAGTTTTTTAGTTTAGGTAATAGTAGTTTAATTACGACACTTAACAAATAGTTTATCAAACTACTTGACAGTATTTAGGTCTAGATTTAGTTTATGTGGTGACTGCTTTGAAGAGTTTTCGGGGAGTTTATTTTATGGAGGTAGCAATACTGTCGCGACGAGCAGTCCGCGAAATAAACAGGTAACAGAATTAAACTAATATTATCGGAGCGAAACATGTATCAAACTGATCAACGTGAGGTGATTTGCTGGCAACACCGAATTCATAGGGATTGCCACAGATAAAGTACTTACATGGTTATGACGTTTACGTAATGTCTATGTAATCTGTGCCATTTTACCGCCTTTTTGCTAAGACGCGATATAATACCCTTTCAATAGTGAAAAGTAAAAGTAAAAGTTAGTGGTGCTGATGGGAGTTTTCCAGCCTGGCAGCGGCTCATCCTGAAAGTTACAAAGCTAAGTGGTAGCGCTGAAATATGCGCGGTGATTCCCCACCTAATACTGATTCTTAATTTCCTAATTTTATTGATCTAAGAGTTTGTGGTGATCTCATGGAGTAGGATATATGCGAGCCTTTCGTGTTGCAAGTCGTTCGATGTTGCAATGCGAAACCTCGTGGAATTAAGACTGGGCGAAAGGCCGTGATGAGTCAGCTGGGAGACCTTCGGTGCTTCAATACGAAGTCGTCCCAACACAAGGTAATCTGCTGTTGTATGCACATCAGGGTGCCTACAACGGAGATATGTATGTATAACATTGATGGGTACATACAGAAGAGTTAATTAAGAAATGATCTGAGGTGCACCCAGATATGATGGCAAGGGGGTTAATTAGTAGCTTAAGTGCTGCGGCTCCGCTTTAATAATTAATATGCTGCGAGTGAGGGTCTCGTAGCAAGTGTGACTAAAATTAATCCTGGCAGTATATGTGTAACGTTGCTGTGCCGGGACCGTGGACTGAGAATTGCTCGGTCTACGGCTGTGACTCCAAATCTAAAACTGAGACACCAGAAATGTTCCTATGTATGTGTACACCAATTGTTTAAAATGGTGGGAATCAACCAACAGATGGCGGACGGAACGTGACACTAAATGATAAGAACAAGCAACCGATGAACGCGAAGCAAACTTCCCTAACTATTGAAGATTCTTCTCAGAAAACCAAATCTCAAATCAGAAACTCAGGTACAAAGTCCACATAAATATTCTAATTCCATCGCGCGAGAAGCCCCGTCTGTGGAGCCATTCGCCGCGACAAATACTAAGTCCACGCTTGAAAGAGAGGTTAGACCACAGAAAGCGAGATAGAAGTTTTGTAGGTATTTGACTCAAACTTTTGTACCGAGTCTTGTCTCCAGATTTATCCATACCTTCATGGGCTTGACCTGTTTAAGGTGAACGAAGACGTAGCCGCACCGCAGTCTCCGCAGTCCCCGCAGTCATCGTTTTCTTACCGCTTCTGCGGCTACTGCGATGCGGGTGAGTGTGCGAGGTTTCATAGAACTTCATACAAAGAATTCGTAATGCGGGGACTGCGGAGACTGCGGTGCGGCTAGGTCTGCGTTCACCTTTAGGGATTTGACTTACAGCTTGACATAAAAATGTAGAAAACCGGAAGTCGCCACTGTCTTCGCGCTACCAGCACTTTAAATGATTTTATTTTAATTTTTTTCACTTATTACGTTAGTTTTATGGCACAATAATAAATCTAACAAACCTGCGGTCTTTGTTTACATCAAATATCAAAGATTTTAAAACGCTGTCAGAAATAAAAATTTTAGTTCCGTTTCAATCCGTTCTGGCCAAGCTGTACAAGTCTTTCAGTCGAATACAGCTTGGCAAAAAACAGTTGAAAACCGGAAGTCGCCACTGTTCTCTCGCTACCAGCACTTTGAATGATTTTTTTATTTATTTCCACATAATACGTTAGTTTTATGGCACAATAATAAATCTAACAAACCTGCGTCTTTGTTTACATCAAATATCAAAGATTTTAAAACGTTGTCAGCATACAAAAAGATTAGTTCCGTTTCAAGACGTTCTGGCCAAGCTGTACATTAGTTAGTGGAGTTAAGTTGAACGCAGACCTAGCCGCACCACAGTCTCCAAGTCCAGTCTCTCTTCATACAAAGAGTTCGTAATGCGGGGACTGCGGAGACTGCGGTGCGGCTAGGTCTGCGTTCACCTTTAGTGTTACATAGAATGGGGAAGGCAAGTGTCAAAGTGACAGTTTGGTCCCAAAAGAACTGTGAAATCAAAGGAATTTTCTGCAAAAAAACGATTTATTGATGTAAAATGACTAGATGCTGTGTAATAAGCTGTAAAAATGATGGAACATACAAATTTCCGTCAATGTACACTATCAAGAAATAATGGGTAGCTGCTGTGACTGCCTTGAGAACAAAAATTGAATTATAACTAAGGAAAAGCTATATAATAAACAAATATCCAGGCTTGCGAAGCCGGGACAGGCCGTTAGTTGAGTTTATTAATGAAATTCTATGATTATACCATAACTAAACAATCGAATACACTTTTCAAAATAATATAATTATATTCTATTGGAGGTTAAGTACCAGTATTGCATCGCTCTATAAATTATGAAATGGTTCGTCTGGCGGAAGAATTATCACCTGGAACGAGTTTTGTGATAGTTGTGGTGTTAAGAAATTAAATATATTGTGATATTTCTCGAATCTAAATAGAAAAAAGGGGTAAAATTACTGACTTAAAACATTATGATATTTTATCAAAATAGAAAGTCAGAAGCAGCATTATATTCTTGTTATAGGAAAGGACAGGTAAAACATACCTAAACTCAAAAATTGAAACCTCGGCAACAAGTAATTGTGGATTTATTACGGTAAAATCAAATGTATTACCACTCAATTAAATCACTTTTTTGCCTCTTGTAGATGCACCGCGGCGTCTTAATTCTTCTTTTAGTATATGCAATTGCATTGACGAATAATTTTCCATATTTGTTTTGTATTTATACTCAATTTTTATAACAATAAATCTTGTTTGTTTTTTGTACAAGGTAGACAGCTTAGTAATCTGACGTAGGGACCAACTATCGCAACGCCATCTACGATTAGCTTTGAGTTGCCATCCCCATTTTATTGTTTACTAGCTGACCCGGCGAACTTCGTACCGCCTAACAGTCAATTCTTTTAGGTTTTCGGAATAGGACATGGTAATTCTTCATAGAAGAGCGAACGCAGTCAGCTCTAAAAGTAAAACGTTTCCGGAATTCAAGTTTTAATCTAAAAGTGAGATCAAATATTTGAAGTCTTTAGTAGGTACTTAAACCTAATCCTATAAGTTCTCAACTCCTATTTCAAAATTATTTTTGATATATTTTTTTGAATATTTTTTTGGGCCCTTGGCTTTAGCGCCGTTAGAGGATGGCGCCCGTGTGCATTGCATACTTTGCACATAATTATGGTAGCGGGGGCCCTGCGTAGCGCAGCTACATTGTGACAGCGCATCTTACTCGCACAGCTACATAGCGTAGCATCAATGGAAACGGTCACACAGTTTCGTGGCTCAGCTTTTACATCCTCGCAGCACAGCTACATAGCACATCTCTGGTGGAAAGGCACCCTAATGCGGTTTACATAATACATCTACTTACCAAGTTTCAACAGGATAGCTCTTATACTTTCGAAAAAAAAGTGGTTGTGATATACGGATGGACAGACAGACAAACATGACGAATCTATGAGGGTTCCGTTTTTTGCCATTTAGCCAAACCCTAGAGGAAACTTATAAAGAAAGTTGATAATAAATCCAAATTAATAAAAAACTTAAAATTATTTTCAAAAGTCACTAAAAATCACACTGAAAATTACAATTTCAGATTTTCTTATTTTACTTATTCGAAATTAAGTTTTACCTATTTTTATTGTAGAACTTTATGGTTTTTTTTTATCGTGGTAAAATTATTTAAATGAGTCTTCCCACCCAGGGCAGGGCGGGAGGGACTGTCAGACTCGTACTGACCAAAATCCACGGCGTCCTTCAATAGCCCTTTACGTTCCAGAAATCAGAAATCAGAAATCAGAAATCTTTATTTGTAAACATAGGTCAAGTTACACATAGTGTGAGGTGTTAAAAATGGGTAGATCCTCCATGTTTTGCCAAAGGCGTACAAATATAATTGTTAAGGTTACGTTAATTGTTCACGCTAATACAACACAACAACTTTCAATTATAATAAAATAAGTATAAAATTAAATAGCATGGCAAAATTATCAAATACAAAGAATTAAACAATCTATAAATAAATGTCAAAAGGTTTAGTTACATGTCATAATATTAGTAGTAATAATGTCGAACAGAATTAAAAGTCATTAACAGGTCAAGTAGGGTGGTTTTTAAGGCAGTAATTATAGAATTGAATTGTCGTCAAAATAGTCTTTTATTGAGTAGTAGCATTTATTAGTCAAAATTCTAAATAATTCTTTTTTGAATTTGTCCAGATTTAACATTTTAATGTTTTCGGGTAGTTTGTTATATATTTTTTTTGCCATACAGAATGTGCTTTTATTCATAAGTGCAGTTTTGCCATAACTCATTTCGAGTTCTGACTTATTTTTATCGCGTAATTTTCTGTAGGAGCTTTTACTAGCTATTTTGTACGATGAAATGTTGGATTTGACGAATACATTTGTTTCGTATATGTACAGCGATGGTAAGGTAAGAATCTTAAATCTTATAAAAATCGGTTGGCAACTGTCTGTGCTTTTTAGGCCACACATAGCTCTGATACACCTTTTTTGGGCTCTAAAGATTAATTCTCTGTCAACTGAATTGCCCCAAAACATTACCCCATATCTGAGTGTTGATGCAACATAACCGTGATAGGCTATAAGTACGGATTCTAGACTGACTATTTTTGAAAGTTTATATAGGGCATAGGTATATGTGTTGAGTTTTTTGCATATTTCGTCTGTCTGGGATCTCCAAGTCAAGTTATTATCTATATTGATACCAAGAAATTTAGTGGTAGTGGTTGATTCAATATTTGTCCCTAAATAGCTAATGTCAAGTTTTTTATTTGAGATTCTTTGATAAAAATGCATAATTTTTGTCTTTTCTAAGTTTATTATTAGATTATTGCTGTCAAACCACGATATAATTTTATTTAATGTCATATTTACCTCATTTTCATAAGTTTCGGGATCGTCACATTCAATTACTACGGTGCTGTCATCGGCAAATAGCACCATGGGATGATTTATTCGTTCCGGAAGGTCATTTATATACAATAAAAAAAGAGGGGGTCCCAGTACGGTGCCCTGAGGTACGCCATATTTTATTATCTCACTTTCCGAGCGATATTTTTTCTCATGGCTGGTTTTTGAGCATATTTGTGTGATTTCTACAAATTGTTTTCTGCCTGTTAAGTAAGATCGAATAAGATTTAGTATATTTCCCCTGATACCATATTTTTCAAGTTTTTGTAGGAGAATCGGGTAATCTACGTAATCAAAAGCCTTAGTTAGATCCATATAGATAGCACATACAGGATTTCTCTTATCTACATTTGTCATAATAGGAAGAAGCAAGTCATGTATGGCCATATTGATGGTCTTCTGCTTACGAAATCCCTTTTGTTCATTTACTAATATGTTTGACTTCTCGAGGTAGTTATATAAGGACTTGTAAATAACTTTTTCAAAGATTTTTGAAAAGACGGGTATCAACGCAATAGGTCTATAGTTAGACATACTGTGTCTATCATTCTTTTTGTGCAATGGTACAATTATTGATGTTTTTAATTTTTCAGGGAAGATTCCGTTAAAAATACTCATATTAATTATGTGACTGAGATGTGGAGCTATATACTGAGACACTTCCTTGATAACTTTAGTACATATTCCATCATAACCAACACTCTTTGTATTTCGAAGAGATTGAATATGATTGTTTATATCTTGAGGTGTTGTTGGCTCCATAAATATAGAGTTTGAGGTGTTTGAGCGGATTTTAATTTCCGGTATAGTTTTATTTTTTGGCTTCGTAACTTGGTTTACATAAAATTTGTTAAAAGCCTGAGCTATTTTTAATGGGTTCGTGATTTTTTGTGATCCTGTTTGAATTTGTGTAATTGGTTCTTTAGGAAAGCTGGTTTTAGATTTATTAATTACAGTCCATGCCGCTTTAGATTTATTTTGAGATGTCCTAATAAAGTAGTTATTTCGCGATTTTTGTGTTAACGCTATAATTCTTTTAAATCTTGCAGAATATGTTTTAAACGATTGTTTGTTCTTTGGAGTAGGATTTTTCCTGTATTGCCATAGCAAATGCCGCTTTTTTTTACTACATATTCTTATCCCATTAGAGATCCATTGGGCTTTTTTTGTAATTGTTTTTGTTATTATTTCATACGGAAAGCAAAGGTCATAAAAACATTTGAATAGATCAAGAAAACGGTCGTAGGCATCATTGACGTCACTAGTTGTATATATGTCCGAAAATGTTAGGTTTTTAATGCAGTTTTTAAATTTATCTATATTTTCTTGACAGTAATTTCGTCTTTTAATTTTCCAACGCTTCAAGATACATGTTTTCTTAACAGGACATTTTAAAAGTTGTGCGGTATGATCTGAAAGACCCAATTCTATAATTTCTCCTTTACAACCTTTTACATTATGTGCTATGTTGTCCAAGCAGGTCCCACTGCTTAGTCTAGTAGGTTGACAAAATTGTAATTTTAAATTATAATTTAACAATGTATATTCGAAATCTAAAACTTGTTTATTTCTTTTTAATATGTTAATGTTAAAGTCCCCACATAGGACAACCTTTTTATTATTCAGTTTTAAACATAACAGATGTAAGGTGTTATTTAAATTTTCGAAAAATGTATCAAAATTAGATTGAGGCACCCTATACATACAGACAATAATAATGTTGTGTTCTGTCAGTTCTATCGCGCAGCTTTCAATAACGTTTATTACGGAATATTTCCCTAAGTTTAACACTTTGTATTTGTGGCCGATCCTGGTTAAAATACACGCGCCGCCTCTTCTATTATCTCTGGAAAAACTGGTTGCCAGGCGGTAGTTTGGTATATTTAGAAGTAATTCCTGTTCAGGTGTCATAAAATGTTCTGTAATGCAAATAGTGTCGATCTGTCTTTTACTATTTTCTAGCTCTTCCAAATGCAGGGTAAGCTTATCGCTTTTACTTAGGAGTCCAGCTATATTCTGGTGAAGGATATGTATACTGTTATAAACGAAAAAAGTTGGGGTTTTCTTTCAGGTTTGGATTGTCTTCGTCACTATTCGGAGTAGTTAAAATTTCGTCATATTCTTGTTTGCTGTAATTATTCGTCCGTCTGCTCGTCCGACAATATAAGTCTAAATCAGTCTGAATGTTACGCATAATATTGTCATATATATTCTTAATTCCGTATTTATTGATTCTGCCTGTAGTGTATGAGAACATCTCATGTGTAAGATCACGATTGCTGTCGAAGATATATGCGTGCTTATGGTTTTGGTTTTTCAGAGTCACGGTAATGAGATAAGTCCCGCGACCCCGGCAGGCTTTGACCCTCTAGAGGGAAGCCCCGTCATCATGCTGACGCTTTTTGAGTCGCGAGGTCGTCTTCTATCGCCTGCGTGAGGACACGGCGGTGCTCTGCCCAAGCGGGGCAGTCCTGCACCGTATATTATGCTCCACCTGTCGTGTATACTCGTGTCCTCCGGGCGATCCTCGCAGTGGCGACACCCAAACGTTTCCTCCTTCCTCATCAGACACACCTCCCGAAACATCTGTATCCGAGAACTTTATGGTAAACGAAATTTCTTGTTTGATTTCCTGGCGAGTAAGCAAACAGTAAAAACCTGACCCGACAAACGTCGTTCTATCAGAAGTTATTGGTCTGTGGTAGTCTTACAATTACATGCTTATATTTTCTGGTCATGTCTGGTGATCCGACAGTCCTTTGCGCTTCACCTAAAGCGAAAGAAATCATTTGATAATTTAAACATCTCAAGGCCAAAAACAAAACAAAAAATTAGTAGTTTAAGAAAAGTCTGTTTATTTTTTCAATTTCTGCTGGAAATTGAAAAAAAAATCATTTAGCAAAAAAAGTATTCACAAAAAATACCATCCTGAGATTCGAACCTGTGCCCTAAATATATCGGTCTAATCGTATAACCTCTAGACCATCGACGTTGCTGTCAATGATCTTCAAATAGACGTTCTTAATATGATACTTCAGTCGGAACGAAAAACAGATGACGAATAACATACATTATGCGTTTCATAACAGAAAGTTTAAAAAAAAAGAATATTTTAGTCCTTATTAACCTGGTCCTGATGGTTACAAACACAACAAAAAAAGAATTATCGAAATCGGTTCAGCCGTTCACACGTGATGCCGTGACAACGCGAAACGGGTTTCATTTTTATATATATAGATAGTATAAAGAATAACTAGCTGACCCCGCAAACGTTGTTTTGGCACAAAATTTAAAAAAAAAATAATAGATAATAGCCGATTCTCAGACCTACTGAATATGCATACCAAATTTCATAAAAATAGGTCAAGCCGTTTCAGAGGAGTACGGTAACTAACATTGTGACACGGAAATTTTATATACATATAAGATAATGCGACCAAAGACATTAAAAACTATATATAAATCTCTTTGAATTCGACACTTTTTATATAATAATAATCTCTATCATAAATCTACTCAACCCACTTGCCGACCTTTCGAGTTGGATAAGTACAGTGGTGGTACCGTGATATCACTGTACGTATAATCCAGTATAATCTGATTTTTTGAATTTCGCCTTGAATTTCGCGGGCTACATCGACGCAATCACCTTTACAATCAGACTAAACAGCTCTTACCTTTAAACCATCAATTAGCTTCACTACTTTATTTTTCATTAACTTGTGAGCTACTTTCTGAAGCGTGTCACAGAAATGTTTGTCAGAATACAAGGCAGTGAAAACAGGGCTCAAACTGCGTTAAGCGGATGCCCGCGCGGTTCTATACAAAAACGCTCCGAGTGATATGTATTAAACCAACTTATGACCGAAGCATTGCCAACGTTATGTTCGGCAATTGTCCCACAGGCACAATATACCGGCATAAAAAGTATCTTGTGTCCAGGTCAGGTATATCCACTT
Source organism: Agrotis clavis (assembly GCA_954870645.1). NCBI lineage: Eukaryota > Metazoa > Arthropoda > Insecta > Lepidoptera > Noctuidae > Agrotis > Agrotis clavis. Next base: position 3,399,077 of record OX940919.1, on the reverse strand, counting down.
AACCAGATTAAAAAAACTATCTTCTAGCCAAATTGTATCAAAATCCATTCAGCCGTTCACATTTACTGTAATAGGAGTAAGTTTAGTATATTCAGGAGGATCCAGAATGAAACAGAAGACCGAAAAAAGCACCTTGCTAAAATTATGTTAGGTCTTTAGGTACTATTATATATTCTGTGGTTAGGTTCTCAGCGGCAGCGCAGCGGTCATCGCGGCGGTAAGACCCCTCTTTGAGGAGTGGCTGGAGAGACGTCACGGCGTCCTGACCTATCGGATGACGCAGGTCCTCACCGGACACGGAAGTTTCGGGAGGTTCCTGTGTCTGATAGGGAAGGAGGAAACGCCCGGGTGCCACCACTGCGATGATCGCCCGGAGGACACAGTAGAGCAAACGGTGCAGGACTGCCCCGCTTGGGCAGAGCACCGACGTGTCCTCACGGCGGCGATAGGCGGAGACCTCTCGCGCCCGGCATTGGTTACGGCCATGCTGCGAGGCGAGACGGAGTGGGAAGCGGTCGCCTCCTTCTGCGAAGCAGTAATGCTCGTGAAGGAGGAGGCGGGCCGCAAGAGGGAGAGGACAGCGTCCTCCCTCCGCCCCAACCGCAAAATGACGGGGCCCCTCTCAGAGGGCCAAAGCCTGCCAGGGTCGCGGGACTTATTTCCTTACCGTGACCCCGGAACATAAAGGGCTATTGAAGAACACCGTGGATTTTAGTCAGTACAAGTCTGACAGTCCCTCCCGCCCTAGGCTGCCCAGGGTGGGAGGACTCATTTGATGATTTGACCACGCTAAAAAAAAAAACAAAAATGGTTCTCAGGTTACTACGTGCTACGTAAGGTATTTTTTTATGTTTGTCATAATGCAGATATTTAAAGTTAATCGACCCACATAAACAGTGGTGTCGGTAACTGGTATATTGGTACATTTGGTTGACCACCAACTTTTGACATGTCATGTCAGTAATAGTAGATTGGTAGCCAAGGGCTGTAAGGTATCAATTGCAGCCCGAGATATTTAGGCGCACGAGCGCAGCGAGGGCGCCTATAGTTCGAGGGTGCAATTGATGCTTACACCCGAGCTAACTACTCTGCTTTACATCTCGATTGTGAGGTAAGTAGAAAAAAACCGGCATTGCAAGAATAAAACATTTTATTAGTTAATTGCTGCTTCAGCTTCCATTTTCATTGAATCGGGAGTGCAGCATAATTAAATCTTCATCACTTGCAGAACTCATGTTTTTTTTCCTAATTCCTAATTTAAAAAAATCCCAAAAACAAACAATATTATATTTAAAGTAAAAGTTTTCTATTCCCGCCTTTTTACATCTTTTTTTTTTCAAGAACGGAGTTTGAGCTTCGCCGTTCGATATTTAAAATTGATGACTATTATACTCGAAGACAAGGCTGAATAGCGAAGCGACCTCTTTTGTCATTAGGCTGAATGCATGATGTCTATTGCCAATATGATGGTTAGATGTGTAAAAATTTACACCCTATTATAAGGGTGAGAATCGTGTTGGAGCACCATAAAATATTAGTTCCTGATTTCCCCATAACCTATGTGTGTCGCTTCAGTATTTACATAGGTTCTTTATCAGAAAAAATCACTAATGACTAATTTTATTTTTTGATACATTTTGCATTCCCTGGTTTGGCTTCATTATATAGAGTTGCTTTTAATAAAATCATGAAATAATAACATAAAAATCTCTCGGGTAAAATGGAACGCTTATGTCAAAATGAATGTCATGTAGTCTATGAAGTAAATCTATGGTCACTGAACTGTCAACAATAAAAAGTTAAACCACGTTTTACGACAAGTCTGTTATTTATTTTAAAATATCACGAAAATCCAGCACGATATTTTAAAAAGATGTCCGCAAACTTTTTTTTAATTACTTACCGCCCTAGGGCTTTTCTAGCTACATTAATACCCTAGAGCGCTAATTGGTTACTTACAAGCCCCATTTGGGGGTAATAAGGACCTACTTACCGAACATGAGAGATGTAAAATGGTTTTACATACTTTGAGTGTACGGGTACCAGACATTGTCCTCACCATTTAAAGAAGTAAGTAAGTAAGATTCGTACTGACAAAAAAGGTTGCACTCCAGGAGTGCCGGTAGAAGTGAAAACTTTTTTGTTACTATGTTTTATTTTTAATTTGAATGACGTCTTACTCATTTTCGATCAGGGTCACGTGACCCTGACGGTCACGTGACCCTGACGGTCACGTGACCCTGACGCGAGTTTTAAATTTTTTACCCATTACAGAAAAAGTGTACAACGCCGCTAAAGAAGTTTTCACTTCAAAAATATGCTGTTCTTTCTGTGAAGATATACAACCTTCGTATTATATAGATGGTCTTGTTGCTTAGCAATGTTTGTTATATCGGTCTTGTCACATTTATGTAAAAATATATCCTTCTACAAAATAAAACAAAGTTTTATTAATATTGTTTAATTAAAACAATTATAAGCTTTACGAAATTCACTAAAGCTTTACATGGTAGCAGAGCGAAAAATGTAAGTAGAAAATTGGAATAAAAACGAAAAGAAAGAAAAAAAAAAAAGGTTGCACTCCAGGAGTGCCGGTAGAAGTGAAAACTTTTTTGTTACTATGTTTTATTTTTAATTTGAATGACGTCTTACTCATTTTCGATCAGGGTCACGTGACCCTGACGGTCACGTGACCCTGACGCGAGTTTTAAATTTTTTACCCATTACAGAAAAAGTGTACAACGCCGCTAAAGAAGTTTTCACTTCAAAAACTTCGAAATGTCAATTGTAAAAATCCAAGCTTTAGGAAAGGAAAACTACGATACGTGGTGTATACATGCAAAAGCATACCTAATTAAAAATAAACTATGGGCATGTATAAAAGAATATCCAAAGGTAGGTGCGTCACAAAATGATCTTGACTATGACGAAATGGCGAAATCGGAACTGATATTGTTGATAGCGCCTTCAGAACTGAAACAGGTAAAAAACTGTAAATTTGCCAAAGATGTGTGGACGACTCTTGAATCCATCTATGCTAGTAAGGGTCCAGCCAGAAAGGCTACTCTACTAAAACAACTAATATTAGCAAAACTAGAAGAAGGTTCAGATACACGCGAGCATTTAAAGAAATTCATGGATATAGTTGATAAATTAAAAGATATGGATATTGATATCAACAGTGATCTATTGTCAGTCATGATGCTCTATAGCCTTTCTTCAGAGTACGAAAATTTCAGGACTGCAATTGAATCTCAAGACTCGCTTCCAGACCCTGAAAAGCTAAAGATTAAAATTATAGAAGAGAGTGATGCACGTCGTCGCGACGTCCCTAGTACTAGCGTAAAGAATGACGCTGAAGAAAGTTTCTACACTTTTTGCAAGATATGTAAAAAGAAAGGCCATGACACGTCCAAATGCTGGTCTAAAAATAAGAATACAGGCAAGAAGAATAATAAGAAGCCTAAGAACAGCTATACCAAAAAGGACGATAAAGAAACAAACCTCTTCAGTAGCTACTTCATAAGTGACAAAGCACAAAAATGCTGGATACTTGACAGTGGATGTACGTCACATATGACATTTTCGGATAAGCCCTTTATAGAGATGAAGAAAATTTCAAAGACCCTTAAACTCGCTTCTAAGGACAAAACTGCAGAGATAAAAGGGTCAGGGCCTGCAGAAATAGAAATTAAAGAAGGAAAAATTGGAATTTCTGATGCACTTTATGTACCAAGCCTGTGTGCTAATCTTCTTTCTGTTGGGAAAATGACTGATGTAGGTCTCACTGTTCTATTCACTAAGAAGAAGGCAATAATTAATGATCACAAGCGAGGAGTACAAATGCAAGCAGTGAGAGAAGACGATGGTCTATATTATCTCCAAACCAAAAATAATAATGTTGACAGACATAGAGCCAATGCTACAGATTGTAGTAATGAGGTAGCAAAAGCAGTGGAGTCAGATGCTATTAAACAATGGCACTGTAAAATGGGACACATGAGCGAAAGGGACTTGAAGCTCGCCTTAAAGAATGAAAGCCTGATTGGATTAGACTTCGACCCTAATAGTTCTTTAGGTGAATGCGAAATATGCATAGAAGGGAAATTGAGCAGAGTGCCTAGCAAGAAGAGTGACAAAAATAGTTCACGTACGAGTCAGCGTCTTGAGATCATACACAGTGACGTCTGTGGACCATTTAAACAACCTTCACTGAATGGCAACAGATATTTTGTAAGTTTCATTGATGACTACAGTAGGTACTGCCGAGTTTACTTTATTAAAAATAAAAATGAAGTATTACAAAAATTCATAGAATACAAGGAAGAGGCAGAGAACTTCACAGGAAACAAAATTAAATGCCTACAGACCGATAACGGTACGGAATACCTAAATTTAAAGTTTGACTCTTATCTGAAGCTAAATGGTATTGCAAGAAGGTTGACAGCACCATACACTCCACATCAAAATGGAATCGCTGAAAGGAAAAATAGAACCCTTATAGAAAAAGCAAGATGCATGATGTTGGAATCAAAAGCGCCTATGTGTTTATGGGCAGAAACGGTTTATACTGCAAATTACTTGTCAAACCGAAGCGTTAATCAGAGTATTGAAAATCAAACAGCATTCGAAAGATGGGTAGGTAGAAAACCCTGCGTTAATCATCTGTATGTATTTGGTGCTAAAACGTTCATCCTAAAGAAAGGAAAACATGAACATAAATTTGCTTCAAAGGCAATTCCAGGTATGTTCGCTGGTTACTCGGAAGTTTCAAAAGCGTTTAGAATATACGTCCCATCGAAGAAACGCATTCTTATTTCTAAGGATGTTCGAATTTTAAAGAAAATGTTCTATGAAGATAATAAAAATGTAATTTCTGTTCCTTTTCAAGAATTAAATGATCACAAGCGATCTAACGAGACTGACTGTGAACTGGATGAAACAGAAATATATTTAGAAGGTACTACAAAAGAAAATGCTAGTAGACAGCAAGCAGTACAAGATAATGATATTGCAAGCTCTAACGAGGTACCTATACAAAATGAAAATAACGAGTTGTATTATGACACTCTCGGGACTGATGACGGCAGTGAAACTGCTGATCAATCTAATGAAAACGACATAGATGTCAATGAATCCGTTCTTGTCCCAGAAGAACGGAGGTCATACAATCTTCGTGATAGATCACAGATTGACAGACCTAAAATATTTGAGGATTATATTATGGCAGCCATGGATATGGATAATGAAACAGAACCTCAAACGTTTAAAGATGCTATGAATAGCAAGGATAAGGTGAAATGGTTAGAGGCCATGCAAAATGAAATGGAATCATTAAAAGAAATGAAGACTTGGGAATTAGTCGACCCTCCGAAAAATCGTAAACCATTGCCATGTAAATGGGTTTACAGAATAAAGAACAATCCAGATGGTACAATTGAGCGACATAAGGCCAGACTGGTAGTGAAAGGTTTTTCACAAAAACCTGGTGTTGATTATCAGAAGACTTTCAGTCCGGTAGCTCGCCTTAGTACTATAAGAGCTGTTTTAGGAATAGCTGCTCAAGAAAACTTAGTACTTCAACAGTTTGATGTATCGACTGCGTTTCTAAACGGAACGGTAAAAGAGGAAATCTTTATGAAGCAGCCAGAGGGTTTCAACGATGCCACTAAGAAAGTGTGTAAACTTAAACGCAGCCTCTACGGGCTGAAACAAGCTCCTCTATGCTGGAATGTCTGCATATCAGAGTATCTTATAAACTCAGGATTCAAGCAAAGCACAAAAGATCCTTGTCTTTACTTACGTGAACAAGTGTTAATTGCGCTTTACGTAGATGACGGTTTGGTGGCTTCAACTAGTGAAAATGCTGGAAAGAAATTTATTGAAGAGCTGAAAAATAGGTTCAAAATTACCACAAAAACCGGCGTCTTATTTTCTTGGACTTGAAATTAATAAAACCAAAGATGGCTGTATTACCTTAAACCAAAGGTCTTATACTAAGAAGATACTTGAAAAGTTTGGAATGACTAACTGCAAAGTTGCTGCAACGCCGGCAGTAAAAATTGGCAAAGAAGAAGAAGAAGATGATGAATCAAATTCATCATTTCCCTATCGTCAAGCTGTGGGAGCCCTAGCATACCTCATGGTCGCTACAAGGCCAGATATAAGCTATGCTGTGAGTGTTGCGTCAAGGCACCTAGAAAGTCCGACTAAGTTTGATGTGATGAGAGTCAAACGAATTTTTAGATACCTTAAGGGTACTATAGACAAAGGACTTGTCTTCGCGAAAAGCCGGGAGAAGAGGCTGATATGTTTCAGTGACGCTGATTATGGTGGTGACACAACGACTGGCCATTCGACGTCAGGGATGATTTTCCTGTTCTCCGGTCCCATCATGTGGAAAAGCCAAAAACAACCAAGAGTTGCAATCTCCTCAACGGAGGCTGAACTCGTAGCCTTGACAGAAACTGCGAGAGAAGCCTTATGGCTAAAAGAACTCTTGGAGGAATTAAGGGACTTAACAGACCTGCATGAAAAACCGACTATTTACGTTGACAATGAGTCTGCTATAAGGTTGTCTGAGAACCCACCTTATGAGTTCCATAGGAGAACAAAACATATCAAGATAAAACATTTCTTCATTCGAGAATGTGTTCAGAATAGAGACTTCGCTGTCAAACAAGTCTCTACAGAATTGCAATTGGCGGACATGTTTACGAAGCCATTGTTTGGACCAAGACTGAACATGCTAAGCTGTAGGATTGGACTTCAAGATTTGTCCAAGCTTTAAAAAAAAAGTATCGTGGATGTGAAGATATACAACCTTCGTATTATATAGATGGTCTTGTTGCTTAGCAATGTTTGTTATATCGGTCTTGTCACATTTATGTAAAAATATATCCTTCTACAAAATAAAACAAAGTTTTATTAATATTGTTTAATTAAAACAATTATAAGCTTTACGAAATTCACTAAAGCTTTACACTTTCGGTTAAGCTTTGCGTTCCAGGGCCGCGGTATCGAATTTAGACAGTTCAGCGACCCTTTTTTTTTTTGTTTTTTAGCGTGGTAAAATCATCAAATGAGTCCTCCCACCCCGGGCAGGGCAGGAGGGACTGTCAGACTTCTACTGACTAAAATCCACGGTGTCCTTCGGTAGCCTGTTATGTTCCGGGGTCACGGTAAGGAAATAATCCCGCGACCCCGGCAGGCTTTGGCCCTCTGAGAGGGGGCTCTTTGAGGCGCGCGTGAGACACAACGCGCCGTCGACCCGGGCATGGTCCATGGTCGGGCAGCGAGTTGCCCTTTACTCGCTGCTCGCATGCCCGCGCCTACGGTGGCCGGAGATCGTCTGCTGACGTCCGACGCCGCGGGCGCCTACCACTGCGGTTGGGGCGGAGGGAGGACGCTGTCCTCTCTCTCTCGCGGCCCGCCTCCTCCTTCACGAGCATTACTGCTTCGCAGAAGGAGGCGACCGCTTCCCACTCCGTCTCGCCCCGAAGCATGGCCGTAACCAATGCCGGGCGCGAGAGGTCTCCGCCTATTGCCGCCGTGAGGACACGTCGGTGCTCTGCCCAAGCGGGGCAGTCTTGCAACGTATGCTCTACTGTGTCCTCCGGGCGATCTTCGCAGTGGTGGCACCCGGGCGTTTCCTCCTTCCCTATCAGACACAGGAACCTCCCGAAACTTCCGTGTCCGGTGAGGACCTGCGTCATCCGATAGGTCAGGACGCCGTGACGTCTCTCCAGCCACTCCTCAAAGAGGGGTCTTACCGCCGCGATTGCGGCGTGCCCGAGTTCAGCGACCCTGGCAAGCGTTTGGTACTGCATGAATTCCGTCAGTTTGCTGCCAGTTCCTAAAAACGCGCGTGGAACACAACGTGCCATCGACTTGGGATACCCATTACAAGCAATCCCGCGCCTACGGGGCCTGCAAATGGCCCATGATCCCCGACGTCCTGAGATGGAGATCTCTCACTCACACATTCCAGCTCCTCTTTCACTAGCTTTACTGCTACGCAGAAAGCCAGAAAACATTTTTTAGGTCATGTCATGGAGCGACGTGAAATTCGTCACCACCTTATCCACGCAGTGGTGGGTAACACCCGAGTGACCGAGCCTATTTTGTCATCGACTCCGATACAGGAGCCTCTCAAAACTAAAGTGTCTGGTGAGGACATAGTACGTTAGTCGGAAGGAGAGGGCGCCGTGATCCTCGAACCACTCCTGAATAGAGATCCTGTCCTGCAAAAATTTATAAAATCGAATGGCTCGCTTTTGCACTTACTGGGGCCGGCGCTGGCCCGGCGTTCATCATTTTTGCTTCCCAGCCCGCCGGGCTACGCCGGCGCCGGTGCCGTACCGGCTAATGGAAAAACGCCCAATTGCAGCGAATTTGATAACTAGTATGTTGGCGGACCCCGGGCACCGAGGTGGAAGCCAAGGAAGCATATTAACGCCCTGAGGATGATGATCATTGATAACTAGTAGTTTCTCGCGTACTGGCCATCAGTAAAAATCTCCATAGTCTTAAAATAAAAAAAAACTATCTTAGCATCTTGACAGTACTAATCGTTTGTTACCAATGTCGGAGCCGATCAAGGAAATTAAAGTACCTACCGTTTGCACGTGTTGGAACACTCATTAACTTTAATTTAACAGTCGGTTAATACATGCATAACAAGACATTTATACTAACAGAGTTTGGTGAAACTGGCCCTTAGGCCCGACGCTGCGTTAAACGGGCGCCCGCGACGGGCAACCGTCAAGGGTCCACGTCCGTGGTCCCGCGCGTGGCCCCGTGCGTGGTACCGCGCGGGGACACGCGCGTGGATACGCGGCTGGTTTCCGTGGGTATGCGACGGTCCCCGTCGCGGAGACCGATTTACGCAGTGTCGCTAGTTCAATTTGAAGATTTTTATTTCAATTTCAAGTTAAAGCGCGATATGTAAAAAGTTGATTTGGAGTGACACTGAAATCGAACATTTGTTGGATGCAAATGTCTTTGGTTGGATGTTTATACTTTCCTATTGTTACCTATACTTTTTTTTACCTATTACTTCATTTAAACAAATACCTACAAAAAGAATTTGAAACTAATTAACAAAGACATTAAACTATATACGAGCAATAGACATCTGCAGACATCGAGTCTATTTTTATTCTGCAAAAAAGAGCCATCAGAGCTATATACAATCTACGAAGACGCGACTCTCTGAGAGAACTGTTTAAGGATATTAACATAATGACGGTAGCTTGTCAATATATCTATGAAAACATAATGTACGTTAGAAAGAATCTGCATCTTTTTGGTAAAAGAGGTGACAGACACAATTATAATACTAGAAATAGGGACCAATTAGTTCAGCCGGGCTTCAGACTCGCCAAAGTATACTCATCTTTTATGGGGTACTGTTTAAAATGCTATAATAAAATTCCACAAAGTATATCTTGAACTGAATGAAACAAAATTTAAAACATGTATTAAACGCACACTATGTAAGCGGGCATATTACAAATTGGGCGATTATATCGCTGATAATAATGCTTGGCTCCATGCTGGTCCTGCCCCATAGGACAGGGATGTATTAATTGATGGCGTAATATAGGTACTATTTTCGGAGCTGCAGAAGATTGTAAAACTATAATTGCATTGTATAAATTCACATTCTTTGTATTATATAGCTGCTTAGCCTATATTATGTGAGTTCTATGTGAAGAAAGCTGTCATTCACCAGATACCTACGCCGTAATTATTTTTTATTTTTTTGACTTGAATGTGCCCTGGCGGTTGGGAGTATGTCATGCTCACTCAAATGTCTCACTGATGGTGGCGCGTGTGTCGGATCATTTAGTTCCCTTCAAAATGGTTGAGCTGAATGGTGCTGATATCATGCGTCATGTTCGTGAACGGGCGCTATCAGTTGGGACTGGTCATCTCTTAGCTGCCACGGTTTATTTTAATTATCTATAATTTTATTTCTGAATTGTCTTTTTTATACTTCCTGTGGACACTTTATAACTTGCTACATCGTTCTCACATAATGTACCATCTGAAAATGAATGATGTAACAAAGGTCCTGTAATAATTTTTGGCGATCTAAAAAGAGTGTCCATGGAGTTTCTTGCCCGTTCTTCTCCATTGAGATCTACTTCTTGGAATGGGCATCTACGGTACTTTCACAGTTTTTATGTCTTGTGACTGGGACTGGTAGCACCATAACTATTTTTGAACTACCTATTTTTAATTTTTTGTTTTTTGACAATTCAAAAGTGCCTGTAACTGGCTTATTTGAAATAAATGATTTTGATTTTGATTTTGATTTTGAGACGGGACATCACGAAGAAAGGAGTTTGCAACTTTTTGGCATCAATTTTTTTTTTCTTTCGCCAGTAATGAAATTTTGTTCGTTAGTAAAAGGCAGCCTAAGAAGTTCGTAAAAAAAATAAAAAAAAGGTTGCACTCCAGGAGTGCCGGTAGAAGTGAAAACTTTTTTGTTACTATGTTTTATTTTAAAACTGGAGTAGTACAGATATGAAATTAACTAATTTGAATGACGTCTTACTCATTTTCGATCAGGGTCACGTGACCCTGACGCGAGTTTTAAATTTTTTACCCATTACAGAAAAAGTGTACAACGCCGCTAAAGAAGTTTTCACTTCAAAAAAAAAGGTTGCACTCCAGGAGTGCCGGTAGAAGTGAAAACTTTTTTGTTACTATGTTTTATTTTAAAACTGGAGTAGTACAGATATGAAATTAACTAATTTGAATGACGTCTTACTCATTTTCGATCAGGGTCACGTGACCCTGACGCGAGTTTTAAATTTTTTACCCATTACAGAAAAAGTGTACAACGCCGCTAAAGAAGTTTTCACTTCAAAAATTCTTAACCGTAACCAACCAGAGATATGACGGTTTTTATTTTGTTCAAATCTGGAGTTACTTTTAGTAGGAATCAATAGATTTATTGATGTGCTAGCTTTTGCCCGCGGCTTTGCCTACTCCTATCTATCTCTGTAACAAAAATCATCAACATGTGTTCAGCCGTTTTGACGTAAAAACTGAACATACCTACATACATATTTCATATTAATTTGTAATACTAGTAGGTTTACGAGAAATAATGAGTGATTTGTTTATAATACTGTTAAGAAGATATTTTTACCGACTTCAAAAAAGTAGGAGGTTCACAATACGGCGGAACTTTTTTTATGTATGTTCCTTTATTTCTCAACGACGCCTGGAGCGATTTGAGTAAATTCTACTTTTGTTTGAAGGGTATCTTAGCAGATGGTCCCATTATGGTTACTCGGTCATGATCATGACGGAATCTTGGGAAAATCAAGGAAACTTCATTAAATGACAATGAGCAAAAATCATCTGCGATTGCTGCTATCGCAAACACACAATATAATAATTATTACGCCTGTACTTACTAAGAAGGGTAAAACAAAATCGTCTTGTTTTCTCACTTTGAGTATTTTTTTTTTGTAACAAAGGGAACCAATTTCAAAACCAGATTTAGAAAATATTCAACAAAAAACTTCATATTAATCGGCGTCTTTGAAAATCTACAATCCTAATGAGCAACAAAAACGAATCTATGCGGGCAACTTCACAAGTTATCAATTATGGTTATATACGAAAACCTTCCCCAGAATGTAACGAACACCTTTCTGAAAACCCCATCAAAATCGGTTCAGGAAACCACGACATAATCGCGGACAAACAAACATACATATACGTACACACAGGTCGAACTGAGAACCTAGTATTTTTTGAAGTCGGTTAAAAATAAACAGAAAGTGAGTTTCCCCTCCCCGGGTGGAGCAGAAGAGACTATCAGACTCGTACGGACTAAAATCCACCGTGGTACAAAATGATGACGAGATAATGAGGAAATCTAGTAAAAAAACTTACAGAAAATCAAAGGATATTTAAGCATTATTTACGCAATCTGAAAAATATACTATGTCTGTACCCACTTTGTCGCGCCGTTCACGAATTACCGTGACCCCGGTACGTAAAGGGCTAATTGTAGGACACCGTTGATTTTAGTCAGTACAAGTCTGACAGTATGGGTGGGAGCATTCATTTGATGAATTTACCTGCGACGAATTGTGAACCTTCTCTTTTTTTGAAGTCGGTTAAAAAGATCTTAACATTATTTTAAACAAACCACTCATTAGTCTTCGTTAACCTACTAATATTACAAATACAAAATTAAGTCTATAAGTAATTTTTACGTCAAAACGGCTGAGCCGATGTTGATGAATTTTGGTACAGAGATAGATGGGGCTCTAGAAACAGTTATAGACTAAACATAAAGGTGGTTGGGGTGGGCAAAGTCGCGGGCAAAAGCTAGTACATCAAAAAATTGATGAAAAATAACTCCCGATTAGAACAAAATACAAACCGCCATATCTCTGGTTGGTTACGGTTTAGAAACTTTATTTTTTTTTCTATGGACTTCTTAGGTAGTAGTCTAATTATGCCCAAAGTTTCATCACTGGCGAAAGAAAAAAAAAATGATGCCAAGGTCCGTACTAAAAATTGCAAACCCCTTTGTGATCCAAAACTTTTTACCAATAGGTAAAAAATCCCTCAGTTTAGTAGCCGCGTTGCTATGCAACGCTTAGATTGTGCTACTGACGCATGGCATCAACAATTTTGTATGACAATCTTCCCAATGCCCGCTCTATACTTCTATAGTTTCTTTTAAATCTCTTTGCTAATTAATTTTTCGCAGAGAGTTATAAGCAATTTTCATGTTTTGGTAAAAAAACAGAACTTCTCGGCTAAAAAATGTTGGATTATTGTGCATCTATAATCTGTATCACCTACTCTCACCATATTCCAAATTTCAGCACCGGAGGAATTTTTCGAGTCTTCATACAAAAAAAAATTGCTCTCTGTTTGTTCCAGTTAAGTACATGCACCGTGTATAAGCACCCTTATTGACTGAACAAGCCCGTGCGTGTATTACCGCTGGCACGCACCGCGCGTAGACCCGCGCGTGGCTCCGCTCGGGCCCCGTTGCGTGGGTGCGGGGTGCACCTCCCCGCGACGGACGCCCGCGCGGGTCCCCGCGACGGAGCACTTTTGTATAGAACCGCGCGGGCATCCGCTTAACGCAGCGCGTCGGGCCTTAGGCTCATTAAAACTTGAGAAACATGTAGGAAAAGCATTACCTATATCTGTCGTAAATAACGAAAATTATACCAAACTCACGAAACTAGTTGCATGAAAGTACTTTCATGACACTAATTTCACCAGTAATTTCACGTGTAAACGTTCAGTTTTACAATGCATGCATTACTTTCGTGACACTGAATTAGTTTCGTGCTATGCGCATATTTTTGGTGAAACTAATTTCATGCAACTACTTTCATCATGTAAATACGACGCGAAACTAAACTAGTGTCGCGACAGCACCTGCGTTGAGTGGACGTGTGTTATTTGAATTTAAAATGAGTTTTACCCATACGAAAGTAATTTGCATAGCTTTTAGGATCATCTGCTAATTCAGAGATTAACTGTGTTGCACCCAGATGCTATTTTTCAAGTTTTTGCCTTGAGTAATTCCATAATGGGACTAGACAAAGGAACTAAGACGTTGGTGGATTTATCAACGTCTTTTTTCCGAGATAAATTTTATATTTATTTTATATTTCATCATTTCTACAACGACGCTTTGCATCATAAATGAAATACAGCTTTGATCTTGACAGGGCCAGTATCTCCGCGATACTGGTAATTTCACGACACTAAAATTTAAACGAAAGTAGAAACTAGTTTTATCATGCGTGACACTACTTTCGTAATGTAAATCCGGCTTAACACGTGAAATTACTGGTGAAATTAGTGTCATGAAAGTAATGTCATGCAACTACTTTCGTAATTTAAATCCGGCTTGGAAACTATCGTGTAAAACTGAAATAAAATGACATTAAACAAAACTTTCAGCTTTGAAATTGTTAAAATTTCTGGTTGTGTAAATGCGCGAATAAATTCAACATATTTTAATTCAAAATCTACGATTTTTTCCCTATATCGTACTATTGTCCTTGAGGTACACGGTTGGGCCATTATTGTAAGGAAAAAAAAAATCTCCTTTAATGTTGATTTTGGCAAGGTAATATACACTTCTCATCAAAAAAATCGAAACACCTCGCAGTTTATGATTTGATAAGGATTATCAGAAAAATGTGTATATTTAGGAATAAATGTAAAATGTCATTTAATAGTGAGTAGTATGAGGTTTTTAAATCCTAATGTTAATGTTCTAAATTCAAATTAAGTCTTCATAGGTTTCGTATTTTGTATAATGAGTAATTTTTACCCTGTATGGAATATGAAGGAAATGGGTAAAACAACACGCGTAAATGAAAAAAAAATGTAAGAAACGTTTATTTAATAACTTGTATTCCCTCCGCGAGCTCTTATTACTGCTTCCATACGGTTCTTCATCGATCGGATGAGAGTCACGATCACATGTTGTGGTATATTATCCCATTCCTCTTGGATTGCATTTTGCAGCTGGCTAAGTGTTTCTGGGGCTGGATCTCTTGCTCGAATTCGTCTCTTTAATTCATCCCATAGATGTTCAATGGGATTCATGTCCGGGCTTCTTGCTGGCCATACCATAATGGAGATACCGACTTCGGTAAGATAATCTCGTACGACGCCCGCGGTGTGAGCTCTAGCATTGTCGTGCATGAATATGAAGTCGTTGCCAATAAAATGTGCATAGGGCATCACATGAGGTTCAAGACACTGTTCGATGTACCGATGAGAGTTTAGTGCAGGCAGCCGTGGCCCAGACACAAAGGCAAGTTCTGTCTTACCGTCGGCGCTGATTCCTCCCCAAACCGTCCACGAACCGCCACCATAGCTGACCTTTTCTTCAATGCAGCATTGTGCAAAGCGTTCTCCATCTCTTCTGTAGACCTTGTTCCTTCCGTCGTTACCATACAGCATAATTTTACACTCATCAGAAAACAGTACTTTGCTCCACTGAAGGTATGACCAAGTTAGGTGCTCGCGTGCAAAGTTAAGGCGCGCTCTTCGATGGTCTGCAGTTAATTTCGGCCTATTCGCTGGCTTATGCGGTGCCAATCCGCGTTCCTTCAACCTTCTTCTTATTGTAGAGTCACTTACAGCTACTCTTCGTACAACGCGAAGCTGCTGCTGCAGTTGAAAAGCGTTAAGGCGTCGATTTCGTAAAGAAGTTGTTACAATAAATCGATCATCTCGCTCAGAAGTGACCCGATTCCTGCCAGATCCTGAACGGCGCGTGAACGAACCAGTCTCCCGATAGCGTTTGTAGACTCTATGAACAGATGATAAGCTTAGATGCAATCTTGCAGCCACAACACGCTGACTAAGTCCAGAATCCAGCAATGCCACCACTTGGGCGGCTTCTGCGGGCGAAGTATCCATATGTTTTAGAAAAAAAAGTTTTTTCAGACGTCCCAAAGTCACAGTAAATGAAATAAGAAACAGAAAGTTTAAAGACAAGCGCTAATTTTTAGTTTTTAAACGAGAAACGTACTCCAACCCTAAATACACATTTGTCTCAAAACAGTGATTAATTTCATTTATAGGATAAACAAATGAAATTATTTCGAATTTTGATTTTTTTCTTCTTACTGTAATGACCAAACTGCCAGCTACACAGTAATGTTTTTTTTTCATGGAATTAATTCTCTTTTGTAAAAAATTAGGACAAAAACAATAAAAACGAAAGTGTTTCGATTTTTTTGATGAGAAGTGTATTTTCATGGGTTTACGAACGCAATATTGCTTTATTTAAAATTTCCTGAAAATAAATTATTTTACATTTTCTGTACCCTATAAGGAACACTGCAAGAATATTTATTTATTATTATTTTTGATAAAAACTATTAAGCGGTCAATAGTTGGTGGGAGGTCAGCAATTGGGTACTTTACCCTAATTGATGATTTAAGATTTTGAAAATTTCTGTGCATTAATTGAAATGGTGATACTCATGTGATACTAGACCTAGGTAATTTGCAATAGCCTGACAAGAGTCCAACAGAGGGCACTGTGGCACCACTTAAAATAGGTTTTAAATAGGTAATGAGACAAGAACCAATGGATCCCATGGTTTCGGGGTTAAAATTGTTGCAAATCAGATCTAGCATTTTAAAATAATCCTATAGTAATAAAGTAGTCGCTATGGTCTGAAATTAGAATACTGTGTATCCTAGTGTTAGTTCCAACAGTTAATTGAAAAACATAACAAACTGGATATAAAACAATACTATTTAATTTCAGCAGGCTTGAATAATTAGGATTAAACAATTTGTATAAAATTATCATAAAGCAACATAGATGTATCACAATCAGTAAATCAGAGTTATTAGTCCAGTCCGTTCCTCCTTCGCGGGAACAGCTTTTGTTCAGCTTGTTCCACTTTCTGGGCGACGTTGGCCAACTGTTCAGACGCATCGGAAGCGGCCGCGCCGCAAGTTTCTGCCAGTTCCTGGACACCTTGCGATACCTGCAGTATTGAAAAATTTGAATAAATGGAAATCAAAAATTAAACTTGTTTTAATTTACCCTAGGGAGTAAAGTAGCCAAACGTAAGTTTACAATTACTAAGTACACCTCTCTCTGCCTAACCTTTCAGGGATTATAGGTGTGATGTTAATTTCATGTCATAGCTGAGAAATCTCTTTTTGACTTTTAGATAATACAGTCCATTGCTTGTATCTCCATAGACACAATTTTAGTAAGAACACTAATGTAGTCGAAGCCTTTTATCCTCTCCTAGCTATTCCCTGCGGTTTCATCCCTGCTGTTTAGCTCCTTTTGATTGCAATGTGATGCCATATTGCCTTGCTTGGTAAATGGCCTATTCAACAGAAAAAGATGTAAGAATAATAAAATTTGAACCAGCAGTTCCTAAGAAACTCTTTATAATATTAGTATAGATTATAATGAAAATAGCACACAACTATGAAATAAAAGGCTTGTTGGCAAAAAATGTGCCTGTATAGGTAATTGTGCTCTTCAAAAAATGAAATAATTAAAGAAAATAAGGTAGTGTGTACCGCATCAGCCTCAACCTTCACTTCAGCAGCGGCAGCTTGCATGTTGTTGACTACTTCCTGCATCTGGGCTGCATGCTGAATGGGTTCTGACTCAAGCACAGGTGCTGCCTGGAATATGAAAGACAATTGTTAAAACATTTTATTTTTTTCATCAATAAAGTAAGAAAACTTTATTACAACAATCAGATGTTGTCAATGTTTTTGTTGTTACCAATTTTTTTTAAAGGTTTGTTACTTAAATGTGGCATAAGTGAATAATCTTAAAAAAAAATGGTAAGCACAAGAACAACTACAGAAACACTGGAACAATAGCCTTTTTTTTAGCGTAGTAAAATATTCAAATGAGTCCTCCCACCCAGGGCAGGGCGGGAGGGACTGTCAGACTTGTAGTGACTAAAATCCACAGTGTCCTTCATTAGCCCTTTACGTTCCAGGGTCACGGTCATGGAATAAGCCCCGCGACCCCGGCAGGCTTTGGCCCTCTAGAGGGGGAACAAACTCTGACTTATTTTGGCCAAGCAAAGGGTTGGATATGTCACAAGTTTAGGCTCCAATAATAGTATATCCTATTTTGTTTTGCAAATTAATTAAAACTTTCCTGGCAGTAAAGGATAAGATCACCTCTTTTTTCACAAACTCCTGTATGTATGAATCAATCAATCACAACCTAGTTTATGAGCCAGGTCATCTGTGCCACGTATGGGCACCACACCATAATTTTATAGAAATGTGTTACCTGTTTGCAACGGTGCATGCACTGGCAGTGATGTCTGAGCACTGGCTCTGCGGCAGCAACTTCATGCATGTGCATTTCATTTTGCTGCATCTGAAAATCAAACAGTGAATAAATCCTCTATTCTACCAAATTAAATAAACTTGAATATTCTTTTAAAATGGTTAGTTTCAAAAAAAGCATTTTATATCTTTAATACTATTTGTTGCCCATGGTTTCACCCTCCCCCCCCCTGCTCAGATCCTTCTGGTTGTAAAGGATTTCTCAATTTGAACCAGTTATTACGGAGATTAGCGCATTTAACAAAACAAGCTCTGCAGCTTTATAAAATTAGTATTGATTTAGAATTTCAAATCATTTTTCTGTCAAAAAGCTGGAACACAACAAATGTGTACAAATGGTACAAGTAAATAATAGTATGTAATAGTCGCACGAGTCTTCTCTTACTGGCTAAGACAATCCCATTTTCTTTTGGCCAGCAATTTATTCATAATATATGTATGTGTGTACCTTTAAGCGGTCAGTGGGTGTCAGTGGGTGTCTTAGGGGCGGTTAAACCTTTGCACATTAGTTGGCACAACATTATATTATCACAAAACTAGGTGTAATGCAACATACAAAAACTTACATTTTCAACAAAATTTGGGTCAGTGTAGTTGTTCAGCTCGGTGGCCATATGCATGGCTTCATTAAGCTTCTCATGTCCGGCAGTTGCATTGTTGATAGCTTGAGCAGTATTCAACAGATTGGCAGTAGCATTGTCTCCTTGATGCCCATCAATAGGTGCATTCGCTGCCAGACCAAGTTTAGCTTCCAGTTGCTCAATTCTGCTTTGTAAAATTGAGATGGGGTCCATTTTTCAAAAGACAGTAGTCACTGCAGAAAACTAAATAAAATAAAACTAATATATGAATTGAATTTCAGATTCAATAAAATAAATGAATAGCGCAATTTTCGAATACTGCAATTTTAATTTCGTTTGACATATTGACATTACATTATTAAGGTAAACGCAGACCTAGCCGCACCGCAGTCTCCGCAGTACCCGCACTCATCGCATTTTGAGGTGAAACAAGTCAACATTTTTTCCATAGAAACTTCGTTGGGGTTTTACTCCACTATTTGAGAAGGTACATCCAAAGTTAAACATGGTATCGTTTTGTCTCATTATTAATTTTGTCTGTACGGAAGCAGAATTTTTAAATAACAAGCCATGGACCTAAAAAAAAAGGCGGACGGAACATTCACTAAGAAACGATTGAAGCACCACAATGGCGGCGGCGTAAATATGTGTGCGTGTGTATAGGGATGCCAAATGAAGGAAAAAATTACCCATTTTTAAACAATATTTAATTAAGATCTCCCTTGAACTTAAGTTTAATTACATTTTTTTTGTGACGGATACCTATTTTTAAAATAAAGGTAAAATAATTTAAGCACATTGGATATTAAAATATTTACAACTCGTTTAATGTTAATAAAGTTTTACAATCCCTTTTGGTGATTCAAATTTTTGTAGACTTGTCTTTTGCTATCGACACATCTAGAAATCCCTTCTAATTTACTTAAGTGGTGAAAACGAATGTTTAAGTATTTTTCGGCTATAAATATTTAATTACAGCTTGACATAAAAATATAGAAAACCGGAAGTCGCCACTGTCTTCGCGATCACAGCACTTTGAATTTTTTTTTTTTTTCACTTATTACGTTAGTTTTATGGCAGAATAATAAATCTAACAAACCTGCGGTCTTTGTTTACATCAAATATCAAAGATTTTAAAACGCTGTCAGAAATAAAAAATTTAGTTCCGTTTCAATCCGTTCTGGCCAAGCTGTAAAGCTATTTTATGTTCCATTCCTACACGTCTACAGTGTATACTCTCTACTTAGTCTGTGACGTCTACATTCCTATTCCATGTCTACACTCCCTTATTATTTTTATACAATCATTTTTCCATGCATCATTTGCCGTGGGAAATCTGTAAAAATATAGAAGAATACAATAACGATAAATAGTAACATAAAATATAAATCTCCCAATTTTAAAATAATTTGAACCTTGAAATAGTTGTAACACTGATTGATTTCGAGATGTTTATTAAATTTATTGACGTAAAATCGAGAAATAAGCTTCAAATTGACATGCTTAACTATGAAAAGTGATCCCCTGGCTTTTTTAATTGAACTACCTACTATGGTTTAGACAACTTTTTGCAACACATGACGGCATACTTTGATTTTTATTAGACAAAATAACACCGTATAAAACCGCGAGTGTCGTTCGAAGCGTAATGGCCGACGGCTGACTTACTATGGTGTGAATGTGTGCGTGCTGGCTTGTCCACATTAGCGCACTGACTTACTATGGGTGCTTCACTTGTTTCTTAGTGAAGTTCCGTCCGCCTTTTTTTTTAGGTCCATGTAACAAGCCATTAAAAAGTTACGAGCTTCCAAAGATTCGTTTTTATTGCTAATTTTAACACAACTTTGGGCGTAAATTAGAAATTAAAGAAGCATCAAATTTCCAAAACAAATTCCGTACCGACACAGCACATTTATCGAAGAATTCCATAAAATTTGAAATTGATTGATGCAGTAGTTTTTTCATAAAACCCCTTCTTCCAAAGGCCGTTTCGTATTTTTTTACACGCGCCTTTTACTCTGAATGATCGTGCATCTCACTGAATAATGTTTTCCCGTGTTTTCTCCACGGGGGGATGACGCTCGCGGACACATGAACAATATGGCTCGATTTCAGGTGAAGTATCATGGTTTTTGACCATGCCTGCCAGTGAGTTCGAGCTCGCGACTAGCGCCGCCTTAATGGCCTCGCACACTCGCATATCTGTCCGCACCGCAGTACAGCTTGGCCAGAACGGATTGAAACGGAACTAAAATTTTTATTTCTGACAGCGTTTTAAAATCTTTGATATTTGATGCAAACAAAGACCGCAGGATTGTTAGATTTATTATTGTGCCATAAAACTAATGTAATAAGTGAAAAAAAAAAAAAAAAATCATTCAAAGTGCTGGTAGCGCGAAGACAGTGGCGACTTCCGGTTTTCTACATTTTTATGTCAAGCTGTACCCGCAGTCCCCGCAGTCGCCGGCCGCCGCACGCATCGCCAGTGTTGCCAACTTAGTGGATTTTCCACTAAAATTGTTGGTTTTGACTCCTCTTTTAGTGGCGTAATATTGCTTTTAGTGGCTGGGACTTTTTTCTAGTGGTTTAGTAGAATTTACTTACAGTTACTAAAATGCTATCACTTAGACAAAGCTATTGAAACGTTACGAAGTATGTTATTTTTACTTCATTTAATTGTCAGGAGAACTTTTATTGATAAATACGCTGTAGTTTAAAAATGGAAGAAAAATACTGCAACGATGATGAAATTCCAATAAAAGTTACAAAACAAATCGGGACCAAAGAATCATAATGTGAAACAGACTAACGGGGCAGACAAAAAATATTTTTGTAGGTAGTTATTAAATAATGTTTCTCAATTCGTCCTAATATGTACATTAAAAATATATTGTTATGTAATGAAAATGACCAACGTAATTAAAGTATAGAATCCTCCATTCTTTCAAGATCTTATATCAATCGCAGAAACACAAAAAAAAAACTTTTTCAATGGGGAAGGCAAGTGTCAAAGTGACAAGTGACAGTTTGGTCCCAAAAGAACTGTCAAATCAAAGGAATTTTCTGAAAAAAAAAACGATTTATTGATGTAAAATGACTAGATGTTGTGTAATAAGCTGTAAAAATTATTGAACATACAAATTTCCGACAATTCACACTGTCAAGAAATAATGGGTAGCTGCTGTGACTGCCTTGAGAACAAAAATTGAATTATAACTAAGGAAAAGCTATATAATAAACAAATATCCAGACTTGCGAAGTCGAGACAGGCCGTTAATTGAGTTTATTAATGAAATTCTATGATTATACCGTAACTAAACAATCGAATACACTTTTCAACATAATATCTACTTTTCTATTGGAGGTTAAGTATCAGTATTGCATCGCTCTATAAATCATGAAATGGTTCGTCTAGCGGAAGAATTATCACCAGGAACGAGTTTTGTGATAGTTGTGGTGTTAAGAAATTAAATATATTGTGATATTTCTCGAATCTAAATAGAAAAAAGGGGTAAAATTACTGACTTAAAACATTATGATATTTTATCAAAATAGAAAGTCAGAAGCAGCATTATATTCTTGTTATAGAAGAGGACAGGTAAAACATACCTAAACTCAAAAATTGAAACCTCAACTACAAGTAATTGTGGATTTATTACTGTAAAATCAAATGTATTACCACTCAATTAAATCACTTTTTCTCCTCTTGTAGATGCACCGCGGCGTCTTAATTCTTCTTTTAGTATAAGCACTTGCATTGACGAATAATTTTCCATATTTGTTTTGTATTTATACTCAATTTTTATAACAATAAATCTTGTTTGTTTTTTGTACAAGGTAGACAGTAATCTGACGTAGGGACCAACTATCGCAGCGCCATCTACGATTAGCTTTGAGTTGCCATCCCCATTGCGCACGCACATTGCACATCCTTCAGCTCGGTTCCGCGTCTATGGCGTATGCGAATGACGTCATCCGCACCGCGCTAGCCGCAGCGTCCACTGCGTGCGGGACGACGTTGGTGACGTCATCAGCTGCGGTTGGGGAGTTCGGTCGTCTCAGGGTCTGCGGCTACTGCGATGCGGCTAGGTGTGCGAGGTTTCATAGAACTTCATACAAAGAATTCGTAATGCGGGGACTACGGAGACTGCGGTGCGGCTAGATGTGCGTTCACCATTACCACCACTTCCACAGATAAGTATCAAACCCCTTCTACAAATCTACACGATCCAACCCGACCGCCCGACAGAGGTGACCTTAGTCCAGTTGGTGTGAAAATCTACCGTGTAGACGTTGGTCGACCGACCAGATATGGGCGGAGTCAAACGACCTTTGGATGACCTTGGTCGGGAGCGCATCCCTCCCGACAGGCTGCGTCCGTGGTCGGCCCCAACCGTCGGCCAACCGACAGCGTTCCAGACGGGTGGGTACACAGCGTAGAAAGAGTTATGGTACACAGACTACATAGACACTGTTGGGTACGGCCGTACGGTTGAAGCGACCAAGGTCACCTCTGTCGGCATTCGGTTTGGATCGTACATCGTAAACCCCTTCTACACGATCAAACCCGACCGCCCGACAGAGGTGACCTTAGTCCGGTTGATGTGAAAATCTACCGTGTAGACGTTGGTCGGCCGACCAAATATGGGCGGAGTCAAACGACCTTTGGCTTTGGATGACCTTGGTCGGGAGCGCATCCATCCTGACAGGCTGTGTCCGCGTACTTCCCAGAATTTGATCCTTATTAGCAACACTATCGAATGGTGTAATAATACAGGCTATGATTTTTTTTCCAAAATCAGCGGGTTCGATTCCTGGCCAGGATTATTGATTTTTCTAAAATCTAACGATGCAGTTTTATTTTCGTCAAAATCGGCCTCGATATTCCTTTCAACGTTTTTCGATATTCCTCATTTTTTCGGAGATAGCCATCCACGCCCAGTTGAAAAATTCACCCTGTATATTAAAACCTTTCTCGGAATGTAACGCACACTTTTCTGAAAACGGCATCAAAATCAGTTCAGCCAAACGCGAGATAATTTTGATCTTACAGGAGAAAGTTTATTTTTCCTCATCAACTTTGCACTTTTCAATTCGCCTGTCACATACTTGTGCACCTTGTAATCGCCTGTCATTTTTTTTCCAAGATTTACAATAAATAAATTACATCCTGTTAAATTTTTAAGCTTAAAGGAACAAGTTTTTTTAAATTTTTTTTTACACTTTGAAAATTAAATTGTCTAATGATGTGCACGGCTGACGCCTGCCAGGTCGTCGCTATTGCTCTTAGCATGCTATAAATATTACGTGTACAAATTTCTAACCTTACAGGAAGACCGTTAGTAGCAGGGTTCAGTAGCTCTTGGACTACTACAAAATGTATGTAAAATGTTATATAACAAGACCACACTATGAAAAATGTTATATAACATGTTATGTTACATATATAGTCTGTACGCACCGTTATTGTCAATTTTATATAAATTTTTCTCCAAATATTCCATCCCCATCTCGTCCGAGTCTTGGCTAGAGTTAGTCATACGTCTGAAGCCTGAATCGTTTTCCAATTCAGAGGAACTACAGTCATCTTCGTGGTTAATTACAATTAACACTATACGCTCCAATGCTCCATGTCTTCGTACATAGTTTTCCTATAAGACGAAACATTTGATTAGACCTCTATCAATATTAAAAGCAAAAATCAATATCATCTATCTCATTATTATCCTTTAATAAAGCCGGCTTTTGACTATGGGATGTAATATATATTACATCTTGAGTATTCTTGAGCTATATATTACATCCCGCGATTGCTGTTCACACTGTAACAGTGTGTCCGGGCACGAGTTAGCGATATTTGAAGGGGATATTCTAGGCTCTTTTTCATCGACAAAAGCGATTTCTTGGAATTATTGCTGCGGGGCGAGACGGAAGGGTGATGTTCAAGTGGGAATAACTCCTAAGATACTTAACGTAGAGTGATAATTTTTATATCATTTTATAGCCTGACTCAAACACTTTTAATTTAATGCAAAAACCATAGCTAACTTCAGGGGTACTTATAGAGCTAGAGTTAAAAATGTGAAATTATTCAGTAATTTTTGTGTACAATTTCGTGTTTGCCCATGTTTTTTGGTTATTTTTACATATTATTTAGAAAACTTTCTCTTCTTTAGGTCTCTTGGATTCCAAGATATTTGCATTTCATTATACACACCCCAGTTCGACGGATCAAAAAATTAAAATGGCTGCCATTCGCGAAGTATTGGAGTAAGATTTTTTTTAAAGCATTTTTGTCGATGAAAATGAGCCTAGATAATCCCCTTCAAATATCGCTAACTCGTGCCCGGACACACTGTATATTTTAGAACAGTTCAGTTTCGGTCACCATTGTGTCATCACCTTTTATATCGAAAAGGTTGAATTCTGAAATGGATAATATGGAGATTGTTTTGCTTGATTCCTACCTACGATAATTCATCAGATGACGATGATGCTGTATTCGATTTATATGTATCATAATTATGAAATAGTAAACATTAGAATCACTCGCTACGATCGTGATTCAATCGTTGAATCCTTCGCTTGCTTAGGATTCAACAAAAACAAAATCAGCACTCGCAGCAAAAAACGACTTTGCTCTCTTGTTGCACAAATAACTATTATTAACATCTATGGTCATGTAAAAACTCAGAGTGTTGACGTCGTCTGCACTCGAACATCGCGCGCCATCATTCAAACTGAGGGCGAGGCAGGGTGAGAACGCGGTGTCCGGGGACGTGGGTAAAATATTCACCTTCAAATGACCTCTAAATATCGCTCAGTCGGTCGAAAAAAATATTTATAGTTTGGGATGTAATAAATAATTATTATAGCACAGTGTGAACGGTCACGTACAAAATGTATAACGAGCGATAAAATATTATAGCTCAAGATGTAATATATTATTATATTATGGTACATCCCATAGTCAAAAGCCGGCTTAAGTCAAACTCACAAACTGTACCTTTATGTCGATCGATTGACCGATGAAATTATCAATCTAAATATAAAATATGATAAAATAAATAAAAATAATAATGGTGAATGCCCGCTCTATAGTGTCCTAGGCCCAAAAGGAGGCCCTAAAAATGGAGTGTTTTATATAAAAAAAACGTACAGCTTGGCTAGAACGTCTTGAAACGAAACTAATCTTTTTGTTTGCTGACAACGTTTTAAAATCTTTGACATTTGATGTAAATAAAGAACGCATGTTTTTTAGATAATATATTATTGTGCCATAAAGCTAACGCAATAAGTGAAAAAAAACATTCAAAGTGCTGGTAGCGCGAGCACAGTGGCAACTTCCGGTTTTCTACTCTAATTTGCAAAGCTGTAAATAAACAAAATTTGGAAAAACGCAAACACAGCTTGGCAAATTAGAGTAGAAAACCGGAAATCGCCACTGTGCTCTCGCTACCAGCACTTTGAATGGTTTTATTCATTTTGATCACTTATTACGTTAGTTTTATGGCACAAACCTGCGTTCTTTGTTTACATCAAATGTCAAAGATTTCTAAACGTTGCCAGCAAACAAAAAAAATAGTTCCGTTTCAACACTTTTTTGTCAAGCTGTAAACTGATAAATATATAAAATGTTCCCTAAAAGCTACTATTCTAACGCTCTAGAGGCACTTCTCGACTAAGCCGCATAAGCGCTCATGTACATGACGCCGCCGCGCCGCCGCCGCTCCGCCGCCGGGCCACGTCCGCGCCGCCACCGCCATGCCATTCGCTAGTGTTTTATTTATCTAACAAAGGAGTATTCTCATTGTGGCCATATATAAAATATGTTTTTTTTTTGTTGGTTCACGGATAACTTCTTCGTTTATGAACCGGTTTTAATGATTCTTTTTTTTGTTGGAAAGAAGATATTTCATAAGTGGTCCCATAATATGGAAATTAGGGTTTGATGATGGAAGACCAGAGAAATCGAGTGGAGCTGGAGAACAAAAAAAAAATCATCAAAACCGGTTCATAAACAAAGAAGTTATCCGCGAACAAACACAAAAAACATTGCGGCCGAAATGAGAAACCTCCTTTTTCAGATAAATCAAACACTAGCGAATGGGGATGGCAACTCAAAGCTAATCGTAGATGGCGCTGCGATAGTTGGTCCCTACGTCAGATTACTGTCTACCTTGTACAAAAAACAAACAAGATTTATTGTTATAAAAATTGAGTATAAATACAAAACAAATATGGAAAATTATTCATCAATGCAAGTGCTTATACTAAAAGAAGAATTAAGACGCCGCGGTGTATCTACAAGAGGAAAAAAAGTGATTTAATTGAGTGGTAATACATTTGATTTTACCGTAATAAATCCACAATTACTTGTAGTTGAGGTTTCAATTTTTGAGTTTAGGTATGTTTTACCTGTCCTCTCCTATAACAAGAATATAATGCTGCTTCTGACTTTCTATTTTATAAAAAAAAAAACTTGAGAGGTGTCAAGGGACACCAGGATGGAACGAAGTTACTGTATACACTCAACAAAAATAATCGTCGCGACTCCACTCCACTCCGCTCCGCTCCGCTCCACTCCACTCCACTCCACTCTTTGAGCTCTAGCACCCTTTCGCAACGCGCGATAAGGAACTTCGTTCCAAAAAGTGTCGTGACAACTTTTCGTAAGAATTTTTTCCGTCTAGCCCCCTTTCACAACGCGCGATAAGGAACTTCGTTCCAAAATATCATAATGCTTTAAGTCAGTAATTTTACCCCTTTTTCTATATATATAGATTCGAGAAATATCACAATACATTTAATTTCTTAACACCACAACTATCACAAAACTCGTTCCAGGTGATAATTCTTCCGTCAGATGAACTATTTCATGATTTATGGAGCGATGCAATACTGGTACTTAACCTCCAATAGAAAAGTAGATATTATTTTGAAAAGTGTATTCGATTGTATAATTATGGTATAATCATAGAATTTCATTAATGAACTCAACTAACGGCCTGTCTCGGCTTCACAAGGCTGGATATTTGTTTATTATATAGCTTTTCCTTAGTTATAATTCAATTTTTGTTCTCAAGGCAGTCACAGCAGCTACCCATTATTTCTTGATAGTTTGAATTGTCGGAAATTTGTATGTTCCATCATTTTTACAGCTTATTACACAACATATAGTCATTTTACATCAAAAAATCGTTTTTTTTTTCAGAAAAATCCTTTGATTTGACAGTTCTTTTGGGACCAAACTGTCACTTGTCACTTTGACACTTGCCTTCCCCATTGACATCGCGGTGCCAGCGCGGCGGCGGCGCGGCGGCGCGGCGCTGTAGCACAGAACATATATACCCGCTGTAGCTACTGTGTACACAGCCTAGAGGCGCGTAGGCGGAGCGGCGGCAGCGTCGTGTACATGAGCCCATAAAATAGAGAGGTGTCAAGTAACCAATCCGATTGCCACAGTTGCCCACCGGTTAGCCAATAGCCCTGCAGTAAAAAATCCTATTTCCACAGTTGCCCACCGGTTAGCCAATAGCCCTGAAAGTACGAACAGACCATAGATATGTTTTTGGCTAAGGTTTTTGGCGTAGATTTTTGGGTTCTCAATTTCTTTTCGAGACGAAATAAATACTGTCAAAAGAAATCTGTCAGTGTCAAAATTGTCACTCAGAGTCTCCTGTCACAGTGTCACTCAGCATTGTTTTGCTTGTGTGTATAACATGTAAATGTGCAAATAAATTAATCATTATCTGTTTTAAAGTACGAAAGAATTAAAAAAAAAAATGGATGAAGAATTAGGTGGATTGACGGAGGATGATTTCGTGATACCACCAGTTAAATATGAGTGTTAGTATGTGTTTATGTACAAAACGGAAAATTGTAACAATCATGTACCTAAAAAAAAGTGAAAAAAATATTGAGTAAATGTGTGTATATTTATGATATTTAATTCTGTTTCAGACTTGGATCACACAGCAGATGTGCAGTAAGTATAAAATATATTAATGTTTTTAATATTAAGAATTAACTTCTGCTTGAATACATGATGCAACAATAACTTCAAGTTGTTATCTGATTAATTATCGATGTAAAATAATAGCTTGATTGAGTATTGTGTACTTAGTGGAGAAATATTCGTCAAAGTTGATAATATAATTTTTTTGCTTGTTTGAACTCTAGTTTTCCTTAAAAAAAAATAGTTTTATAGGTTATTGCACAAGTTGTTCGATGATTCATCATTTAGTTATATTGAATCTTCCTGTTATTATTAATATGTGAAAGCATTAACTATGTTCTATTGTGCTCATCTTAAGGATATTTCAAGTTATTTGCTTTTTAGTTTGGAAAACTAGTTAACCACTATAGCAAAAAATAAAACAAAGTAAAAAGTATACTGCAAAATAATTGGAAATAAACACACATGTATTAACTGTTTCAGGCTACATGCTTGGGGAAACACCCTGAAGGAAGCATTTGAGCAGTGCGGCATGGCTATGTTTGCGTACATGACAGAAATGCCTTACGTCCAGATTAAAGAGGTGCACACCATAGAAGCCAACGCAGATGACCTGATGGGCCTCCTGTACCATTTCCTTGATGAACTATTGTTTCTATTCTCCGCTGAACCGTTCCTAATTTGTAAGAAGTTAGTGATCACAGAGTTTAATCTGCAAGAGTTCAGGATAGTTTGTAAGTGTTACGGTGAAGAGTTCCAACTGGGCAAGCACCCACAGGGCACCGAAGTGAAGGCTATCACTTACTCAGCCATGCAGATCATAGATCAACCTAAGGATAATAAGTATGAAGTATTTGTTATTATTGATATTTGATAATTATATATTTGTTGAACATTTTCATGGTTTTCTATCAATGACTAATGCCTGTAATTATATTGAGCATAAATAAAAGTACAAGGTAAAATAGGGTAAAAATATTCAAATTTCGAAAAGGATAAAATAAAAAGTTTTAATTTGCTTTTAAAATTGTATGCTTTCTATACTGGGTGCATAGAATGTAGTAGAGGCAAAGATTTTAGATGCAGTACAAGATGCAGCAGAAACTAGAATTGAAATACTCAGGAAAAAAAGGTCTCTGTCACACACTGACCTAGTACAGGTGTATTTACGTTATGAGCTTCTTGACAAATAACATCTTCACTATCACTTCTGTGGGAGTGATTTCGTGAACTGTAATTGAAAAGGATTGGTCAAATCAAATAGGCGCATTTTATTTTGACGACGACATAAAGAGTGAAGAGTGAGCCGTGAGATGGTAGCAACTCTGCCGAAGTCTGTCAGAAAACAATTGACGCCGCGCGCCGCGTGTCTTTGAACGTGGCCTTAGGTTTAGCAACACTTGTCTAGTTTTAAATACCGCGATCGTCGACATAGGGCTACCCCCATTATCCTACAAAATAATGGTCCTCTGCCCTTACCAGTCAGTTGAGCAGATTTGAAAAGACAAACAGTTGTCTATTGTTTCTTTTCCACCACCTTACCTCTAAATTAATGCTGATTAATAAATGTCGTAGGTTTTTCGATAGTAAATAATAAATTGTAAGACCAATTTGGCGAAAACTAAAACTCATCATCAGCATCATGCATCATGGCATTTTAGAAAAATCAAGGAATCGAACCCGTTGATTTTGGAAAAAAAAACACACTCTGTATTATTACACCATTCGATAGTGTTGTTAATATGGATCAAATTCTGGGAAGTAATCATATACGGCAAAGTTAAGGAAAAACGTATTATTTAATAAAAAAAACTGATCAATTTTCAATGCAATGACGCCAAATGACTCATATATTCGAAACATATGGGCCTAGCCTACCACACGCACAAACTTCACCACAATTTTGTCTGCGGAAGCCAGTTTGTACTTAGGTGTTCTATTAGGCCAAGAGCCCGTGAACCCCAGACCTACGTTATTTTATAAAGGCTGAAAGTTTGTCAGCGGATGCTCCCAACACTGGTAAGAACGATGGACCATTTATGGAGTTTGGGTAATGGTGGCTTTGGGAGGTAAACGGTACTAAAGGTGCGTAAAATATAAGTTTACTTACGTCATAGTATAAAAGCTGATTTTTATATATAATACTCGGGTAATAAGTAGATGATGTTTCCTCATCAGCCAGACACTTATCATGGTGGCAACCCCTTGCCAGACACCCTTAATGTTCACGAAATTATAAGTTTACTTACGTTATAGTATAAAAGCTGATTTGCTTAAATAATACTTGGGTAATAATATGTAGATGATGTTTCCTCATTAGCCAGACACTTGATAGTTCCAACCCCTTGCCAGACAAACATTGTAAATAGCCCAGCAGTCAACTGATGTTCAAAACAAGGTATAGAGGGAAAGTCTTGGAACACAATTTTTGACTACGCAACTTTGTTTGGACTAGTTAGGAGGAGAACATATCGAAAATCCCCATCCCCAGCCCTTGAGCTAAGGGGGAGGGAGGGGTTCGTAGGTACCACTTTTTGGTTTTTCGCTTATATCTCGGAAAGTCGGAAACCATGGGTCCTGTGTCTGGCTGATGAGGAAACATCATCTACTTATTACCCGAGTATTATATATAAAAAATCAGCTTTTATACTATGACGTAAGTAAACTTATATTTTACGCATCTTTAGTACCGTTTACCTGCCAAAGCCACCATTACCCAAACTCCATGAATGGTCATCGTTCTTACCAGTGTTGGGAGCATCCGCTGACAAACTTTCAGCCTTTATAAAATAACGTAGGTCTGGGGTTCACGGGCTCTTGCTATGTTTGTACTATATGTTTGTACATAGAACACCGTGCGTGTGGTTGGTAAAACTGTATCTCGCGCAAACCCCTAGTTCGATTCCTAGCCAGGATTATTGATTTTTCTTAAATCCAATGATGTTGTTTTAGTTTTTGTTAAAATCAGCCTTGAGACTCGTTTTAATGTTTTTCGATATTCTTCATAGTTTCGGATAAAGCCACACACCCTGTTGAAAAATTCAACCTGTATATTCGTATGCATGTAGTAAAAAACGGTTATAACAATATTAGAAATAGACAATGCAATTTTATTTATATTATGTATACCTAGTTGTCACCGTATGTTTTCCCGCGATGTTTAATTTTCCGTAACACTTGCGTTTGGGAAATCTTATAGGAGAGTAGTTCGTTTTGAGGACCTATGTCGACTCTCACATTAGACCAAGTGTTATTGGAGTTTTTATCAGGAATTTGACAGGGTTAAGCAGGGACTGAACCGGAAATACCCACCCTAGTGGCTCCCTGCAAAGTAGTTCCACTGTGGGAAAGAGAGAGCTATACAAGTCTTCTAGCACCATCTCGTTCCCACACTGAAACCTCTCGTTTTAAGGTGATTGCGTCGATGTAGCCCGCGAAATTCAATTTTTAAATTTTTCAAATTTCATGTTAAAATCTCCGAAATTTAACTACGATGCACCTTTTCTATGTGAGAGCTGATGGAGCGAATTTTTTGATCATTTTTATATTTAAAATTATACTTGTTATTACCGCAATTCATATTTTGATAAAGTTACAACATGTCACTGGCCTGCAAATTGCAAAAAACGTAAAAAAATTTGAATTTCGCGGGCTGGTTGGAGCATCCCCCTTAAGACGTTTTGGTAGGCCACACACAGGGGGGGTATTACAACGTCTTAAAACCTGCAGGCTCGTTCCAGTGAGTGAACGAGATGGCGCTAGACGACTTGTATAGCTGTCACTTTCACTCGCCGGAACAAGCCTTACCCCCTTTGTTTACCCCCCTGATCTAGTTTATATTTAGTTGGCAAGATTCTACTTATACTTTGGCTTGTGGCAAGCCCTGCAAACCATTAGCCAGGCATGTGAAGGGCTCGTGTAAGCTGGGGCCCGGGGGGCAAACGTCACCTTTACTATAATTATGACCAATGCGACTTTAAAGTCGGGATTTGTTTCTGCCTTATGGCAATAGCATAGGCTCGCCCTCTACTAAATGAGGCATATAAAAACAAACCCGGCAATCTCCACAATCTATCAAAAGTTAACTGTGAATGCAGGATTTTTTATCTGTGATTTACAATCATAATAAAAACTCCTTAGCACAGCAAAGTCCCTGAACAAGCCGGTTTCCGAAAAGACCATAGACCACATTCATACGCTGCGACAAGTTATACAGAAGACCGAAGAGTATAACTTGCCATTATGCTTAGCGTTTGTGGACTATGAGAGAGCCTTCGATTCGGTGGAAACATGGGTGGTACTTGAGTCACTCCAGCGATGCCGTATTGACTATCGGTATATCGAGGTGTTGAAGTGTTTGTTTATACACACATCAAAAGTGTCTAGGGATCAAGCATTTTTATGCGGATTTCTTGAGATTGAGATGTGGCTTTGTAATAAATTTATGATTTTATAAATTTATATGGATCCTTTTTGGTGCATTTCATAATTTGAATCAGGAACTGTAAATCAAATTCGAGTAAAAGATGAAAATCAGCTGTCAATATTTTCCCTATAAAAACATACAACGCATTGAAGACATTATTAGTGCTACTGTTTCCCTACTACTGATTAAAACCAACGTTATTATGGAGCGGCGACGTCATTTAAGCAGGGAAGAAATGCTCAGAGCCGTGGGAATGATAGAAGCTGGTTCCCGGCAACGTACTGTGGCTTTAGCTCTGAATACAAGTCAGAGTGTTATCAGTCGACTTTGGACACGTTACCGAAGCACTGGTACCGTGGCTGAGCGCCATGGAGGACGGTATCGCTGCACCACACGGAGACAAGACCGATACATTCAAATCTTAACTCGAAGAGCTCCAACAATAACCGCTATGATGTTAGCCGTGAGGCTTCATCACTCTTCAGGGAACTTAATTAGCGACCAAACAGTCAGAAACCGCTTGCATGAAGTGAACCTTCATTCCCGAAGACCGCTACGGGTACCACCTATAGCAATGCACAATCGTAGGATTCGATATCAATGGGCTCTTGAACACAGAAATTGGGCAGAAGAACAATGGCGTTTCGTGTGCTTTTCTGATGAGTCTCGTTTTGGTATGAGACCGGATACAAGACGTATACGACACTGGAGAACCCCTGGACGCCAACAGCGATTAAAATCCTGCCAGGAAGTCCATCCTTATAGTGGTGGAACCATCATGGTATGGGCGGGTATTTGGATCGGCGGAAGAACTGAGTTGATTTGGATCAGAGGCAACCTCAACGCTCAAATTTATGCTGAGACGATTGTATCAGACGTCATCGTTCCTCTACAAGTGCAAATCGGTCCCTTATTTCAGTTAATGCATGATAATGCACGACCGCACACCGCAAGAGTTGTAAGACAGACTCTCGCCGCAGCTAACATCAATGTCCTGCCCTGGCCTGCTCAGTCGCCAGACTTGAACCCGATTGAGCATGCATGGGATATGCTACAGAGAAGAGCTCTGCCGAATATGGAGGGTATCCAGTCGCAAGAAGACCTTTTTTTGTTGTTGCAACGAACATGGGCGGCCATTCCACAGCGTGATTTGGAAGAACTCATTTTGAGTATGCCAAACCGATGTTCTTGTGTTGTTAGTGTTCGCGGTAGAAACACGGATTATTAATTGTTTAAGTTACCCAATAAAATTTTAAAGAAAACTGTTATTTCAGTCTTTTTTTCGAACTTTAATGTTAGTGGTTCAAATGTCAAAAATCCCTTTATTAGGAAAATGGCAAATTTCTTTATGAATGCAAAGGTGACTTGGTTTATCGTTACTGTGACAAACGATAACACTTTATTTGATGAATCCTTAAAGAACATTTTAATTAATATCAATCAGGAGAAAAGTTATTGCAAAAATACACACATCAAAAGTGTCTAGGGATCAACATATATTTTTGCAATAACTTTTCTCCTGATTGATATTAATTAAAATGTTCTTTAAGGATTCATCAAATAAAGTGTTATCGTTTGTCACAGTAACGATAAACCAAGTCACCTTTGCATTCATAAAGAAATTTGCCATTTTCCTAATAAAGGGATTTTTGACATTTGAACCACTAACATTAAAGTTCAAAAAAAAGACTGAAATAACAGTTTTCTTTAAAATTTTATCGGGTAACTTAAACAATTAATAATCCGTGTTTCTACCGCGAACACTAACAACACAAGAACATCGGTTTGGCATACTCAAAATGAGTTCTTCCAAATCACGCTGTGGAATGGCCGCCCATGTTCGTTGCAACAACAAAAAAAGGTCTTCTTGCGACTGGATACCCTCCATATTCGGCAGAGCTCTTCTCTGTAGCATATCCCATGCATGCTCAATCGGGTTCAAGTCTGGCGACTGAGCAGGCCAGGGCAGGACATTGATGTTAGCTGCGGCGAGAGTCTGTCTTACAACTCTTGCGGTGTGCGGTCGTGCATTATCATGCATTCACTGAAATAAGGGACCGATTTGCACTTGTAGAGGAACGATGACGTCTGATACAATCGTCTCAGCATAAATTTGAGCGTTGAGGTTGCCTCTGATCCAAATCAACTCAGTTCTTCCGCCGATCCAAATACCCGCCCATACCATGATGGTTCCACCACTATAAGGATGGACTTCCTGGCAGGATTTTAATCGCTGTTGGCGTCCAGGGGTTCTCCAGTGTCGTATACGTCTTGTATCCGGTCTCATACCAAAACGAGACTCATCAGAAAAGCACACGAAACGCCATTGTTCTTCTGCCCAATTTCTGTGTTCAAGAGCCCATTGATATCGAATCCTACGATTGTGCATTGCTATAGGTGGTACCCGTAGCGGTCTTCGGGAATGAAGGTTCACTTCATGCAAGCGGTTTCTGACTGTTTGGTCGCTAATTAAGTTCCCTGAAGAATGATGAAGCCTCACGGCTAACATCATGGCGGTTATTGTTGGAGCTCTTCGAGTTAAGATTTGAATGTATCGGTCTTGTCTCCGTGTGGTGCAGCGATACCGTCCTCCATGGCGCTCAGCCACGGTACCAGTGCTTCGGTAACGTGTCCAAAGTCGACTGATAACACTCTGACTTGTATTCAGAGCTAAAGCCACAGTACGTTGCCGGGAACCAGCTTCTATCATTCCCACGGCTCTGAGCATTTCTTCCCTGCTTAAATGACGTCGCCGCTCCATAATAACGTTGGTTTTAATCAGTAGTAGGGAAACAGTAGCACTAATAATGTCTTCAATGCGTTGTATGTTTTTATAGGGAAAATATTGACAGCTGATTTTCATCTTTTACTCGAATTTGATTTACAGTTCCTGATTCAAATTATGAAATGCACCAAAAAGGATCCATATAAATTTATAAAATCATAAATTTATTACAAAGCCACATCTCAATCTCAAGAAATCCGCATAAAAATGCTTGATCCCTAGACACTTTTGATGTGTGTATATGTTGATCCCTAGACACTTTTGATGTGTGTATATAATAACGCCACCATGTCGGCCCGATTACCTGCAGGAGCAGAGCACGAAGGCGATTTCATTGAGAAGAGGCGTAATTTTTGAAGTCAATACACGTAAATGACTACCTACTATTCAGAAAATAAAACTAAATTGTGTTTTCAGACTATTGTTTTACTTATTTATTATATTAGTTATTTATTTATTTTGTACTTATTAGGTATACTTACCTACTCAGTCTTTTATAAAAAACTATTGTCTGACAATACGTACCTTAAGCCAATCAAAAAGTACAAAACAACAATAATTTATTAGTCCTACTACTTTAAATTAATATTAAAAACTAGTGGCCAGTCCCGGCTTCGCACATGGCAAATAAAAAAACGTTTACCGTAAGCAAGATGCGCACTGCTGTAGCTGAAGTTGCTTAGTGCACTCATAACACGTACTTTATGGTCTTGTTTTGTTCCCCACAATGTCCACACGTATCAGTACTCTCCCGGTAAGTCCTTGCAGCGTGTCCGTACTGGTGACATTTGAAGCACCCAGGCACCCAGGTCACAAGTGTAAAGTCCCTCACTGGGCAAGATGTCCAATTAATGTACACTCGATTTTGGTAGGGTCTTTCTTATGCTTGCATTAACTTCAAGAATAAAGTAGCAAGTCGGTGCCTCTTTTTACCGGACTTATGACTTATTAAATTTAAGGAGGCCAGACTCGTACTGACTAAAATCCACGGTGTCCTTCAATAGCCCTTTATGTTCCGGGGTCACGGTAATGAGATAAATCCCACGACCCCGGCAGGCTTTAGCCCTCTAGAGGGGAGCCTCGTCATTATGCTGACGCTCTTTGAGGCGCGCGTGGAACAACGCGCCGTCGACCCGGGCATGGTCCATGGTCGGACACTCAGCGAGTCGCCCTTTACTCGCCTCCCGCATGCCCGGGCCTACGGTGACCGAAGATCGTCTTGCGACGTCCGTCGCCGTGGGCGTCTACCACTGTAGCTGGGGTGGAGAGAGGACGCTTTCCTCTCCCTCACGCGGCCCGCCTCTTCTTCGCAAGAATGACTGCCTCGCAGAAGGAGGCGACCGCTTCCCACTCCGTCTCGCTCCGCAGCATGGCCGCGACCAATGCCGGGCGAAAGAGGTCTCCGCCTATCGCCGCCGTGAGGACACGTCGGTGCTCTGCCCAAGCGGGGCAAGTCTTGCACCGTATGCTCTACTGTGTCCTCCGGGCGATCTTCGCAATGGTGACACCCAGGCGTTTCCTCCTTTCTCATCAGACACAGGTCCTGAAACTTCCGTGTCCGGTGAGCCGTGACGCCTATCCAGCCACTCCTCAAAGAGGGGTCTTACCGCTTCTGACAGTCCCTCCTCTCTTGCTCGGGGTGGGAGGACTCATTTGATGATTTTAACACGATAAAAAAACAGAGCTGAGGTTTTTTGGGCGTAGATAACTATTCTTAGGTCTTAACCATGTCAGCGAACGAAACTTGTTGATGTTTTGACGCAGTTTTTTTGAATACTAGTTTGAATGTTTTTCTGGAATGTTTCCATGACAGTCCGTGATGTTATGTTTTTCGGTCACTGATAACGCAGAACTTCGAAGTTCTTTGGCTTTGAGCTTCAAGTCCTGGCAGTACACTGCCATTTGTGAAACGCCATATCCTACCTTACGCGACAGCTGAGTTGATCCTCAGTTTTGGTTCCGACTTCAGATTCCCGTCTTGCGAGATCTGCAACCATTTGCTTATATCACTTGTTTCCACAGCTTCAAGTCTTCCTTCTACCGCATGGTAAGGTGTTTGCGATGTGCTCGACCTCGAAGGGCTGCTGGGAGGCGGGACTATTTTCAATATTTGACATTTTTCCATAGTTTTTAGATGTTACTCATAATTATGTAATATTAGGTACTTGTTATTCATAAAAGTAAATCACAAACTAAGCGGAAATAACGACTTGGTTTCTAGGTCATAATTATGGTTATTCGAATATAATTGTAACGCCATTTAATTTATATTATAATTTTGCTTATACACACGTCCGCTCTAGTTGAGTGCTAGAGTATGTATATGATACGGCTAATATACCCGAAGTGCGGTTACACCTAGGTTTAACCGGCTTAACCTAGGTGTAACCGACCATACACGCGGTTAAACCTAGGTGTATCCTTCCTTCACAGGAGCAAGTCGACGGTCCCGAGGTTAGACCTAGTTCTAAGTTGGCCTTGTTTTGTTCTGTCTCCTGCTTGCATGGAGGGAAGTGGAAACATATTTTTCCTACTCCTCCAGTATTCTTTTCTGATTAAATTCGTTGCAGGACTTGCAGGATCCAAGACAGGTAAATTCATTCTCCGAGACACGTCGAGCTTCATTGTCTCAGCGCTTTTCTGGTGGTTGCCACTGTTGATTCTGGCTCTCAAGAGTTGCAGTGGCTTGGGAATAGTGTGGTGGGTTTGTCCCAATTTAAAAAAAAGACCTAGTTCTAACCGGCTAAACCTAGTTCTAACCGGCTAAACCTAGTTCTAACCAAAGATAAGTAGGATACACCTAGCTAGGTTAAACCTAGGTGTAACCGCACTTCGGCCTTTAACCGTAACATATAACACATTATAAGCAAAGTATAGTGCCTATAACATATTGATGTTGAGAAAATAAAGATTTATTGTTTAACTATTGTTGGGAAAATAAAGTTTACGTGGAACGACTGCCTATCCCATACCATGAATGAGTTGTCATTACGATACTCGATCATCGATATCGACCGCGTTAGGCGCTCTCATTGGCCCGCTCCAATAGGTAGCGAGTTAGCTGTTAGGGTGCGTCCACATCTGGCGAATGCGCCGCGAATGCGCAGCTCGCACGCGGTTTGCGAGCGGACGCACCCTAAGGGTGCGTTGACATCTGGCGAATGCGCCGCAAATGCGCAGCTCGCGCACCGTTTGCGAGCTGCACGCGTGCAGATCGCGCTCCGCGCGCGCGCCTTTTGGCGTACCAAACCATTGCTGTTACTGCGCGCGTGCAGCTCGCGCGCCGCTCGCAAACCGCGTACGAGCTGCGCATTCGCGGCGCATTCGCCAGATGTGGACGCACCCTTAGAATTCCGTTTGTCGAGCTCACGTAAAGAGTAAGTATTACCTATGGATTACCCAGAAGTGACAGTCGGGATCAACAGCAAATATACATCGCAAAATATGGAGGAAAATCTCGTTTTTAAATAATAAATGACCATTTATAGGTACGTACAGTCGTACATACGTACTGAGTTTCTTCGATCGTCCATCCACAGACCGACCAAGACATACGCGACTTTACTTTGAAGATGTAACGAAACTGCTTTATTACTCCGATTCATCTAAAAAATATTTTTAAAAGTGCGCCAATTCTGTAACACCGTCACTGTTCTGCCTACAATGCCAAGTTTTTGCCAACACATATAGTTACCTGCTGAGTACCGGTAGTTATTGCACTATACAAAACAGATTTTCAAAAAGTCGTCGGTACCATTTAAAGTTTTTTTTTTTTTAAATGGGTTGAAATTCATACTACAATCAATTGAAAATTACTTCATAAAATTTGCGAAAAACGATGTGTAGGCCTATAAAATTTGAGGGTTGCCCTCGATTTCTCCAGGATCCAATCATCAGATCCTGACATGGTGACAATGGAATAGGGCATGCAACCGGGAAATCCCGGTACCGAAAACACCGGGAAATCCCGGGAATTTTTAAAGCAATCCTGTACCGGTTCTTCGTCCCGTAGTCCCGGTACTTTCGATACTTTCGGTATCATTATTTTCCTTCTTTTTTTCAATATAAAGTTACAAATCATATCCAATAAACTATTATTTTACAATACTGTTGATATAAAACATATTATTTGAAAATAATGAGAATTTCATAAACAAAAACTAATCAGCAATGTAAGTAAGGGGTCAGTTATGATGATGATTATGATTCATTTATTGCATTACTTACTTTCATTTTGAAGAGAATAACTTTAATCATGCTTAGATTTTGTGTATTTTATAATTATTTGGTTTATTAATCTATAAAAAGCTTTTACAATTTTTTTATGATACTACCTTTATTTTAAAGAAAATAGCGTTTGTTACATTCTTTTCTTGAGTTTTATATTTTTTTCATCTCGAAAAAGCATTATACTATATAGTTTTGTTTTGCTACAGTTTGTTTAATGATATTTATTTATAGTAGAAGGAAAAAAGTGATCAAGTATGTGATGTTAAAGACTTATTCTATAGAGGAAAGAAGAAAGCAATTACGTGACAAAGATAGGCTTATTTCTAATTAAAAAAATAGTAGGAATTTCCAATATTCAAAATATAGTTCTGATATATTTTAATTATTATATTTGAAAGTTATTTTTATATCAATATAAAAAAATACATGTGGCACTCGGAGATTGCGAGAAGCTACCTTTTTTTCCACTTCACTCGGAAAGATTCTATTCATTCGCGCGTTTTGCGCGCTAGAGCGCAAAGATTTGTTCAAAATTCGGACAAAATATCTTGTAGTCAATTATTTTCTTCACTGGCAGGCGAAGCGCAGAGCAGTCCCCACTGTATTTCCTCGCTTAGTGAGGTGAAAAGTTGTGTGTTGCATTCGGAAGCAAAGTTTTTCTGCATCTCGTACCTTTGAAAAGTTCGCCACGCTCAGTTTTCAATCCTACTTGAATTGCAAACTGAGCGTAGTGAAATTTTCGCGCCAAATATCAACTTTGCAGCCTTGCATAACAAATAACTATTTTATTTTAAAAGAAAATTAAAATGTTTGGGATGCACTTTGTGAAAACTCCTTTTGTAGCTAGCCGTTTAGAATCAGTAAGATAAAGTTAATTGTTTTTATGACGGGTATTTTTATGATTACCGAAGTCTCCCGAACTGCAACGACGTTAGACGCTGCGTGGTGTCGGGTATTTTCGTTAGGTTTTTGTTGGGAATGTCTTGATTTGGTCGCCACGCCGCGCCGCGATCAGAGCCTGCAATAAAAGCTATATGCAATAGCTTAAAAAAGCATTTAAATTCGGTTCCTTGAGATTATTTTCTGATGATTATTGTCAATTATAGATTTACGAATAAAACAAAGTTTTATGAACTACTCCATCCCACCCACATTTAGATAATTTTATGTAGTGTGCACGCACTCGTGCCTTTCATACGATAAGTTAATAGCGACATTTGTACGTGAGTACCGGAAGTACCGAATTTCCCGGGAAATCCCGGTTCCATGTCCCAGTACCGAAACTTCGGTACCGGGCTTTAAAAAAAACCGGTTCTGCAACCCCTACAATGGAACCACTCCTGAAGTAACTCCATTCAAACAAAAAAATAATTTTGAAAATCGGTCCACAATTGGCGGAGTAATCGCGTAACAAACACACATAAAAAAAACATACCATCGAATTGATGGTTCACCCTTGTTTGGTAGAACAACTTTTGATATAATTTTACTAACTCGAACGTCTCGAACAACGTTTGAGAAAATAATCAGTTTGTATAATATCGGTTAACTTAATTTTCATTTCATCGAATATTTATTTGCGATAACAACATTTGCGCTATTGATCAAAAGGTATAATGTTCATTTGATGTAATGTTCAGTTGGAGTTGGTATAACATTTAGTTTATCGAATATTCGATTAGTGTAATGAAATGCAGAAAAGAAAACATTGTAAATATTTTTTCCGTCGGTCTACCTTGGTAGGTGGTAATCAGTAATTTAACAAAGGATGCAAGAGCGAGCGAAGCGAGCTCGGGACTTGGAGCACCCCGACTCGGACAGGTTAGGTTCGGAGATGGCGGGGTCTGAAAGACCCGCCATCCCCTTCGTGTTAGGTTACTTTAAACCTTGCAAACAGAAATAGGAGCCCCGCAAAGCGGGGCTCCGTCGAGCTACCTTGTACCTTGGTACCTTGGTTGCCGATTACTATCTACCAAGGTAGCTCGACGGAGCCCCGCTTCGCGGGGCTCCTATTTCTGTTTGCAAGGTTAAAAGTAACCTAACACGAAGGCAACCCTTCGAACCTAACCTGTCCGAGTCGGGGTGCCCCAAGTCCCGAGCTCGCTTCGCTCGCTCTTGCATCCTTAGTAAAATTGCTGATACCACCTGCTACCAAGGTATCTCGACGGGGTTCACCCTTGTTTGGTAGAACAACATTTCGTCGAAAATCACTCCAGCTAATTTTGGTTACACTATAGCCGTTTCGTAGAATTATTCATTGCACCGAATAATTAATTGGTAAATTTTTATTTAGCATATTTATTTCTTTGAAATAATTTCATTTGACCGAATTTTCAAATGCACTAATTTTATTTTAACTAATGTTCCACTAGACTAATAATGATTTAGTCGAAATATCGTGCCGAATATTCAGTTAATTAATAATTCGTTTCCTTTCATTGTCTATTAAAAAATCGGGCTCCGTCGAGATACCTTGGTAGGTGGTATCAGCAATTTTTCTAAGGATGCAAGAGCGAGCGAAGCGAGCTCGGGACTTGGGGCACCCCAACTCGGACAGGTTAGGTTCGAAGGGGGTGGCGGGGTCTGAAAGACCCCGCCATCCCCTTCGTGTTAGGTTACTTTAAACCTTGCAAACAGAAATAGGAGCCCCGCGAAGCGGGGCTCCGTCGAGCTACCTTGGTAGCTACCTTGGTACCTTGGTTGCCGATTACTATCTACCCTTCGAACCTAACCTGTCCGAGTCGGGGTGCCCCAAGTCCCGAGCTCGCTTCGCTCGCTCTTGCATCCTTAGTTAAATTACTGATTACCACCTACCAAGGTAGATCGACGGAAAAAATATTTAAAATGTTTTCTTTTCTGCATTTCATTACACTAATCGAATATTCGATAAACTAAATGTTATATACCAACTGAACATTACATTAAATGAACATCAAGATCAATAGCGCAAATGTTGTTATCGCAAATAACGCTTTTAACGATTTTTTCATTGATCAGGTTCAGTGTGATGGTACCAAAAATCATGGTCTCAATTCAACCATACCTAGCAGATGTTCTGCTATGTTTATGGCCCCAGTAACCCCACAGCAAATCCATAATATTATATTAAATTT
Organism: Agrotis clavis; assembly: GCA_954870645.1. Lineage (NCBI taxonomy): Eukaryota > Metazoa > Arthropoda > Insecta > Lepidoptera > Noctuidae > Agrotis > Agrotis clavis. The sequence continues at coordinate 3,356,110 of OX940919.1, read as the reverse complement.
AAAAAATACTACTAGTACTGGGTACGACGACATTTGCACAAAAGTATTAAAAAATATTTCTTCTCATATCGCACCTATCCTGAGCCATTTAATAAATATGTGTATTACAAGTGGTATATTTCCTGATGAGCTAAAGACAACTGTCATCAAACCACTTTTTATAAAAGGCGATACTGATAATATGTCTTGCTATAGACCAATAGCATTGGTGCCAGTAATGTCTAAAATTTTTGAAAAAGTCTTGTACAATTGTCTTAATGAATACTTTGAGAAGAATGAGATTTTTACTGAAAAACAAAAAGGTTTTAGAAAAAACAAGACCATTGACATGGCCATATACATATGATCTACTCGAAATAATTACATCTAGGGTCGACAAAAGACTGCCAACACTAGCTCTATTCATGGACATGACAAAGGCTTTTGATCACGTGGATCATAAAATTTTACTACGAAAGTTATACTCTTACGGCAATTACGGCATAAGGGGTAACATTTATAACTTAATTGAATCTTACCTTCAGAACAGACGACAATATACAGTTATTAATAGAATATGCACTAAAACAAAAATTGACATGAAATATGAATCTGACATTAGAATATTAACATGTGGAGTTCCCCAAGGGAGTGTTCTTGGGCCTCTGCTGTTTCTTATATACATAAATGATTTGCCGACAGCTACGCTTTACCCCATGACAATGTTTGCGGATGACAGTACAATTATTTTTAACAGTGACAATGTAAATACACTTGAATTTGACATTAATAATAATATACAATCAGTAATCAATTGGCTAAAATGTAATAATTTGCAAATTAATTTAAATAAAACTTTAATAATGAAATTTAGACAAAGGACAAATGACAAATTAAATTTAAATATCAATTATAATAATGTGCCTATCAAGGAAACAAAATCAACGAAATTTCTTGGGATACATATAGAAAATACGTTGTCTTGGAGTATACAGATTGAAAATGTATGTAATAAACTGAACCAATATTCATATGTTTTGAAAAAGTTACGAAATACTGTTAATAAATCGACACTACTTACTGCATATCACGGTCTAGTCGCATCATGCTTAAGATACGGAATCATGTTTTGGGGTAACGGGACTGGAAAAGAAACTGCATTTATTGCACAGAAACGGTGTGTTCGTGCTATGTGCAATCTTCATAAAACTGACAGTTGTGCTCCTTATTTTAAAGACTTAAAGATATTGACCCTACCATGTATGTACATTTATGAAAGTGTTCTCTTTGTTCGACGCAACCTGTCAAAATATTCCCGGGTCAGCAGCCTACGTAGAGCTGATAAGTTAAACTTGATTCCAAGTAAAACTGCATTGTTTCAGAAAAGCATCTTCACTATGGGTCCTAAATTATATAACAAACTTCTGAAATGTATAAAGGCAGCAGCAACTACATATTTATTTAAAAAAATGTTATTTAAATTATTAATAGATAAGGCATATTATTCTACTGAGGAATTTTTGAATGATAAGATGCTGTGATATAGGTTGATGAATTTTATAACTGACATTGCCATAAAGTTGTCTCATTGTGTTCATTCTATGACATTGTAACTAGATTGTTATTATGAATAATGTGTTTTCAAGTTTTTAAAATTGACATATCCATCGTTTTATTTGTATTTAATTTGTTTTTGACATTCCGATTGACTCTTTTCCTATTATTAATTTAATTATATTTTTGATATGTTATTTTAATAGAATTAATGACTTAAACATTTGTACACCATTAAATGGTAAGCATAGTGATCATTGATACTGCATTGACTGTAACATCTATTATATAGGTACCTATGTTCACAAATAAATAAATTGAATTGAAATTGAATTGAATTGAATAAATATTCGATGAAATGAAAATTAAGTTAACCGATATTATACAAACTGATTATTTTCTCAAACGTTGTTCGAATTAGTAAAATTATATCAAAAGTTGTTCTACCAAACAAGGGTGAACCGAATATTCGGCCCGATATTTCGACTAAATCATTTATATTAGTCTAGTGGAACATTAGTTTAAATAAAATTAGTGCATTTGAAAATTCGGTCAAATGAAATTATTACAAAGAAATAAATATGCTAAATAAAAATTTACCAATTAATTATTCGGTGCAATGAATAATACTACGAAACGGCTATAGTGTAACCAAAATTAGCCGGAGTGATTTTCGATGAAATGTTGTTCTACCAAACAAGGGTGAACCGAATTGATAACCTCCTTCTTTTTGAAGTCGGTTAAAAATACCACCCCATGCAGTTCAGTTCCATCCCGGACTATCCTATACAAATAAGTAAACTTAGAAGTCAACTCTCGCGACGTAAGAATAGATTAGATGCTAACCTTACCAGTTCCAGATTAACTCATTAGCAAATTAAGCAATTGCTTAAGGAATCACGTCTCATCGGGCACCATAAATGGACCGAAATATTTGCTAGGGGCTGTGGATTTTAGGGTATAAACCCCCTCAAAGTCACTGACACCTAAAAATAATCTAAGCCAATCTGAGGCATATTGCTCAAATTTTCTAGGTCGCTTCGCTCGCTATCGCACCATGACTTTAATCTGTTTTAATCTTTTTTGTATGCAGAAACAAAAATAAGTAACATAATTAATGCATACGAAATGTAAAAAGAACATTCGAGCTCCCTACGCTCGCTCTTGCATTTCCTTGGTTCTCAAAAGGTTTCTGCAGTAAGTACTAATTTAGGTACTTACCAAAACACCTTTCCCTTTAAGAATGCTCGAAAAAAAATGTATCTTACCCGGGGAAATGCTAGTTTTCGAGTTGCCACAAATAAAAGCTAGCTTTTCTTCATTTACGTTTGGCTTATCCATCTGTATTTTTTTTTAGTAAAGGTAGAAAACTAGTTTACCAGACCAGTGGTTAGGGGCCCCACTTTTTTATCGTGGTATAAAATCATCAAATGCACGGCAGCTGGGTCGCGTGAGGTGGACGCTATCCTCTCCATCACGCGTCCCGCCTCCTCTTTCGCTAGCATGACTGGTTCGCAGAAGGAGGTGTCTGCTTTCCATTTCGTCAATGCTGCCGAGCGCAAGAGGTCACCGCCTATCGCCTCCGTGAAGACTTGACGATGCTTTGCCCAAGCTGGGCAGTCCTGAAACGTATGCTCCACCGTGTCCTCGGGGCGATCCTTGCAATGGTGACAAATAGGCTTTTCTTCCTTCCCAATCAGACATAGGAACGTAACTATAGGGTGGCAGGGCTGGTGAAATGCCACGGGCCCCCAACCCAAGGGGGCCCCGGCCCAAAAGGCCGCTAGCTCAGAAATATAGCTGCTGTGAATCGTTGAGGAGTTCCCTCGACTGTCTCTCTGCTCCATCATCAGATCTACTCAAGACCTTTATTAAATTGTAGTGCTTTAAAATTCTTAATGGACAAAAACTTACAAACGCACTAGTCGTCTCTACGATTTTTGAGTATTTTTTTTAGTTCCTCTCGATTTCTTTGTTCTTCCATGATCAAACCTTGATTATCTTATAGTGTAGGTATGTCATAAGAGTATCATCAAAATCGATTCATAAACGAAGAAGTTATGCGTGAACAAGACGACGTACGTCACGGTTAGCGCAGTGGCTGAGCGATAGCGGACTGCTGCACTGCGTGTCGCGGGATCGATTCCCGCACGCAAATATTTGTATTTTCTACAAGTAGTTGCTCCGGGTCTGGGCGTTTGTGTATGTGAGTTTATATGTTTGTAAACGCACCCACAATACAGTAAAATTCACAAGGGCGAAGCAAAGTTTTTAAAAAAATAACAAAAAAGTCATAGGTATAATACGGTCGAATTGAGTGACTTCCTTTTTTAAAACTCGGTTTAAAATCAAATTACGACGCTGATGTAACGATTTTTACTTATAGGGCCTCACAAAAAAAAAAAATGCCACTGGCCCCAGATAGTATAGTTACGCCACTGCATAGGAACCTCTAGAAACTCCCGTGTCCGGTGAGGACCTGTGTCAAGCGGAAGATGAGAACGCCGTGACGCCTCTCCAGCCACTCCTCAAAGAGGTCTTACCGCCGCGATGGCAGCGTACCCGATGTATGTATGTAAGGTACCTACAGTATACAGTCGTCGTTTAGTAGGAGAGAAGAAAGTGGTAGGCCTATATTTTTTCACCCTTTTTATTTGCGGTGCTTAAGAGCCCCCCCCCCCCCCATAGAAAAATGTTTTATAAAGTTCTTGTCGAACTGATGTAAGTAATTAATAGTAATCAGTTTATTATGGAATAACATTTAGGTAATTAAAGTCTGTAGGTAATCGAAATCAGATACCCCGACATTATTTTATTTGATAAAAAGGAACGCAAACAAGACTGTACAAACCACAAACTAAACTTTAACCGTTTCTTTCCTCTTCATTTTTGAATAAATCCGTCTGAATATTATTTAAAGTAAAGTTTTTAAAAACGTTATCATTATAAAATGCTTACATGCAATTACATGACTAGAAGCCAAAAAGTAAAAATATTTCCTTTTGTTATTATTATCACGCTTTAACGTATTTCTGAACGATTCTTGTCTATGATAGAGACGTAACTTTCACAATATGTATAGTCATTTCCGCTTTGTTCGCGGTTTCACAGATATCCGTATCCTACAAAAACGATGCATGAATAACTTTTTTAATTCTATCTATCCAGATACATTTATTTATGAACTATATCAGGAAATAAAATTTGCGCTGTTATTTTAAGCAAAAAAAACATATGCTCAAATCGCTTCAGATAATTCTTGCTTTTTTTCATAAACATTCAATTTGATACTGAACTGCGGAAATCTTTTATTTATGTAATAAACGCATAATGTTTTATTTATTTTATGTTATAGCTCATCTGTCTATTGTCTAATAATCAAGAGGTTTCATTATACAATCATCCCAATATATTTTTTAAGAAGTTAAAACAATTTTTCGGGAACACATTTTCCAAACGTCGTTGGTTTGATTCTAATGAACTTATGTGGTGACGACATTTACAAAAATAATGTGTAAGTTATCCTCCATGCCATTAAGTGCGTTATTAAAAATAATGTAACCACGAAAGGACGGTGGTAGGACTGGTAGGGTTTTTCATTCTGTACTGTACAAATAATTTTCTACAAACTTACTGGACATAATCTACAGAATTTATGACAGAAATATTGTTTCTTCAACCTTTTTTTTTCTTATAATCTTTAGTATAAAATTCTGGATAGTACCTACAATATATTTTATAATCGTAGAGCAATTATATTATAATATCATTGTGGTAGAGTAGATCGCACTTCTGAAATAGAATAACTAATAAGTCATTCTAGCGAAACGTAAGGAAAAATTAAATCAGAAAGATACCTAGAGTAGCAACAATTCATATATCTGTGGATAAATATTTAGAAAATTAAGAAAAGAAACAAATAAACAACAATATAATGTTTAAAATAAAATTACAAAAGTCGTGCCACTACGAAATACCAACAAACGGCTATGAAGACGCATCGCCTCTCTAAACCGGTCGAACAATGGAAATTCAAAAATTCGTTATATTTTTTATGGCTTCTTCAACGAGGGGAGGAATTTGGATCGCGAAGCGGGGCGTCCGCTAGGGGTTGCTCGCTCGGTCGCTTCGCGCCTGCGCACGTAGTTCGCGCCACTGCTACGTCGCTTGCAACTACTTGCAAGCCAGATGTTCTGAAAAGCTTCCTGTCGCCGTTCCAATGCTCCGCATTTTTATCTAATAAGTTATTGTAAAATGTGGACTAGGACCTTTTTATTATTTTCTTTTATGAGTGAAGTAATCAGTGAATAAATATCATGTGTATTGGATAAACTGTGTGTAGTAACTTAAAATTATCGAGCGTCTCGATGTCCACGAGTTCACTCGGGACCAACAAAGCGGCGGACATTTTATTTTGAGTACTCGATAATGTAGCGTTCGCGTCGAAAACATTAATGTCGTTTTATGGTTATAAATTCGGATATCGTTCGCTTACACCTTTTGTAAGTATTGTTATTTCATAGTGGGTATTTTGTGCGTAATCCTTGAATGTGTACACTTAGGTTTAGAAGCGGTTATACCCAGGTATCACCGCTAGGTTGTCGATATTTTGGGGAAAATGTCGTTGAAAAAAGTGACGTAAGCAAAACTGGACAGCTGGAATTATCGTCTTGGATCTTTGGTATTACATACAATCTAATAAACTTGCTATCGACCCACTCCGCTTCGGAGGCTTCTCGTTCGTGATTTCCGCGCGCGCGGCGCCCCTAACCTCTTCACTAATTGAATTGTGATAAATATGATGCGTTACTGTAGGAAAACTGAATGTTCAATGGTTCTAACATGTTATTTGTGTTGTTTAACAGCGATGCCGAGAGGGGTGAAGCGAGGGCCGGCGGAGGGCGAGGCCGAGGTGGTGGTACGCGCTGCTGCGTCTCCTTCACATACCACGCTATTGGACGACAGCCCTAGCCAGCCCATCAGCTATCACCTGCTCGACCACGGCTATGGCGCCACGCCACAGCATCAGATACGGCGCGAGGCGCCTACGGCACCGCCGAAGACGTCTGAAGTAAGACCCTTATTCAATTTATTTGATGCATCAAAGACTAAGAAATCAAGTATACTAGTTGAATGATGACATTAAACAGTCACAGGTTTAAATGAATGTACTTCCAGATAGTTAAATTCATCAGGTTTACTTTGATTGTTAAAAGTATAGGTACAATTTCAAAATAGCAGGTTCACAAATGTCCCGTAGCACCAAAACGGCCTATACAGTGGAATGATAGTCCATGTGTAAGCTATACCGTTTATGGGACATTCCATGTCCTATAAACTCAATCCATGAAGATTTTTTTAGGAAAACATTTAGCTTGATAATAATGTTGCTTTTTATGATTTGGCAATCGGGAGGATGATATATAAGAAATAATATTATAATGTCATTATTAATTTCATCTCTTTGTACTATGAAAATTGTACATTTTGGGATAAATAACATGTGGCTATTTCTGGTTAAACTGTTCAGTCAAATCAAGCTTAGTAACAGGTTCCTCACTTATATACTTTTTACTGGTCTAAATTGCAATTGGTATCTATAATTCATTTTAAATAATCCAGTTCCAATTACAAAAAGTCATCATCATTGTCAATTTTATGCAAATTGTACATTGGACTGAGTATTACATCATTGGGAGTTCCTGTATGAGATTTGAAAGATATTTGTCACTGTAACAAGTTATGGCAAGTTCATTTTGTCAATTAATAAATGAAGGTACATTTTGTAATGATAATATGAATGAAATTGTCTGGTGATTGAGTTGGATAGATCTTTTAATCATAAACACATTATTTTGTTGACATATTATTATTTACTCAGTGATTCTTCCACCGCAACATTTTTATACAAATCTCAAACATGTTTTTATTTGCTTTGGGATTCTATAACAGTTATTGCTGACATCTCATGGGTTCCTACAGCAGAAAATTTGGTTATGATCTTGTGTCTATAGTATTTCAAAGAATGCTGTTTACAAAACTTCTTGCACATGGAAGTACAAAGGCGGACTTAATGCCATTGGCATTTTCTTCCAGTCTACCTTATGGTGATGCAGAGAAACATAGTATAAAGTAATATAAAAAAAGATAAAATATGTATTTCTAAATAAGTATTAAAGACATTGATATAATTCTGCAATCATTTTGAAATTCTTATTAACATTTGACTATTAGATGAACTATTGACTCATAATCAACATGAAAGGGTTTTGACTTTTAAGGTTAGGTTAATGAAGGTCATAAATTAGTTATGATAATGGAAAAATAAATGATGTGTAATATTTGGGCCATATCTGTATCACTAGTTGAATTATTAAGTATATCTTTACAGATCTATGAAACTAATCACTATGAGTGCAATAAAAGCCATAGCCATTGTCAAACAACAATGTCACAATACTTTAATGATTATCTAATATCTTTAAACAAGCAATTCTTGTATATTTATATCTTCTTATATATAAAATTTCCGTGTCACAATGTTAGTTACCATACTCCTCTGAAACGGCTTGACCTATTTTTATGAAATTTGGTATGCATATTCAGTAGGTCTGAGAATCGGCTACTATCTATTTTTTTTTTTAATATATGCCAAAACAACGTTTGGGGGGTCAGCTAGTATTTATACATATATAATCAGGATCACGGAAATGGCTCCAAGGATTTTCATGAAAGTTACAGATTCGGGGTTTTTCGGCTCAAGGAATCGATTTATCAAGGTCCCAGGTTCGAGAAAAGCTCAGTTCCCAAGATATAGACATTTTAAAAACCGAGCGAAGCTCGGTCAACCAGATATTTGTATTTATTGCAGTTTCCTTATCATTTATTTAATCTATATTTATGGCATTTTCAATAGAAATCTATCAGTGTTTAGTGTTATTAAATATGGTTCTAGAAACAGGAGTGAACTTAAATGGGCTCAAAAATAATAATAATGAGGTCATTGAACTGTGGGGTCATTGAACTGGGCCAATAGAATTCTGGAGGTTCAAAAAGAGGATGATATTAGTATAGAATTTCCAACCCAATTTAAATAGCATTACAATGGTAATTAATTCCATCAATGTTTTTTGATATTCATTTTCATGTACAAAAAATTTTCTACTTTCCTGATTATTTTTATCATCAGCACCATGTTCCTGCTTAACTTTATTTAAATGTCTGTAGGGTTATTGATTAATACAAAAAATATCGTGGCCAAGATAAAAATTCTAATGCAGGTAATAGGTAATACTTTACTATGTTTTATCATAATAATTTACTATCAATCCACAACAATAATTCTGAAATAATTTACGGTTAAAAATTAATCCACGTAAAATTCCGCAATTCGTAAACATTGTGACGCATCAAAATGGCGGATACTAGACGACATAATTTCGAGTGTGTAACGGTAGCGAGTACACTGAAAAGTGTTTAGTCGGTGGGACCCTACGCGGGACCGGGGTTCGGACCAATCACGGGAGAGACGCTTTCGACACCATGAATATTTTCTCCGACCCACTCATGCAACAACTCGCATCACCGAATGTTTATTATTCTTATCTTTTAAAACGATTAATATAATTATTTCGACTTATTATTTAACTAAATATGATATTATATAATTACCACGTATATTCTCGCGGGTTTTTTAATGCTATTGAACCTAGTTTGGTAACACTGGTACATAACAATGAAGATTAAGCATAATTCACATGAAATAATAGTTTCGAGAAATCCGATTTAATTGTTTTGATAGGCGTTTGTTTCACACATTTAATAAGGAAAAAATACGTTAGTACTTATCTTGCCTTATTTTAAAGATCTCAGCCTCGATAAAACTGTCACAGATTTCTAACGGTGCCTAGTCAACTGGTCCATAGAAAGATTACAGAAAATACGAAAGATACGTTAGAAATGTTTTCCATGTCTTTGATTCCGCAGATCTAATTTAATTTTAATCTACGGGAGCTCGTCAAGTCTGAAAATTAAAATCATACGCACGCTTCACACACATAATTTATTAAGCGGTTTGGTTCAGTGTCCGTACCGCCTATGTAAACGTCGGTTATTAAAAGCAAAAAAAAAAAACAATATGGCGGACACTTCATGTCAAAATTGAGCGGTGCCTCTGGCACAGCCAAATCTTTGCAAACCAATGGGTACGGTTAGCCGATACAATATCTGAGCAGCACTAAAAGAAAAATGGCGAATGCTGAGTAGCATAGGCTGAGACAGCTGTCAAAATGCTTCACTCTCGTCAGAACTCAGCATGGTTTCAGTCGATAATTTAGTCAGCATAGGCTGAATGCTGTTCAGCATTTTCGATTTCTGTCCAGATTTTGTATCGGCTAACCGTACCCAATGATTTCAAAAGGAAGAATACGCCCTTCAGAACATTTTGTCGAAACCTTCTTCATACAAGCAAAAAGTAGCGCCATCTATAATAATCCATACGCACTACGTTCAACTACGTTGCATAAATAATTGACGACGTGATCTTGTTAGAGCGTATATGATTTTTTATCGGAATTAAGAATGTTGTAAAGAAAACGTAAGGGTCAGCTCAGACCGAGACGTGCGTGACGCTGCGCGCACATTTCAATAGACTATAGAGCTACTCAAAGTCTAACAATTTCCTACACGAAAAGATACACCTATCGCAACGCAGCGCGTTGCCTCACGCCGCGCCGCGTTGCGTCTCGGTGTGAACGGACCATAAGAGTAAAATAAATGAATTTCAACAACTTATTGCTATAATTCTTTATTATAATCATTAATTATAATATTACATAATAATAATAATTTGGAAACATACACAATATGTATAAGTAATTAAGATAGAAAACAGCATTTCAAAACATTTTTTGAATCCAAGTTTTTGGTTCAAGTTCAACTATCGTTTTTAAAATTCCTCTTACATTTTTGTACTCCTTTTATTTCACCCCTTAATTAAAAAATTATATTATATTCAAAATGACTTGCACTAAGTCTATAATATTACTATTTTTAACAAAATAAAACTTTTTTTTTTTAATTTAACCGCCTTCAAAAACAACCGCAAAAAAGGGTAAAACAACCTACAAAATTAGTTTTTATTTTACTCTTTTTAGTTTAAATATTCAACCCAAATTCTTGTCAAATACCTACGTCATTTTCTTACATGTGCACTAGAATTTTGTAATCCGTAGCACCGGTATTAACATCGCTCATGTACACAATCTATACATATAATAAAACTGTAGAAAAATCGTTTTTGTACATCAAAATAAAATCCAAAAGAAATAGCTAGGGTGTTGAAGGACAACCAACAGAACCTATTTCCAGCATTTTTAGAATTTTTGTCTGTTTGTCTGTTTGTCGGTTTGTCTGTTTATTTGTGGCTCTATCACGTAAAATGTACGAAGGCAATGTAGATAACCTTATACACAACGATCGAGCGTAACTTGAGGACTAATTTAGTTTTTGTTTCATTGCAATCGGTTACGTCTATCAAAAGATATTTGAATTTAAAGTGTTCCAGACCCAGAAGTAAAATTACGGTCAGTTTACACCGAGACGCGCAGTTCAGTAGCGCGATCTAGCTTGGAATAGAAAAACTACATACCTATTCAAATATGGTGTGGACTGGAGTGGAGTGGTTTGGAGTGGAGTAGAGTAGAGTAGAGTGTAATGGAAAAGAATGGGATGGTTTGGGATGGAATGGAAAGAAAGAAAAGGTTTTTATTAGACTCACACGAGAATGGGAATGAGTGGGATGGAGTGGGATGGAGTAGGATGGAGTGGGATGGAATCGGATGGAGTGGGATGGATTAGAATGGAGTGCGATGTAGTGAGATGGAGTGGGATGGAGTAGGATGGAGTGGGATTTAATCGGATGGAGTGGGATGGAATCGGATGGAGTGGGATGGAATCGGATGGAGTGAGATGAATTAGGATAGAGTGGGATATATTGGGATGGAGTGGGATGGAGTGGGATGCAGTGGGATGGAATGGGATGGAGTGGGATGGAGTGGGATGGAGTGGGATGTAGTGGGATGGAGCGGGATGGAGTGGGATGGAATCAGATGGAGTGGGATGGATTAGGATAGAGTGGGATGGAGTGGGTCGGAGTGGGATGGAGTGGGACTGAGTGGGATGGAGTGAGATGGAGTGGGATGCAGTGGGATGGAGTGGGATGGATTAGGATGGAGTGGGATGGAGTGGGATGGAGTAGGATGAAATGGGCTGGTGTGGGATGGAGTGGGATTGAGTGGGATGGAGTAGGATGGAGTCGAATGGAGTGGGACTGAGTGGGATGGAATGGGATGGAGTCGGATGGAGTGGGATGGAGTGGGATGGAGTAGGATGGAGTGGGATGGAGGGGGATGGAGTGGGATGGAGTGGGATGGAATGAGATAGAATGGGTGCTCTAATCCAGTAGCAATTCTTCTGAATCTGAACGACAGACTAGGGCGTTTATTATAATCACCTCAAATATTCTTGAAAAATAAATTCTAAATACAGGGATTATATGAAAACGATATGATTTATAAAAAACGTGGCGAGAATTAAGCGCTTCGCACTAAAAAATACATTGTTAAATTCCGACATCCACGCGAACGAAGTCGCGGGCACAGCTAGTAAGCTAATAAAATATATATTATTAGCTTATTGTGTACATGAGCCCTATTTCAAAAACTGCTGAACCGATTTTGATGAAACCTGCAGTATTCCCTAAGGTGAACGATCCCTAGTACAATAAAAAAAGAATTTTGAAATCGGTCAATAATAATTGGCGGAGTAATCGTGTAATAATCATCAATCAATAAATCATCAATCACATCATCGATATAGCGGAAATCAAAAAAATGCTCACAAAATAAAAAGTACTGAATCAACTTGGATGAAATTTTTATGGGACCAAATGGCAAGTAGGGTCGTTGCGTCGGTTTTCGGCCTTTTAGTGGAGTTGTCAACTTTAAGGCACTAGAAAAAAATATTGCTATTATTTACGCCTAGTGCTATTGCTGTTAATGTACAGTCTACATAATGTAGTTTTCGTTTATATAACTCATTAGTTCCTACAAATAAACCTCTTTTTTATATTATTTTTTAATGTGCAAAATGGGTAAAACGCCGGTTTTCGGCCGGAAATTTTAGATTTCGGCCCACAAGAATTTGGTTTTCGGCCACTGGATTAAATAATACAAAAACTAAATAAAATCACAATAAAATATATTTCTTCCTGTATTTTTTATTTATAGTAACATTTATCAAATTATTATTAATCAGGTACCATTATAATTGACAACAATGCAAGATTAAATTACTTATTTATAAGTCTTCACTTATTTATTCATAATAATTATAATTTAAGTAACAGTCGAAAAAATTTGCTCAATAAAGAGTCATCATAAAGTTATTCTAATCATTAAAACATAAATTCGTATTACAGTCTTTGATAAATAAAATATTTGGTAACAATCTTTATAAGTTCGATAATATCAACAAAAGCTTCATTCTCGTACAAAATAATAACTTTACATAATCATAATCAACATTTTTCTATCAATAAAAATCTAATATCAAAATCTTTAATATCTATGGCAGTATTTGGCAAAACAATCTGCAATCCAATAAGCTTAATTGTAATTAGTAAACTGATTACAAATGCAAGCATTACATTTGAAGGGTTTGTCTTGTACTTCTTCATACTTTAGTCCAGCGAAGTCTGTGCATCTTAAATGATACCATTTGGTGCAAAAATCACATCCAATATTTCTTTCAGGATCTTCTTCTGTATCACTAATTAAAATATCTTGACACAGGGCGCAATCTACTTTAACTCTTTCGTTTTCCTTCATGGGTTTCTTGGTCTTCGCGATTTTTCGTTTTGTAACTTTAGCATTTTTTAACTGTTCTTTTTCTATCCTTTTCTTTTTCAAAATTTCTTGTCGTTTTTTTCTCAATTCTAACTTCTCTGTTTTAACTTTTTCTTTATCTTCATAAAATTTCCGATACTCCGCCGATGAAATTGCCGCAGGTAAAGGTGTACGTGTAGTGATAGTGTTAGATTTTTTTGCAGGTTGCGGTTTAAATAAATGTTTTTCTATAATATCTGTTTCCTTTGTTTTACTAGTTTGTATAGGTGTACTAGTCTGTTTTATTGGAATATCAGCCAGCACATTGCGTCGAGTTATTATATTTTCCAATGATTCAGAGGTCTTGTTTGATATCATGGGTGTTTTTGGCAGTAATACTGTGGAATTGGTGGTTATCGTACTACATTGAGTGGTTATTATTGCATCGCGGCAATCGTTTACGCTTTCAGACAGTACTGTTGTTGCTGGCAGACTTATTTGAGTTGGTATTATAAGAACATCATCCAGCGATACTAAAGAACCAACATCCAAATAACTTCCTGACAAATGAAATGTGGAAATGTCGTTATCAATCAACGATTCTGATGCTTCGATAGATGAATCCTTATCTGAGTGAGTGACTAGAACGTCATGAGTTATTGGAACACTTTTATCTTGGCTTATGTTGCACAGACTTTCTGGAGTTTTAACAGGACTAAGCGGTCTTATATTGCTCAATTGGAGAAGCAAGTCTTCGTCAGCCTGGCTTTGTGGAATGGTTTCAAAGGACACCATTTGAGTCAAGTTGATATCATCTAATTGGCTGGTCCTGTTATTATCTTCTTTGTCTATTTGAGATGTTGTGTTATTGACTGTTGAGTTCGTCAGGTCTTCAGAGCATGTTTCGTACACAACGTCAGAAAATTGGATCTGAGAAGACTTTCTTTTCAGTTTCTTCATCTCCTTCAATATAACAGCCACGTTTATATTTCTTTCGGCCAGAGTCGATTTTAGATGTTTCAAAACCTTTCTTGTGGAAATTAGGTCTGCGTTAGTTATTTCTTTAGAATTTCTTTCGGGTGTCTTTGATTTGTTTAATATTTCCAGGGTATTCTGAACACATTTCGTGTAATCCACTGCATCAGGATCAAATGGATAAAGCCCGCATTTTCTGAAACCATTAATTATATTTCGCTGCATATTTGCATTTTCCAGGCAGTCTTTGAAAAGAGCGCAAAAATTAGTCTTGGTGACAGAAGAGTTTATGTTTTCTGGCTTCGTCAAAAACTTCCTCACTACTTTTTTCCATTCTGATTTCAAAGGCCCAAAAACACTGACATCTGCCGGTTGAAGTATGTGCGTGGTATTAGGTGGCAGAGCATAAAGAATTATTTCCAATCGCTCGCACATCGCGCTCAACTCAATTGACATATGGGATCTGTGTCCATCAACCAGTAAGAGAATGGGTTTCTTAATTTCGTTACTCACCAACCAATTATTAAAATCGTTCGTAATGTATTCAAAAAATACGTCACTTCGCATCCAACCACTCTCAGACCTTCCGAGGACCCAATGTGGTGGCATGCTATCTGCTATTTGTTTTGGCGGGCGAATATATGGAAAAACTATTAGTGGAGGACAAACTTGCCCGTTAGCATTAAATGTCACCAAAACGGTTAAATTATCTTTTTCACTGCCATTTTTTATTTGGTAAAGATTCCGGTACCCTCGAGGACCAAGGACCTTTCCTGTTTTAGGGCAAAGGGCGAATCCACTCTCGTCTCCATTGAATATACGTTCCGGAGATTCTAATATATCACGATGATTTGATTCTACCAGAAACGCTTCAAGTTCTCGAAACCAGAGCTTGATTGACTCCTTCGTTACCCTAGCTCTCGCCTTGTTTATTCCTTCAGCGGATCTTTGTGAAATTTCCGGATGCCTTTTCAAGAAATTCAAAAACCAGGTTTGTCCAGGACGGTCGTCTTTGAAAGGAGTCTGCATGCGTAAGTCTTTTATGATTTTCTGAACAGTGTCTAGCAGTTCTGATTTTTTTATAGGAAAACCACACTTAGCTATTTCAATAAGCCATTCCACTATTTTTATTTCGATTTCATGGGTAAGTATAGGATCAGGACCTCGAGTTTTAATTGAATCAGTACTTCTTCCAGATATTCGATCTTGTACAGTTGCCCTAGGAACTCCATAATTTCGGCAAACTTCTCTAATAGAAAGCTTTTTTTCGCGAATATCTCTAAGTGCCTGGTTAATGGTATCTTGAGTATACGGTGCATTTTTTTTTCGTTTTTTAATAATGTCCTTACTCTTTGGAGGAGCCATCTGAAGCAAAAAAAAACGTATTATGAAATGGCTGAAAATCAGACCGCCGTTCAGTTTTCGGCCGCTCTATTTTTCATACAATTTTAAGTTGGCCGAAAACTGAATAATAATTATAGACTCACTCTAGTTTTCGGCCACTACCGAAATGCGTATTTTAGTTTCATCAATAACCGTTAAAATTGCAGTATTTTGATGGCCGAAAACTGAAAATAAGAGTATTCACAAGAATACGGTTCATTATAAACGAAAAGAAGTCTACTTTCGTCTATCCAATTAAATAAAAGAGACAAAAATATTTAGGCTGAACGTGAGCTACTTTTCGGCCACATGGCCGAAAACCAAACATTTGGAGAATTTATTAAGTCACTTTCCGGCCACCTAATTTAACAACTATTTCAATAAAATATTGCACTAATTAATGTGAAAATACAGTACTAAGTTATTATTACACTAGAATATATGCACATTATTAGATAATCATACTAAAAACAGGACAAAACTTACTTTTGAGTAGAACGCGCGCCACTATATTTTTCGCTCGTTCCCCACACGTCTTGACAGCTCCTGTGCGGGCGTCGTACTAAACAATTTATTAAAAGTCGCGTGTTTTGTTTACCCGACCAAGTAATGTTGCCAGATATAATGCAACCATCTGTAAATGTATTTAACTTCATTTCGTGCTATAATATTTACTATAATCTTTATTAAATCAAATTTACTGTAACACCTAGTGCCAAAGGCCGAAAACTAGACCCGGCCGGCAAACCGGCGTAATGACCCTATACTGCATCGAACAAAAAAAGAATCACACTAATCGGACTAGAAACCTCGGAGTAATCGGTGTACATATACTATACATAACCAATGTTGGAGAAAAGCAAACACGAGGGGAAAATATAACGTAGCAAATATATTCATAGAAAATGTTGTCCGTACATAAAAAAATATTGAGAACCTCCTCCTATTTTTGAAGTCAGTTAAAAATGACGTTCGTACAAAGTTACGTCGTTACTACACGCCGTTGACGAGCTTCGGCTCGGAACAACGGCTCCGTGATTGGCTCCGGGCCGCACTGTGCACTGTGGGCCAACAAACTGGTGCCATTTTCGTTGTTCGGCGGGGCCAGTCCTTACGATTTAAGTCAATGTTAAAACGCAATTCAAAACCTTAAATGCTTGTGATCGTAAAAGATTAAGGCATTTGAAAGCCTTCAACCCCCAGTCAACATTTTCAATAATAAAATTGGTACCGATCCAAATTGAAGAATGCTTTTATATCCATTTGAAGGGATTCTAGGTACACAAAATTTGCATCAAATTGATTCAAGTTTTAAATACGTCCTATTTTTTGCGTTTTGTTGAAAGGCCGTAACTTATTACTAATCGGCATCGTGCATGAGACCACCCATGATTTTATTTCTGAACCCCTAGTAATCAAGAATTGTACAACGGATGACGATTATGAAGTATTGGGAGACATTCTATTACGTTATGTTCCGGATTATCGTTATTGTTTTATTCGTCTATTAGTCTTAATACAACCAAAAGAAAATGTATGATGCATGGATGATTTATGTACAATCGAGAAAGTTGAATCATGACCCACCATAAGCTTATTTTCTTACAGACTTTCAAATACAATTAGGTCCACATTCGCGTAAACATGTTACATATCCATGGTAACGACTTTGATCTTTGTCAATTTGACGGATTCAAACGATTTATTGTCAAAATGGGTCATGATTCAACTTTGTCGATTGTACAAGGCGATACGTAGTATGCATCTTTTAAGTTTAACTGTTTTTCATGAAAGTCAGCTGGAGGTAGGTATAACCTTAAACTTGGCCGTTACGTGTGGAGCGAACACAAGAATAGCGGGTGGCAAGTGTACGGAGACACATATGTTAGCAGTATATCATGTGAAGTGCCGTTCACCCGGCAACCCGACAGCCGGCCATGTGGCTCCAGCACTAGGGGGTCACGTGGCCAGGTACTTATTTCCTGACATCACACTTGTATTGCACATTTTCGGTCATTGTCCTTAACGTCTCCTGCGAACTTTGATCTTTCGCCAATAATAAGGGAATCCCTTTCATAATGATTTGGGATGATTTAATTTATCAAATGACA
The DNA here is from genome assembly GCA_954870645.1 of Agrotis clavis. NCBI lineage: Eukaryota > Metazoa > Arthropoda > Insecta > Lepidoptera > Noctuidae > Agrotis > Agrotis clavis. The sequence continues at coordinate 3,338,223 of OX940919.1, read as the reverse complement.
TAATAGTTTTTTTGCTTGTGTCAAGTTAATGTAATTTATTCGATCCCTACCGGTTGCATAATTATTATTACGCGTGTACGTTTGGGGTTGTATTGATGAGGCGAGAAGTTTTGTGCTGACAGTAGGGATGTTTTGTCTGCTTATTGGCTTATACGGTGAGTCCCTGTCACATCTGCTCCGCTTTACTTGCGCTGCGCAGAGTGGCACAAAGACGTGCGGGGTCCACAAATCGGGCAAATTAACAATAGCGTCTAGTTCTCTATTAATAATAACACAAATATTTCGAGATAAGAAATTGCCATTCTTTCGCCAGAGGTCCCTTCCGAGAGCTCGGCGGCTTTTGTGTTGATTCTAATTTATGTCATGTATTGTTGTTACGGGTACCCTCCCCACACACTTCCTTTTAGGGGCTTTGGCCTCGTTGCCTGTCGAAATTGAATTTGTTGCATGAGCTTATTGAAAATGCCTTGTGCATCTTCCTTTTTGCTCTCCGTGACTATTTCGGTGTGCTCTATTATTTTATTTTCGTAAAATTAGTAAGACGCTTAGTCATAATTTGCCGATTTGATAATTATCATTGTCGCTATTAATTAACATGGGGTCAACGTACAGCTTAGAAATGAGAACAGTTGTCATAAAATTCCGTTGAAGTGTTGGGAGTGTAAAGTAAGCGTTTTAGATCTTGTAGTGAAGTGAGTGGTGCTCAATTGAAGAACAACAATGACTTACTTTGTGTTAAGAGTGAGTACTATTTTATCATGCCTATTGACGTTTTACATCCCGGTTTATGTAGCGGACACTATAGTGTCTTTACGTTTAGTTGGTCTGACTCTGAACTCAGCTTAAAAGTGGGTAGGGAGGATGTTCAAACAACATTCTGTGTCATACGAGTGACTTATTTACCTTAAATCAGGTGACACTGAATCTTTTATTGATTCTAAGTGCAAAGTGAAAGTTATGGGGGTGAGTCGACCAATGACCTCGTAACCTAACGTGATGCTGATGATGACACTGAACAACAAAATACAGACTCACGTAAATAATATGTGGAATCTAGATAAAGGCTGTACAAGAGCATACGCTATTTGTTTAATTAGCAGGTGCAGACGTGTGTAATTAAGTGCCTATCTACAATAATGTAAATAGATATCGAATCTCGTCCGTGTCTTTTTCGCTGACGTCATCAAGGCTAGCTACATCACAAAACATTACCACATTGTTCATTAAATTCTTTCTACGTATTTTTAATCGATAAACGTACCGCAATATTCCATGAATTCCGTGTTCTAAATTAAAAGGTTATTGATAAAAAGTAATGTTCTTAATCTTGGCAGTTCAACTTTGCGTCAAAGGTTCTTTGTAAGTTAACAAAGTGAATTAGGTATACAAACTTTTTAGCAAAGCGAATTTAATGAAATGTTTTTTACTACATTATCTTTTAAATTTTACCATGTCATATCTGTCCGCTTCCTGAGATACGAATTAATGGATTAATTGAACGTTATAAAATTAAATAAAACAATCCATCCGTTCTTTAGCTTCATGATTGCATGGCAAGAACAATGGGAGCCGCTCTAAATAGCTGCTAGTTGAATTCACGGAATGCATTAAAAACGTGTTTCTTAATGCATTGCAAAAACTTGTGCAAATGTAAATCACAAAGCATTTCTAATTTAACCGACTGCCGCATTTTTATTTGCGGTTGTCATTTGAGGTTGCGCCAAAACTGGGTGTCAAAAAGGTTTTAAACCCGGGACGGATAGCTGCGAAATTTCCATAAAATATGCAATGCATTTTGTAAAACGTGAATGTTAGGAGCATACCTTATGCAATTTGAATGACTGTCTTGCACGTCAGGTTCCAGGTAAATGCCAAAAGCATAATTATTAATTTTAGAAGCACGACTATTGTTCATATTATTCTGACTTGCGAAGAGAAAATATCTTTATCCTACATCCACGTTTGCAACCAGTCTGCACTTTCAATAGCGTTTTGTTCCCTATGATAGGAAGGCTGGTATTCGTACTTGTTGTCTTAACAGTGCGTGGTTAGCATATCTGAGATCTGCCCCAAATACTACCCAGTGATTCAGACCTCAACCTTCTTCGACAAGACGTATGTTTCTATTCTCTTCATTTAAGATTATGACAGTCTGACGAAAAGATACGCTCAAGAAATGAAGAAGGTATGCTTACAGCTCCATACTGAAACAACATTCGGAATAAGCCTTTGTTGTTTTACCGGGGTCGCGGGACTGTCTCATCCGGTAACCGAGATCTGGAACGTAAAGGGCTATTGAAGGATCACCGTGGATCTTAGTCAGTACAAGTCTGACAGTCTTTCCCGTCCTGCCCTGGGTAGGAGGACTCATTTGATGATTTTACCACGATAAAAAAAGCCCGTTGTCGTTTGTGTTATCATTTTTAGGGTTCCTTAGCCAAATGGCAAAAAACTAAACCCTTATAGATTCTTATATACTTCCATGACGCTAATAGGAATACGATCACCCAAGCGCCAAGCCTGTGCGTGCTTGTAAAGTTTACGCTAAGTACGCGTAAGTGTTGCTTGCCCACCTCGATCAATTGTCGCGAAATGCGACTTGTTGATTACCTTGCGAAATTTTATAGCTTGTATACCAGGGCTCTAGGTTGGTGTGACAAAACATCGATAGGCAGCCGGTATATTATAGTCGTCAATGACGGTCCAGTCTTAGTGAAATAAAGGAAGCTCGAGTCCTAGTCGAGGGAACTTAGTAACTTGAATACAATACTTACTTCTTTTTAACACTATGAAAACTCCGTGTATCCGTTTATATGTATTTATTTATAAACGGTTTACATTGTTTATCAATAGTAATTAATGTAATAATTTTGGTAATTGAGAAAACCAAGCGTGCGCAAAGCGCGGTAAGAACGAACGACGACTTGTCAACTTGACAGTAGTGACGTTTACATTTTAGCTGCGTTCCGTATGATTATAACAGTTTCCTTCCCCACCAGGAAAATAAATTCACAAATAGGTAATTAAACTAAAGGTCACCAAGCGTTCTTAACTACTGTCCCCAAACGCAAGTTTTAATTAAAACTTATCATAAACAATTATAGTATCAACATACAATAATAACTTATAATACTTTCTTAAACAAGTTAATAGAACCTAATCACAAAACTTATGTTCTATTGGCTGCTATTGTTAATAGCTTGAATGCTTAGCAAGAAAAGTACATGATAACAAAAAATAATTTAAGACAACAGTAAAATTCACAAGTTAAGACGAACAACAGGTTTAATCACTCTTTTACTTCTACGTAAAGCAGGTTCAACTGGAACATCATTAGGCACTGAAGGTGCCGGTACAGTAACATCACTAGTGGTTGGTATTACCTTGTCTGAAGGTAATGATCCAGGTTCTGGAATATCTATAGGTACATCAATGTTTTGTTCTGTGTTAGTATCATGTTTATTGGAAGCAGAATCAGAGTTAGGTGCTTGAGCTTCAGCCCGATCAAAGTCATCAGTAAATTTTTCATTTAAGATAGGAACGTCATCCCCAATCTGACGGAGCTGGTCGATATGTCGACGCCACGTGATACCATTATCTAACTTAATTAAATAATGCAAATTTCCAAGAACCTTCTCAACTACTCCTAACTTCCATTTCCCTTCTCCTGTATAATTGCGAGCAACCACTCTTGAATCTGGCATCAGTTTCCGCACGCGTACCACCTTCAACTCCTTCCGAGGCAATACAGCAGACTTGTTTGGACAACACAGCGATAAACGTGAGGTTGGTTGGTAAGTAAAAACCATTTCTGCTGGAGATTTACCAGTGGCGGGGTGCGGAGTTATACGATATTGAAATAATATTTCATTTACTTTAGACTGTGTAGGTGTTTTTATAGAATTTAAACATCTAAGTTTCTGTTTCAACGTTTGTACATAGCGTTCTACCTGACCGTTAGTGGCAGGGTTATATGGAGCAGATCTTTTGTGTGTGATTCCATGCATTTTTAGGTATTCAAAGAACTTTGGATTAACAAATTGCGTTCCGTTATCGCTTGTGAGAATTCTTGGATAACCAAACGTAGTGAAAACTTTGTCCAAAACTTCAATAGTAGAATCAGTATCTATTCTGTTTAAGACATGCGCTTCTGGCCACTTTGAAAAGGCATCAATTATTAAAAGAAAATAAACATTTTGAAATTTACCAGCAAAATCAATGTGAACTCTTTCAAATGGTTTAGTAGGACTCTCCCAAGTGTGCTTCGAAGCTACTTCTGGAGGCAAGTTCAGGTGTAGAGAGCACTCACGACAGTTTTTTGCAATATCTTTAATGTTTTTGTCCATCCCTGGCCACCAGCAATAGCTTCGCGCAAGACCGAGCATTCTATTAACACCGAAATGACTAGAATGTAAATCTCTCAGAATAACATCTCTGAGTTTAGTAGGCACCACCACACGAGTTCCTCGCATCAAACAACCTTCTAGTAGAGAGAACTCAGTTTGTTCAATACCAAACCTATCAGCAAGAGACACTTTCTTTCCAGTTGACACGCCCAACAGTAGTGGCGCCAATGATTCATCGACTGTAGTTTCAGCAGCAATATCGTTTACTGTAATAGGCAGTACCGAAATCATTCCAATTTGAAAACTGTCGCAGTCCTCCTGCTCGCTAGTTTCCACAGCAACAGGTAATCGTGAAAACGCATCTGCATTAGCATTGTCCTTGGATTTCTTGTATTTAATATCATATTGAAAACCCTGGAGGAAAACAGCATAGCGTTGCATACGTGCAGCAGAAAGAAGAGGCAAAGCCTTAGTAGGCGAAAAGATTTGGACGAGAGGCTTGTGGTCAGTATGCAAGGTAAATTTTCTACCATAAAGGTATTGAAAGAAACGTTTTACTCCAAAAACAATAGCATAAGCTTCTTTGTCAATCTGTGCCCACTTACGCTGTGAGGAATTTAAGGTCTGTGAAGCAAAATGTATTGGCCGTTCAGTTCCATCAGGCATGATATGTGACAAGACAGCGCCCACGCCAGTAGGCGACGCATCCGTAGCTAGTATAAGAGGCAAATCAGGTGAGTAATGTGCGAGCACAGTATCAGATAGCATTTGATTTTTGATTGTTCGTAAAGCTTTATCACACTCAGCTGACCAATTCCATGATATCTCTTTTCGCAAAAGCATATATAGGGGTTCCAACGTGCTACTCAGGTTTGGTAGGAACCTACCATAATAATTTACTAAGCCAAGTAAAGCCTGCAACTCGGAAACATTTTTGGGATTTAAAGCCTCCACAACAGCTTTTACTTTACTATCAACCTTGTGTACTCCCTCGCGACTAATTTTGTATCCACAGTATTCAATTTCATTTTGCAAAAATTCAGACTTATCCAGATTAACCTTAAGGCCGAATTCAGCGAGTCTAGCAAACACCTTTTCTAGTCTGTCCAAATGCTCAGCATCGTTTGCAGCTGTAACCCTAATGTCATCAATGAAACAGTGAACCCCCGGGATGTCTCTTAAGATACTTTCAATCTTTCTTTGCCACTTAGCCGGCGCACAGTTAAGTCCAAACATCAAACGAGTACATTTGTACAGACCTTTGTGAGTATTGAGAGTTAATAGTTGCTGGTCCTCATCCCTAACCTTCCAATTTAGATATGCATTACGTATATCAATTTTAGAGAATTTATCCCCACCAGCTAAACCATTGAATAGTTCTTCAGAAGTAGGTAAGGGATGCTCATCAACTAGAAGATTTTGTTTCAGTGTAATTTTGTAATCCCCACAAATTCTTATTTTACCATTAGGTTTTATTACAGGTACAATGGGAGTAGCATATTCGCTGTAGTCTACTTTAACTAGGACTCCATCCCGAACTAAATTTTCAATTTGTTGTTCAACCCTATCTTTTAGTGCAAAAGGAATTGGTCTAGCACGAAAGAACACTGGTTTTGCATCTGGCTTCATGTGTAAAGCAGCTGGTTCCCCTTTAATCTCACCAACATTTTTGTTATCAAACAAGTCGCTGTATTTCTCAAAAAGCTTTTGCAAAGATAAAGCATGTGGCACCTTACCTGATGACACTTGGTTTACTTGTCTCAAACCATCCCTGAAGCCCTTAAATGCATTGAACATGTATATCCAATCCCGGCCCAAGAGTGGATGCTGATTCCCCGAAATAATGAACAACTTGACCTCTACTGATTCTCTTCCAATCGTAGCTGTGACCTGTGTGACACCTAAAATATTTAGGAACTCATTAGAATAAGTACATAATTTTATATTAGTTGGTAGAAGTTGGGTTTTGCCAATTTTTTGGTAATCTTTTTCATTCATTATAGACACTGCTGAGCCACTATCAAATTCCATCTGGAACTCAGTGTGATTAATTTTGGCTTTAATCCAAAACTTATTTGAAAAAGAAGTAACTCTACAATTGTTAATACATACAATCTCTTCTTGATTTTGTTCGGTATTAGGACTAAACGCAGAATCCGTTGGGTTTCCTGTATCCACCTGGTTCACTTTCTTCAGTTTAAGGCACATTCGTTTCAAATGTCCTATTTTTTGGCAGAAATTGCATTTCGTATTCATTTGGTTACACTTATTAGCATAGTGATTGCCACCACATCGAAAACAAACAATCTGACTGGAAGAAGTAGGTACTGTATTTTTTAATCCGGTAGATGTCTTTCTCTTGACTGCAATTGCTTGCACCTCTTGAGTGTGAGTTGCCTCAGCCTGGGCACTTTCCATTCCAGTCGCAATGTCAATCGCCTTTTGCAGTGTCAGGTCTCGTACTTCCAGTAGTCTATCCTTAATACGTTGTGATTTGATGCCGCATACAAACTGATTTCTCAAGGCTGAATCGAGAAACGTCCCAAAATTGCAAGTTGTGGCCATTTTTCTTAATGAAGCCAGGTATTCCTTGATCGGTTCACCATCCTTTTGATGTCGGTGATGAAATTTGAAATATTCAGCTATTTCAAGTGGAGTAGGGTCTAGGTGATTCTTCAAGGACGTTACATTATTGTCGTATGTACGTTTCTCTGGTGTAGTAGGTGCAACTAAATCGCACAGTGTGTCATACAAATCAGCTCCAATGTAGTGTAGAAGGTACGAATTCTTCGATGTAGCTTGCGTTATCTTGTAAATAGAGAATGCTCCTTCTAATCTTTGTACCCAACGCTCGAACTTGTTTTTAGGATCGTAACATTCGATGAAATTTGGCGGAATGTTAACCTCTTTGGAAAGGTCGTCTTCGTTACCCATTTTCGCCGTGTAGGTTCGTAGAATCTCGTCGCCACTATGAAAACTCCGTGTATCCGTTTATATGTATTTATTTATAAACGGTTTACATTGTTTATCAATAGTAATTAATGTAATAATTTTGGTAATTGAGAAAACCAAGCGTGCGCAAAGCGCGGTAAGAACGAACGACGACTTGTCAACTTGACAGTAGTGACGTTTACATTTTAGCTGCGTTCCGTATGATTATAACAAACACGATCGTGCTTTCGTTTGTCTCCAGGCGGTGAAACGAAGACTGAACCTGAGTGAGAGCAGTTCCGGCAGCCAGGGTCACGTGGTGCCCATGAAAGCCGATTTCAAGACGCCCAAACAGAAACGCGTGAAAGTTCTCACGCCCTACAGTCGACCGTCCAGTTCCATGAAAAAGTACACCGAACGTTCCAGGTACTTGTCTCAGTGAGAGGTAAATTTCCATTTTAGAGAGTAGTTTTTCTGTAGTTTTCGCGGCCTGTCCGAAGGCCCTAGTTACGTGAAAAACGTGCTGGAACCGGCCGGGCAGCTGTCGTTGTGGCTACAGAACTGTAGGCGAAATAGGAAATGTATAGAAATACTACTGAAAATGAAGGCGATGGAAATTGACAACGTACAGGGCATACCCAAAAGTGCAGCTGTAAAATTAATGTTTGCTCATAATTCATGAACAATACTTCCGCTTCACAAGGAAAATGGGAGCCCTATATTGAGAAACATAGTCAATATGCAGCAATGAATACCTACTATAATTCGATGCGCATCGAAAATATCTGAACAATTATGCAGCGTCAGGAAATCAGCTGGAAGACGTCATTTTTCAGAAGTCGGATCTGCAAACTTGCTTTTTATTTGCGTGAAGATGGAAACAGAAGTAAAAAAAAGAATCGACAGCAAGTTACTTCAATAAAAGAAAACATAGTGTGTTAACTTCCACCGTCTATAGTTTCTCTGAACTCATGTTGTTTGTTTCAGGTTTGACACATCGTTAGGTTTACTCACAAAAAAGTTCGTTGCGTTGCTGAAGTCGTCGCCCAATGGCGTCCTAGACTTGAACATTGCGGCAGAACACTTATCGGTCCAAAAACGTCGTATCTACGACATCACAAACGTACTAGAGGGTATAGGAATATTAGAGAAGAGATCCAAAAATAATATACAGTGGAAATATGGTAAGTTCGAGCTTGATAAAAAATAAAGGCTACATTTTTTGTTGTAATGTGTATTTTAGACATTTAGATATAGATTGTAACCCTTTACGATTTTTGGTTTACAATTTAGAAATATATTGTAACTCTTTACGATTTCGGTTTACATTTTGAGTGAAACGTTAAAAGTATATGACAGGCATTCAATTGCCGATCTTTTTTCCGTACCTGAGAACTAGGATGCAATTTTAAGCTGTTCCAAACATGGTTCTCGCAGTTTGAAAACTGTCCCAAAACTTGAAACAAATAAATCAAACGGACAGACGATAATATATCCGAATTTTTGGTACTTGGAGTGTTCTGTAAAAAAGGCTAAAAATATCGGCGATATATGCTTTGAAATAGTGTAGTACACTGCAGCAAGACAATCCATGATGAAACATTGTGTTTATTATAATAATTGGTGTGAGACAGTTAACTTGATTCCTGGCTGTTCGAAACGCCAGTTGTTTATTTATATTGTAGTATGTAACTGTATATCAACTGCTCAATAGGAGAGGCTTATAAAACAGGGGCAGTTGCATTGGCAGGCACATGGTGTTTGTACAACTGGCGAAAATATTCTCAATTCTGCCTCTATGCAAGATAATAATTATGTAAACAAGTAACTTGTTTGGTTATTGTGCCACCTGTTGGTCAGCACAGCAGAATGTGGTAATTGGCAAAAATGGACTACTTATTTCTTCAAATTAAAACCCTTTTTGCGTCGTGGGAAGTTATCAACAGATTTGACAAGGTAATTTAGTTATCAAAATGGAAATTTTCGAGCTTTTTGAGATGCAATAAAGCTGGCATGCAACAAGTGTTTTGGTTGTTCCATATTTGGTGCTGAAATAAATCGTTGATGTTTGAAAAAACTGAGTTCGATTCTCAAGACTAGTCTAAAGTGCAATGACACTTGAAGACTAATGTATCGATCGCAATAGTCTTTTCATTTTGAACCATGTCTTCATTGACATGATACAACTACAAAGTCTACAAACTGTTATTTATAACAGTATGTAATAACATCTGCGTATGAAAGTGATTCACAACATAATCAGCCTATAATGTGCTTACCGTTGGAACGCAGTTTTTTACGTTGTGAGAGGAAGTGGCCGTTTTCAGTGTGGGTTAGCGATATCTCGCTCTGTGACAATAAAGCGGCTGTGGCGGTGCAGACGCTCGCGTGGCGCAGCATTCGGTAAGTATGTGGAGCGACTGACGGTGCGGTTGTGGCAGGCGTGGGCGGCGCGGGCGGCCCGGGCGGGGACGCGGCGCGCGCGCGGCGGCTGCGGCGCGAGGTGCGCGGGCTGGCGGCGCACGAGGCGCGCGTGGGCCGCGCCGTGCGCGTGGCCGAGCAGGCGCTGTCGACGCTGTCGGCGGGCCACGGCGCGCGCGCCTACATCACGTACGCAGACCTGCGCTCCATCCGGGACTTCCGTAACCAGACCGTCATACCCATCAAGGCGCCGCCCGACACGAGGCTCAGCGTTAGTTCTCATTTTATTTGTATCTTTCTTAGACCTAGCTTTACTCTAGCTGTTGACGAAGTTCTCAAAAAGTCATCATTATGATGAAAAACGTACGGAGAAAGTTCAAAAATGCGCCTGATTTAGAAAATACAGAACCTCTAAGTTGCCTCACTTCTGTTACACCAATTTTTTTTTAATAGTTCTTTATTTAGTAATACCAAATGCATATCATATTATTTACCATCTTTACAGGTACCCCATCCTGACGAGAAAGGTTTCATGATACATTTGAAATCTATGTCAGGAGAAATTGAAGTCTACCTCTGTCCAAAAGAACGTCCTCCTTCACCTGCGTCGTGTAAGTTCTGTTCAAATATTTAATATTGTATAAATAGCATGGATTTTGTACACCAAACAGAGGAAGAGAGCTTGTTACTTCAGTAAAGCAGTGGTTCCTTGTTGGAAAAGACATGAACAAAATATTCAGAGATCACACCCTGCATTGCCTTTTTTGTTTGAGTTGGTAAAATCATCAAATGACTCCTTCCGCCCTAGGTGGAGCAGAAGGGAGCGTCAGACTCTTACCAAGAGTCCATCCTAAAATATCCACTGCTATATCGTCTTCTAAGCATCAGCAACCAAGTGCGACGAATAATCGGGACCAATCGTAGGTCCCCCTGCCAACATGTGGAGCCATAGTGTTGGCCTGTAGTTACATAAACTCCTTGAAGCAACTTACTTGGTTAATGGCTGGTTTTCAGCGTTTTTGATTAATTTGACTTGTCAGCTAATGAGTATTACGATTATAGCCACCGGCCAGTTACCGGCAGACCCGCTGCTGGAAGACAACAAGGCTCTGCTGGCGCCGCTCATAGCGCTTCTGCAGTCCAAGCCTTCCACCTCCATCACCGCTGACTTCACGTGAGTTTGTGCTATGATACACGATCTTCAGGAAAAGTAGAAAATGTAACCTTCAGGGAAGAAGCATTCTGACCTTATTGTCAGTGATTAACCAGGCCAATGTGGATCTGTATCTACTTATAAGACCTCAAAGGGGTTAGGTCAGGTGTGGGGGGCTCAAACGGGTTGGGTTGTGTTTACGTGTCTATTTCAAGCAGCCATACCCTACGATCATCATGCTGAACTTAAAAGACTGCATAACCTAGATACTAGTTGGATGTAATCTGAATCCTCAGCATTTTGTGTGGGAACAATAATGAAGTGATCACCGGTCTTACTAACTGGAACAGTCATGCGCTTTGGGATAATGATGAAACATAATGAGACATCTCGTGTCTTCGTATTAGGACTCATTTCATAGTAATCTTTATAATCAAAGCTCAATGTATATTTTCTGTGCAGGACGCCAATAAAACGGGAGCCTATGAGCTCGTGTTCGTCGTCGTCGTCCACGTCCATGCTGGTGTGCACGCCGTGCGTCACGGACCCCACGCTGCCGCTGGGCGCGGCGCTGGCCACGCCGCTCGCCACGCCACTCGCCGGACACTCACTGTCTGGACACACGCCACACGCGCCGCACACGCCACAGACGCCGCACACGCCGCATTCATCACACACTAGCCATCACGACACGCTCAACACTCCCGACAGTCAGTATCTTTTCTTTATCTACATTTTTACTTTAAAAATAAGGGAACCCTGTTTATTCTGCACACCAACATACTGGAGATAAACTTGTACACTCTCATCAATGATCTTTGCTAGAATGTCAGAAACATTCAGGACTTTAATATAGAAATGTAATGGTGCGTTGCACGATATTCCAATAAAATTTCCGTATAGTTAATAATTCTTGTGAAGATACTATAATAATAAATGCTGATACCTCATTAGTAGATCATCAATACTCCTTAATAGTTTCCCGTTTAAATTTTATTTTGGAATTAAATCTCTATCTTTAGTCCATTTAATACTTATCCTACACTATCAGGCGGCGGCGCGCGGGGTCGTCTGCGCAACGCATTGATTGCGGATAGCGACGACTTCGCACCCATCATGGGCGGCGGGCGCTTCCAGATGCAGACGGAGGACCAGGAGTCAGGTACGACATGTAGCTCACAATCATACACACATAACACTAAAACATTTGGAAGTGCGGTTAAACCGGGTGGGTTAACAGTCTGCTCGGCTTAACCGCATCCTGATTGTAATGACTCTTAACAGACCGCATTAGAGAAAATCACCGCCTCTTATTGCAAGTCTTTGAAAAAAAATCTTAAAAAAATTAGTATCCGTTTCGACCGCGCGGCCATGACGTTTTTTTTAAATAAAAACCATCCCAAGTTTTTGTAAAAAAATGTAAAAGTCGATTCCCAAAAACCATAAATTTGTCAAAGCAATGGTTAAAAAGTTATAAGGGTTTGAACGTGGCCGCGCCATCGAAACTTTCCGAACCGCGCGGCCATGGAGATCTTTAAAACTAAGAGTCGCAGAGACCTGAAATTTTGGGAAATAGTAGATTGAATTTGTAAACCAAATGTAAAAATATAGAAAAAAATCCTGTGTTTGTATTTTAGGAGTTGTAAGGATAAAACCTCATGGCCGCGCCATTGAAACGGTGTCAAAAACGTTATAGCCGATATCTCACTGAAAAAGAATCTCAGACGTCTGAAATTTTTTGTAAAACACAGATTTGAATTTGTCGAAACTAGTAAAAATACAACAAAAAATCCTAGGTTTATATTTCAGGAGCTGTAAGACTAAAACGCCATGGCCGCGCCATCGAAACGTTGAAAATTTCGTTTTTCGCCAATATCTCGCTGAAAAAGCATCGCAGAGGTCTGAAGTTTTTTGTAAAACACAGATTTGAATTTGTCAAAACTAGTAAAAATACAACAAAAAATCCTAGGTTTATATTTGAGGAGCTGTTGAAGAAAATCTTCAATGCGTCTTGAATATGTCGATTAGGGTGACCACGGATTATTATTTACAGAGAAATTTCCACCTTTTTTATAAAAAATGATATCTCAAGGATTCGTTGAACAAAATTTTTAAAAATCACATAATTTAGAGATTGTTCTATGTTGAGTGCTCCATTTAAAGACGCCCCGTCTTTAAATGGAGCTTATTCTCACTATAGTTTTTAAAATTCTCCTGTTGTTTAATATCTTAATAGTCATCGATTAAACCATATTTTATGTTAAATTATGTATCGTCTTACACCGACCTGAAACCGACCTGATTTTTTTATTTAATAATTACTTTTTTTTAAAATATATATGTACCAACAATCGAACAATCTCTAATTTATGTGATTTTTAAAAATTTTGTTCAACGAATCCTTGAGATATCATTTTTTATAAAAAAGGTGGAAATTTCTCTGTAAATAATAATCCGTGGTCACCCTAATCGACATATTCAAGACGCATTGAAGATTTTCTTCAACAGCTCCTCAAATATAAATCTAGGATTTTTTGTTGTATTTTTACTAGTTTTGACAAATTCAAATCTGTGTTTTACAAAAAACTTCAGACCTCTGCGATGCTTTTTCAGCGAGATATTGGCGAAAAACGAAATTTTCAACGTTTCGATGGCGCGGCCATGGCGTTTTAGTCTTACAGCTCCTGAAATATAAACCTAGGATTTTTTGTTGTATTTTTACTAGTTTCGACAAATTCAAATCTGTGTTTTATAAAAACTTTCAGACGTCTGAGATTCTTTTTCAGTGAGATATCGGCTATAACGTTTTTGACACCGTTTCAATGGCGCGGCCATGAGGTTTTATCCTTACAACTCCTAAAATACAAACACAGGATTTTTTTCTATATTTTTACATTTGGTTTACAAATTCAATCTACTATATCCCAAAATTTCAGGTCTCTGCGACTCTTAGTTTTAAAGATCTCCATGGCCGCGCGGTTCGGAAAGTTTCGATGGCGCGGCCACGTTCAAACCCTTATAACTTTTTAACCATTGCTTTGACAAATTTATGGTTTTTGGGAATCGACTTTTACATTTTTTTACAAAAACTTGGGATGGTTTTTATTTAAAATAAACGTCATGGCCGCGCGGTCGAAACGGACACAAAAAATTATAATTTAAGAGGTAGTGGGATGAAAAGATCTAAAAAGACATAATTGATCTCTATAGTCCCAAAAAAAGTCAGGCTCAATATGGTGTAATCACGACAAGACGGAGATATTAGGTCTTGTGTTTTGTTTTTGATTGTGGGGGTCAAAAAGTTTGCTTAGTTCCTTTTATCACTTTCTGTTAATGATTGAAACTAATAATCTCACTAAGACTTCATGAAAGTTATTACTCTCTGACTAAACAACAACAGTAATGAGCATATTCTACGAATTTAAGCATTTTGTAACGGTTGATGATGCGTTTAATTATACAGGAAGAACCGAGTTTGTAGTTTGATACCTTAAATTGAACGCCGGAACTAAAGACCTCTTCTTATAGTTCTTATTATTATCAATTGGTGCCAGTTGCATTATTTATCATTGATCGAATGCACAAACTGATAGCAGATATCGTACCTCCTGGTTAATTCGAGTTAGTGTTGTCGAATCTTGTGGTAACTCATATCTACAAGACATTTTTATGCCTACTTTAATTTACCAATTACAACAAACTAACAAATAAAATTTATAGCAACTGATTTCAATTCATATTCAAAAGCTGTTTATTTAAGATACAATAATCCCAAAAAAAGAAAGTTTTCATTGACATTTTACAGCAATAGAAAAAAACGTATTTTTGCTTTTGCCATTTCAATATTAAGGTATCAATTCAATAAAACAAAAATAACCATGTTCAACGACAGTCTAACCTTTATTTAAATTTCACCAAGTCATGGGTATGCTAAGTCACGCTATAGGCAGGCGGGATCGTCGAGAGCGCACGTCTCGTGGCTAGCACTTTGGCTGTGAACTGTGTGTCGTAGTCACATCACAGTCAGAGTTCTAGCTACGCGGCCGAGCGGCGCGGCGCGAGGACTCACCACATTAGATATAAGTCATACGGCAGCGGGATTCACTAGGTTGGTTGTGTATAATGGCCGACGCACATGAAACCGGGCTGAAGACGCTACGATCCGATGTTGTAATGATTTTGTGTGTGTCGGCCCTTACTGATTCACTGTGCACGGAAACACGATTGTCTATTTTACTTTGTGTCATCTTAAAATGTAAATTAAAATATCGATTTCTAGTAATAACTTTTCATCTTTGTACCATCGTGTCTCTGAATATTATCACACAATATAATCCATGTACGAATATGTGTCATCATGTAACAATCCACCGACATGCATGCTTCCATCACTGCTCTCGTCATCATTATGAACGCTTCACTAACTTTGTTACAATACGGCCGTCGTATCTTGGCGAGTCTGAACATAGGCTCTGCGAACTTTAGCGCATGTACAATCGTGAAGAAAACTGTTATCGTCATTTTATTATACTGGTTTATTGTACTGTGTAGTGCCAAGTGACACTTGCAAATAACACACAAAACGATCTTAAACACTAAACAAACACCTTAACAATACTAATAAAACTTAATAACAGTAACAACAATCTTAAACACTATTACAGAAAATTCAAAAATACCAATAAAACTTAACAGTAACAACGAAAACTTTTGTAACCGACTGCGCTCAAGACAGAGATAGCGACAACAACAATGATATTATAAATAAAAAGAGGTAGATATCGCACTAGCGCGCACAAAATGTTGAGGAGAATGTAACACAATTGTAGCACCCTTGATTTAGTCGGATTACAACAGCGAGCGAGGTAAAGTGAGTGCGCGGCGTAACAAAAACGCTGTGTCTTCAGAAAGTGCAGAAACTATGGTGCCAAGAAAAATAAGAGTTGTGGAGTGACATACCATAAGCAAGTCTATTAAAAATATATCAATTTTGTATTTTTTTTACGAGTTATTCCTCATTTTCAAATACATTTCGTATTATTGACGTAATGGTTCGAAAAGGATAGATAATAGGATGGCAATCTGCTGCGTGACAGAGACAAATAGCATCCGTCATAAGTCGGGTCATAGATTATTCAAACAGAAGCGAAATGGTAGGCACAATTATAGCGTTGCGCTTTAAATTTTTTATGATTAATGTTATATACACTCGGCGTCACAAAAATCGCACCTCTTCGAAAATAAGTATAAAGCATGTCCCGCCAGCAACGAATACATTAACGCCAATTAATATTGGTATCAATTGAAAGTATGTTTAACGACCTTTAAATTAACAACAGTTAGAATTCCTAAACACAACAGATCTCATCAGCACGTAACGTTAAAAAAATGTTTTCAAAATACGCATTACAACGGCCATTAATTGCACGTCCCTACAAGGGTATAAAACGAGCGACCCGGGTTAAATGTGGGTCATACGCTATTCATCCTTTAAAGTGAACACACGTGAACAGCTACAGCAAAAAAATACCCCAGAAGATGGATACCACTGCAGATGAAGCCGCTCAATTCATTGCACTACTGCAATCAGAGATGCGGCAATGTGATGTTGCTCGGCAAATGAACTTGAGTCGTTTTGCCGTTCGACGAGTGTTCCAACGCTTTCAAGAGACTGGTGGCTATATCCGAAGATGTGGATCAGGACGACAAAGGTGAACATCCGAAAGAAACGATCGCTTCATTGCTTCGACGTCTTTACGTAATCGGTGCTCCAATGCTGTTGAGGTGCAACAACAACTGGGATCAGCTCGCAGAACTTCTGTAAGCGTCTCCACGATTAGAAGAAGAATGCAGGAGAAGAAAATTGCAGCTCATAGGACTGCTACAGGGCCAAAATTGACGGCACAGCATAGGAGAGACCGGTTGCAATTTGCCCGTGACCATGTGGATTGGACAATAGAGTAATGGAGGGCTGTGCTCTTCTCGGATGAGACGAGGGTGTGTCTTTTCTGCAATGACAGGCGTCGAAGAGTGTATTGGAGGCAAGGAGAACGATTCGCACAAGCCTGTATTCAAGAGACGGTGGAATACGGGGGTGGCTCTTGCATGTTCTGGGGCGGCATGTCAATCGACGGCAAACGAACCTTGTGTGTGTTTCTCGGACTGAAAGTGCTCGCGGGCAAGGGTCGCTGACTGCTGTTCGGTACATAACAGAGATCTTAGAAGAGCAGGTTGTCCCTTTTGCGGGTTTTGTTGGCAGTGGGTTCACGTAAATGCACGATAACGCCCGCTGTCACACCGCTTTAATTGTAAAAGACTACCTGCAAGAAGTTGGAATCCCTGTTATGCGCTGGCTGGCGCGAAGTTAAGACCTGAACCCTATTGAGCACCTTTGGGATGAACTGAAACGTTGAGTACGGGCACGTGATCCTGCCCCTACCGCTCTCCAAGACCTCCAAGATACCGTCGTTGCAGAATGGACAACATTCCTGAAGAGGCTGTTGCCACATTAATTAGGTCCATGAGAGAACGCATGGAAGCAGTCATCAGGGCTAGGGGGGGTAACACTAGGTTTTAAGTTGTTTTTAAGGACTTTCTTGTAATTTTTGATGATAAAATAAAATTTGACTTTTTAATCATTTGCATTAGCTTGCTTTTTTTATTCCCTGGTAATTAAAAAAACAAATCCATTGATTTATTCTGAAATTTAAATAAATTGCCTTTCCAATGATACCCAATAGTCATATGTCTACCATTGATTAATTGGGTAAAAATGACTTTGAAGGGAATTCTTAAAGAGGTGCGATTTTTGTGACGCCGAGTGTAGAATGAGGTTAGTTATAGTTACAAATTTATAGTTATAGTTATAAAGTTATAGTCATAAATAGAATTCAATTTTATTTAAAACATCATTCATTACCAACTCAGTACCAATATAAGAAATCTACTTATTCTCACAGGCGCTTGTGTTGAAGTATTTATTAATTATTAAAATCCTACACATTTATTTCATTTTTATGAAAGTCGCCAATGTAACTAACAGCTATTACGTATTCGACTAAACTATAAATATAAATAAACTGTCTTCAGAAAGGAGATAGCCCACTTTCCCTATATCTTGGGGCCTACATGTTACAGTCATGAAATTGGTGTTATTTTTTACGATAATACACCTAGTATTATGTCACTTAATTTCAATGAAATTGACAGTTTGTATTCTGAGATTTTTGAATTTGAAAGTATGGCTAAAGTGAGGTTAGAAAATGGATTAAATGACAAGCAACAATACAATTAAATCAGAAATCATTCTTATTTAACTGGTTTGTTATACAATTACAGTTACTGGTAATCGCTTTACATGTAATTATAACCGAAACCTGATATTTTTGTAGTATGTATCTACCTAGATCATGTTTTCAAAAATACACTAATAAGATTGCAATAATGTCAAAGATTAATTGTAAACATTTTTATTAATAAGGTTTATGATATTGTGTTTGCAATGGTCTGGCTAAGAGTATAAAAGTCTACCGTACAGTTAATGTACACATAACTTAGCAACACTTAGGTGCCTACCGGGACTGAAAATAAAAAGGAACACAGTTTTTCTATATTTAATGTATTTTGTCATTTAATCATCTTCATAAACAACTAAGTAATATATTGTCAAGAAAGTATGAAGGAGGTGATTATGTGGTCTTGATACCTAGCTCAACTCAAATACCATCTATAGACATAATGTGTGCATAACACCCTACTGTGCGCCTGCCAACAATACAATAACAATAATATTGCAAGATTGCTTGCCTTTCAGTTAGAGAGCTTCAACTTTTTATTATTATTATTATTATTATTCACCGGCGCAAGCACAACAAATGACAACAAAGCGAATGAATTGACGTCGAGTATAAGTTCATGTTTAAGGTGAACGCAGACCTAGCCGCACCGCAGTCTCCGCAGTCCCCGCAGTCATCGTTTTCTTACCGCTTCTGCGGCTACTGCGATGCGGGTGAGTGTGCGAGGTTTCATAGAACTTCATACAAAGAATTCGTAATGCGGGGACTGCGGAGACTGCGGTGCGGCTAGGTCTGCGTTCACCTTTAACAAACAAATGAAAAAATACTGACATATATTTTCAAACCTGACACAATGTCTTTTTAGCCACGTATCCATACTTAGCTAGTGAGAGTTTGTACTAATACAATAAAATGCATTTTTCACAGTTTTACAACTGTATTTTTTTTTTCTTTTATGTGTTTTCGTTACATGATAAAATGACGATAATTTTGCAATACAATAATTGACTGTAACGCCTAGGCCCAGATATGGGCATTCTCCTTTGATACAAATATTTGACAGTATTTAAAATATAATATATATATTGTAAAAAAAAAATTTTCCTTCGCAGTACTTAGTAGCTGTACATTGGTAATCGGCATAAAAATAATAAATAATTATACCAAACGCGCACCCCACGCGCTTGCCTATTTGTTATATTCAATGTCTTTTCTGTGGTGAATCGACAAACTCTATGATACTCTAGTGTAGTGTGGACTATACTTCAAGCGCAACACACTAAAACTAGCTATCTCTTTCTATCTTATACGTTCCGTATTATCTATCGCTGTCGTAGTTTTAAATTACTGTATACATTTAAGTTAGTACTTATAATAACAACGCAACGAAATCTGAACGCCATTTAGTATGAACATGGCGTATCTTTCTTTATAATATCATTGGACAACAACACGACACCGACGCTAACGTGTGACCGAGACAATATCGTGTACCGAGCATTGCCGAATACGCACGAAGCTTTACGAAGTAATCAAAAAGGGATGTCCAATACGCGTGTTCTGAGGGTGTTATTTTATCGATTTTCTTCAAATCGATCGAAATTAAGTTTCAATAATATATTTATTTTCAATTATTATAGAGGTTTTAAATTTCTCAAACAGTTGTTACTCAAGTAGTCATGAATAGATAACTGATATATAAGTTAATCATGACTTTCAACTAAGAAAATACTATTTTTTTTAGTTTATTTTTATACTAAAGTCGAAATCTCATTCATTTGTAAATCTTGTTTCGTTTC
Organism: Agrotis clavis; assembly: GCA_954870645.1. NCBI lineage: Eukaryota > Metazoa > Arthropoda > Insecta > Lepidoptera > Noctuidae > Agrotis > Agrotis clavis. The sequence continues at coordinate 3,318,278 of OX940919.1, read as the reverse complement.
ATATATTACATAAACAAAAATCAATAAATTCTAAATGAAACTTATGGATTACGATATTTAATCGATAAAGGGTCGATTGTATTAACATAAGGTCAATCTCTAGCCTAGACCACCGCTCCCGCACGTCGCCATTTGGTTCCTAAAAAAGGTTATTGCGCAACCTTCTGCGCGAAGTTCGGACTCGCCAAGTTACGTCGGCCGTATTGTACCTGTCTCAATAATACGACGGTGGGAGGAAGGAATTGGTTACATGTTCCTGTCTCTCTAATTGTGTTGGTTTTTGAATCTGTATTAAAATTAACTCTGTGAGTAGTGACTAATTTAAATCAAAGCTATCTTTTACGTGCAGAGATAATAGAAAATTCGAGTTTTTGAACACATATAACAAACTGAACTTACATGAATCTTGTACATCATCATAGTTTCTACGTCTACTTCCTTTTGTTGGTAAAAGGTAGCAAAAGTTTGATTTAGCTACTGTTTAACAGAGTCATTAATATTAACACTGTAACAAATGTTTTTACCCCTGATGATAAGACATAATGATACGTTTTTCATCATTTCTGTCGCAGGGTCACCATAACTAATAGTTGAATTCATGTAAATAATGTTTCGTCTCGGATGTGGATTCAATCAGTTATATGTAAATAATTTGCAGCGATGCCTATTAACATTCCCACAGATTTCTGAAACATCAATTTTGAAGTGTTTGTATAAAAGCACAATAATCTTTTAGAGGGTTTATTGTAAATATGTGTACTTGGTGCATGCTCACATCGCGTCACTGGCAATATGCTAAATGTTGGCACGCATTTTCATATTGTGAGCAAAGACAAAAAGTGGTTGGGTTCCTGTGTTAAAACATTTTAATGTTGTTATTTAAATTAAATGACTCTAAGAGTTTTGATGCTAATTACACTAGAAATATTTAGCAGTGGAATACAAAAGTTAACATCCACTAGCTGATATCAAAGTGTAAGTGTTGTAATGTCGTTGATGTCGATGTGAGCATTCTCCAGCGGAGAGCTTACAGCGGGTCATGATCGGTCCAGCGTGCTCGTCGGTCGCGGTGTTTCGGGAGCCGGCGGGCGGCCGCGAGCTGTATCCCGTGTGGCTCCAGTGCTCCGTGTAGCACCATGGGATTCAGCTCACGGACGCTCGCCACTAACAGCCAACTCATCTACTAACTCCACAGACAACCATCGCCAATGTAACAACGCTCTCATGTCTAACTATGTTTGCACTGTGTTCTAACCTTCGGAAAACGTCGTTTCATTTATTATCCTCTCATCACTAAGCCAATTCATAAGGTTAATGGGTTATCCTTCCACTAAACTTCATCAGTTCTAAAATAATTCAAACGACATTTTTCGAAGATCTAACGTACTCATTTTGATTAAAAATGCAACATCATTACATTCAACTTTTAAATTGGTTTTTGTTTACTTGTTCAAAATGGGTATCTCAATTGTAAAATTACAAGCAAATATAGCCAGTCTATTTTTGTTTGAAAACTTTTACTTCTTCTACTACACGCAATATTCATACAACGCGCTCGCTTTTCCATCACTTATATTTAATTTTAAGCTTAAAACATTTGAAGCAAAACCGCGTGCGATACGGGACAGATTTTATGTTGGATTCACATTGACAGAAAATCCGTGCAGAATGCAGGTCGTGCTATTCGAGTGCGAAAGTATTTCTGTTGGTGTGAGTTTAGAATAAGGTTCAGAATGCGTGAGCGTTGTAGGAAGTTATTGCAAATTTTTCCTTCGCCTCTGCTTCGCCTGCCAAAATCCAATAACGCTTTCTTTATGTCCGTCTTGACTGTTTGTACAGATTTTGCAGGTGATGTCAGGGTGGGGGAAGTGTTTGAAACTAATTTGTAAATAATCTGTGAAATAATTTGTTTGTAAACTGTTCATGTATAATGGTGACGAGATATTGTTAAGTGAAATGTATTAGGCGTGCTCGGGACGTTTGTCTGTTCGAGTTTAAATACACTTTTCACACCACCTGCTCGTTAATGTCAAATTATAATGTCATGCAAACCTACTTATTCCCGTTGGAATCATGTGATTTGAATTTGGTACCTCAAATAAAACATAGTATGAAATGATCGCTTGCTGTGGTGCCCACTTCAGTTCGAAGGTATCGCCACATCAAATTTCAAAAATCTAATTTATTTCCTCGCAGTAGGTGTGAAAAGCAGAGTACGTTTCTCGGGAGTAAAGCTGCATTGTCTTGGGCTAATTTGAATCCTTGGGTACACTAAGGATTTCGGATCTCGTTTCACTCGGGAATTAACCTTTGAACCTTCTCGCTGCGCTACGGAGGTTCACCCCCAGAATCTTTAGTGTTGCTTCGGGATTCAATACGCCCGTGACGTAAGGCAATGCTTTATTCCCTTGGTGCGTAATCTACTATAAAACTTGTGCGCGCCTATCCATACTGGCATTATTTTACGGTAAACCGTATTGAATTTAATCATGTGATTTTATAATAGTGTTCATCTTTTTCAATTCACAAAATGTAACCATGATCAATCTTTTTAGTGTGCAATTGCGATATTATGAGAATAACAGTGTAATCGCAATATTATGACACTGTACTTACATGAATGTTGTTCCGTGGCGTTTCAGAACCGCTGGAGTTGGAGCCGTTCCTGGCGCTGGAGCCGCCCATGTCGGCCACGGACTATGGGTTCTGTCTGGACCACGACGAGGGCCTGTCGGAACTGTTCGACTTCGAGTTCTAGTGTCGCGCGCCTGCGTGCCCGCCGGCCTGCGACACACTGCGGCCGCGCGCGACCTGCCGGCTGCACGACGCTCTGCCGAGCCGCAAATGTTTAGGGTACCCAATGATGTCTGCGGGCGAGTTGTGACAACCGCCCCAGGTGTTGGGACGGGTGCGACCCGTGCTCAAGCCTTGAACATTTGCCGTGAGGATGAGACGGCTGGAGTCTAATTTACAGAACACTCTCACGGTTTACATACGTAATTATTATTATTATTATTATTATTATTATTATATTATTATTTGCAGAGCCCAATATGCAGGTCAGGAAAATGCTAAGAAAAAAGAGCAATAACTAACGCCATTTACTAGAGTTTTAAATGAATATTTTTTAAAGTTTATTTCGTTACGTCGCGTATGATAATGATGCCATTTTATTTACGGGTATAACACTGTCATTTTATTGGACTTGTTTTTGTTTATCCAAACAGGATATCACTGTATTTACTTTCTCGAAGTAAACAAACGCGTTCAGCGGTTACCCCTGTGCGTGTTTTATTTATTATATACATTATAATATTATACATAAGTTTGTTGGCGTTTATGGTACTTGGAACACGTTAATCTCACAAGATCTCATAATGTGGATAATGAGTCGCGCAGCCTGCATTCTTGAGTTCTGTTGAGTCCATTTGGATTATTTCACCAATATGTGTAAACACTATTAAGGCCACAGCCTGTGTGCAAGCTACAAGAAATATAAACAGTGACATGACATGTCTATACCTCTAAGTAAAACATGAGAGTGTTCTGTAAAAGTGTATGGTTATGAACATTGAACATCGCGCTCTTAGTTAGTTGTTGAAATTGATTGCAACGTAAATTATTTAGTTGGATTATTTGTGACGTTAGTGTCGAATATTGAAGTAATGCTCGTCTCGTGGGACTGCAGCCAGCGCGGGCTGTTACAATACGATAGTTTATAGAAGATCACGTGAGGGTCCAACTTCAACTGAGAGTGTTGCACAACTTACAAGTAGAGATCAGATAGCTTTATTTGCGAACATAGGTCAAGTTAAACATAGTGTGAGATGTTACAAATAGGTAAATCCTTCATGTTTTGCCCAGAGGCGTACAAATATAATTATTTAAGTTATAAAATAACAAATTGATGAAATTAAGTCAACTTTCAAGATTTAACATTTTAATGTTTTCGGGTAGTTTGTTATATATTTTTCTAACCATAACGAATGTGCTTTTTTTATTCATTAGTGCAGTTTTGCCATAACTCGTTTCCAGTTCTGACTTATTTTTATCTCGTAATTTTCTGTAGGAACTTTTAGTAACTGTTTCTATGATGAAATGTTTAATTTTGACGAATACATTTGTTTTGTATCTGTGCAGCGATGGTAAGAATCTTTAGTCTTATAAAAGTCGGTTGTCAACTATCCGTGTTTTTTAGGCCACACATTGCTCTCTTCAGGAAGAAGTATCCTTTAGAATTATCTGCAATAACAAATTCAATTTTGTAACATAACAACAGGTATAGTCCTACCAGTATCTATAATAATTTGATTTGTGTTGACTTGTGTAACATTCTCAAATAATGACATCAGTTTACTAAACACCTCTGACAACAGACAGCCTCAAACAATCCAATCTGAAAAACATGGTGCTAATTTCACTTCTTCGTCCATTACCGTCGGCTACAGTCCTACATTACTGTTGAATAAAAATAACGCTTATAATGAAAATGTTCCTTGAAGTTGTCTAATTGATTTGTTTGTGTTACTGGCATATTGCGGTGAGTGCCGACGACCACAGGTTGTGTCCCACTGAGGGCATGTGCTCGGTAGCCGATGTGGGCGCATACTACAGATACAATGCCTTAAGACTTTATAGATCTTTGTAAATATTACACATGCCAAGTTTTTTAATGCGATCTCTATAGTTTGTTTTTCACATGTACGTAGGAGAATGAAACTAGAATTTGCAGTATGCGTCCGTGCACACATATTGCGAGCACATAGTGTAGGTTGTGTCGTGTCGCAGTGTGGAGCGGCTGGCTCGTGCGCTCGAGTGCTCGTGCTCGCGTGCTTGTGCTCCTGTGCTCGTGCTCGTGCGCTCGTGCTCGTGTGCTCGTGCGCTCGTGCTCGTGCGCTCGTGCTGGTGTAGTGCTCGCCCGCTGCGCGCTCGTGTACATAGTGTCGCTCAAATCAGAGGAGCGCGAGCGGGCGCGCCGTGTACATATTACGCACTAATGAACGGTGATATCTTAGCGGCCTTCGATTTTACTTGTAAAGCTAGCTCTAGTGTTCCATACGTCATACGTTCACGTTAGGGCTGTCGTTTGCGTATTGCACATTGTTCCGTTATCAATATAACTGATTTGCCAAATATTTAGTTACTACCTGAGTTTGTCATTTAAGTTTCATGATGGGTTCGTTTAGTTGTCATTGTAAATAGTGGAGGCAGGGCGGGTGCGCGGCGAACGTCAACATTATGATTTCGATAAAATATAATTTTGAATGTTTAAGTACAAAGTGCGATGCCGCGATAGTCGTCTTACCGTAATGTAAGTACATTACTCGAACTCGTTGGCACGCCTCCGCTCTGCCGTTTTTGAATAGTGTACAGCACAAATAATGTCATTGTAAAAAACCTATTAATAAGTGCATATCAAAATAATTTTAATGTTAGACTTAATTTGAAGAGTGAGCGGCTTGAGTGAGGGAGGCGCGGAGTGTGGGACACAGGCAGGCGGAACCTGGTTGCAATACTAGTGCAAATAGTATGAATGAGGGCGAAATCATTGTTTTAAAGTTTAGTTTTCAAATTACATTAGTTACATTCCGTGCCCTTGTACAACAAACAAGATCCCGCGTCTTCCAGGCATTTTTTACATATTTAGATTTCGATGCATACACGAGATTAGACTGAGAACGTGGATTTTAAATATCACGTTACTCGATCAACAATAATAACTGCACGTCGCTGTACGCAGACCGTGCACAGCAGAGGTTCATCACAAGGGCGCGGAACTCGCTACCAAGAGTGATCACGCGACTACGTCCCGCCAGACTACCCGCTAATAGTATTAAATCACTAATATGTTTATTTACATCATTATTTGCGTTATGAGTAAGCTTATGTTCCGCGATTCGATTTTATTTCACCACACAATAGGTATGTACAGTACGTCAGCTCAGTTGTGCGAAATCGTTTTTTAATGAAATGAAATAATAAAACAATGAATTTTTAACAGTTTTCGATTCAACATCGTTATCATTAAGTTTAATTTCGGTTTGATAGGATTTTTTTTCGTTTTAATATTGTTTCCGTACAAAGCAAACTCTGTTGCACACCATTCTGAAATCAAACCATTGGAACAGAATTTGCTTTAAGCGGCGCTCGTGAAGTACCTTATTCTGAAGTGAAATTTGAATATTGCAACATACTTTCGTTACCTCAAGTCATGTTCCTTAAACATCGTCGAAAATTGCTATGATGTAATATTATCAAGTTCGTTGATATACCATTTTGTTATTGCGCAGTAAACTATCGCAGGATAGTCTCTGAACATCGGTACCTGAGTGTCGATTTTTAAGGAACAAGAGCAATCAATATTACGGTTGCCAGTCACATGTAATAAACGTTTTGTTGGGTAAAACATCGCCTCTTGCAAGAGACGGTGTTTAAAGACTTAAATTGTTTACGACACTAATTCGGGGGCCAAATGTACGAGAAAAAGAAGTACAAATTATAAAGAAAAAAATTCTCGTTAAGTTAAGGTTTTACGCTACTTCCATTGTTGACATCGATTGATGTTTTGTTCTTGAAGGAATGATTTTGTGAAACCATAAGTACCTAGCTATTGTAATGAACACGCATTACATGGTAATGTCAGCTCAGGTTTGTCTCTTCTGTTTTCATCCGGAGCTTTGTAACTTATTGGAATTATTTATTGTAGTCTGAAATCAGTAAATCTTAAAAATTATTTGATTTTAATATGTTACGTAATTTAGGCAGTCTATCGAGTGCTGTTACTTTAGCATCTATTTTTATTTTCATGACTAATTAATGATCCCCGTAAAACAGACACTTGATATTTAGTTACTCTGGTAGACTGCCTTCTAAACCAATCTGATAATTTGTTAAGATAACCTCATAATGTTAATTACGCTTATACAATAGCTGTCAGTATTTAAGTTTGTTCAATTTCAATACATTGGAATATATTCATTATTTGTTTCCACTCCGCGTCGATAGTTTGATGAGATCTCAAGTTATTGTTGGTAGGTATTGTTTGTCTTAGTTATGTGTGGGGCTATCGACGTGGGGCGCAACTGTTACAACGATTTTAGTCCGTACATAATAACGTCAGCTCGACGGTCCACAGGGTCCTAATGTAGTATTTCAATACAATATTAAAGTTAATTGGAACTTCACATTGAGGAGCGACGCGCGACGTAGGCCCGCCGGCTACACGTGTCATGCGGGATACAGATATCACTGGTAGTATTATATCTTAGTTTCTGTCTGTAGATGTACTTATTTTTATGTATAAATCTGCGAGGTAGCCTAGTGTGAACATTGTCGATGACCGGGTTGTACCAGACAAGTTTATGTTGGCTCGTAGATGCAAACGAGCGCTGTTATATGAAATTGAGACTATTCGACGGCATGTTTTTGTGTAATACTTTATCTGGTTTTTAATGTAACAAATTGAAGGTGCAATGTTATAAATATGTATTTATAGTGTGTGAGCGCGACAGACGCGCGAGGACGGAGGGACGCGGTGGAGCGCAGGGACGCTCGGAGTAACGATACGCTTGTTTGCGCCATTTGTTGTTGGTGTAAAGCCTGTTTGATTTGTATTCATTTGTGTTGAAAGACTGAGGTTGATTATTCCAGTTTCGACGAACGTGCGAGTTATTTGTTGATTGAATTTAAATATAAAGTCATATATATAGTTAGGTTATATTTTTTAATAAATATAATATTGAGATATGTAATATAAATTTCTGTCTTTCTTTTCGGCTTGACCTTCTCCAAACAAAATGAAATTCGCGATCTGAAAATTGATGACTAGTTTATTTGTAATTGTATCTGTATTATAAGCAAATGAATGTCAAGAGATTTGACGACTGAAAATGACTAATGAGTTGACCCTTAATATAAGGTGAAGATTATTCTATCTTAAAACAACGTTCATATTTACAAACTGGCACTTATCAAATTCAACACTTATATGTAAGTATATAGGTACTGACAACAAGATCAGTCTCTTATGAAGTTGTCTAAGGGGAAGTCCTTGAAGGAATGACTCCAGATGTCTGTGAAGGCGGTGCTGACGAGGTCGTTGATGAGCGGCCTGATGACTGCGAAGCCTGGCTTCCAGGTGGCGTTGATGAGGCGGTCTAACATGCGCTCTGGAAAGAACAACCCGTGTGCTTCATTTATGTTTGAGGATCGTAGCGTGTCCGTTACCCAGGCCAGATGTTGTCGAAAATGGTCATTTGAATCTTATAGATAATTAGATTTGCGGCTTCTGTAATTGTTGCGCACATTTTTAAATTTGTTGCGCTAATAGTTTTTTAATTATTTCACAAAAACATTTCCTGCTGCGGTAACGTTACCCCAGCCAGACCTTTTTCTTTCTTATGGAAATATTTTAATAAATACTAGCTATAAAATCAGTTGTCTAGATGAAGTAAATGTTGTGACTTATTTTGTATTTATTCTTTCTTCGGTTGCGAAGTTATTCGAGATTTTGCTGGAGTAACGTTTTCGGATTTGCTAGATCTTTGAAACGGTTAAGCGGATTCTTATCATATTTTGTACATGACTTCTTAGGAACTAGTTTAAAGAACAAGGTTCAAAAATGTATGGACACCGTCCCCACCCTTGTAGCACCTTAGAACCTATGTTAATCGAAGGATCATAACCGTCTTATCATTTTATTGTTCTACGGCGAAACTGAAATGTGCATCCGAAAAAAGTTATATCGACATGAAGGAACCGGATTCAGTCACAATACCATGTTCCCGATCACGATGGTTTTCTCTTTAATTATTACCGTGGAATGATTTTGTTCGTTCGTGGCTAATTGAGAAGCACGCGGCTAAATAATTACAGCCGTACAGGCCGATCATTCGGGTTAAGCCGCGCTTACTGAGGTCGGTCTGTGGATGGGTAACAATCTGTCATTGTAGTTTCCTTCGTGCCTCGGAAAGCACGTAAAGCTGTTGGTTCCGGTCATCATTGTAGATCTTTGACAGTCTTTACAGTCAGAAGCTCTAAAATCTGATCACCAGTCTTACCATGGGGTATCGTATTACCCAGTTACTGGGTTGTGGAGGTCCGATAGGCAGTCGCTCTATGTAAAATACTGATATTCAGTTGCATCTGAATCAACTGGAAGCCGACCTCAATATAGTTGGGAAAAGGCTAGGAAGGTGGTGGATGATTTTGTTCGGAGTTTTCAAACAACTCTTTGGAACCTAATGGTGACTTCCGCACGGAAACAACTCACGGAGCAGAAGAAAGTTCAATGAAGAATTCTAATGAATATCGTTATTGTGAAGTAATCATTGACCGTTTTTAGGAGTATTCAAATAAAAATATCTTTTTAAATACAAATAAAATCGTTTACTTTTTATCGCAACAAATACATTACCTATTCGGTGTTTTCAGTGTCTATTGCAATATTGTCCCAGACACTGGCTAGCCCAACGAAATTCTCTTAATGCCTTCCAACCCTACAGTACCAAACGAAACCGACGACATGCGCGCAGCCACCAACTGTCGAAAACCGGTTCCTCAAGAAACTTAGGAGATCTTCTTAAGGAAACGGTTCTTTGAATTTTGCTGCAAACCCCTAATCGCATCGGCTGCCCGATACGACCCATCGCGTATTAGTACAAGTCGCTGGCCCAGGCCTCATCACTCCGGGCACGCCGCAACCGCGGCGGTAAGACCCTTTTTGAGGAATGACGGGAGAGGCGCCAAGGGCGGTGGCCTCACCTTCCGCTTGACGCAGGTCTTCATCGGATACATAAGTTTCGAGAGGTTCCTGTGTCTGATAGGGAAGGAACAATTGACTGGGTGTCGTCACTACGAGGTTCGCTCGGAGGATACGGTGCAGGTCTACCCTTGGGCAGAGCATCACCGTGTCCTCACGACGGCGATAGGCGTGCTAGCGAAGGAGGAGGCAGGCGCCGTGAGGGACAGGACAGCTCGATCCCACAACCGAAAAATGTATTTGTTGTGATAAAAAGTAACGATTTTATTTGTATTTAAAAATATATTTTTATTTGCATACTCCTAAAAACGGTTAATGGTTACTTCACAATAACGATATTCATTAGAATTCTTCATTGAACCTTTTTCTGCTCCGTGAGTTGTTTCCGTGCGGAAGTCACCATTTACTTCCAAAGAGTTGTTTGAAAACTCCGAACAAAATCATCCACCACATTCGTAGCCTTTTCCTAACTATATTGGGGTCGGCTTCCAGTTGAACCAGTTGCAGCTAAATATCAGTATTTTACATAGAGCGACTGCCTATCGGACCTCCACAACCCAGTGACTGGGTAATACGATACCCCATGGTATGACTGGTGGTCAGATTTTAGAGCTTCTGACTGTTAAGACTGTCAAATATCTACAATGATGGCCGGGGCCAGCGGCTTTACGTGCTTTCCGAGGCACGAAGGAAACTACAATGACAGATTGTTACCCATCCACAGACCGACCTCGGTAAGCACGGCTTAACCCGAATGATTGGCCTGTACGGCTGATTTAGCCGCGAGCTTCTCAATTAGCCACGAGTGAACAAAATCATTCCACGGTAATAATTAAAGAGAAAACCATCGTGATCGGGAACATGGTATTGTGACTGAATCCGGTTCCTTCATGTCGATATAACTTTTTTCGGACGCACATTTCAGTTTCGCCGTAGAACAATAAAATGATAAGACGGTTATGATCCTTCGATTAACATAGGTTTTAAGGTGCTACAAGGGTGGGGACGTTTTGGGCATTGTTCTTTGTTTTGCAATAAAAAAACCAAAATAATACATAGCTTAAAGGTTATTTCATTAAATAGAAAAACACTTCAACTGGTCCCAGCACTCTCAATAAGGGGTCTAAAGACTTACTTTAAACATTATTTTGAAGCTTGTAACTGCCTTCAAATGTATCTGAAGTTTCATTAGTATCCTGTAAGTATTTAACAAGTTATGATGATATTTAGTTCCTCACGAGCACGGTCTTGATGCGCGCGGTGTTATTTGGCCACTGGATTGGATAAATGAACTGAATGTTATGTCAATTATTAGTTTTTTAGTTCGGTTGTATATCAGTAAAATTTCAGTTCAGTACATTGGATAATTAATGAGATAATACGATTAAAGTCATTAGGAAGTGAATGACCGTGGTAACCCGACCAAGTTTAGGTGGTTACGAAAAAGCGAAAACGCAGAACATTATACTATCTTTTGAAATGTTTAGTATAATACACCTTACAATTTCGGTACAGACGCGTACACTGTCAAAATACATAATAATATCTGTACTATTAAAATATTATTATTATCTACCAGTTGCACAAACTTATCAAAAATCACCGTTATAACATGTCGTCCGGTGGGACGCGGGAGGGGTGGGGTGAAGGGGTAATTTGAATTAAATTGAATAATAATAAATTTGAATTTAGGAACTTACCTACTTATTATTATTATTTTTTTCGTACTTAGTTTTTACCTGGACTGGAATTCTCAACAATGATAACGACACATTTATCCTTCGCTACAAAGTAGGTACCTATAAAACAAAGTTTCTTCCTGTTTCACTGTCCCTGTTTGCTTAGATCTTTAAAACTACGCAACGTATTCTGAAGCAGTTTTTTAGGGTTCCGTAGCCAAAAAGCAAAAAACGGAACCCTTATAGATTCGTCATGTCTGTCTGTCTGTCCGTGTATGTCACAGCCACTTTTCTTCGAAAATGTAAGAGCTATCCTGTTGAAACTTGGTAAGTAGATGTATTGTGTGAACCGCATTAGGATTTTCACACAAAAATAAAAATAAACTAATTTTGGGGGTTGCCCCCATACTTACAATTGAAACTCAAAAATGATTTTTTCACCGTACCCATACGTGTGGTGTATCTATGGATGGGTGTTTAAAAATGATATTGAGGTTACTAACATCGTTTTTTTCTAAACTGATCAAAATGTTGCCCCCCCCCCTGTAACTTCTAAAATATGAGATTAATAAAAAAAAAATATGATGTACATTATCATGCCAACTTCAATTGAAAATTGGTTTGAACAAGATCAAGTAATTAGTTTTTTTTAATACGTTATAAACCGTAATCCGCAATTTACCTTTCAAAGTTACAACCAACTACAAGAACGTTTATAATATGTTCCTTGCTGCTACGGAACCCTTCATGGGTGAGTCCGACTCACACTTGGCCGGTTTTTTAATAGATATATTGATTCAAGTGGAAGGTTTTTGTGTATACATTGTCAACATATTATGATTTGAAACTTGATTAATGAAATTCATGACTTAGCGAACGATTTTTATCGTTGTCAATGTCGGGATACAATTTAGACAAAAAAAAAAGTAAGTACTCTTCCTTTTTTTTTTAAACCAAAAAATAACAGAAAATTTCAAAAAAGCAAAATTACTACCTGTAATTTTAAATTGTGTTTTTTTTTAAGTATAAGTTTAATAAGGTACTTTAAAAGTTTAATTGACATGATTATTTTACCTGTCAATAAAAAATCTTTAATAATCATGTAGTTTTTTAAAAACTTGTGTACATGTCTGTACTAAATTTGTAACACTATCCTACATATTTTAGAAGGTACCATAATGTTCTGCGTTTTCGCTTTTTCGTAACCACCTAAACTTGGTCGGGTTACCACGGTCATTCACTTCCTAATGACTTTAATCGTATTATCTCATTAATTATCCAATGTACTGAGCTGAAGTTTTACTGATATACAACTGAACTAAAAAACTAATAATTGACATAACATTCAGTCCATTTATCCAATCCAGTGGCCAAATAACACCGCGCGCATCAAGACCGTGCTCGTGAGGAACTAAATATCATCATAACTTGTTAAATACTTACAGGATACTAATGAAACTTCAGATACATTTGAAGGCAGTTACAAGCTTCAAAATAATGTTTAAAGTAAGTCTTTAGACCCCTTATTGAGAGTGCTGGGACCAGTTGAAGTGTTTTTCTATTTAATGAAATAACCTTTAAGCTATGTATTATTTTGGTTTTTTTATTGCAAAACAAATTTAAACTAGTTCCTAAGAAGTCATGTACAAAATATGATAAGAATCCGCTTAACCGTTTCAAAGATCTAGCAAATCCGAAAACGTTACTCCAGCAAAATCTCGAATAACTTCGCAACCGAAGAAAGAATAAATACAAAATAAGTCACAACATTTACTTCATCTAGACAACTGATTTTATAGCTAGTATTTATTAAAATATTTCCATAAGAAAGAAAAAGGTCTGGCTGGGGTAACGTTACCGCAGCAGGAAATGTTTTTGTGAAATAATTAAAAAACTATTAGCGCAACAAATTTAAAAATGTGCGCAACAGTTACAGAAGCCGCAAATCTAATTATCTATAAGATTCAAATGACCATTTTCGACAACATCTGGCCTGGGTAACGGACACGATCGTAGCGTAGATCGTAAAACGGAATAATTCTCTTCCCCGCGATCCCTATGCTATGCAACTAAAAGAAATTTATGAAATAAAAAAAAGCGAAAGTGCAATGCCCATTACTCCACAGCAACGACGATATAATACTAGACTCCTAATAACAGGCGACTGATTGCCAACACATTAGGCAAAAAAGTCTTATATCCGTCTCATTTCGACCAATCCTGTGAGCCGTAAACATACGTTGAGACAGAACAGACCTTGAGTTAGCCAATCACAACGCAGTACCCCGTCCCTCTCGCTTACGTAGTACCTCAGCGAGTTGGCAGAATAGTTTTGTTCGTTAGATCGTGCAATGCGTAGTCTAGTAATATATAGTCGTTGCTCCACAGACTACTTTTCAAACTACAATCATACAAAGTGCAATCTACTCGCTACGCTAAAAAGACACGGTTGTGTCTAAAATTATCTTACGCATATAAGTACCGAGTATGCCGTTGCCCCTGACCAGGTTGCCGACGTGAATCTCCATGTCTCCGATGTGATCGACTTCTACGTGCACGTCTACTCCGGAGCCGTTACGTTTGATGCGCGTCGTCTGGGAATAGTCTCGTAGTGTCATGTTCCAGGTACCGGAACGTAGTACACCGAGCCCGAATGCGTCGCCCTGGTAAAATGTTGGTAATTATACTGGGTGTAAGGGACAGCCTTCCACAAACTTTCAGGGCTTGCTCAGTAGACGAAACTGAACAATATTCCACAATTTTGAAATTGAAAAAAAAAAAAAATTGGCTTCACCATACAAAATTATAAACTTGATTGGACAGTTTGTATGGAGAGGCTGATATTTTTTTCATTTACTGAAAAATTTGAAATTGAATCCCCCTTTATTCGGAATGTTTCACATAATAATTGATTGTGCAAACAAAAAAAAAAGCCATAGATCACATCTCATCAACTCTGCTGCTTTCAGTTGTGGTCGAGTGAATGAATTTTTTATTGTGGTCTGATTTACAAGTCATTAATGTGGTCTGATTTACAAGTCAGCAGGAGCAGTGGTGGCCCAGTGGTATCGGTCCCGACTTACGAGTTGTAGGTCGTGGGTTCGAACCCCGCCAGGCGCATTACTTTGTGTAATTTATTTCATCACCACTGCTCTCAAAACGGTGAAGGAAAACATCGTGAGGAAACCGGCATGTCCTAGAACCAAAAATTCGAAGACATGTGACATCCACCAACCCGCACTGGGCCCGCGTGGTGGATTATGACCCACTCCCTCCCACAGAGAGGAGGCCTATGTCCTAGCAGTGGGAACAATATAGACTTATGATGATGATGATTTACAAGTCACAAGGCGTTCAAGATGGCAGAGTTGGGTTGAGAAATGAGTTTATGCGTAAGCGCATATGTAATAGTAGAGAATAAATCATTCACAGTATTTTGTTTTATATGAAGGCCAAATTGATAATAGTTTGGCTGCTGATATGTATCCGCTAATTATTTCGAACCTTGGTTAGATCCAAGTAAGTGTGACATGTCGGGATGTCCTCGGGCAGTCTCGAGCA
This sequence comes from Agrotis clavis, assembly GCA_954870645.1. Taxonomy (NCBI): domain Eukaryota; kingdom Metazoa; phylum Arthropoda; class Insecta; order Lepidoptera; family Noctuidae; genus Agrotis; species Agrotis clavis. The sequence goes on along the minus strand of OX940919.1, from coordinate 3,303,278 downwards.
TCAGGTGGAACAGACCTCCCACTTAAAATTGTTATTGTTAAACTATAATTTACCTTGAACTCGTAGTCACCGTTGAGCCATTTTTCTGGGAAGTACTGTGAGTAAACTATGCGCTGGTTCTCCCAGTCAGTTCTGAAACAATTTATAATATTATTTGTACGTTAAATAAATAAATGGAACATCTGGCTCAAATGCGTACGTTTTTTACGGATATTCCAGTTTCCTAAAAAAATTCAGGTACGTGACTGAGAGTAACAGAGATATATGACAGCGTTGTCCAAAACGTCCTTTCAGGGTATTGAGTACACTGGGGTCGCGGGACCGTTAGGCGGCCACATACCTACATCAGTTTTCCTGATCCGTTTTCCATCCGAACGCAGTGAATACATGCTGCTTAAATGTGTGTGCATGTTTTGTGTGTGTTGTTCACATTCGATAACTTCCCGTACAGATATTTTCGAAAAATGGATCAGGAAACCTGATCACGAAAAATTCTGTACGACTACCACACACATTCGTTTTTTTCCCGTTCGGAATATCTGTATAATTCGGAAAGTCAGGATGGAAAAAAACCGTACGGAAAGTTGTCGAATTCCCTGCGTTCGGAGGCTCCGTTTCGTAAAAAACGGATCAGGAAAACGAATCAGGAATACTGATGTATGTGGCCGGCCTAAAAGGACACTGTCACCATGGGAAGCAAAGAGCCCGAAGGAACAGTTTATGTGAGGGTATGTCAGTTAGTCTGATAGTTCTTTCCGCTCTACTCAGAGCGAGAGGACTCATTTGATGATTAAATTTTACCACCCAACAAAACAGTGCTTGATAAAGGAAGACTATTGTTTCTTAAGAGGATCGTCTACCGAGCGCTCGTCCATACTAAAAGAGAAAAAGTTTTCCTACCCCTAAATGTTATCCTATCTCAATGATTTTTTAGAATGCTTCTGACACAGTAAAAAACTAGGTTTATAGGTTTTTTTTTTTCAAAATTTATACCAGTTTGAAAGTTACAGGCACCTAAGAGTTACTTTTGAAAAAAAGAAAATCTATAAACCTAGTTTTTTACTGTGTCAGAAGCATTCTAAAAAATCATTGAGATAGGATAACATTTAGGGGTAGGAAAACGTTTTCTCTTTTAGTATGGACGAGCGCTCGGTAGACGATCCTCTTAAGATTTTTGTGTAGAATGTGGATAGATGTGTGTCTTTGTCGAAATAAATTATGGTTAGAATAAATGATATGAGGTTTTTATTTGGAGTTTTTTACAACAGCTTTTCCATTTGACGGTTATAAAACAACTGAGTTCAAATACCCGACGCATCGACTTTTATTAACCGACTTCAAAAAAAGGAGGAGGTACTCAATTCGGTTGGTATTTTTTTTATGTAGCCTGTAGGTACATAATGTACACCGATTACTCCGAGGTTTCTAGTCCGATTAGTGTGATTCTTTATATTTTGTTCGATGCAGTTGCATTTGGCTCCATAAAAAAATCATACAATTTGGTTCAGTACTTTTTATTTTTGTGGTTGCTTTTGAAGGCGGTTAATTTTTTTTTTCTGTAAATACCTAAAGCATTACATTGAATCACTCAATAAATAATCGTTTAACAAAACAAATAATATGAATATTTTTCATATATTAGACGCACCGGAAACTGACAAACGGAAGTTAAGTATTTTATAATTTAACATTAAGATACTAAAATGAAATGAAATCACTAGATAATTCCCTTACAATAAAATAGAAATAAATAAAATTAATTCAGAATTATTGACGTTAATTTACCTATCATCGGTATTGAAAATGCGTCGAGTTGGTGTAAGCAGTACCGGAAGTGTGTAACATTTGACTTAAATTGTCTGTGGAAAGATGTGGCAGAGGTAACAGTTTTTTATTATGAATTAATGCCAAAAAGATCTAAGTGCTAGTATATCTACAAAATACTTCGTACTATCTTTAGAAGACTGAATGAAACTTACTTGTATTTAGTGACGGTGGAATGTGACCATCCTCTCTCATACACGTTGGTCAGTTTGAGAGTGTATCCGATCCCGTTGATAGCGCGCGTCTGTTTGATTTCCCGCGCAAAGTGTGGGTCGAATGGAGCGACGCCCATCTCTGGGATGCCTGAAAAGTGAGTAAATATTTTGTTATCGCTGTTTACAGTTTTAAAAGCCTCATCCATCCTCTTAACTCGGGAACGCTAACGTTTTCATTGGAGCAAAAAGTGTTTATAGAAAAATGTAGGGGGTCAATGACCTCCATCGGTCAATTCATGATTTACATTAGTTTACAATATATTATGGTGTCAGCAATCCTTCGTTCATTAGTGAACCGCATGGTAATTTATAATCAGATATTTCCATAAGTAAAAGGTGTGACCTTAAATGACCCTTTAGTACTGATTTTTTAACCGACTTCAAAAAAAAGTAGGTTCTAAGTTCGACCTGTATGTATGTATGTATGTATGTATGTATGTATGTTTGTCCGCAATTATCTCGCGTTTGGCTGAACGGATTGTGATGCAGTTTTCAGGAAAGTGTTTGTTACATTCTGGAGAAGGTTTTAGTATATAACACTAATAGATATCCCGTGACGTTGCTCGCGTGGATCCGTTTTGCTTACTTGGATCGTAGATTTTCAGGGACGATTGCATGTTTGTCCGCGATTATCTCGCGTTTGGCTGAACCGATTTTGATGCAGTTTTCAGGAAAGTGTTTGTTACATTCTGGAGAAGGTTTTAATATATAACACTAATAGATATCCCGTGACGTTGCCCGCGTGGATCCGTTTTGCTTACTTGGATCGTAGATTTTCAGGGACGATTGCATGTTTGTCCGCGATTATCTCGCGTTTGGCTGAACCGATTTTGATGCAGTTTTCAGAAAAGTGTTTGTTACATTCTGGGGAAGGTTTGAGTATATAACAATAATGGATATCTCGTAAAGTTGCTCGCATAGATCCGTTTTTGTTGCTTAATAGGATTGTAGATTTTCAAAGAAGCCGATTTTATGAAGATTTTTGTTGAATATCGCAACTAAAAAGGGAAAAATAGGTAAAAAACTTTTTTAAAAAAAGGGAACCGACTTCAAAACCAAACACAAACAAAAAAACTGTAAAATAACTTTTATTTCGGAAGTTGGTGGCCATAGTAAATGAAATAAAAAACAAAACCACCGACTTCCGAAAGAAAAGTTATTTTACAGTTTTTTTGTTTGGTTTTGAAGTCGGTTCCCTTTTTTAAAAAAAGTTTTTTGAAGGTTTGAGGTTGTCACACCCAAAGCCCATAATGAATAGGTAATGTGTAGTTGACATGGTTTATCAGGATTTGCTATTATTTAATAACTCACATGTTGATTGATTTAATGTAGGTAGGTAGGTACTTTTTAGTTTCATAATTAATTAATTTGCTAAATATTAAAAAAGTCATGAACAATTTATTAACTTTCAATGCTTTCATAGCAGTTATTGGACAATCTTAAAACTTGTGTGCACTCAAGCGGTCAAACTTGAGCGTTGTGTAGTTTGTGTAAGACCATAGATTGGGCAAGTGCATGTTCACGAAATACGAGTACATTATATAGCCAATCATAGCTCAGTTTTCTGAACACAATGCGATATCTAAACGCTGTTTGCGCTTGCGACTCTAATTGAATTTTCTATACAGCAATTATAAATTTTGACAGGCCTGTTGGTCTAGTGGTTAGTGACCCTGACTGCTATGCCGGAGGTCGTGGGTTCGATTCCCACCAAGGACAAATGTTTGTGTGATGAGCACGATCATTTGTTCTGTGTCTGGGTGTAATTTATCTATAATATGTATGTATTTAGAAATATATATAAGTAGGGTAAAGTACCCAACTGCTGACCTCCCACCAACTATTGACCGCATAACAGTTTTTATCAAAAATAATAATAAATCTTCTTGCAGTGCTGCATAAAGAATACAGAAAATGAAATATAATTTATCTTGTAATATATTGGCGTCACAGAAAATTTAAATAAAGCAATATTGCGTCCGTAAACCTATGATAACAAAATACCCTCCTAAAATCATCAAGAAATTTAACAATTTGCTAAGCTGACGGTTGTTTTCAATGTCATTTTATTTCAGTTTTACACTATAGATTCCTTTGAGTTTGGTATTTTTTGGTTATTTAAGACAGACACAATGCTTTTCCACATGATTTTCAATGAGCGTTAACTTGTTAAAATGATGAGGTCAATATCTGGTACACTCAAATGTATGATAACCATTTTTTTAACATGGCATGTCAATAGCTGGTAATTAACCAAATGTACGAGAATACCAGTTACTGACACCACGGTGTGTACGTATAGTTCATTTTTAATGGTGGGTGAGGTAGCTTAACTTTAATGCATCTGTATTAAGCCCATGGGCGTTGGCACCCCTAAAGGTTTGTATCTGCATAATCACAAACATAAAAAATACCTTACTTAGTAACCTGACTACCTAACATAATTTGAGTGAGGTACTTAAATTTTCGGTCTACTGTCACATTCTGGATACTCCTGAATATTTTACGCCGCTTTCACATTTGGGCGACAGTCGCGCGACAGACGCTGCTTATGCGCGCCTGTTCATATAAAATGTGAAGAAATGTGCTTCTGCCGCGCTACTGTCGCGCTGCTAACGCCCTAATGTGAAAGCGGCTTTAGACTTTTAGACTTACTAATATTATAGGAAAAGTGAACGGCTGAATGGATTTTGACACAATTTGGCAAGCAGATTATTTTAAAACCTGGTTAAGTGGGTGTACCTGGACGCAGGATACTTTTTATGTCGGTATATGATCCCGTGGGACAATTGCAGAATATAACACGAGCAATGCCTCAGCCACAGGTTGGTTTAATGCATAAAATGACAAAATATACCCTAACCTGCATGTTTGAACAAACTGACTTAAATCATTTCCGAGGCAAAGTGTGAGCTAGTTTTTTATTTGTATCTATGTTCTCTTCATTTGTGAGGTCTTTTACATAAGTTTAAAAAGTTAAAACCGTCTTATGTAATTAGGAAAATATTAATTCAAAGGTTTTAAAACTCACTTTGTAGAACTAAAGCCGTGTTATTTCAATTTATATTTTGCCGTCGAGTATTTTTATATCTGCTGCATAATACAGAACACTGAAATAACTACTAATAAAGAAGAAAAATTGGACAAAAAGTGATAAAAACTACAACAAAAAGTGATAAAAACTACAAAATTTCAAAAATAAGTGCAAGAATATTATTGACGGCGTTTGAAGACTGAAGACCTAAATAGTGTGATAAAAGAAAATGAGAAGAGCTATAAGACTAGCTTTGTTTGTTTTTTATCAAATAAAACCTCGTATCACATTCATAATAAATAACATTTGAGTTTATTCTTATACTACAGGAGGTCAAAAAATTGGTCATTTGCATGATGAAAATTTGGTACAAGCATGTTGATAACTGGTCAAATGGCCTGTTCTTGCTAAACTCGAGAAAAAAAACACTTTTTACCTTTGTATGACTGGAAATAATGTTTTAGTTAGGTACATTCTCCAATGTTTATTTTATCTTCCGAAAACATTCATTTGCTCTGCTTAGCTTGGGACTAGATGGCGTTGTGTGATAGTTGTGGAAAAAAAAATATTATTACCAATATTTAGGCATCAAATTAGGTGTTGCTTCGTGTTAATGAAAACAGCAGGCATATCTTAAATTGATTTTACGGTAATGAATATTATAACTTACCTATCTTGAAATATGGTCGCACTTTGTTAAAAGCTCTCTTTATGCAGCCATCGAAATCTGGAGATGTTTTCTTGCACGCTGAAAATATTCTTTCTGAAAAAAAAAGTGGTGTCATTAGATGTGTATCGGTTTGACGGAGCCCCCATAGAGGGCTAAGCCTGCCGAGGTCTTTCTACATATAACCGTGGCCCTGGAACATAAAGGGCTATTGAAGGAACACCGTGGATTTTCGTCAGTACCTACGTACGAGTCTAACTGTCCCTTTTCGCCCCACAAAACACACCTCACAAAAAAGGGTGTATACCTACGTAGAAAGGGAGTTTACTGTTATGACAAAACATTTGGACAACGATTTTACACTTGAACTCTACATATCTTAGGATATGTAGAGTTCAAGTGTGCCTAGTTACTTTATGTACCTTTGAGCAAGTAATACTTCAGTAAAAGGTTCGTCTAAATCTACCCACCGTGTTGCAAAATGTAACAACATTCTTCATCAAAAATTTGACACCAATCCGAATTGTTGCCAAATGCATAACTGGGACAGATTGCAGGTACCATCGCGAGAAACAATCTGCACATATAATTCAGCACGATTGGAATGTGTGCGACTCCTAATGGAGTCGCACGGACTTTTTTTTTTTTGCAAACACTAGCGATTGTCCATACATTTTCTTCGGTCGGACGCTTGTGTGATATCTGACCGATATCGTCAAACGATGTAATTCGATATCGCATCGCGCCATGAGTTAAGGCGCTGCCCCCAAGCTCTATGTAGCAAAGGTAGTCGCGGGGGTGAAGCAGCTGCGCGCGGGGGCAAATTGTAAGAAAAAATGTAAGAAATTTTGCAGTTTTAACTTAATATTAGAAAAATTACAGGTGTGAGTTAAAAAAAAATTAGATATGTCTTTAGTATATGAAATATCCTCTGTTATAGTTACAAAAAATATAATGGTTACCGCTGAAAAGTTTGAGAATTTCGAGACGAAAAAATTTTTTTCGTGGTCATATTGACATTTGTTTTTTCGTACTTCTAGACACTTTTGTAAATTGTTTTTATTAAAGTCTTTACTTTATACATTTAGCTATACACTGTATTTTTTTCTGGCTTGTGGCATGTACAGATACGGCTAACTTTGCGACGTAAAACTAGTCGTTGACAGAGTATTCGCTATGTACAGCGCCTTAAGTCCCAATCATGAAATGCGTTTTTCGTCAGCTCACTAGATGACCATGTTGATTAAACCACATTTCTATAAACTCAACATGTTTACATGTCCAAGACTGGAAATGTGTATCTTTACGTGTAGTAAAATATATATAAAAGCTGTGTCGCGTCATCGGTATGTAAGTACACTCGCGAGCAAACGTATGGAATCACTTCGATTCCGCGCGATCTTGTAGGAATAATAAAAACGTTTTTTTAAAGGTTTACCTGTTAACTTAAAATTGATAACAAATACATTCAAATCACGCCATTATTTAAGGGGCTATCTGGTATTAACTCTAAAGCTATTGTCAAACAGACAGGAGTGGCGAACGCGAAGCGAGGCGTTTTTGTTTGTAATGTATGGAATTGTTTGAAGCCAGTCACATAGACTATCGGATCGCTTTCGCTTTTCTATGTCACTGGATTTAAACAATTCCATAATTTACAAATAAAAACGCTTCGGATCGCATTCGCTTCGCCTGTCTATTTGACAATAGCTTCAGTAATGCCTTTGTCAAACTGACAGACGAACCGAATGCGTGGCGTAGCGTTTTTGTTTGTAATGTATGGAATTGTTTGAAGCCTGTCACATAGAGTATCGGATCGCTTTCGCATTTTTATATGACATGATTCGGTTCGGTTCGCTATCGCCTGTCTGTTTGACAAAGGCCTAAGTGTTTCCATACTTTTGCTTGCTAATACTTTTCGTGTAGTAAATAAAGTTAGATTTTGGATCGCTCTATTGAAAGGTGCGCGTAGCGTCGCGTCTTGGTGTGTAATTGGCCTTAAACCATGTTTCTATCCAACTGTCCAAGCCCTTGGCCCGTCAGGAGACCGTCGTATTAGCCAAACGATCATCTCACCTTGGTTGCTCTTTGCGTCACTGTTTGTTGATGCTTACTGAGCAACAGATGCTGGTTCTTACTCAACGCATCCGTTACAAAATTCTGCGTTTCATATGGTTTTATATATCTGTCGACATGATACTACGATTCTATGTACCTTTTGATTTTTATTTTTGTATACCTTTTGATTTTTGTTTCGAGAAAAATCTGCGTTTGATTAAGAAGGTGACAAAATCGGAATATTATTGCAAGTTTTGCTGAATTAGTACGTCCATAAACAGATTCACTGACGTCATCTTCATTGATATTTAAAAGAGATGAGATTTGTATTTTGTTTGTTGAATAGACTTAAAAACTACTGGTCTGCAATTTTTTTCATTTTTTCTTTGTGGAGACACCCTGGGAGGGGCGAAAGGGACTGACTCTTACTGACTAAGTCCATCCTGTCTCTTCGGTTGCGCTATGCGAACCAGGAAGGGTCGGTAGTCATTACATAGTTTAAAACAAAGTCTCTTCCCGTTGTCTGTCTGTCTCTATGTAGGTATGCTTAGATCTTTAAAGCTACGCAACGGATTTTGATGCGGTTTTTTGTATTAGATAGTGTGATTCAAAAGGAAGTAATAATATGTATAACATGCATGCATAATAAAGTAGATATTGCACCCGTGCGGAACTGGGGCGGGTCGCTAGTATCACAGAATACATAATAGTACTACGCTAGTAACATATTCGTACCGATCGAAGCTTTTTGTTTGAAGTTAAAGTGCTAATTATAAAACGGGCTAAGAAAAACATTAACTTATGCAGAAAAAATAAATTAGTCATGATTCAAAGGTCGATGGTGGTTATGTTGGTCAGTGTGGTGTGTATTATGGATTCCCTAAAAGATGTGTAATTATTTATCGGTATTATAGCTCGTGGAAAAACACCTATTCCAAACTTGCTTGTCATGTAAGGAAAAAGGTCATGCTCATTACATCACTGTCTATGCTTGACACCTAAAGAAAAAAGAACAACGGCCTGAAGACTCATTCTGGAAAGGTCACAATTACATCTGACAATAATACGCATATTAAAACTTTCGTACTAATAGTACGGTAACTTTAAACTTTTATTGCTCGCGGCGGTATTCTGCAATATTGCTCAACACTCACGTACGTAACCGGCAATGTATCCGACTGTTACGGCTGGTATGCTATTAGGGACCCATTATGGTGCACCTGCTTCTATGTCAAGGAGTCTTTGGTAAGGAGGAATGAGTAGAAGGTCTTTTGTTAATTGTTTGGACCTCTTGTGACGAAGTCTTAAAGTCTCCACGTTTCTTTGTGTTTTCTGGATCGATGTCACTTGTTTTTATTACATCAGTAGTAATAATAATAATAATATTTAAAAATGTAATTTATAAGTTTAAAGAAAAATAAAGAAATAATAATAATAATATTCCACAACTATCACACAACGTCATCTAGTATCAAGCTAAGCAGAGCTTGTGATAAGGGTACTAGACAACTGATATACATAATTATATATTTCTAAACACATACATCTATACTAATATTATAAAGCTGAAGAGTTTGTTTGTTTGTTTGTTTGTTTGTTTGTTTGTTTGTTTGTTTGAACGCGCTAATCTCAGGAACGACTGGTTAAAATTGAAAAATTCTTTTTGTGTTGGATAGTCCATTTATCGAGGAAGGCTATAGGCTATATAACATCACGCTATCACCAAAAGGAGCGGAGCAGCAATGAGAAATGTTTCAAAATCGGGAAAATGTATTTCTTTTCGAGAGCTTTCGTTGCGTGCGCTGCGTAAACGGTTAAAGATACGCAAAAATTATGTACTACGGAATTATTCCTCATCAAAAGTTCTAAAATAAAGTCCGCGAGAGCATATATCTATCTTTTAAGATTAAGTCACTATAACCTTTTTTATATAAATCAAATTTGTTTTAAAGTAATGCATTATTTGCGAAGGTATTTTCATTAATATGATATTAATCCTTATCAAAATAAATACGTTAATCATCACAAGCATTTAATTTTGAACCAAATTGCCCTTGACATCGTTTGATTTCAATGAATATCTTAGGAGATATCATAGTTTCAAAATAATGTCACAACAAAATTATTACTGCCTGGGCAATACTGAGCATATCATAATTGCGCGTGAGGGAAAGTGCACCCTCTACCTCCCACCGCTGAAGACGCCCAGGGCGTCGGAAATAGTGGGTCATATTCCAGCCGCTTACGCACGGGGAGTAATGGGTAGCTTGCCGTCCGACGGCATGTATTTATAAAGAAGCACTGGCCAATCCCCGCTGCATAGACAAGTCGAGGCGCGGCGGGAAGAGCTCCGGCGCCATCTCAGGGGGCGGTATGGATCCTGTATCGAATGGGGAAGGAAGAAACGCCTGGGAGTCACCACTGCGAGGATCGCCTGGAGGACACGGTAGAACATACGGTGCAGGACGGCTAATTACGGCTACAGTAATGCTAGCAAAGGAGAAGGCGGAACGCGTGAGGGAGAGGACAGCGTCCACCTCACGACGCAGCCGCCGCGGGAGACGCCCACGGCAACGGACGTCGCAAAACGATCTTCGGCCAGTAATGGGTGACTCGCCGTCCGATCATGGACCATGCCCGGGTCGACGGCGCGTTGTGTTCCACGCGCGCCTCAAAGAGCTGTCAGCAATCTGATGGGGCCCCCTAAGAGGGCCAGAGCCTGCCGGGGTCGCGGGACTGTCTCACTCGGTAACCGTGACCCTGGTACATAAAGGGCTATTGAAGGAACACCGTGGATTTTAGTCAGTACAAGTCTGACAGTCCCTCCTGTCCCGCCCTGGGCGGGAGGACTCATTTGATGATTTTGCCACGATAAAAAAAGGGGGCGGTATGGAGGGAGCGACTATCGAAACCGAGCTTCGGGCACGCCTCAATCGCGGCGGTAAGACCTCTCTTTTGTGGATTTCATTAATATGATATTAATCCTTATCAAAATAAATACGTTAATCATCACAAGCATTTAATTTTGAACAAAATTTCCCTTGACATCGTTTGATTTCAATTAATATCTTAGGAGATATCATAGTTTCAAAATAATGCCATAACAAAATAATTACTGCCTGGGCAATACTGGGCATGTCATAATTGCGCGTGAGGGAAAGGGCACCCTCTACCTCTCACCCCAGCCATCGCTAAAGACGCCCAAGGCATCGGAAATAGCGGGTCATATTCCAGCCGTTTACGGACGGGGAGTAATGGGTAGTTTGCCGTCCGACAGCACGTATTTATAAAGAAGCACTGGCCAATCCCCGCTGCATCGACAAGTCGAGGCGCGGCGGAAAGAGCTTCGGCGCCATCTCAGGGCGGTATGGAGGGAGCGACTATCGAAACCGAGGTTCGGGCACGCCTCAATAGCGGCGGTAAGACCTCTCTTTGAGGAGTGGCTGGATAGGTGTCACGGCTTCCTGACCAACCACCTGACGCAGGTCCTCACTGGACACGGAAGTTTTGGAAGGTACCTTTGTCGGGGAAGGAAGAAACGCTTGGATGTCACCACTACGAGGTTATGGGGGGGGTGGGGGTTTAAGGTAGAGCATACGAGTACGTTGCAGAATTGCCCCGCTTGGGCAGAGCATCGCACATGTCCTCACAACGGCAACGGTGATAAGCGGCGACCTCTCGCGCTCGGCATTGGTTGACGCCATGCTGCGGGGTGAAATAGAGTGGGAACCGGTCGCCTCCTTCTGCGAAGCAATCATGCCAGCGAAGGAGGAGGCGGGACGCGTGAGGAAGAGGGCAGCGTCTACCTCACGACCCAGCCGCAGTGGTAGACGCCAACGGTGACGGACGTCGCAAGATTATCTCTGGCCAACAGGCGTGGGCATTCGGGCGGCGAGTAATCGGGCGACTTGCTGTTCGATCATGGACTATGCCCGGGTCGACGTCCCGTTGTGTTCCACGAGCGCCTTAAAGAGTGTCAGCACAATGACGGAGCCCCCCTTAGAGGGCCAAAACCAGCCGGGGTCGTGGGACTTACGAGCTACCGTGACCCTGGAACGTAAAGGGCTATTGAAGGACGCCGTGGATTTTAGTCAGTACAAGTCTGACAGTCCCTCTTGCCCTGCCTTGGGTGAGAAGACTAATTTGACGATTTTATGACGCTAAAAAAAGCATTAAGAAAATAATTTGTATCGGTATCCTCCAACAGCGCTTCGCACTAAACAATACATTGTTAAGTTCCGGCATCCACGCGAACGAAGTCGCGGGCACAGCTAGTATTATAGATAAATTACACCCAGACACAGAACAAATGTCGTGCTCATCACACAAACATTTGTCCTGGGTGGGAATCGAACCCATAGCATAGCAGTCAGGGTCACTAACCACTAGACCAACAGGCGTGTGGTACTTCCTGGCCGCGCCACAGTCGCATTTTGAATCGGAGTTAATAAAAATAAATGTTCATAAATTGTTCATTATTGTTCTAAATATTAAAAAAAATGTACGTGAAAGATTCGCGAGATATTCAACAAAATCGGTGGCGCGGCCAGGGAGCATGCTTCCTGGCCGCGCCACCCGCGTACTCTGCATCTAATAGGATATTTATGTGCAAACTTAATGGTAAACAATTGTACGACTATTGTTCATTCCATTGACGATTAGAAAAACCGCAAAAAGCCATTATCAATAGGATAAACATCGAAACTTCAAAATTGGTTATGCCAATACTAATAACAGTAGGTAATGTAGGTATTATTGTAAAAAACAAATTAAAAGGCTTTCGTAGGGACTGTTATATCAATACTGAATACTTTTTGCAACTACCTACATAATATTATGTAGGGGAATTTAAACATAACATAACTCAAAGGTGACTGACTGACATAGTGATCTATCAACGCACAGCCCAAACCACTGGGCGGATCAGACTGAAATTTGGCATGCAGGTAGATGTTATGATGGTAGGCATCCGCTAAGAAAGGATTTTGATCAATTCTACCCCCAAGCGGATAAAATAGGGGATTAAAGTTTGTATGAAAGTTTGTCAATTTTATGAAAAATACATTGTTATTAAGTTCCGACATCCACGCGAACGAAGTCGCGGGCACAAAATCAAAGCATTTAAAAAAAAAAAAAAAAAACTTTAATTTTGTTCCCGCGACTTCTTCTCCATGCAAACCTACCCTTACGAATGGGTGTAGAATCAATCCTATTTCCTTCAATTTTTCACAGTTTGAAGTAAAGATCGCGTCACTTTTGAAATAAATGATTTGACTTTTGACATTTAAATTATATTATTGCAGAGGGTAGTCTAGAAAGTACCAAACTATCCTTTTTTTATCGTGGCGGACTGTCAGACTTGTACTGACTAAAATCCACGGTGTCCTTCAATAGCCATAGATAGTAAGTGCTGGCACTCTTTGAGGCGCGCGTGGAGCACATCGCTCCGTCGCGTCGACCCGGGAATTATTATTATTATTATTATTCCATTTATTTCAGGCATCAATGGCCCATATAAAATACAATACAAAAATAAAAATTAAAAATAAACTAATACATAAAACATGACAATAATAACTTAAAACTAAGGCACACGAAGTGACGGTGTCGTGTTACACTGCGCGGTGTCGCGTAGCCTGCCGCGAAAACGTCGGTAGACTACACCCTTCGGCCAAAACTCTTCCTTGAGGTACGTGTCGAGATGCTGTGTTGGGACCCGCACCACAAATGAGTTGAAGCTGGTAATATTACGCGGCTCCAACCTCACGACCCTCAAGGTCCAATTGGTCTTCACTTTCACATACTCCACGATCTCCTCAACCTTCGTGGAGTGATGTAGTCGGGACACATACAGCAACGTCGTGGGTATCGCTGGACGTAGCAGCATATTTGGTCCTGTCAGTCCAGTACCGCATTGATTGCGACAGGTAGGCTTCTTCTTCTTCTTCTGAACTTTGATGAAGCCATCCTCGTCACACTCTTGCTTCGCTGAACAGGGCTGTGTCGGATTCCTTGGAAGGATTTCACAGCGACGGTTCTGCTTTCCCCCTTTAGCTGGCTTGTTTGAGGCAGCAATTGCGGCGTAAGCTAGTTTAGGGGTCGACATAGCTACGCGGGTCGTTTTCTCTGCAGAGGGGCAGGGGGCGGCGGGGCTCGGTGCATCGCCCTCGACATTTGCAATCACTGACGAATCCAATTTCGCCGATGCAAAACTGCTGACGGATGCATTTTGTAATGTATTTGCACCGTGACGCTTGTGTTCGTTGACTCCGTCATTTGACCTACTTTCCGAAACAGTACTGCGTAGCAACACCATCTCGGCACGTAGTTCTTGGATGGTGTCTTCTGACTTCTCCAACTTACACTGCACTTCGGCCAGGCTTGACTTGAGAGACGTAATATCCTTCAGCAGCCTGGTGACATCTACGTGGTCGAATGTGACGGGCGGTAACTTATGTAGCTCCTTCGCTACGAAAGTCGGCACGTCATCAGGGTCGGTCACCTTTAAAAAGGTGATGATGTCTTGGACGCTCTTCTCGGTACCATCTCTCCTCCGAGATGGCATCTCACTGAGCTTCCCAGTCGTCTGGAACAGTAACATCTTGCCTCTGCTAATCTCGTCTTCTTTGAAGCTCGACTTGCATATCTGCATGATGCTCACCTCGTCCATAGTATCGATGGCATTCTGTATGAATGCCAACAGCTCGTTTGCAATAAGTTGTTGCGAACTCATTGCGAAATGTCAGGCAGCAGCTAAAGCCGCGCACTGTGCGTACAATTATGACAACACGTCCGTATTCGAGCGCGCATCGCACTGCACTGAAATGGTCCATGGTCGGACAGCGAGTCGTTCATTTCTTGCCACCGGCATGCCCGCGCCTACGGTGGCCGGAGATCGTCTAGCGACGTCGTCGCCGTGGGCGTCTACCACTGCGGTTGGGCTGTGAGGACCTGCGTTAGGCGGTTGGTCAGTCAGGACGCCGTGACGCATATCCAGCCAAACCGCAAAGAGGGGACTTACCGCCGCGATTGCGGCGTGCCCGAGTCTATTATCCATAGAAATAAACAATACTTAGGGAAAGTAAGCCTAAGACGGGTAGCCTGCCTAGAGTATGCGGCGGCGTACGGGCGTCGCTCTTGCTAATGAGAATGTGTGCGAGAGGCGACGCGTCCTGCACGCACATGCACATTCTAAATCTTCACATTCTAATTCATAATTTAAAATGCATACTCGTTCTAGGCGGGCTACCCGTCTTAGGCTTATCTAGCTGTGCCCGCGACTTCGTTCGCGTGGATGTCGGAACTTAACAATGTATTTTTCATAAAATTGACAAACTTTCATACAAACTTTAATCCCCTATTTTATCCGCTTGGGGGTAGAATTGATCAAAATCCTTTCTTAGCGGATGCCTACCATCATAACATCTACCTGCATGCCAAATTTCAGTCTGATCCGCCCAGTGGTTTTTTTTTTTTTTTTTTTTACAAATACAAATATTTTTATTTGTTGAACATAGGTGGTCAGGTATAGATGTTGTCATTAATAATGAACGCTATGTTTAGCCGTCATGGGCGTACAAATAATAGGGCGTATAATAATAGCGGTTTGGGCTGTGCGTTGATAGATCACTATGTCAGTCAGTCACCTTTGAGTTATGTTATGTTTAAATTCCCCTACATAATATTATGTAGGTAGTTGCAAAAAGTATTCAGTATTGATATAACAGTCCCTACGAAAGCCTTTTAATTTGTTTTTTACAATAATACCTACATTACCTACTGTTATTAGTATTGGCATAACCAATTTTGAAGTTTCGATGTTTATCCTATTGATAATGGCTTTTTGCGGTTTTTCTAATCGTCAATGGAATGAACAATAGTCGTACAATTGTTTACCATTAAGTTTGCACATAAATATCCTATTAGATGCAGAGTACGCGGGTGGCGCGGCCAGGAAGCATGCTCCCTGGCCGCGCCACCGATTTTGTTGAATATCTCGCGAATCTTTCACGTACATTTTTTTTAATATTTAGAACAATAATGAACAATTTATGAACATTTATTCTTATTAACTCCGATTCAAAATGCGACTGTGGCGCGGCCAGGAAGTACCACACCAACAGGCCAGTAATCTTATCTAACCATACGTATAATGTGCGCATCTTTGGATGTATGTTTGTGACTCACACGCTAATCTTGATAAAAAGGGGTTTGTACATTTTTGTATAGAGAGACCAGGTGTCCGCCATTTTGATTTGTTTTCTAAAAGTTTAGAGGTAAGTATAGATATATTCTGTAATTACGCAGGGGATATTGTTTATCCCGGTATATTGTTCCTGTGGGATAAATTTCGCGAAATCACTAGCATCAGCAAGCATTTAAACAGTTATACGTAGTTGAACGATATCGCGTTTAGTCTTTGTTTGTAGAGTTAAAAAAAATGGTAGGCTGGCACCCAAAATAACACTGATATTATAGTCAGTATGTAGATATCTGATTTAACCAACTTTAAAATAGACTTGCGAAAATACAGGTCAATTATAAAAATAAACAATAAAATAGTTATCAATTCAAATAAACTTGCATAACGTTTGCCAAATGTGAGTCAACCTAGTTATCTAACCCAGTTGAATGTTACACTGAACATAATCGAGACTTTTGATAGCCAATCCAATAGCTATTAGTGCTAAACCTAACCTAAAGTTAAAATTGTATATTATTATTTTAATTTTATAATGGGAAAGTAAGTTTGCTTGTTAGCAAACGCGATACACGCCTGAAACACCAAAACGATATTAAATTAATTTTAGTACCGAAATAGATGGGACTTTTATAGATTTCGTCTTTTTGCATGAAATGCAAGCGAAGCTGTGGGAAAAACCTAGCAGCATATTATGTAATCCTACTAATATTATAAGTATGAAACTTTGTGTGGATGGATGTTTGTTATTATTTTCGGCAAATACCATATGGGTAGGATTTGGATAAAATTTGGTACCTACACAGATAGTTTATGACCTGGATAAACGGTAGTTTAGAGGATAGTTTTCATTTTATATTCCCAATGTTCCCATGCGATAATTTTCGAGTTTTAGCGGGCGAAGCTGCTGATGGAAACGGGTAGTCCTACTAATATTATATAGGGTGACTGGCAATTAGTGTACGATACTTAAACACGTGATTGTGCTCATGATAACAAACAATTTTTATGATGGGAGCAAAGCCGAAATCGTAAAAAAAAACCAGCTGTTCATTACATTTATGTTTGTCTAATGTACTGAGCAGCTGATATTATTTTACGATTTCGGCTTGCTCCCATAATAAAAATTGTTTGTTATCATGAGCTCAATCACGTGTTTAAGTATCGTACACTAATTGCCAGCCACCCTATTTATGCGAAAGTTTGTGAGGATGTATGTATGTGTATGTAGGTATGTTTGTTACTCTTTCACGCAAAAACCACTGAACGGATTTGGATCTTTGGTATACAGATAGTTTATAACCTGGATTAACACATAGGATAGTTTTTATCCCGATTTTATGTTCCCGTGGGATCGACATTTTCGAGTTGTAGCGGGTGAAGCCGCTGGCAACAGCCAGAAGTTTAATAAATTAAGCACACAATACTCAAATACACATACTCGTAATTATACATTACTTTTTTTATGTAAGTTCTTAAATTATGTAAGTAGGTATTCTAATAATTCATGAACGCACCAGATACATAATTTAATTATGTTTATTAAGGTTAATTCCTCTCAGATTAATGAGAAGACCGTGTGAAGGGGCATAGATGAGGTAGTAAAGTAACCTATGTACATTGTTAACTAAAAACTAGCGAGAAGACGAATTACCTACTCAATGTTACTTAATTTTAGGTACATGTAGGTAGTTTTGGCGTGATGGCGTGATAGTCGTTTAAAATCAGACTTAAAGTAGTTTAGTTTAGTTTAGTAGTAGTTTTACCTAATGTCTACCTCAGAATTTGCAATGAGTTACTTTAAAATAAAGACTTCGATTGTGCGCCCACTTGGGTGAAGTGAGCTATTGAACGTTATACCACATATTAGTTATACTCGTAGAATAGCACGATACTGTTTCACTACCACACACGGCTAAGTATAGGTACGGTTCCTCCCTTTTTAAACGAATTCAAAAAAAGGAGGAGGTTATTTATTCGACTGTAATTTTTTTCTTTATGTTTGTTACCTCATATCTTGCGACTGGGTAAACCGATTTTCATGATTCTTTCTTTATTTGAAAGCTGATGCTTCCCGTGTGGTCCCATTGTCACCATTTCAGAATCTGATGATTGGATCTTGGAGAAATCGAGGGCAACCCTCAAATTTTATTAGCTCACACATAGTTTTTCGCAAATCTTATGAAGTAATTTAAGTACTTGCGTATGGAAATCATCATCTCATGTAGCTGAGCTGATGATGGAAGGTACAACTCGTAAGGACTCGGTATCGACTGATTTAGTAAATTATGTTTGTGTTCGTATATCTCCGGAAGTACCTACAAGTCCGATTTAAGTAATTCTTTTTTTGTTGTACTAGGTATCGTTCAACTTGGGGAATACTGTAAGTTTCATCAAAATCGGTTCAGTAGTTTTTGAGATAGGGAATGAATGAAAGAGTTGTTAACGTTAATGATGTTATTACCGGTGCTACGGATACGAATTCTAGCACAAATGTAAAAAAAAAATGATGTAGATATTTGTCAAGATTTGTGGTTAAATATTTAAACTAAAAAGTTTTTTGTCATATTTCCTACTAATAATTGACCTCCAAGTATTTGTTCCGGGTCTGGGTGTTTGTGTATGTGAATTTCTATGTTTGTAAACGAAACCACGCTTTAAGAGAAATTTATAGTAGCTCAAAGTTAAAAAAAAAAAACTTCTGAATGTCATATAATATTAAGTAACTATATCCATTTATTTTATCTGGGCATTGGTCGCAACACTTTTTCTATCATCTTTCGGTAACCATTCAGTGAAAAATATACACTGGCCTTATTAGTAATGTTCTTCAGAAAGCATAATGGCTTCAATGGCACGGGCCAATCGGCCATACGTCATTTACAGTTGCTAGTTATTTGTTAATCGTACCGGTGGTGATCAGTAGCTCTAAGGATGCAGCCTTTTGTGTAGTGCTGCCTCAGCCACGAAACTACAGTTTGGTATTCACTAAGCTACTGACAGCGACGTTTCGCGACACTATCTCAAGATTCTATCTCGATGAAGACCTCCTCGTAGCGAACAGCCTAGAAATTGTATTTCAGAGAATAGTATATAGCTAATGTGACTAGAGAGTGATGAGTATGAATGTTGATGGATGGAGAGGAAGGCCAAAGAAAAGATGGATGGATTGTTTAAGGAATGTTAAGAAAGAAAAAGGAGTTTTTGATACTGAGACGTCTGATAGGGGAGAATGGAAGAAAAAAACGTGCTGTGCCAACCCCAAGTAAAATGGGATAAGCAGCCTTACTCTCGACACTCGATCTCAATTGAAATTGGGATCGAGATCTTGTCAATTGGCACTCTTGAATGTTACACTAGCTCACGATTGGAACAGTATTGGGCGGATTTTTTTGGAACTAAATGAAATCGACTTCACTCGAACGAAAATAAATATCAGCACACATTTATTTATTGATTTAATGAGTAATTCAATATTTTTAAATTTAGTAATTAACGTTTTCATTTGTATGGCCACCCCATGACAATCAGTGTAGGTGTAGTCAAACATGCAGTCGATTCAAATGTCAATCTCGACTTCGTTCAAGAGTGCCAATTTTCTACGATACGATCGAGATTGGGATTGATTTCAAGAGTAAGGCCCCAGGGCAGGAAGAAGAAGAAGTATAACTGCCGATGCTTGATGGGAAAAGGGCGTCAGTTGAAATTAAAGTCACTGCGAAATATAATTATAGGTTTATACATTCAATAACTAATAGGTAACTCATAACCATACATAATTACAAGCTATTTATTTCATAACAAAATACACTGTCTTCAGTGTTGCAAGTCAACTTAAAATTAAATGGCAACATTGAATATGGGTTACTTACAATCACAGACTAGATAGGTTCAGACAGGGCACTCTCTTATAGCAAATTTGACATGCCCGAAGGTTCACATATCATGAATGACAGCCTTTTTTAACCGACTTCAAAAAAAAAAGTAGGTTCTCAGTTCGACCTGTATGTATGTATGTATGTATGTATGTATGTATGTATGTATGTTTGTCCGCGATTATCTCGCGTTTGGCTGAACGGATTTTGATGCAGTTTTCAGGAAAGTGTTCATAACATTCTGGAGAAGGTTTTAGTATATAACACTAATAGATATCCCTTGACGTTGCCCGCGTGGATCCGTTTTGCTTACTTGGATCGTAGATTTTCAGGGACGATTGCATGTTTGTCCGCAATTATCTCGCGTTTGGCTGAACCGATTTTGATGCAGTTTTCAGGAAAGTGTTCATTACATTCTGGAGAAGGTTTGAGTATATAACACTAATAGATATCCCGTGACGTTGCCCGCGTGGATCTGTTTTGCTTACTTGGATCGTAGATTTTCAGGGATGATTGCATGTTTGTCCGCAATTATCTCGCGTTTGGTTGAACCGATTTTGATGCAGTTTTCAGAAAAGTGTTTGTTACACTCTGGGCAAGGTTTTAGTATATAACAATAATGGATATCTCGTGAAGTTGCTCACATAGATCCGTTTTTCTTAATAGGATTGTAGATTTTCAAAGACACAGATTTTATGAAGATTTTAGAAGATTATCACAACTAAAAAGGGAAAAATAAAAAACTTTTTGAAAAAAAGGGAACCGACTTCAAAACCAAACACAAAAAAACAATAAAATAACTTTTCTTTCGGAAGTCGGTGGCCATAAATGTCAATGAAATAAAAAAAAACAAAGCCACCGACTTCCGAAAGAAAAGTTATTTTATTGTTTTTTTGTGTTTGGTTTTGAAGTCGGTTCCCTTTTTTTCAAAAAGTTTTTTTTAATCTGTCTCTCCGTCCGTCGCGTAATTATAGGCAAAGACATATACGATTCAGCCTAGAAAGTATTTCTTGCTAGGAATTTAAAATTTTAGTTTAATGTTAGCATATTTCTTCATATAATTGCAATCACATTGCAATTATATGAAGAAATATGCTGTAATAAGTCATAATATCATAGGGATATAAGGAATAATAAAAATCTTATTAGTTTCGTTTATTTTTATTTTAAAATGATTAAAAACTTTTAACTGTTTATTCTCTATTGGGAACACGTCTGTACCTTTTAATATTTTATTAATAACATTTCAACCATTAAACACGCGTTCAGAAACAGCATCCAATGAATTCCAACAAGTACTTATATTTAATTTGATTTTTAATACCTCTAATATTAGAAATCCGTTTAGGTCGATGTTCTAAGTTTTAGTTTGCTTCTTTTTTGATGACTCCGAAACATTTTCCGGATCAATGTGACTAAAACTTGTTTTTCATAAGTATGATGCGCCATCTTCTATTCGTTTTTTTCTTGGAAGCGTTTGAAAACTGACGTCCTTTCGTCTTCTAACACACCACTGCACTTGTCGTACATGTTGCACATGTTTACAGCTTCAGATATGGAGGATTATTTACGAAATTAGATAAATTAAACACTAATTCACAAAACTTTGTGAAATTGTTTGACAGATTAACAAACAGTGATACCAACTCTCAGAAATTTTTATCCCTAAAACTTAGGTCAAAACTCGTAAAATCAACCCTATTACTTGGAAAACCTTCTAATAAAAACGATAATATGAAATAAAACAGAAAATTAAAAAAATAAGTAATATTCTTTGATAAAACTGGATGTCCTTGGTCAATAAATTCTAATTGCCTATTTTAGATTGTAAGCTGGTAACACTCTTAACAAAGATGGCTGACAGAAAACGGAAGGCAGGGGTACGCGGGGGGTTAGGAAAGTGTCAGATGAAATACGTGAACCATAGACTATAAGGTTGAGATATTTTACTTGAAGATTACCTGACCTGCTTACAATTTACCTGAATCAATTATATAATCAAGTTTAATCACTGACCATAACATTTATGTATTTAGGTCCAAACTTAATAGAAAAAGGCATAGGTATCTAAGTTTCGAATAATAATCTAAAGTATTCTTCAAATATGATCTAAGTATTGTTTGTATTCGTATTTGAACTGTGAAGGTCAGAGCTAACTCAAATATTAGCATTAAGAATATTTACTGGACGCGTATGAGATTAATGTAAATAACGGAAGTCAGAGAAGTTTTTGGCTAAAATATCGTTTTTTGACAGCAAAAAGACAGACCACAAAATTCAAAACGTTTATTTCAAGTACATAAGCCACAAGCACTTTTGAATAGAGAGAAAAGAAAAAAGACAAAATATTTAAAAAAAATATACCTATTTATTGCCACAGTCCCAATCACAATACATAATAACTGTGAAAGTACCGTAGGTGCCCATTACAAAGCGAAGAGATAAGCGGGTATATATCCTAAACATTCCTGGATTAGTCTGGAATCTGGAACTTCGTACCAAAGATAGGCCTATATCCAAGCAGGTACTTCCTAACTAAACTTTCTTCAGGAACGTAGATTTTTCGTGTGGGGTGATTAAAAAAGGGCAAATGAAGGAGAAGGCTGGTTTAAAGTCAGTCAAGTTTGACAATCCCTTCCGCTTTAGCCAACTTTAAAATAACAAAAAAGGGGTCACCTTTTTATGGAACACCACACCACACCCTATACCTTAATCTGGCTTCAGAAATATCTGCTAAAATAAAAGCGACTTCTAATATTTAAAACTAGGCAATTTACTGCATAAACTTGATCAATATGTTTAATTTCATAGCGTACGGCTCACCTTGGCAGTATTCACCATCGCTCTACTTAGCTAACCGGATGATTTAGATGATGCCTTTACTTGAAATTGCTTAAAGCTCACTTATGCAAGCTCTTGCAGTTTCTTCAATTATGTGATTACTCATTATGTGTTGGTTCCGTGGGTTACTAGCATACGTTGCCTGTTCTAATAAACGTTAGTAAACTTATTGCGGTTATTTGTTTATTCATCATCTGTATTGCTTAGTCTTTTCTCAACCATGTTGGGTTTAAACTCCAGTATAATATGGTCGCGGGACTAATGAGCTACCGTGACCCTAGAACGTAAAGGGCCATTGAAGGACACCATGGACTTTAGTCAGTACAAGTCTGACAGTCCCTCCTGCCCTACAGCACTATTTGATGACTTTACGCAAAAAAAAGCCTCCAGTTTAACATGATGCTGATTGTCTACCGTGATAACCCAGTTACTGGGTTACAAATTATATTTTGGTTATTTCAAACTGTTATCCTCTGCAAGTTAAGTTTAATTTTTAGGTAAGTATATAGACTTAATATTATAAAGCTGTCGAGTTTGTTTGGTTGAACGCACTAATCTCAGGAACTACTGAATCGAATTGAAAAAATATTTTTGTGTTAGCTAGATTTATTAATCGAGGAAGGCTAGAGGCTGTATATCATCAGGCCACGACCAAAAGGAGTCGTGGAGAACAGCTAGTATTTAGCTCAAATTACTGTTGCTGATGTAAGTTCAGTTGACTGTATTGAAAAATAACTGATGACAGAGGTGTCGAACTATAAGCAGCCTTCAGGGGTGTTTCTGGTGATGAAACCAAACGACATGTGATTGACAATGTCCTCTATTGAACTAATGAGCATTTTGTCATACCGATTCGATAAGCTGTCGTGATGAATCAGATTCAAAGTGAAAAAGATGTGTTTAACACGATCTCCCAGCACCTAAGAATATTGGGTCTTAACATCTTAAATCAAAACTAATACTAGATAATATTAATATGTAAACTTTGTTTGTACGCAGGGGTTAATATCTGTTCATCCAAAGATGATCCAATTCCATCTGGTTGGAAGCTACATTATTCCTGCGTGGTATTATGCTATAAATTACATTTAAATAATGCATACTAGCCGAGAAGTACAGGTATTAGTCTAGCAAATCAGAAAAATAAACCGCGCGGGCGACGAAAAGTAGCGACGCGGTGTGTTGGGAATCAAACTTCACGTGAACAAAGACGTAGGCAGAAGCTAGTAAATAATAAGAATCTACTTACCAATCTCAAAAACCTCCCGGTCAGATCTCGTAACTTGGGAACAGCAAATAACCAACGCACTTATACCAATTAGCAATCTTAATGAACGCATTTTGACTGTTTTTTCCCCAAATTAATAAGATACTATTTTGGAATCGCGGCTCACTAATTAATTAATGTCGTATTTAAGCAAAATTAAAAATAGTTTGGAGAAAATGTTGTTATTTTTGAAGTGATAAAGTTCATTAATGTCGTCGGCTCGTAGTATTTTTTGCTGTAGGCTCACGAGCTATGGTCAAGCACAATATGACTGAGCCTGCGAAAGTGCATGCCCCTACCAAGGCGCGCAGTGCGCTTGCGACATCTTGTCACTGAACTATTGGAGCTGTTGCAAAGCGCTTATAGACACCAACTTTGTTTATGTAAACAAATTGGTAGGACACCTAGTTTTGGTACATTCTGTTGTTGTAGAACTGGCATTTTTTTATGTTTGGTAAAATCATCAAATGAGTCCATCCGGCTCGCTGGGTGGAGCGGAAGGTGCAGTCTGACTGGTACTGACTAAATCCACGGTGTCCCTTCAATAGCCCTTTACGTTCCAAGGCTAAGGTTACTTAAAACTTGGCCATCGGTTGGTTATTTAGCATCTTAAAAGGCGTTTTTGGTTTGAGTAGATCTCAGACCGTAGCAGGGTCTATATATAATATCCTATTGCTGCGACCTGCGATATAGACTTCCTCTCAATGTGAGAAAGTGCGCTGTAAAACACCACGTGGATCCAGTGCGGGTAATAATATTTTTGAATATGGGATAAGCTGCTTTAGGCCAAAAGCTGTCACGAAAATGTGAGCTCTAGAAAATGTCTGGGCTCGTCGTTTATTGTTAGGCGCCTAGTCAGCACTTTTTAAACGTCAAATCACAGAATACTTAATAGTACTACGTGTCAAAGTTAGTCGGTATTAAAGTTGTGCCAATTCACTACAACTGAATTCCAGACTTAACTGTAATTTAATTTAAAACGACCTATTCAAGATAAACACTATCTTTTATAACTTCACAATGGGAACGCAATGAATTCCTCAGGTGACATACGTTACCGTTACAGCCTCCAGCCACCTTACATAAGATTATGGCATAATACCATTATTTCTATAGAATATAATATAGACAGATACATCTGCACATATCTACCTTCCCACTATACATGTGTCTAACAGTGTGTTACATAGAGACTCTTGCGCAACTAATGTGTTGATGTGAAATGATCTGTGTATGTTTATGACAGGAAGACTATATCGGGAAGAAGAGATTTGGCTGTCGTAATATTGTTTAGATACATAATTAAATCTCCATGATTTAATTGAGATACAAACAGCCGTGCTGTGTTTAAAGAATTAGGTAATAGATAAGCGCCATTAACGGCGATGCAAGAAGATGAACACAATGTATGCTTTACTTTTTTAGCAAAGAAAAAGTTTTCTATGGCCTACGAGTTAAAAAATAATGAAACAAATGTGGTTAATGGTGGTTAGCCACTAATGGGCACCTACTAATAATATCAAACTAGACTGAGAGCTCGTAAACCGATTTCAAATGTGACGTTTAGAAAATTTATTTTAAAATAAATAGTTCGATTGTGCGCTCAATCGGGTAAAGTAAGCTCGTGAACGTTATGGCAGATTTACATTGAGTCAGTAACTGACGTTAGTGCTGGCGCCGAAAACTGACTCGTGCTATTTATACGGAGTCAGTATGTCGTCAGTAGGTATTGTACTGACTTGAAATCAATTTATACTATAGCAGTGCCAGGTCAGCACTGACTCGTCGCGTCGGTAGACTGGCGTCGTTACTGACTCAATGTAAATCAGCCTTTACAGATGTCTTATAACAATATTTCTGAGACCTTATTTTATTCACAGCGTAGGTACTTAAAAACTGCATTTATTGTTTGGAAAATAGATTTAAAACGCGCCTCTACTGTCCGAATGAGGTATTAATTTTGCCATCAAATTAACGTCAAAGTTCCTCTTTACTTAATACAAAAAGGTAAAATTCGTGCTAGGGCTTCTGTTGTTAGAACGGTGTTACTTAATACAAAATAATTATTAAATATCGTTTACAAAAAATTGGTTTTAGTTTTAGACTAGACATTTTTTGTTTGTGGTAACATTAATGTTACATTTTACTAGTTTTTTTTAAATCTCATAATTGGTAAAGATAACTATGCAATAATTAATAACTTATTTTAAAGCAGTCCATAACATTTTTATTAAACGACACCTATTAAAAAGAATTGATTTGATCTTAGATTATTTAACACTACCCTCATTGCTTTTGATTTTTGTCATCGCTGATCTAATTGTGAATTTTTGATTTAACAGTCAGTCTGGCTTAAGGTTCAAGCCGAGCAGGTCGAATTAATCCCTGATAGTCGCGAATAAAATGTTTAAGCCATTACATGTGTGAGTGTTTGGTAAAAAAGTGGTGTATATTGTATAATAAAGTTTTTGAAGTCACTTTATACACTTACTAATCGTAACGGAGATTAAAATTTCGTCGAAACAATACACCAAGGTCGTCGTTAACCTCAGGTAAGTGTTTTACTGTTACCTTCGTTATTATGGATATGACGCAGCGAACAACTGCATCATTATTTTATTTGCCTACCCTTGGCCGCGTGTCACTGTGGGGTGCCATCTGAAAACCAGCGCTGTGTGTCTTTCGCCCGCATAATATTATAAACATGATGATACAGCACAGATATGCTGAGTTGGTAACCCTAATCGTGTATGTGAATGTGGACTAGTCGACAAAATTGATATTGTATTTTTAATTTCTGTGTGTGTCCATATCAAATAAACGTTTTCTATTTTCTTTCTCATAACTTTTTTGTGATAAAATCATCAAATGAGTAAGACTAGTCCTAACTGCCGCTCGGGTGGGAGGGTAGATCTGCAGGGACTTTCATACTCGTAAATGATTCAAATGTACCCTATAACTTCAATAGCTCTCACCTTAAAAAATTTGCCCCACACTAGGATTTTCACCTGCATGGTGGGTGCGTTGACTTGGAACTACAAATTCTAGGTCATACAAATATTTGTACTTCTGTATCGCACCTACGATACAGGAGAAATTCCTAAGGGCTAACATTTTTTTGTTTGTAGTAAGTTTAAGATTACTTCCCAGAATTTGATCCTTATTAGCAGCACTATAGAATGGTGTAATATTAAAAAGTGTGATTTCTTTTCTAAAATCAGCTGGTTCGATGCCAGAATTATTGATTTTTCTAAAATCCGATGATGCAGTTTTAGTTTTCGTCAAAATCGGCCTCGACACTCCTTTTAATGTTTTTCGATATTCCTCATAGTTTCGGATATAGCCATCCACGCCTAATTGAAAAATTCACACTGTATATTTATTTTCGTTTATTTCATGACAAGATCTTGTCATGAAACAACATGACCACGAAACAACGCGACAGTTAAGAGTTTCAGCCATTATGATTTGTATCAATTTACTCTTTCATACGCACATCGACAAACATGTTTGCAAAACCAAGAAGGTTCAACCTTCGCGGACATTACCACGTCGGAAACAAAAACGCTGAAACAACTCGCTGAAACGAACACGTTGGCAGCAATACGTGGGAAAACAAAGCGACCGGCCCTACGTATTACAAGTGTAAATCATCTGCATCGTAAGATCATGTCTCTTGATACGTAGGGCGACGGCTGGAAACAAACGTTGCCCGAAAACGTGGGAAACATAAGCGATGGAAACGTAGCGATGGGAACGTAAGACAATGGGTAGCAAACATGGTACTCTTAAAGAGTACTGGATAATTATCACAAAGCTCTTTATGTGCTGTCATTTAACTCTCGTGATGGAGCCTTGGTCAGTCATGAAACATCAACCATTTATTCAGCTTAGGGTAGTAAACCAGGGTTTCGGGACTGTTTAAGCAGGTTACCGGCCTTGGAACGCAAGGGCGTATAAAGAAACAGGGTGGATCTTTATGCAGTACGAGTCTGACAGTCCTTTTCGGTGCACCCGAGACACCAAGAGAGGTGTTACTCACGCGATTGTGGCGTGCCTGAAACAACAGTGGTAAACCGAAAACTAACATCTTTATTGCAGTACGGGGCCTAAAGAAATCTTCCACGGAACAGTTACCCGTTTGCAATAAAAATGTTATTTACTACTATTGTTTAGTATAGGATTACTTATGGCCCCGCTTCGGCAGAGCACCGCCGCGCCGTACGTGTCCTCACGGCGAGGCGATAGGTGGTTACCTCTCGCACCCGGCAATTGTCGAAGCCATGCTGCGGGGCGAGACAGAATGCGAAGCGGTCATGAGGAGCGAAGGAGGAGGTGAGACGCGTGAGGGAGAGTGTCCACTCCATGCCCCAGCCGCCCCGAGAGACGGCAATGGGAGTTGCATAAGTGATTGCCAGCCACCGTAGGCGCGGGTATGCGGACGGCGTGTAATGGGTAACTCGCCGTCTGATCATGGACCATGCCCGTTCTACGCGCGCCTCAAAGAGCTGTCAGCAATCTGCCGGGGCCCCCTTAGAGGGCCACATAGAAAAGACGTAAGACGAGGACGCGTCGCGGACGTGCGACAATGTATGAGAGTCGCGTCCTCGCCCCGTCTCTTCTGTGTGTTCTACGTCGCCGTAGACGCAGACGGGGCGGAGATATAATGTCTCTTCGGCGTCTCTTTCACACAAAATGTATAGAAGCGTCGCGACGTAGAACACACAGAAGAGACGGGGCGCGGGCGGGACTCTCATACATTTTCGCACGTCCGCGACGCGTCCTCGTCTTACGTCTTTTCTATGTGGCCCGCGCCTTACGTCGCGACGCGTCTATATATTTTGTATGAAAGAGACGCCGAAGAGACAAATGTCTCCGCCCCGTCTGCGTCTTACGTCTTTTCTATGTGTCCCGCGCCTAAATGGCTATTGAAGGATCACCGTGGATTTTCAATGCGGGCAGAAGCTATCTAGAAAGTTTTTTATTCAACAAAGAGTTACATTACTTATTTATAGGACTACGCCATTTAGTGGTGGGATGCTAAACTATGTTGTTTACTAGATGAAAACCCGGCTTCGCTCGGGTGAAACATGACTCATAACTACAGATCTGGTACAAAATGTAGGTAGATATTTCTGTAGTCATCGGTTCTCAAGGAATGGGTATTAAAGGTATGCAAGGCATAGATTCGTATAGCTTCATTCATTGTGTTTAATAAATATAGTACCTAAATAAAAACTGCAGTTTTTCGCCCATTGTTCGCGCCTATTGGCCGGAGATCGTTTGCGACATTCGCTCCCTTCATACCGCCCTGAGATCGCTCCGGAGCTCTTCCCGCCGCACTAAACTTGTCGAGGCAGCGGGGATTCGCCGTACCAACACAGTTCATGCATGTACCACCATACCAACACTTTTCAGACTCCTAATATTTTCTACTACTCCTTGTTTTTTTTAGTGTGTAACATCATCAAATAAGTCCTCCCACCCAGGGCTGTCAGACTCGTACTGACTAAAATCCACGGTGTCCTTCAATAGCCCTTTACATTCAGGGGTCACAGTAATTCGTTGGTCCCGCGACCCTGGCAGGCTTTGGCCCTCTACAGAGGGGCCCCGTCATAATGCTGACTGCACTCTTTGAGGCGCGCGTGGAATACAACGCGCCGTCGAAAAATATTCAAATGGGATTCAAAAGTGGGATCCAACGGGAATAATTCGTTGGTCCATGGTCGGACAGAGATAGGGCGCAAGAGGTCTCCGCCTATTGCCGTCGTGAGGACACGGCGGTGCTCTGTTGCGCGCGGGGCAGTCCTGCACCGTATGCTCCACCGTGTCTTCCGGCCGATCCTCGCATTGGTGACACCCAGACCTTGCCTCCTTCGTCATCAGACACGGGTACCTCCCGAAAAATCCGTGTCCGGTGAAGACCTGCGTCAAGCAGAAGGTCAGGACGCCGTGACGCCTATCCAGCCACTCATCAAAGAGGGGTCTTACCACCGCGATTGCGGCATGCCCGGAGCTCGGTTGCGACAGTCGCTCCCTCCATACTGCGCGCCGCAGCGAGTAACATAGGCTATAATTATTATATCATGTCCACCCGTGCGAAGCCGGGACTGGAAGCCAGTAAATAATATTTTCATAGGTCCTTTCCTCTCTGAAGCAAGTCGGCCCTTTGACGTGAAGAAGCCGGAGGTAATATCGTTCTCGATCAGAAAGGCATTCGTGGTTGCCACTGTCATCATTGTTTACGGCTACACGTTTGTTTGACACTGACATAAGTTAGGCCAGGTTCACACGGTGACCATTCGATTCGATTTTTTCACGTATACGGTTTTACCGTATACGATGCAGTCGTTCACACGGCAACCATTCGATTCGATTTTTTCGGGCCACGCATGCGAGTGCGTACGATTCTCGAATGGGCGAGTCTTGTGAACGACACAACATGAACATAAGCGCCACTGCGAGTCGTATTCGATAAAATCGTTTCGAGACGCGGCGTTCCGGTGACAACTTCGCACGGTATACGGTAAAATATATTTCTCGAACACGGGATTTTCCCGTATGAACGCCGTGTAAACAATTTTTAAGTTTTCACATATATTCTGTTGTCACTCCTCTATTCGATAAAATCGTTTATACGGTATACGGGAAAATAATCGCCGTGAGAACCTGGCCTTACAGTTCATAGTTTTTTTTCTAAATAATATTGCAACGTGTCGAGGAGGTTTAGTACTTAATACACCACATGACACTGGCATGCTAACAGTGCTATCGACTCGGTTGCCAAAAACAAAGAAAATTAAAAAAGCTTCTCAACATGTTACCCGATGTCAAAAATGGCGGCTGCGATCTGTCTGGTCAGAAAATTATTAGAAATGTACAAAATACTCGACAATCCGAATTTTGCGGATATATGTTGTCGACTCGAAATCTTTATTTTTTAATGTTTTATTAATCAGGCAAGCTTTCGATCGAGTCTACCGTAGCCCTGCACGAAATTATTAATATAGATAATACTGTCTTTACGGAAAAAAAAAATCTATTAAAACAGGTTCACAGGAATAATATAACCCTTTAAATTAAATACTTTATTACAGTTGTACACATTAAAGTAAAACTAATAATACGAAAGAAACCGTTGGCGGTCGAATCGAATGTATCCTTGGAGTTCTAAATAAATAGCTTAATATCTACATTTTACAAGAGAAAAACTTGTCCAAGATACAAAACTATTAATTTGTATCTTTAATTAATCTTTTAAGACAGTTACCATTGCGTTAAAGAACTAATTAATACACACAATATTTTATTTTAATAATCTGTCAGATATGTAATTCTTGGATACTCATACTAAATATTTGCAGTTCTATTTTTATGTTCAAATCATTTTGTAGTTTTAGCACCTAATCCATTCAGGTTGCCATCGGCTCTACAAACATCTTGGTGTGCATTTGAGTTAATGTTCAACTACTTTTTCATTGTTTTGTTGTATTTGTTTTACTTTCACCCAAAATGGATTTAAACACGGTAGATTTAATTGTTGTTACCCATGGTTGATTGGATAGTTTACATAATGGTCCACGTTTTATCTAAGTGTTTTGTAATACGGTGAAATTGAAACCATGGTTTTTCTGATAATCTTGAAATTTACAGTCCAGGTTTAAACCCGGGTTTATTTAGTTTTTGCAATAAGAGTGATTAGTCACTCTTATTGCAAAAACTAAATAAACCCGGGTCTGATGGCAACCAATCGCCCTATAATTTATCACTGTACTCCTCTATATAACCTATCCTAACCTATCCCTTATGTTCTAGTCGACGATCCAGTCGTCGTAAGGTATCTTTTGCAGGATGTTGTCCAGGAAGCGAGACATCTTATCCGAGAGGTCTCTCTTCAGCTCCGGCTTCATCTCCTTGAGTAGCTCCTGGGCGTTCGTGTTGATGAACAGGTTCAGGGCTGCCTCTGTTGGTTAGAAAATTTTATAGTCTTAGTAATTTGGTCTATATAATTACAGCCGCACAGGCCGATAAAACGCGCTAGCCGATAATGGTCTGTACAGTGTACAATATCATATTTCACTGACACTGATCGATACGGCACTGATCACGTCACGGAACGGTACGGTACGGAACGTGTCGGCACTGTTGTGTGCGGATAGGCCTTTAGTTAGAAGCTCTTGAGGTTGACAACCAGTCTTAACGTGGGGTATCGTATTACCAAGTTACTGGGTTGTGGAGGTCAGATATGCTGTCGATCTTTGTAAAATACTGATATTCAGCTGCAACTGGTTCGACTGGAAGCCGACCCCGATTTAGTTGGGAAAAGGCTGTGGCAGATGCTGAGTAATTTGGTATTAGTAATACTAATAAGCTTTGCATGTAAAATATGGGCTGGTAGAGTGTTTAGTTTTTAGGGTTCCGTAGTCAACAAGGAACCCTTATAGTTTCGCCATGTCCGTCCGTCCGTCCGTCCGTCTGTCCGCAGTTTAGCTCAGAGACGCCCAGTACTAGAAAGCTGTAATTTGGTGTAAATATACGGATTTGTTGTGCCGAAAAAGTGGTAAAATAAAATCTCGTAATATATTTTTTTTTAGGGTACCTCCTGTACACGTAAAGTGGGGATGTTTTTTTTATTTCTCGCGTACCCCTTAGTGTGGGGTATCATTAAATAGGTCTTTAAAAAATATTGATAGTTTCCATTAACAATTTTTTGATAAAAAGTATCGTTTGTGAAATATTAAGCTTTAAAGTGCTAATTTTTGCTCGACTCGAGTGTCCCCCCCCTCTACCAGCTAAACGGTTATGTTTGGGGGTGTGAAAAAATTCACAATAGTAGTATATATAACGAAGTTTGAAGGAAAATTATCATGACTAAGTAGGCTTTACAAGTTTACGAGTAATAGTCGACCAACTTATAAAATGTACTTGGATAACATATTTTCCTAAACAAAATGTATCGCAGAACATGTTCTTCAACTGCAAATGTAAGTTTGTAAACTTTATTTTTACAGCTATAATAGGTGGGTATGTTTTGGGGATAGGTAGGTTTTTATTGTCAACTATTTTTAACTAACTTCAAAGAAAAGGAGGAGGTTCTCAATTCGTCGTAATCTTTTTTTTATGTATTTTCCCCGATTTCTCAAAGACGCCTGGACCGATTTTGAAAATTCTTCTTTTTAAAATTAAATTCACCGAATCAGTTTAATTAGTTTGCATAAGTATTTTGATGGGCAACTACGGAACCCTACACTGTGCGTGGCCCGACACGCACTTGGCCGGTTTTTAATAATTGTCATCACTATCATTATCTATCAAGCCTTTTCCCCCTTTATTAATATCAACGGAAGCATTCAAAGTCAATGATTCAATAAAATTCACAAGTTCTTTGGAATTGTCTGTTCGTTTTAATACCGGCTTCCTCATCTGCGAAAAAAGTAATCAATAACGTGCGGGCCCAATGCTGGTTGGTGTGTTTCCTCAATAGTCCTAACTTGATAAGACCGTCCCGCGACCCCGGTAGGCTTTGGCACTCAATGAGGGCCTCGTCAGATTGCTGACAGTTTATTGAGGCGCGCATGGAACACGACCCGTGCATGGTCCATGATCGGACGGCGAGTTACTCATAACTCGCCATCCGCTAGCCCGCGTTTACGGTGGCCGGAAATAGCTTCGCAACGTTGACAGGATTCCTTCAATTAGTCAACTGCTTAGGATTTTATCATCTCTTTTTTTTATCGTGGTAAATCACCAAATACGTCCTCCAACCCACGGCAGGGCAGGAGGGACTGTAAGACTTGTACTGACTAATATTCACGAAGTCCTTCAATAGCCCTTTACCTTCCGGGGTCACGGAAGCTCGTTAGTCCCGCGACCCCTGTGGGTATTGGCCTTCCAAGGGGGTCCCGTCATAATGCTGACAGCTAGCTAGAATTTTATCACCCTAGGAAGTTCACTATGCGACATTTAAATACAGATTATTTTGAACTCACCTAGTACAGCGTTGCTATTCTGCAAGTTCTCGACGCCCATCTGTATGTCCTTCACGGAGAAGTCCAGTTTGAGCTGCTGCAGACGGAGGTATGTGCGGCCGTCGCGGGTGAACGGTTCTCCACGGAAGTATATCTTTGCCTTTACACCGTCTGTCAACAAAGTGGTACCGTGATGAGGTTGGGAAGACATGACATGACTGATGTTTGGTAGTTGTATCTTTAAAAGGACAGGTGCATAAGTATTGTCTTCCTTAAGGTTCTAATAAAATAAATTCATTTTTGAAATCAACTGCTATTAAAAGCTGCAGTTGATTTATTATGATTTTAAATAAGATAATTTAGCTATTTCCCGCGGTTTCATCATCTATTCTTCTTCTTTAGGTCATAGTGTGATGTTTTATAGCCTATAGCTTTCCCCGATAAATGGAATACACAACATAAATTTTTTTTTCAGTCCGAACCAGACACTTTTGAGATTAGTGTGTTCAACAAAATAAACTCTTTAGCATTATGATATTAGTATCTATAGATTAGTTATATGACCTGTGTGAAGATCTGAATAAAGAGTTTCAGCGTTATGGAATGCTAGCTGTCCTTATCAAGAGTTTTCTGTTATTCTGAAGTAAAGTAAACTGGAACTTTGACAATTTTCAAGGAAAAAAATAGTTCCTTCTTCGCACACCAGAGGCGCTGTTCCATTTTTCCATACAAGAAACGCTGTAAATACTGGAAAGACGCTGTAAAGTAAAATACCTAGTGAAAACTCGTGATAAGGGTACAGGTGACATCGAGTGTTCGTATTACAGTATAAGAAAACAGGTAATAGTAGGGGAGCCGAGGATGCTAAATCTGCAGTTCCTCGAGCGCCATGGCAATCTATTGGATTTGAAAGATTATGTTTTAAAAAGAAAAAAGTTTCTGACAAGTTTTCTATTTTAGTGGGGGGGAGAGCGTGTAAACATTTTTAAAACTGTAAAAAAAAACAGTTGTAAAGAAGTACTTGAGCGCGTCAGCCATTTACAGTGTAAACGCGCTTTATATTTCTGATTACCATTACATATTAATCTGACGATTAATTCGAGGGGGCTGTCCGTAACAAGCGGTTGAAGACCCAAAAACGAAAACGCCTTACAAATAATAAAAATTAATTGGACGGAACGTTGATTGCTATAAAAAACGAGCAGGCGTTACGTTTTTGTTTTATAACTTCAGGACTCGCTCATTTCCAAATGCCATGCTCAAATTGTCAGATTATTGAGATATACACTCTTCTGAACGTAATTAATCTACCTTTTCTTAAACTGACGCGCTCGAGTATTTTTGCGGATCGATTTTTTTTTACTAATCTGACGGGTTCTCCCAAACAAACCCCACAATATTAAGGGTTGATATTTGGTACAGGTACATTAAAGGGTGCAAGGATTCTCCCCTATAATAATCTGACGCGCTCGAGTCACAACACAAATCCCTTCCTCTTATTCGCTTTCAATAATGTTCGTTGCATGCTTAAAATTGTATGTTTTAAGGTGCTGATAAACTGGAGCATTCACTAGTGATGAGCATTGTAACGAATGTTTTAAAACAAACGAGCGTTTTAGTGAGCATTCTAAGGGCAGGCGCCCAGTGCCAGCATGGCACGGCAGATTGTGCTGCGGCATTTCGCGGCGATCCGTAGCATGCCGTGGCATGGCAGGTTGTGCTTCGGCATGCCGCGGTGTGCCGTGGCATAGATATGGTCGGCATTCGATAAAAAGATTGTGAAAATGTTCATAGAGATGTTTGACTCTGTTCGCTGTTCAGTTCGAAAAAATCAATTTCAAAAATCTACCAGCACCGTTACAAGTACAAGTACGGTCAGGAACTCACCATATTCGCCCCAGTACTCTCCACCTCCGGAGGCTCGCACGAGCAGCAGAACTCCGGAGGAACGGTAGCGAGCGCGCGCGCTGATGTGAGGGCCGAACAGCGTCAGCTGGAACTGATGCGTCTCCAGGTCGGATCTGTGTGGTGTAACGATGATGTTGTTAGTACACTCGTATTAAAGTGGTCAAATCCAAAGATATTTTTGTTTAAACTTTGCCTTCTGACTGAAACAGTCGTCCGCGTTGGCGTCAGTCGGTACGATAGAAGATGTTTGAGAAAAGTTTTGTTGCAGAATTTTGAAATGGGCCCTATCATTAGGTCAAATTCCGAAATCGTGAACGGAAAAAATAACTCGAAAAATCTAGGTAACAATTAGAATTAGTACATCTTTATCGAACATATTGATGGTTTGTGATATTGATGAGAGAGAAACAATAGCGTTTGATGAGTTAGTAGCACATTATCTGTTGTGTCTCTATCATTTATACTCATTATTACAATATACGTCGCTTAAGCCTATCTGTGGGACAATTTAAATCATCCAACTACGCACTTTTGTTTTTTTATTTTTATCAAAATTACTCTCTAGTAGCGCCTCAAAGCAATAATGAGACAAGTAAGAGTGTTTTTCGCAATTTTCATTTAACATTATAAATTTCATATCATTAACGTTGATGTAACACAGAAATCTCTAAATATAAAATCAAACATCAACTGCATACGATCAAATAAAAATATGAGAAGCATTAGCACCTAAAGAGCAATTAGCAGCAGATATTACATGCAAATGAATTTATATATAACGCACCAAAAAAATTATCCTTCTACTTCAGATATTTGTTTAGTGAACACCGTTCCGTGTTTACAAGCAAATACTATTATCAAATATTATTTTGTCCAGTTTCCAGTACCTAATGTTTACCAGAAATAGACGTGGTTCTAAGAATGTTGAAATTTCTTGAACAATGTCATTGTTGTTGATATAGTTAAACCTAAAGAAGAACCATGCAGGGACTGGCGATATCGTGATGGTTCAAAGGAGACAATGTGACACTGGTTCCCATGAATGCGGACTACCCAAAACTGGGATGCTTGGCGCTCTTTGGAGAAGTCTGACATCCAGAAGTAAATGGCAATTGGCGGTTGACAATGTTACATTAGAGAAAATAATAATAATAATAATAAATCATTTATTTCAGGTCTTTGACCCATATAAATTTAAACAAATAAAAAAGAAAAGCTGTCTGATGATGAAAATGATGAAATTTTCATCATCAGACTAAATATTTTGGTTTCTCATTATTATTATTTTTTCATTTTCATATACGTTTAGCAACTCGAGGCCATGAAAGATGCTATATTCTAGTATTCACTTCAAAAGCTGCATTTACACAGAACAGAACCTTGAAACGCAAAATTAATATTTAACATCTTTAGCCCTATTGTTGTTCAAAGGTCGTATCTCAAACTCACAATACGTTAACCCTGTGTTATTTACGTTATGAGTCGTCAAGTCTTTGTCCCCTCCAACCCCACTAGTAAAACTTGTATGGACATGTCTGTCGACGTGAACAGAATATATTTACTGATTATTTTCATTTCCTAACATTCCAATATTGACTGTCACCGTCTTTGTGGCTTTGGGAAACAACGATGGTTTTGATTTGTCGAGTTATTAGTAGGTAAGCCAAATAAATTTTAATCGTTTTGATATAGAAAAGTAACGGCCAGTTCCAGATTTTAATATTCTTCTATTATAATGTCACCGTCACCCCACCAATCTCTCGATTGATTGTCGATCGATATTTTTTAACAACACCAATCATATTATGACGATGATCGATGATATAGATTGATTGCTGCACAAATCATGATCATCATCAAATAGCCTATGAAAGTTTTGCAGGAGCTTTAGAGCACATTCTTCTTCTTTGCGTGTCGATGAACTCGAATTGCATTCGACCAATACGTAGCTACCCGCAGTTTTGTCATTCGCCTCGTTAAAATCCTGGAAGGTGCAGGTGGTTGAGCAGGATGGGCACGAAAGGAGGTGGGACATATCCGCACTGGCATTGTGTTTTGGATGAGCACATTTAATATGTATATAAAAGAGGCACAAACCGTAAGAGAATTTGATGAGTCAAGCATTAATAAAGAGTCAATGTAAAGCTATAGAAAAAGAAACTCAACCCAAATCAACAGAATATGACTTGAAAAAGCATAGTTAATCACAGAGAAAGGCGAATGAAACTGATTAAAAGTAACCCAATGCTAACGATGAGGGAAAGATGGACACTCATAATTCACATTGTAACAATAGTGTTGCAAAAACCACAAATACTTGCTTAATTAGTATAATTGGTGTTCTTTGTTAAGTTTTTCATGTGAGAACGCTTCTTATGTAAGAAAAATATGACAAAAGACACGAGGTGTTGGTGGCACAACTTCTTAACTGCACGTAATTTTTATGGTCAATTTTAACTTAACTAGGGTCCTATGTGGTGTGCGTGCTAATACACACGTGCATATATTTAGTCACGGAATAAATAGTGGAAGGCTATGTCAATATGCATAGCTCTTGAGCTGTGTCGCGATAGCTGTTGTATTACTCATATATTTTCATTTACTTGTATTATGATTTTACGGTTTTACACCTTTCACACAAGAAAATACAAGCTTTACTGCTTTACATAGTACGAGCATGTATGTGAAGCTAAACGTGCTTCTGCCTTTTCTAGTATCTAATTCTTTAAACTTTCCTTTTTTAACAATGTGTTACTGGATATTTTTGGATTTAGGAAGTCATGATTTGCGATGATTTTCCCTATCTAAATATGTGTAACTCAAAGGACTGACTGACATTGTGATCTATCAACGCACAGCCCAAACCACTGGACGGATCGGGCTGAAATTTGGCATGCAGATATAGTTTAATGTCTTTGGCATGCAGGTAGATGTTATGACGTAGGCTATCCGCTAAGAAAGGATTTTGATCAATTCTACCCCCAAGGGGATAAAATAGGGGATGAAAGTTAGTATGAAACTTTGTCAATTTGATAAAAAATACATTGTTAAGTTCCGACATCCACGCGAACGAAGTCGCAGGCACAGCTAGTTACCTTATAAACCTTATGGAAAAATAATATACTAATCTAGAAGAAAAGACTTACATAGGTGGTTGCCGAATAGTAACAACGGTGTAGTTTATTTCATCTCTACGGTTTTCAAAATCGGGAGGAAACCGGCAAGATTTAGAACCACAAATTTGAATGCATCTATGAAAATCAAACACCCGCACTGGTGGTGTATTACGGACCACTCTCTCTCACAGAGAGGATAGCTGTGCCCTAGCAGTAGGAACATTATGTACACAAGTGTTTGACTCACGAGAGTACTAACACTTTTGTAGTTGGTAGTATAATTTAGAAATTTTAAAGCCTTACCTGACGTTAGTGATGGTCATGTTGGATGCTCCAGTGGCGTGGATGTCCTTGAAGCTGGCACGGTATCCATCAGGTCCACCTCCAAGTGAGATCGATAGCTCATCTATCACAATAGGTTCCGACTGGAAATTTTACAGAAAAAGATTTGTCGAAAGCTTTCGATAAAGCGAGTCATACATTACTGGATTGTTTTT
The DNA here is from genome assembly GCA_954870645.1 of Agrotis clavis. Taxonomy (NCBI): domain Eukaryota; kingdom Metazoa; phylum Arthropoda; class Insecta; order Lepidoptera; family Noctuidae; genus Agrotis; species Agrotis clavis. The sequence continues at coordinate 3,263,808 of OX940919.1, read as the reverse complement.
AAGATTATTATTTACGAAAAAAATTGTGACGAATTGTGAATATCTTCTAGTACCTATTTTTTTTTTTTTCTTTCAAATTTTGTGGGTAGGATTGCCTCTAAAACAGTTAATTACTGGTGCTTTTTTTTTAGCGTGGTAAAATTGGGGTGCTAAGACAGGAAACCTCCACGTGCGCTGGAGTTCTCGGATACGTCCGGGGGGAAGACCAGTTTTTCGGGCCGGTGCACCATGGGATGCGGGCAGCACTGTATGCCTAAGGGGTCTCTTTGCCCGTATGCGAATAGCCTGTCGTGTGGACGCTCCAATGAGTGTCCCTCTGATCAGAAGAGGGCACAGCGGCGGAGCGGGCTTGCGGACGGTGAGTAATGGGTAGCTCGCCGTCCGACCAAGGACCAAGCGCGGGTCGGTGGCGCGTCGTGTTTCGCGCCAGGGTCGCGGGTTTTTCTTAACCCAGGATACCGTGGCCCCGGAACGTAAAGGGCATCCGAAGGAACATGGGTGGATTTGAGTCAGTATAAGAGTCTGACAGTCCCTTCCGCCCCACCCAGGGCGGGAGGACTCATTTGATGATTACCACCTAAAAAAAAAAAGCGTGGTAAAATTCATCAAATGAATCCTCCCAACCCCCTTTCTGTCAGACTCGTACTGACTAAAATCCACGGAGACCTTCAATAGCCCTTTACGTTCCGGGTAATGAGATAAGTCCCGCGACCTCATTACTGGTGCTGGGCTAAACTTCTAACTGCTGTGTGTTTCTTTAAGATAGTATAAACATTACCTCTTCAATGCCCAGTTCGGGCGCTCCGCCCTTCATATATTCAATGAGCGAGTTGAAGCTGCGAAGTAGGCAGGCATCCACGTTGGGGTCCCGCCGGGAACACCGCCCGCCGAATATGTCTGGACAAAGAAAGGTCGAGATTAACACACTTGTTTTAAGGTCGAATTTCATCTACAAATCTGAACCCGAGGCGAGGTGTCAATACTCCGTGACAATGACGACACTGGCAGTTTTTAAACCTCAATTGAGGTGCGTTGACCATATTCAGTTTTAGTAAGTACTGGAAAATTCTCTAAAGTGTGACGCGTATTGGTTGCTATCTATGAGGAATCTAGAGAAAATCTGAGGTAAATCCTCTCCTAAGGGACATAGATATTCAGTGTTTAGTGAGTGCAAATAAGTTCGCAACTCCCGTAGGTAGAGTCGATTGAAGTATGCAAAAATTCGTAGTATTATATTTTTTAATGCAAGATGTATGATGATGATGACATAAGACACTAGCGCCGCGTCAAAAGGATTTGAATCGTGGCGCGGACTTATAAGAGAGTTGCTTTTCCAATAACACAGTAGTTTCTTTTCAAAGAAGACACTTTCTCATAGAATAATCAAAACCAGCTTTAATTAATGTGTCACCCACATTAACACGAAGATTCCATAAAAAATGTTTCACGTTATTTTATTAGTCAGCTGTTATGCAAATCAGGCTTTCGTTAGTAATATGGCGACTATCAAATTCATTAGTATGCTACTGGCACCATCTAACGGTAACCAGGCATCGACGCGGTGAAAACAATAGGAAATGGTAGATAGACAATGCAGGCCCTGAGAAGCCTTGAGAGCGATCGTACGATTATTATCATTACCATGAGGTCCTTGAGAGGAGTCTCTTTGTTCAATTTTTTCTAGACGAGGTTAATGACGAATGACCATTTGATAACCGCAGATAAGACAGTGTTGCAGAGTGACAAAACACTTTCTGAGAAAGGATGTATTCATCAGCTTTCTTTAACCGAACTGATGAATGACAAAGCGATTCAGTTATCGGATGCTCAATGACCGGCAATCATTCTTCTTAAAAATTACTGTATTGCGATGACTTATAATACAGACAGACTCTACATTATATTGAAACGATATTTTTCTTTTATTAACCACATTATGAAAGTAATGTTCATTTGAACATTACTTTCATAAATTGTATTTATGAAAAAAATAATGTATTTTTTTCTGGTTCTGAAGAATCTATTTAGGTTTCCGTTACAACTACCAATAAATTCATATCTGATGACTTACTGATGTGGTTAATAAAAGAAATGAGTTGAATAAACAAAAGAAAGTTTAAAATTGAAACTCCTTTCTCTTTGTCATCATGGTTAACTGTCAACAGATTTCTTGGAGACTCACGTGGACTAGGTAGATGTGAAAAATGAACTGTATTTTATAAATTTGTAATCAGCTAAGGCCCTATGGTTTAAAGGTTAATGGAACTTTAAAACAAAAAGCTTTCGCCAAGATTTAGAGTCGGTCAAATCTATAATCTGTACAATAAAGGGCCTATAGCCAGCGGCTGAACGTGTCAGAAATAATTAAGTTTTTTAACTGGTTGTGAAGTAACGGATCGTCGTAATGCACCTGCCGGGTCGACGACCCGCCGTGGGACCTTGTCCGCGAAACTCGATCTCGCAAAAACCATTTACTGTTAGCTCTGGTACACTTTATCTGTTTATATAGGGTGCACTTTCATAAGCTTGCAGCCATGTTGCTACAATCTTATTGGCGGTTATTATACTCGTAGCATCTGTGTTTCTAAATTCGACTTTTCAATACAACTGTTAATTCAATTAAGCAGAAAGTAGATACATTATTGCTATTGTCAATGTCCACATTCAAATCTTTTAGCTGAATTAGATTAATGATAGATGCCAATAATACACCTGTTTTAAATACTTTCAGTCTCGATACTAAGATTGTAGTCTTGTTCATAGTAATACGAAGTACCTTTAAAGACAGCATGAAGGATAAATACATCGGTTAAAGCCATATCGTTGACTGGTTTCACTAAATTTGGAAACCAATTAAACCTTACCCTAGAATCTATCGTTATATCAACATCAGGTCAAGGTAGAAGTACTTCGGAAGAACTAGGACAAACTCTAGCTGATAATAGCAGCCTTAGAAGCACTGAATCGTTCAGAGTAGGTCCAAAGACCCTAATAGAAGTCTAAAATTATATCGTTGCGTGTTAACAAAACCTAAAGTAAGTACATCAACGCTTTAATACCAAGGTATTATAGACTGATTATATAACAAGCAAGGACAAACTTGTGTACTCATATATTTAGGACGGATGTGGCGATGCAAGTAAATTACCACTTAACAAGTGTCACGCTACTTAGTATGACTTTATTTAATAGGACCTTAAAGATATTAAAATTTATGCTGCAAATGCACACATAACTTTAGCAGTTTATGGTTATTTTATTCCATACAAAGGTTTTATATAATAATAAAACTCATGTTATAAATCTTTTGGACGTGCAAGAGATTAAGGTAAAAGGATGTAGCAGTCATGCATCCCACTTTTTTAAAACCGCCATACTTTATGTGTTTGTTTGTAAACCTAGGTTTTACAAATTGAAGTAATGTAGAGGTGGCACCGTGAACCACGTTTTGAGAATGAATGTGGACTGCTAAAAGAGCAGAGGAAGACAAAAAATACGAAGGTTCGGGAGTGAGGCTGAGATGATGAATGACAGAAAAGTATGGAAGAGTAGTATGGAGTGCCACGCACACATGCTGCACTGATTCCAAATTCATTTGGATTAAGGCAGGAGAATAATTAAGATGACGATTTTGGGTTAACCAGCTTCTCCTCAGTTCCTTCTTCCTTCAGTTCAGCTAGCTACAATAGATGCTCATAGAGTTATTCTGTAACCATGTATCATAAACTGGTCACATAAAAGCGAAATTGCAACATTAGCAAGATTGCTGAGGCCTTCAACGCAGGTTTTTCTTATCATCCCACCTTGGCAATTACTATGGATAGTGGCTGCTTCCTTTCACAATAAATAGATTTGACATGACATTTGCGATATGCCTTATTAATTCCAACCAGTAACGACCACATTATAAAGTTTTTGTTGATATGCAACCGTAATTTGCGTTAGGAAAGTTTAGCAATAAGTTCGAATGTCAGAATTATAATATTGTTCCTGCGGATCGACCATGCAATCAAAACTGTTAATGAAATGTCAAAGCACAAAGTTATTAACAACTACTAACATATATGTGAAAAACATTGCTCAACGAACGTTGAGTTGTTGATATTTTTATTAAAACAGATGATAGTAATACATATGCTTGCTATTGAAAGATGAATAAGTTGCCAAAGTCTTATTGCGATATTTCATCGTCTGTATTAGATGATAATTTCATAGATTGTTTTTTTAATTTATATGAAGAATTGGAAGGAATTTTCGTAAGAGTTTACTATAGGTCAGTTAAACGGTTGATGAAATGTGCAGAAGATGATATCAGTGATAAGACTGGAAAGGCTAGGCGAGTCTGGTGAAGATCTACAGATGTTCGAGATACTGCATCAGTGCACGATAAATTGGGATAAAGAGGGAATGCTGATGATATTGAAAACGATTTCAACACAGTAATAGAAATAAATAATGATTCAGAAACAGATACCAACCAACAATCATTGTGACTTCTGACACAGAGGAACCGACATACCGAGACACATCATCAAAGGCGTACTAGTATGAAATACAATTAAATATGTAATATAAAAATCGTATTATATGATAATTTACAGATACTCAGATAGACTGACATACAGCTTTGTGTGCTAATTTTAATTATTGATAAAATATTGACTCATTAGTTCTGAAGATGTTTTGTGACGAATTCGAGAAATTCTGAATTGATTCGCTTCTCTTGCGTGAAATCCTTTAAAGAATTGAAGCAGCAAGGTCTTTATATTATTGTATTTAGTTCCAAATAAAGTCAAATATGACTCCTTTAAAATCGGTGCAAACTACTCGTATTTAGATTGCATGCTAAAATTTCGAAGACAGGTTGTCTAACATTAGTATTACCTGCATAGCACTGTCGTGGCGTCTTGTTGCGCACAGGCATCCCTATTACTCAACCACCATAATATTCATTTACTTTCCTAGTCTTCCGTATTTAACAGCCAGTTTACGTAATGAATAATTTGTGTTCTTATAATTATTAAGTCATTATCGTTACTTACTCTTCTTCTTGTAATCTACGGGGAACTAACATAGTAGGTTTTTTTTTAACATGACTATTCTGACGATGACTTTTGAGAATTGATAAAGTCCTTCTCGAATCGATCTTGATTCCGATATTGATCTGTATTGAAACGTATGTAGGTATTTGTCAATTTAAGTCCTGTTGTTGTCAATATTTATTGGGAAATACACTTTAATCTTCACTTGACATTTGTAAAGATGACCTTTACTGAGTCTGAAACTATTATTACTATTAAGAGGATCGTCTACCGAGCGCTCGTCCGTACTAAAAGAGAAAACGTTTTCCTACCCCTAAATGTTATCCTATCTCAATGATTTTTTAGAATGCTTCTGACACAGTAAAAAAACCGGCCAAGTGCGTGTCGGGCCACGCACAGTGTAGGGTTCCGTAGTTGCCCATCAAAATACTTAAGCGAACTAATTAAACTGATTCGCTGAATTTAATTATAAAAAGAAGAATTTTCAAAATCGGTCCAGGCGTCTTTGAGAAATCGGGGAAAAACATAAAAAAGAAGATTACGACGAATTGAGAACCTCCTCCTTTTTTTGAAGTTAGTTAAAAATAGTTGACAATAAAAACCTACCTATCCCCAAAACATACCCACCTATTATAGCTGTAAAAATAAAGTTTACAAACTTACATTTGCAGTTGAAGAACATGTTCTGCGATACATTTTGTTTAGGAAAATATGCTATACAAGTACGTTTTATAAGTTGGTCGACTATTACTCGTAAACTTGTAAAGCCTACTTAGTCATGATAATTTTCCTTCAAACTTCGTTATATATACTACTATTGTGAATTTTTTCACACCCCCAAACATAACCGTTTAGCTGGTAGAGGGGGGGGACACTCGCGTCGAGCAAAAATTAGCACTTTAAAGCTTAATATTTCACAAACGAATCTTTTTATCAAAAAATTGTTAATGGAAACTATCAATATTTTTTAAAGACCTATTTAATGATACCCCACACTAAGGGGTACGCGAGAAATAAAAAAAACATCCCCACTTTACGTGTACAGGAGGTACCTTAAAAAAAAATATTTTACGAGATTTTATTTTACCACTTTCTCGGCACAACAAATCCGTATATTTACACCAAATTACAGCTTTCTAGTACTGGGCGTCTCTGAGCTAAACTGCGGACAGACGGACGGACGGACGGACGGACGGACATGGCGAAACTATAAGGGTTCCTTGTTGACTACGGAACCCTAAAAACTAGGTTTATAGGTTTTATTTTTTCCAAAATTAACTCTTAGGCACCCGTAACTTTCAAACTATTATAAATTTTGAAAAAAAGAAAACCTTAGTATGGACGAGCGCTCCGTAGACGATCCTCTTAACTGTTTTTCAGAATACAAAATTACAAATAAATTTATGTTACCTTGCTCAGCTATTAGATTTTAGTTCAAACGTTTTGTTTCTTTTTTTTGTTTTTATTTTCGTTCTTTGTTTCTTTCTTTTTTTTTTAACTGCTATGCCAATTTAGAAACTCTTGCACAAAATAGTTTAGTTTTTGTACCGACACTTTTAAACCATAAACATAGCATGATTTTAACACTAAAAACTATTTACTCGTATCAAGAAACTCTATCAAGACTTCGTGCGAATAAACTTTCTTTGGCCTGTTTGTAGTTTGTACTATAAAATGATACCTATCTCTAGGGGCATGTAGCATCTACATTTAAACCTGCTCCTGTAATGTTAACACACACAATCCTCTAGATTCAAACAAGTTGTTCTACAAAATATCAAGGGATAATTTTATCCGACTGGTTTCATAAAGTTTGATTATTTTTACCTCGTTTTGTGCACTTCTGGCAGGATTTGCTACTCCTTGGTATAAATGAAAGTGTCAGAAAAAGGCGCGAGTGAAAGTGTTTTGACTTTCTCGTAATAATTATTGTCACTTTTTATGGTGAAATATCAATTAATGTAGACTTGTTATTGTGATAGGTACGTTTTAAATGGCGGCAAGTTATGAAAGTACCTTCCTTCCAAATTGTCATTGAATTATTGAGTTGCCGCTTACTGGAGACTTTTCTTTGTCAAATGTGTGGACCGTTAGAAACTATTTATCACCATAATGAGCGCACTCCCATTTATCTTCATCTTCATCTAGTTGACAGGGACACAAAATATCTCCGCGACCAAAAGACACCTGTGGCCGGCTGGCCCGTGTTTTATCCGACTGAAGGAAGGCTATTTTAAATACTATTTAGTTTGCCAAAAAGTTCTTCAAACAAATGCGGGGATTAAAACAAAATTCTTCGTTTGCTAGAAATTTGAAAAACAGTAAAATATTTATCTAGGTACCGTGTGTATTACCGTTATTGTTTAATTAAACAAGCTTTGTGCTTTTTTCTAGTTCTCACTCCAATTTCTTTGATCTCATTAACATTTGCATTTCTTTCGACTTCTATTATGGAGGTTGAATATATTTACTTTTAAAAACCGGTATTAGCTGTCGGTAAAAAATATTGGAACTCGTCCTGTCGATGTCCTTTCGAAAATTCCTTGGGATTAAAATCTGGCAAGGTTGAATGACCTGTGGTTTTAAATTGGACGGCACTTGATTAAATGTAAGTAGCATGATTTACAAAGATGGTGCATAGAATATAAAAATAAATAAAAAAGTAATATCGGTTCTTATTAGTGGACCAGGTACGAACCTCTTGACAAAATTGTAATGGATCAAATAATGATGAAAATTAAAAAGTATTTAAAATTAGTTATTGTAACTAATATCTAGTCTGGGTTAACACATTATATTAAAATTAGGAATTCTGAATAATAACAACGAATAGAAATGTTTATTCAAAGCAGCAGTTTTGAAAAAAGATAAGTACTCAGTTTTTCGTTGTTTTTAGAGTTGCTTAACTTAATTTTCCCAAAACATAGCGATTTATGCTGTAAGTTTTGTTATGTTGACCTCAAGATAGGTGTTTGCACATTTAATTTGCTATTGGATTTACTTAAATAATTGATAAATTAATTATCAACGTTCAATCAACATTCTGCTAAAAGAACAATAAAGTAAAATGACACAGATAGTAGGTAACACTCGTCCGTCTACTTTCTTCCATCTACTTACGTGTGTTTGTAGTTCCCGAAGCTATCACAGCAGCGAAAAATAATACGAACACTTGGTAATGCGCCATTTTAAAAATTAAAATTAAATAAACATTTAAATTAGAGAAAAAAGCACGCTCTCGGAGTGTTCCACGTTTGAATTTTTGGAATGGACACTTTCGTTTTTTTTTTCTAAAGCCGGCAAGCGTCCGGCGCGTGCTGCCTCGGCGGGAGCAATGGTATTGTAGGCTGAACCCACTCCAAGGCATAAGATGCGTTGACCGCAACAAAGGTTTTCCATACATTTTTGCGGATGCGATTTTTTTCTTTTTGTGTCGTTTAAATTTTTGCAAATAACAAGAACTATTCACATCATTTTACTTTCTTTTGTTTGTGAAAAAGTTATGAATGTCTTCCAATTTTATTGCTGCTTTGTTACATTTTTCAGTTTATATAATTTAAAAATAACATTTTATTCCTAACGCAGAACAAAGTAATATAAAAAATGAGGGTGAACACATCAATGACTTCCATCTGTCACTAGAAAATTACGTTTAATAAAAAATACTTCTTAAATATCTTGTTAATGTTAATAATAAATTATGTTATTTTTACATGAATATTGTTTATTTAGGAGTGTGCAAGTGTTAGAAAAACATGCTCATGTTTTCTTTCTTTAAATCCAAGTAATAAATAATATAATTAAAAAAACTTTAATAGTTTTTTTTTGTTGTAATAATAAAAACCAAAGTATGCCGTCATGAGTTGCAAAAAGTTGTCTAAACCATAGTAGTTCAATTAAAAAAGCCAGGGTATCACTTTTCATACTTAAGCATGTCAATTTGAAGCTTATTTCTCGATTTTACGTCAATAAATTTAATAAACATCTCGAAATCAATCAGTGTTGCAACTATTTCAAGGTTCAAATTATTTTAAAATTAGGTAATTTATATTTTATGTTACTATTTATGGTTATTGTATTCTTCTATATTTTTACAGATTTCCCCACGGCAAATGATGCATGGAAAAATGATTGTATAAAAATAATAAGGGATTGTAGACATGGAATAGGAATGTAGACGTGTAGGAATGGAACATAAAATAGCTTTAATTAAATATTTATCGCCGAAAAATACTTAAACATTCGTTTTCACCACTTCAGTAAATTAGAAGGGATTTCTAGATGTGTCGATTGCAAAAGACAAGTCTACAAAAATTTGAATCACCAAAAGGGATTGTAAAACTTTATTAACATTAAACGAGTTGTAAATATTTTAATATCCAATGTGCTTAAATGATTTTACCTTTATTTTAAAAATAGGTATCCGTCACAAAAAAATTGTAATTAAACTTAAGTTCAAGGGAGTTCTTAATTAAATTTTGTTTAAAAATGGGTAATTTTTTCCTTCATCTGGCATCCCTATACACACTCACACATATTTACGCCGCCGCCATTGTGGTGCTTCAATCGTTTCTTAGTGAAGTTCCGTCCGCCTTTTTTTTTAGGTCCATGATTGCATGTATCAGAATTTAATAAAAATTATTAATGCTAAAATTGGTAATGAGCCCATTTTATTAAATACTTGTCAATAATTGTTACTATTATCTATTCATTTGAATAATGAATATTAATGTAACATTACACATTAATAATCTAGTTATTCTATGGTATAAAACCTCTTTTGTTTTGTCGTTTATGCTTAATCTTACACGAGCTTTTTACCACGGTAATAATAGATAATAATTATACTGTGTTTTTACTCAATCTTATGATGACGATTTATGGTCCGTTCAACTACTCTTCCGATCTCGGAAGACTAGTTGGACGCTCGGACACCATTCTCCTACTGTTACAACCCCCAACGGCACCCACACGACCCAACACATAACTAGCAATAATTAAAGCACATTAAGTCATTACATTTTTATCATCTGTAGCAGAAGATGTAATGGCGCTAAGAAGCGTGCCTAGTTCCAAAGTTTTCGTTTTGACAGCATACTCGTAGGTACTTTATTGACACGTATTGAGCCTCACCTCTTTATCAGTGGTGATCGCTCACCTGTAAAAGTTGACACAATAAGAGCAGATCTTTTCGTAGGTACTTTATGACTAGGGCCACACTTACGGGAAATGCCGCTAATTATCGTGTTCATGGTCGTTTATACGATCATTTAAAGTTTATTACCGGGAAAATCAACGGGAAATGCAGTTGGCCGTGTGGCCCAGCTATAATCATACAACACTATCTATTTTTTGTTTATGCGAAACCCGATACACCTGTCCAATATTTTTGTGTAAAGAATCTATGTACAAAAATTTTAAAACCGTATCATAAAAAATCACAAAGTTATAAGCTTGTATAATATTACCTACCTGTACCCTTAGCACGAATTTTCAGTATTTGAGACGTAAAGTAAACTGGAACTTTGACAATTTCAAATTGACAATTTTCAAGGAAAAAATTAGTTCCGTCTTCGCACACCAGAGGCGCTGTTCCATTTTTTCATACAATAACGCTGTAAATACTGGAAAGACGCTGTAAAGTAAAAGAGTGAAAACTCGTGCTAAGGGTACTGGTTTTCCGTTCAAAAACATGCTGCTCATTTCGCGGTACACCCGCGTAAACCACGTTGCCTGTGTTATACACTCGTGATAATAGTTTGGCAATAGGTACCTAACCGTACGGTGATTGTATTGTAATAAACTTGTAATAAAATTTAATTAAAATATTTTTGAAAAAAAATATAACATGGTGTAAAAATTATTGTAATCGAATCAGTTACTGATTCTGAACAAAATAAATTCAGGTTTCGCATATACTAAAAATAATGTTGTAGAATATAGGTATAATGTATATGCATTGCCAGATAATTATTTGGGATTAATGTGGTTCATACAATTTATGCAGATTAAAACCAAATGCCAAAAATCTACGTTATAAACATATCCAGTGTAATAAGAGCTAACTAAAAGCGATCATTCACACCACAACCATACTATCATCGAAATAATTCCGTTTGAGGAATTTAAATCGACGACGGTGAATTATTCGGTTTACGCAAAAGCTCGGACACTTTCGGAATAATTGAATGATGAGAACCTTTGTAAATATTTTGTCGTGCAATGATTTTAATGAGGTATTTATTGACAATGTTAAGCATAATAATTATCCTAAATTCGTGTTTGATAAGACCAGAATAAAAAGGGATAAAGTAAGGTATTTGACCTCGCGCCATTTTGTGAATTATAAAGTTCTAGTTGCAAAGTCCTTACATTTGTACAGACGCTAGCAGTTCATCCTATTCGAATCTGTCAAATTTTAGCAAGCGAACATTAACCTTCCACTATTGTGATAAGGTTGAAAATCTATAAAAGAAAAATTTGACAGATTGAGGTAGGTTGATGTGCTGGTGTCTGTACCTTTGAATTAAGTAATCCATTGACATTTAAGAACATGAATTTGGTGGTAAAATTCAAAAATGGAAGATGATATAAATTTTCTATCATTTGGTCTATTTCTATCTAAAAAGTAAAAAAGTAGAAATAGACACGAATTGAGCCTCATCTACTTTATCAGTGGTGATCGCTCACCTGTAAAAGTTGACACAATAATAGCAGACCTTTTGATATATTTAAGACGAGATTGATATAAGCTTTCTGTAACATTATCAATTCAAACGATTCATTGGGCGCTTTTCCATTAGCCGGCACGGCACCGGCACCGGCGATGGCGACGGCGCCGTGCCGGTGCCGGGGAAGCAAAAATGTGTGAAAATGTATGGCTCGCTTTTGCACTTACCGGCGCCGGCGCCCCGTCCTGCCGGCGTCGTCACCGACGCCATGGCAGCAAGCTTCCCAGTCGGTGCCGGCCCGGCAAATTTGCATGTGCATTGTATATGAATTGTAGCCGAGTACCTACGTGTGAATGCGCGGGTGGGTAGGAGGACGCGGGACGGGGTAGGAGGATGCGGAACAGAGGGAGAGAGACTCGAATTTGGTTTGTGGTTCGTTTCGATTAATCCAAAATTCGTTGTCTCTGCGTTGGTATTGGCGTCGTAGATGTAAAAGATAAGAGATAATAACATTATTGTTACATCTACACGTTGTACTCTACTTGTGGTCATGCTGAAGTCCATGTGACTACTGTACCACTCACCGGGCAACCGGCGTGGAACCGGCGCAGTGGAAAAACGAAACACCGGTGACGGTGCCGGTGCACGGCCATGCCGGTGCCGGGCCGTTGTCGGGCCGGCTAATGGAAAAACGCCCATTAGCACACTTTTTTTTAGTCTATATTTTTTATTTGTTGCACATAAAAATATATGTTCAAGTAATGGAAAATAGCACGAAAACGAGACACTAACAAATAATTATATAGTACGTACAGACGCCAGCAGGTCAACTTTCCCGAATCTTTAAATACGGACATTAACCTTCCATTAATTGTGATAAGGTTGACAATCTATTAAAGAAATTTGACAGATTGTGGTAGCTTGATGTGCTGGTGTCTGTACATACACAGATTGCATGTCCGTTGTAAATTAATCGATATTTCACTTTAATGATTTTCCGAATCAATTCTCGATACAGCCAAATCGGATCTCGGTACCGTTACTACCGGTTTGAGTGCATTCGTGACGACTCATATTATGTCGGTCATGTTTTTATGTGAGGCTCTTGATCTACATTTATAAAAAAAAAACAATTTCTGCAACGAATTTAATTTGAAGAATGAGCCGTTAAAGTTGGTTTTGCATTTTACTCATCAATTATCAGATATTCAATTATTTTAAAAGAAATAAATAACCGGCCAATTGCCTTTTGTTTAATTAAATGCCAATTAATTAATTATGCATTATGTAATTCCTTCTTTACTTTATTATTAAGATGATGATTCATTACAATATAAACAATGGAACTTAACTGGAGACGTACAGGATTCCTTTTGGCTGTGTCACCCACAGTGTCACAAAGAAAAACTACACAAATTATTTTGTAAATATTGCTTTAAAGATATGACAAACAAATAATATTTAAAAATTAAAGAAGTCATCTTCATCATATTGGTTTTCAACAACCACCGGACTTTTAAGTGAAGATAATTTGAAGCCCGTCGCTTGAATTTGATCAACTTTTGGCAATTCTTGCTTAATCAGTGCATCCACATTCATCTTATCTAACTCTTGTTGTATTCTCTCTTTCAGAGGACCTTCCAAACCGTCCATGATCTGGTACCTCAGCAAGTTTGGAATAACATTCACAGCAAATTCAATGACGTAATCTATTGTACCAGCGCCATTCCACCGAAGTTGTATATTCCCGATATCAAAATCTAAGTCCCTAAACTCAGGTGTTTTTCTAGTATCCATTGGCTGTCCTAATACTACTCTAGCGCTTAAGTATTCTACTGTGAACACTGCAGTTCCAGCTCTTGACACAATGCCACCTACTGCTCCAACCTCCCACTGAGTTCGTCCTTCAAGTTTCTGAGTACCAATTTCAAAGTCCGCAACTGCAGTGTTGTTTTCCATCTTCAAAGTTATATTTCCAACTCTATGGAAAGAAGAAATTCCAGTAATCCAGGTGTTGGACAAAGATACAGTGAAGATGCTGACGGACGTGTTGTAATCTTGCACTCTGTAAGGATCTAGCTTCATATCGCTTACTTTTTTCCTGAGGTCGCAGATCACCATATCAAGAGGAGAAATAGAATTGGGGAACTGCAAATCACCAGCTACTTCTTCAAGTTTGTTGTTTATTTCAGTTCTGGCTTTAGGGTAGACTTCCTTGAGGATAGCTGGTAAACTGGAGTCAAAGATGACAGTTCCTCCGTTGTTGATAAGACTCTGCACCACGCCACCAAAAAAGCCTAAGTTTTCGAAGTTGGTGTTAATAGAGCTGAAGCTCATATCGATGTGTATATCTTGTGCTTTGAGCTTTCCGTCGCGTTCGACGCCAACATTAGCCGTTGCTATGATATTCAAGCCAGTGATATCGACGGTGAATGGTCCTCTAGAGGAGCTGAAGAACGACGATATCGTGTAGTTGCCCAGAGCTTGCAGTTTGTCTATACGGAGAGCTGCTGTGACCTGGAATAATGATTTAGTGGTATAGATAAAATATGTAGTTGACTGCTACTATCATTTTATCTAGACCATTAGAGCTGGGGTGGGGACAACCTGAATCTAACTGTCTAGAATTATTTAACTTCTAGGCAAAGTACCGCAGGATTTCACTGGATGCAAGCCGCTTCCAACCGGCCCCATTAAAAATCTATAGAGGAGGGCTATTTTCAGCAGTGGACGTCCTACGGTTTATAAAATGATGATGATGATTGGTAAAGTACTATATTTTCATCGACTCATAAATTCATCCCTAGCAAAACTTTGCCTTTAAATGAAAATAGTATCAAAGAAAAGCAATACCTCTAGATTTTCAATTTCAGCTTTCACGTACAAGATCCGAAGCTTACTGAGGCCGTACACTTGAGTGTTGGTCAGATACAGCGTTCCGACTGACAGGGACTGCTTCATGTCCGCTACTGGGCAGGGGTCAGGGATCACGTCTCCTGGTAGACCAACAGGGTCGGGTTGCCTGAAGTGGTTCAGCATGAGCATTATGTTGTCACTTAGCTTTTGCTCGCCTTCAGCCAGGGCTCTCTCCGTCGTGTCTTCGTCCGATTCATATTCTGAAAGGTTATGGTCAAAGGTTTTTAATGATTCGTCTAATAAATTTTTAAATACATGCTTAGTGATAGCTGGTAGGAATTGAATAATAATTTGAATTCATTCTCATAAAAAGGAGCTGATAACATTGAATTCTTCCATATATTATTTAAAATCTAAATGTTGATTCAATTAAATCAACATGCTCCACAGAAACAATGTCATTTCCAAATAATTTCGATACTTTTCAATATTTCTATCACGATTTGTAGCCATAAGAATAATTATTGTTGTCACATGTTTAGCAATCATTTTCAAATAATAACCTGCACTGTTAGATTTATTATGAAATGCACAAAAAACAATCGTAAATATCTGAATCTTGGACTCGCTTATCAAAATAACCGTCACAGATTCCAACTGACGTAAAACAAATACGCATACGGATCTAATATTGACTCATACTCATCACACAAGACAAAACCATCAAAACAAGGGCACTTAAACCAAATATTATTGAGAGAACAAGTAGTAACGACACGCTAATTGAGCACAAACCCCAAAATAAAGGTCCACAAATAAATATTTTGATGCACACATTCTCATAACCAAATGAAACACACCTTGGGCGATCACCACGAGGAGCACAGAGAAGAATATTATTTTTTCCAACCACATCCTCTCTTCAGTTTACGTTAACAATGACTAAAAAGAGCCCAATATATTGTTTGGCAGTCGCACAAGTCAGGGGTCACAATTTATCAGTGGACACAATGACTTTATCAATACTCCCAGGGATTTCCTGTTTGATCGTTTGGAATTATTGCTGGATGATTTGTCGATTTACAATCATTATGGACGTCATGGCAGAATTTGCTTAATTGTTCTTAACAACCTTTTCTTTTAACATATTGTCATTAGCAAATCATATTGTTTTGTTTTCACTAATAATGTGAGTGTATGTTTTTGTATTATTTTTATTTTTGTATATTTATTTTTAACCATGAATTTTTGTTTCATTTATAAAGTTCATTATTGAACATTTATACTATTTCATTGTGTTTACATTCAAAGTGTGTATCTCAGATGACGTACCTATTTCAACTAAAGAGATTATTTTTCATTCTATTTCGTCATTTAATTAAAGAATATTTCTGTTCTAAAAAAGTTTCATATTTCCATTTCTAGGTAACGTGCTCTTTGTACTTGTACAGGCGCGTGCGGTGTGCTCACTAAACATAGTAACATCTTCTGAACAGAGTGTGTAAACACACATTGAAATGATTTTAATAGAATCATGAATACAAGCAGAGCAGAATCTTTGCTCTTATTTCCACTTATTTCAATTTAATTTCTGTATTAATACTATTATCACTAACTTAATCCTTTTGCGGTCTGTGCAACCTACCTTCTTCCATACTTCTAAATTACTCGCCATTTCATCATTTACCTCCTTTCTAGTCCTAGATAGGTTCACACAGTTCATGCATCGTTTCCTTAGTCTTCCATACCTTACCACACTCACAATCATTATCAAACCCTCCTTCTTTACTGGATTTAGATGTATGTGGATCTTTTTTAAATGCAGACTCAGTATAAACGCCATCTGTTGACAGAGAGTATACATTGGTTATCGAGAACTTGTTGAAAACAACACAAATGTGTGTCTACGTTGTGGTTTGTGTGAATGAATGTGTATGATACACTACAGATGTCGTGGTTATAGCTATTGACGTCAGTAAAGACTCTTTTATTTTGCGCATAGGCATCTGTATTGTAGAGAGAATACGGGACAAACAAGGGGAAGAGATTCCGAATATTTCGACTCTACTTGAAAGAGTTCGATGAGATTATTGTTATTTATAGAAAATTCACTGTTAATATTTCAGTTATGATGAGGGAGTAAAGTGGTAATGTAGGTGTGAATACTACTAGAAGAAAAATATAATAAATATCAGAATTTGACATTTAATTAAATAAATAAGTAGACGCTGTTATTACAATGATAAACTTAATTTTCATTCACAGTAACTCCTAATTAAAAGTTGAAAAACTCATCTTCATCAAAAGGTCCATTTTCTGCCACTGAATCTTTAAGATCTGACAATTTGAACCCTGTTCGATCCATTTCATCTATTTTTGGTAAATTTTCTTTAATCTCCTCTTCAACATTGATTTTATCCAACTCCTGCTGTACTCTTTCCTTCAGAGGACCTTCTAAAGCATCCATTATCTGGTACCTCAGCATATTTGGTAAGATGTTGACTGTAAATTCAATGACGTAATCTATCGTCCCTGCGCCGTTGCAACGAACTTGAATATTACCAACCTCAAGATCTATGTCTCTGAATTTTGGTTTCTTTCTTGTATCAAGTGGTTGTGCCAGGACTAACCTTGCGCTGATGTAATCTACTGAGAACGATGCAGTACCAGCTCTAGATACGAGACCTCCTATTGCTGAAATATCCCACTGAGTTCTTCCTTCAAGTGTTTGAGTACCGATATCAAAGTCTGCAACGGCCGTATTGTTTTCTAACTTCAAAGTTATGTTGCCAACTCTTTGGAAGGATGTTATTCCAAGAATCCACGTTCTGGTAAGAGATACGGTGAAAATACTCACAGTAGCGTTATAGTCCTTGATTTGGTATGGATCCAGTTGCATATCACGTACTTTTTTCCTAACATCAATGATCACCATGTCTAATGGCGAAATCGAGTTAGGGAACTGCATATCACCGGCAACTTCATCTAGTTTAGTGTTGATTTCAGCTCTGACTTTGGTATAAGCTTCCTTTAGAACGTATGGCTTGACGGAGTCGAAGAGAAAATTACCCACGGAGTTAATAATTCCTTGGAACATTCCTCCCAAGAAACCCAAGTTTTCAAAGTTGACAGCGATGGTGTTGAATCCTAGATCTATCTCGATGTCTTGTGCTCTCAGTTTTCCGTCTCGTTCGACGCCTAGCGAGGCTCTCGCTACGATTTTCAGACCGGTGATGTCGACTGTAAATGGGCCTTGTGCCCTGTTGAATAAGGATGATAACGTGTAATTTCCACGAGCTTGTAGCACATCTATTGTCATCGCAGCATGGACCTGGAACAGAATTGAATGGCCAAGTTATATTTTTGATTGCTTATATTTAGTTTAGGATGCAGAATTAATGTTATTTTGCTACTATCCATTAGCTAATTTAAGATAACTCAATATGTAGAGATTGTTATTCTGTAATGTGTACATAATTATTTGTTTATTAAGGGTCCATCACTAGTTGAGGTCCTACAAATATGAGAAAGTACACTTCAATGTCTTCAGGTTTTGAAATGGAAGTATGAAAGAGTTAATCACGGATACCGGCTCTATTTTTTTAGTGCAAAATGATTAAAAAAAGAAGAAAGTTACCTCCATTGCTCCAATTTCAGCATTAACATACAAAATGCGAAACTTGCTGATACCATGCACAGCCGTATTCTTGAAGTACAGCGTGCCGAGCTGTAATGATTGCTTCATGTCAGGCACAGGGTATGGGTCCGGGATGTCTGCTCCCGGTAGACCTACAGGATCTTCTTGCTTGAAGTGTTCCAACATCTGCACAATGTTTTCGCTGAGTTTCTTCTCTCCATCCGCCAGTTTTTCGGCTGCATCACTAGTATCTTCCTCTGTGTCTGCATCTGTAATGTTATGGGTATTTTATATACTGTATTTTGTGATATAACTATTATTGTTGCAAGTAGCAAGTTTTCGTCTTAGGGGGAGGCCTATGTTCAGCTGTGGACGTCTTCCGGCTGATGATGATGATGATGACATGAGTGAGGGTTCACAAAAGCGTATTTTGTATTTTTATAAGCTTGCTATATTGCATTTCGTAATCATTAAGTTCAGGAGATAAACGTGAGTCAGAAAGACTTTTGAGCACTGCGAGGTATTACCAGTACCTATATTAATAACAGTTCAGATAATATGTAAAACAATTAGAGAACAAATCATAGAAATAATGACAAATCTATCTGAAAATGCTAACAATAGCAATATTTATTATGCAACTGTAGAAGACTGGGATCTTATAAATGGCTTAGTAAACGATGTACATATAACTGCGACTCAAGTTTCAAATGCACGTGTTATTTCTTGCAGCTCATTAGACACGATAATATAAATTTTAATTAAACAGAAAAGGAACACAAAGTTCTAATCTTGATGGGACACAAAATAAAAACACTAAAACAAATAAAGGAATGCACCCAAATATTGTTATCACACAAAAAAGAGACGAGATAAATCACGTCACTGTAGACGCAACTGAAGACACAGTTATCGATAAATATCGACAAAATTGATAAAAAACATAATAGAAACACACCTTCACAGATAACCGCAAGGAGTAAAGAGAGGAATATCAATTTGTGTAACCACATCTCGATAGCGAGGTGGTACAAGTTGGACTGAGTAATGAATGGTTCCTGTCGCGCGCTCCCGAGCCAGGGGTCACACACTATCACTGCAATGCATTTATTCCTTATCTTTGTTTGTTTGCCATTTCAATGAACACGGTTAGTAGGTGATTAGGATGGTTTTGTCGTAATTAATGCATGTGCATTTGTACTAATTAGAAGTGGATTATGTAAACAAATTCTGTTAATATTTTCGGTGAATTGTTAACGAAAGTTTGGGAATCTTATAGAGCTATTTCTTAAACTAATAAACGAGTCAAAAATGCAAACGCAATTTGCCCATGGGCGTTCATTTCTAAACTCTTCCAATCCTTGGTTTCACATTCAATAATAGGCCGCCTGTTTAATCCGATACGTTAAATTAAAAAAAAGTTGATGTAAGCTTTATTGAGTACAGAGTTCCAAATTATGCTAGTTCTGCATTCACTAGTGATTCATGAAGTCAGTGGCTTAGCTAGCAAAGCGAACCCTTGCTCACCTCGCATCTGATGGGCCATGGCGCGCAGTAGAAGCTCTAAGACAAGCTCTAACATTATCAAACACATCCAGCATAGCATTAGACATAATTGGAAGCTATAATTTGTTTATAAATTGTAGAAACGTTGATGATTGGACAAAAAGGATTAGTTTTTAATTTAAATGGCTTCTATACTCGTATAAAATTAAAGAATTAAAATTTAAAATAAATCAAATTAAATCACTTTAGATTTCGTAGAATTAAAATTATTCGAAAACAAAATCTATCTATCTATCTTCTATCTATACTTATAATAAATCTGTAGAGAGGTCAATTCTGTACATGAAATATATTTCCAAAATAACTATACTTAGGGATCGATACTGATGCCAAAAATGCAATTAATAAAATTATTGTCTGTCTGTCTGTATAACCGTTATAGAAACAAAAACTACTCGACGGATTTTGACGAAACTTGGTACAATTATTTTTCATACTCCTGCGCTGGTTATAGTATACTTTTCATCACGCTACAATCAGTAGGAGCAGAGCAGTAAAGGGAAATGTTAGGAAAACGGGAGATTAAGTTACTCCATACACGCTAATCTTCGGAACTACTGGACGGATTTGATTGTTTTTTTTTTTTGTTGTATTGCTATTAAGTCTGGGCAACATATAGGCTATAATTTATCTTGGAAACTTAAACACCTGATGCAGAACTGCAATAGATCAGCTAAACTATAAGAGATACAAAAATAGCGCCATAGCAAAAATTGTTCCGCGTGATGAGCATTTTCTGCTCAGAAAATAAATTTGAAGATATGGAACACCTGATGTGGAACTCCAAGAGCCCAGCTACACTATTACATTACAGTGTGTCCGGGCACGAGTTAGCGATATTTGAAGGGGATATTCTAGGCTCATTTTCATTGACAAAAATGGCTTTAAAAAAATTCTTACTCCAATACTTCGCGAATGGCAGCCATTTTAATTTTTTAATCCGTCGAACTGGAGTGTGTACAATAAAATGCAAATATCTTGGAATCCAAGAGACCTCCATTCATGAAAATGACTTTATTGCAAAGTTAAACGTTGAGGCTTATCAAAAACTTACCAAAGTTTTCTAAATAATATGTAAAAATAACCAAAAAACATGGGCAAACACGAAATTATACACAAAAATTACTGAATAATTTCACATTTTTAACTCTAGCTCGATAAGTACCCCTGAATTTTGATAAGATTTTTGCAACAAATTAAAAGTGTTTGAGTCAGGCTATAAAATGATATCAAAATGATCACTGTACGTTAAGAATCTTAGGAGTTATTCTCACTTGAACATCACCCTTTCTTAGCGCATGTACCCCAATATTACAGGCGTCGCATTCTTTGGGCGAGCTAAATCGTTCCAACGAATATTTATCAGCTGGCATTATTGACCACCATAATCCATAAACTGAAATGGTAAATTTTTTTTTATTATATGAAACCACTTCTAGGAATTATTGCTGCGGGGCGAGACGGAAGGGTGATGTTCAAGTGAGAATAACTCCTAAGATACTTAACGTAGAGTGATAATTTTGATATCATTTTATAGCCTGACTCAAACACTTTTAATTTAATGCAAAAACCCTAGCAAAATTCAGGGGTACTTATCGAGCTAGAGTTAAATATGTGAAATTATTCAGTAATTTTTGTGTACAATTTCGTGTTTGCCCATATTTTTTGGTTATTTTTTCATATTATTTAGAAAACTTTTGTAAGTTTTTGATAAGCCTTAACGTTTAACTTTGCAATAAAGTCATTTGCATGAATGTAGGTCTCTTGGATTTAAAGATATTTGAATTTTATTGTACACACCCCAGTTCGACAGATCAAAAAATTAAAATGGCTGCCATTCGCGAAGTTTTGGAGTAAGAATTTTTTTTAAACCATTTTTGTCGATGAAAAAGAGCCTAGTATATCCCCTTCAAATATCGTTAACCCACTGTATACAGTAATGACGTTGCCAGCTACACTATTACATATATACAGCAAGAGTTGTTCAGCCTGATGAGCACTCCCTGTTGTCGTATAAAAACTGAAGATCTGGAAAACCTGATGTGGAACTCCAAGAGCTCAGCTACACTATAACATAATTATTTGAATAACATCTTAGCAAGAGTTGTTTAGTCTGATGGGCATTTCCTGTTGACTAATAAAAATGAAAGATCTGGAACGTCTGGAATCGTCTTGCGTGTCCCGTTGTTTTCCCGTCTCCAGGCTCTAAGAATTCGACATCAGACGTTTCAGATCTTCGATTTTGACGACCCCATTGTCGCTGACATAAGCAACAGGATCCGCGTACGATGTCGCTGGCAGAAGCTAGTTAAAAATAAAATAAATATGATGATGCTTTCATGATAATTATAATCATTTTGCAACCTTTTATTTTATACCCTTAAAGCCAATTTACGAGTAACAAACTTACAAATTAATCGATATCGATTGATTGAACGCCATCTACAGTTTGTTTTAGTAAGCTATGAGATTTGAGTCAAACATGGTTTACAACGAGTCTTGCTGTCTACTTCGTGATTAACGTTTGATGGAATGTTTTTAATGGAGTTTATAGATGTCGCTGTAGACAGATGGATATTATTGCCAGCAACCAACGATGTTTGACGTCTGTCGCCTAGTACCTTGATTTTTTATTGTACCTCTACCTATTGAAAAAAGTTTCACCTTAAGAGCGCTGATTCTGAAAGTTGGCAACGTCGCAAATAGTTGTCAAATATTTACAAGTTTTGAATAATTTTACAAATGTGCTGTATGAAAATAAGAAATATGGCTCTGTAGTGCACTAAAAAAAATATTAGGGAATGCAACAATTAGTATCCTAACACCGAATATAATAGTTTTAGACGTAAAAAGCATTTGGAAACTTTCCAAATGCGTTTTATACACCTGAAACGGTTACAACATCAAATTCAGTGTTTTAATTGCATTCCTATTTCAATTTTCTAGTGCACTACAGAGCCATAATTATTTCTTATTTCCATACAGTAACATTGCCAAATTAATTAAAACTTGTTTTATTTGACAGCTATTAGCGACGTTGCCAACTTTCTGGTTATGCGCCCTTTAACAGCTTTTATAAATTAGGGCCGAGTTGCCTCCTGGTAATGGTACTTAGATGTTTTATAAAATCTAAATTAAAAATAAAGGTTATGCTTACGGAAAGTCTAAGCTCACTTTGTAGGTACCTACATCTCAACCTACAACATTTCCGTGATTTCCAAATCTGACGGCAGGCTTTGGCCACAACAAGGAGGTCTCTAAGGGACTGCCTCATCAGGTAACCGCGATCTTGGAACATAAAGGGCTATTGAAGGAACACCGTGGATTTTAGTCAGTACGAGTGTGGTACGAGTTTGGCCCCGGGTCGACGGCGCGTTGTGTTCCACGAGCGCCTCAAAGAGCGTCAGCATAATGACGGGGCCCCCTCTAAAGGGCCAAAGCCTGTCGGGGTCGCGGGACTTATCTCATTACCGTGACCCCGGAACATAAAGGGCTATTGAAGGACACCGTGGATTTTAGTCAGTACGAGTCTGACAGTCCGTACTGTCACGCCCTGGGCAAGAGGACTCATTTGATGATTTTACGAAGCTAAAAAATCACGATGACGATATCCTACCTGGGATTGATTTGATAGATTTTATAATCAGTACGAGTCTGACAGTCCATCTCACTCCGCTTACCACAAAATAAAAAATCCTACGTCAAATGGTTTTACCCACTAATAGCAAGACTAAATAGATTTTCTATGTTAAGGAAGGAAGTAGGTACTGATAGGTTCTTTTAATAATACACGCTAAGTCCATTATTAGGAACAAGAAACAGGCTAGGCATGTTATGAACTAAGTAATTGTATGGCAACCTTTGAGCATTGATTAGTTGATCGAAGATAGCAACAGTTATTACCTGACGTATGTAGGTAAGTATTATTTTTATATAAAACTAGCGGCCCGGTACGTGCTTCGCTACTTTGTCAGCAAAATCCCCATCAACAAAATGATCTGCCATTTATTGAATTTATTTGTTACAAAAAATGTGATAAATGAAGAATCGCCTCAACCGATTTTGTGCAAACTTCACATAAACCTTCTACTAAATAGTCCAAACAATTTGGATATGTGAGCCCGTTCTTGAGTTATAAAATTACAACGAAAAGTAGCACTGATTTATAGATCATAATAATAGATGGATGCGCAAGAGTTGTCAATCCATTACGATTGTAAGTCATCATCATCTCCAGCCTATAATGTTCCTACTGTTCAGAGTGTGAGACAGAGGAATTCCTCGTTATGAGAGGGAGTGGGCCGTAATCCACCAGGCAACACGCAGAGAAATGTGTACGAGAACAGGTTGCAACCGTGACAGCAAGACTCACTAGTTGACTTTACAAAATTTCTAATAATAAATACTAAGTCCTTGTTATCTCTACTACTTAGTATTTATTACTAAGTCCTTGTTATCTCTACTACTTACTTAGTATTTATTACTTGAAATGTTGTAAGTCAACTAGTGACAGCAATGTCACGGTTGCAGCCAGAAGTTCTCGTACAGGTAGCCAGACATTTCTCTGCGTGAAGCCCAGTGTGGGTTGTTAATTCGGTTTATGGTAATATTCGTCCTTGTGTTAAAATGTCCACATGTCATAATTACCTACCTAATGTTATATTTCTATTTGGTTAGAATGAAGTTTTGCAAAAATCAACAAGTGTTAGAATATCCAAATATCATATTGTATAAATGGCTTTAAATGCTAGGTATTGTGATAAAACGACGCCTGGATTTTTATTGTCGGTAGTTAACAGAAAAAAGACATTTCATTTATTTTCAATAGTCCTTTACGTTCCAATGTCGTGAAACAATTTAATTTGTAGATATAAAATAATTTTTACTTTTTTATTGTCATATGGACATTTTGTCATTTGATTTTTACAACAAAACTTTTGAATTTTTACCTACTTTAAAAAAAAGGAGGTTATTTACATAATGACATGTGGACAATTTAACACCTGGACAAATGTTACCATAATTCGTTAATTCATTTGGTTTGGTTCAATTTCGTCCAAACGGGTAGATAATTGTAATGTAAAGGGCAATTAATTGATTACGTTGGATTTTAGTCATTACGAGTCTGTCTCTTTCGACCCACCTAGGGACGGACTCATTTGATGACCAAAGTAGTTTTTAATTTGGTTAATTGTATTTTCTTGTTAATTATTTCAAATGTGGTTTTATTATGACTTAGGCTTTTACAAGATTATTAATTAATTATTTTAAAAATACCTATAATATATACATACTACTAAAAACTAAAATTAAAAGTAAAATATTTACAGAAATAACTAAACTAAAACTAAAAATTTAAAAACTCATCCACATCGCTGTCAATGGGGAAAGTGCCCAGAACGCTGGCAGCATTGCCACGTTGGATGGCAATGCTGATTCTTTGGCCAAGAAATATTCCAGCCCTCTGGTCACGCGAGGCGTCGACTAGGTATACGCTTGGCGATGTCTTTAAAAACTCGGTGGGCACTCGGACCCCATGGCACCAGTGTTTCAACCCCAAACGGCTCAAATAGATAGCTAATAGTCAAGCCGTCTAATAGTCAAGGTTGCATCCCACACCAAAGGTCTACCCAACTTCCATGGCATTATAGTCATCCCATCTGGTCTCTTCCCATCGTCGCGTGCCAAGCCACTGGGTTCTAAAACGGCTGGTACACCGGCGGTGACAAGAGCACGACGGATAATGTCATTTAAACTAGCGTGCCGTGCTAGCCGACCTGCACTCTTGCTGCAGGAAAGGCCATGGTGCCCGAGGCAGTCGACGCCTTCGCCACACTGACAACGATGTGCGCCCAGACGCAGGCATGTAGCGATCCGGAAGGTTTCGTCACCCAGCATAGTGCCTATGTTAGGTGACGGTAGTGTTTGAAGCCATAGACCCGACTCCCATTCGCCCACAGCCAGCAGGCGGGATCGCTCTACAGAATTGGTTGAAGTATTAATAAGATTATACCGTACCAACCTGCAGAGCGGCTCATCCCACTGCCTCTGGGAAAATGGGTTCACGGGTCGATCTGAGTCCGGGCAAGTCATTTTCCAGGCGTTCTCCGCATCGGTCAAGCACGGCACTTCAGAGTCAACCAGGGAGAGATTTAAAATCTTCCTGGTTTATGTTTCAGTGCTGTGGACAGAGGAGAGGAACGCCGGTAAACTCACACTAGAAATTTTGCGGACGCCGAGTCCACCAAATCGGATAGGGAAGGTGTTGCTTGCAGCCACGCTCGGTCGTCCAGTGCCACATTAAGGATGGATGTTAAAGTTTCACGAACAATTTGGTCAATTTTGTCCAAATTATGTGTGTGCCTCCTCAGAGCTTAGGAGAACACCGGGGAAAGTACATACAATTTGGACCAAAACTGAATACCTAATAATGGTGAAAGCCGAAAGTACGTAATTAATTTGGGAAAGTCGATCTGAAATGTCATTGAAATGATTAACTTTTTCGTCGATGAATGATGAAAAACTATGTATCTTCGAAAATAGGGGAACCTAGGAAGTGCAGAGAACTTTTGTCTAAAATTTTGATCTGGGGAGCTATTGCATGAAATTTATCAAGGGTAGATTGTCTGTCAGTCAGTGGGTTAAGATCCAGACCGATGGATTTAAATTCTTGTTTGAGAAATGTGAAATCATTAATAACGGTGTCTACATCACCTCCTGATGTTCCGTCATCTAAATACACATCACTGCTGAATAGCAGTCTGGCCGCCCCCGTAATATCACCCTCACTTAATTTGGATTCCAATTGAGCACAAGTGCCTTTCTGTGAAAAACTATTGAAAGTAGGTAATTTTGAATCTAAAATAGGAGCCGAAATGTTGCAGTTTTCCTTAATTTGGTTGGTTAGGGATTTTTTGGAAGCCAATTTTTTCTGGACATGCAGAATCCTGTAAGGGAAGGTGAGTAGCTGCTCCCAGGCATGCTCCGAGTTGGCCGATACCACTGGGCCACCACTGCTCACGTACTCGTGGTTGGTGCCGAATAAATGAATTTTCTTTATTTCTTTTTTTTTTTGTGGTTCTAGAACATGCAGTTTCCTCAAGACATTTTCCTTCATTGTTTTGAAGTAAAACATAAATCAACAAACATTTTCTTAATCGCATAGATTTGTCTTGATTTCTGAACCTTGACTTAACCTAAGAAATAATTTTCCTGTCGATCATTTGTGACGTGCGAAGGATATCTATTATTATTGAATGATGTTGTGATAAATAATGTACCCTTTGAGATCCTTATCATTAGATGTGGGTCAAGTTAATTTCTAGTAGGCACCTAATAATCTATACCAATATTATAAAGATGAAGATTTTGTTTGGTTGGGCGCTCTAATCTCAGGAACTACTGGTTTGAATAAAAAAAATATTTTTGTGTTTGATAGTTCATAATTATATCGAGGAAGGCTATTTATCAACACGCGGTGGCGTGTTATTATATATTGGTGGCAACCAATAAGGGCAATAAGAGCTGAGTAGCGGGTGAAAGCGCGGGGAAACCTTTGTAAAATAATTATATTACCAATAACTCTAGTTCAATCTAATCAAATTAATTTTTGAATGTCTGTTTGCAACTCAAACACCTCAGAACAGCTGAATGGATCTTGAAGATATTCAGTTCAGATATAAGAGACCTTATCACGAGATCATATTGCGATTCACTTTAGGCTGTGGGAAAGAGACAGAGCTATACAAGTCGTCTAGCGCCATCTCTTTCCCACAGCCTGAAGACTCATGCTTTAAGGCCCGTATTACAGAACGTCACTCAATACTCAAGTATTACTTAAAACTAGTTTCAAGGCATTTGATTGGTTGAAATCAAGATTTTAATAGAAATCAGTGCTTGAGTTTCGTTCTGTAATACGGGCCTAAGAGTTCATGGTAGGCCACCCTGTTAGTGTCTGAAACAACAACATAGGATTAGCAATTGGAGGAATAAGATGGGCTTACATCCTACTAGGTACAATGTTATAAATGCGAAAGTGTGCATGCATACGTAAGTTTGAAACGTTTTGTTGACAAAACGGCTGAACCGATTTTGATGAATTGTGGGATGAGTGCAGATTAGGTCATTTCACGCAGGCTCAATCCTTTACTAATTTCGGTGTATTTTTTTATTTGTAGGTTATTGGATGAAAAAATAAACTTGTTTTATTCTGGAACACATTAGTATTCTTAGTATGAAATAAACAACTGTAGTTGTTTTGAAAATAAGACAGCCACCGAAATTGCCATCCCACTGAAATTAGTAAAGGATTGAGCCTGCGTGAAATGACCCGATTGGAACCTAGAGATGGTTACAGGCTATGCAGGAGAGCTGGGGAGAATGAAACCGCAGCCGACGGCGACGGCAGGTTAAAAATAATTAAGGATAATCATTTGCTTAAGTGCTAAATGTACTTATATTCATAATAGAGACTCGATTGAAATGTCCATAGGTATAATGTTGTCATACCAACCACTTATCCGCACTAGAATATTTCTTAGAATAATTCCCCAGAACATAATATAATAGTGATATTATCAATATGCTAATAGTTAGGACAGAATAAAATTGATTGCGACATTATGTGGACGTCAAGTTACATTATAATTGCTTTGTCTGTCACACGTAGGAACGGCGTCACTTCCAACTGAGATATTAATATCACAACTTTTTTTTTTGATGATGTTACCACGGACGGGAGGGACTGTCAGATTTCTTCTGACTAAAATCCACGATGATTCATCAATAACCCGTTTACGTTCCAGGGTCGCGGTTACCTGATGAGACAGTCATGCGACCCCCCTTTTTTTTTTTTTTAGGTGGTAAAATCATTAAATGAGTCCTCCCGGCCTGTGTGGGGCGGAAGGGACTGTCAGACTCTTACTGACTAAAATCCACCCGTGTTCCTTCGGATGCCCTTTACGTTCCGGGGCCACGGTATCCTGGGTTAAGAAAAAACCCGCGACCCTAGCAGGCATTTGGCGCGAAACACGACGCGCCACCGACCCGGGCTTGGTCCTTGGTCAGACGGTGAGCTACCCATTACTCACCGTCCGCTAGCCCGCTCCGCCGCTGTGCCCTCTGCTGTTCAGAGGGACACGCGTTGAAGCGTCCACACGACAGGCATACGGGCAAAGAGACCCCTTAAGGAAGAGTTTTTGCCCGCATCCCAGGGTGCACCGGCCCGAAAAACTGGTCTTCCCCCCGGACGTATCCGAGAGGGAACTCCAGTCCACGGGCGCACGTGGAGGTTTCCTGTCTTAGCACCCCGTCCTGCGACCCCATACTTAAGTTTATGTTCGTTCTTGTGTGTCGACCAGACACTAAGCAGTAGTAACGATAATAGCTTCTATAAATCTACTTTAGACTTTACTTGATAATTAAATACTAATTTGATAATAAAAGCTCTACGAAGAAAGCACAATGCAATAACGTGTGGCGCGCGCTCAGATCAAAGAAATAGGCAGATAGAAAGCTCAGAACGCGCGAGTGTGTCCACCAAAGCAAATCAAACTCAAATCGAATTACATTCCATATTGTTTTCTTTGTTTTTGAGAGCAACTTATACAATGTTTAAAGACACGAGACGGCATACCTATTTCATTGATCTGAGGTGGCGCGTATCATTTTCCTCGTGTGCGAAATCTAGCAGAGGATATATTATCTCTAACAACGACTAAAACAGGTTTATCTGTGTACGTCATATAAAATACCCAAGTGGCCGACTGATCTCAAAGAGATCAACGTAAACATTTAGGTGCTGGCGGAACTTTTTCATTGTAACGATCATTTCAAACACTTATTTTCCCTAATGAAACATGCTCAACAACGCATTAACCAACTTAATTAGTTATTTCTTTGTCAATTTCTTTCTTTCTGTATTAATTTTTTGTTATCAAATTTCATTTAGTTAAAGAAAAAGTTATAAGTACTTTAACCAATTTACAACATTATTTTTAGTATATGCGAAACCTGAATATACATAGTTTGTTCAGAATCAGTAACTGATTCGATTCCAATAATTTTTACACCATGTTATTTTTTTTTTCAAAAATATTTTAATTAAATTTTATTACCAGTTAATTACAATACAATCACCGTAAGGTTAGGTACCTATTACCAAACTATTATCACAGTACTATTATCACGAGTGGAGACACGGTTTACGCGGGTGTACCGCGAAATGAGCATGTTTTTGAACGGACAACCAGGTAATATACAAGCTTAAAGCTTTGTGACTTTTTAAACGACTTCAAAAAAAAGTAGGTTCTCAGTTCGACCTGAATGTATGTATGTATGTTTGTCCGCGATTGTCTCGCGTTTGGCTGAACGGATTTTGATGCAGTTTTCAGGAAAGTGTTCATTACATTCTGGAGAAGGTTTTAGTATATGACACTAATAGATATCCCGTGACGTTGCCCGCGTGGATCCGTTTTGCTTACTTGGATCGTAGATTTTAAGGGACGATTGCATGTTTGTCCGCAATTATCTCGTGTTTGGCTGAACTGATTTTGATGACTAGTCGGTGGACATAATTATGTCAATGAATTAAAAAAAAAACAAAGCCACCGACTTCCGAAAGAGAAGTTATTTTATAGTTTTTTTGTGTTTGGTTTTGAAGTCGGTTCCCTTTTTTTCAAAAAGTTTTTTTAAGATACAGTTTTAAGATTTTGTACATAGATTCTTTACACAAAAATAGTAGACAGGTGTATCGGGTTTCGCATAAACAAAAAATAATGTTGTATAATGTTTTCATAATTGTTGCACTTTCATGATAAATGTTGCGTATACCTGTCATAGGCTTACATACTAGCACTTATGTTTAAATGTTTTTAATTACTAAAGTATATTTTGCTGTTGGTGTACCTTATATACAGGGTGATTTTTTAGTCACCATCCAAATTTTAATATATTATATCTTTGGCGAAAATCATTGAATACGTGTTTTTTCTTTTTGTATCAATCAATACAAAAATATCGAGATATCACGTCTCAATGTTATCTATAAAAAGTTGATGAATCTGGACACCGCGCTGTGATGTGTCGCTCAGGTGTAGCGGGGCGGGGCGGGGGGTCAGCGGGGTGCGCTCTGCCCGTTTCATGCGTCGGCAAGTGTATATTACGTTTAGCTTAGTGACCACACAGAGCGGATGAGAAAATGATTTAATATGACAATTTGACGTATCGATTTTTTTTTCAAAAATGGGTTTAGTGATTGATACCTAATGCATAGAAAAAATTTGGACGTTGGTAAAAAAGTCACCCTGTATAAATAAATAAATAAATGGTCAAAGGCTGTATGGCCAAAGCCAACTCATACTCATTTACACACCTATTAGGTTTTGTTCACGGAAACGTAGCCTATCGGGATAAAAAAAAATGAAAAAAACTTAAAAAAAAAAAAAAAATGTAACCGCCTTCAAAAACAACCACAAAAAAGGTTAAAATAACTTTTCTTTCGGAAGTCGGTGACTTTTTTTTATTAATTTCATTGTCTTTTTTGCCACCGACTTCCGAAAGAAAAGTTTTGAAGGTTATTTTAACCTTTTTTGTGGTTGTTTTTGAAGGCGGTTACATTTTTTTTTAAAAAGTTTTTATTTTACTCTTTTTAGTTTAAATATTCAACCACAATTCTTGTCAAATACGAGTACATCATTTTCTTACATGAGCACTAGAATTTTGTAATCCGTAACACCGGTAATAACATCGTTAAAAATCTCTTACATTCATTCCCTATCTCGAAAACTACTGAACCGATTTTGATGAAACTTGCAGTATTCCCTAAGTTGGACGATACCTAGTACAACAAAAAAGAGAGAATTACTTAAATCGGACTTGTAGTTCCGGAGATATGCGAACACAAACATAATTTACCAAATCAGTCGATGCCAAGTCCTTACTAGAGGAGTTGTACCTTCCATCATCAGCTCAGCTACATGAGATGATGATTACCATACGCAAATACTTAAATTAATTCATAAAATTTGCGAAAAACGAAATGTAGGCCTATAAAATTTGAGGGTTGCCCTCGATTTCTCAAGGATCCAAGCATCAGATCCTGACATGGTGCCAATGGGACCACTCCTGAAGTATCCCCTTTCGAACAAAAAAATAATTTTGAAAATCGGTCCACAATTGGCGGAGTAACCTCCTTCTTTTTGAAGTCAGTTAAAATAGTGTTTGGTTTTGGTATTTTAGCTATTTTTGTGTCAAAAAGTAACAATTATTTATCCATCCAAACGTCCTTATAATTATATTCACAAACTTTTGCATTCATATAATAAACAGTAGTAATTGGTAGTAGATATGAGCGCCGCGCCGGCGCGCCGCCGTCGCCGTGAATTCGGTCGGCGCGCCGCCGCCGAAAGAATCGCGCGGCGCGCCGCCACGACGGGTCGCAACTTGCTTTCTCGCTTGCACGCGCGTCCTGATGGCATTCGGCGTTTGTTCGCTCTAGCCTCTTAGCTACACTCACTACGTAGCTTATGCCACACACGTTAGTGCCTTATCTCACGTTCAGGTTGCCGGGTAGCTGGCGGCGCAGTGTATGGCATGTACTATAGCTTTCACACGTACGGCGTAATTTGCCATACCGGCACCGGCTACCCGGCAACCGGAACGTGTGAAAAGGCACTTACAGTATACTTGCGGTAATCCAGACTTGCGCAAGTATACTGAAACGTGTGTGGAAAGATGCTTGCACAAATTTCTAAGGGACGACACAACGACGTCAAGTCAATCGAATTGCATCATTATTTCTTAGTGGCAAGGTTGATTTTCACTTGTGGTTGGAATCGATCAAATCGCGTCACATCACGCCATGGTTAAAGTCCCTAACATGGTCACTGTCCTATGTTTGTGCAAGTCTCGATTTGTACAAGTATACTGGTACGTGTATAGTCGGCTCTACACAGTCAAGTGTATAAATTACCGGCCAAACCCGATTTCAGGATAAACTAGTTTGGCCTAGGCAAAACTAGTTCTTCCTTCACAAGAGAAATCGATCACTTCTGGGCATCGTCAACCTTGTCTTAGTCATTCGTGACCTAGATTAGGGTCAACGGGCTCGCCGCAATAGCGGCGGTAAGATCCCTCTTTGAGGTGTGGCTGGATAGGTCCCACGGCGTCCTCTCCTGCCGCTTGACGCAGGTCCTCACCGGACAGTGGACACGGATGCTTCGGGAGGTACCTGTGTCGGATAAGGAGGGAGGAAACGTCTGGGTGTCACCACTGCGAGGACCACCCGGAGGACACGGTGGAGCATACGATGCAGGACTGCCCCGCTTAGGCAGAGCACCGCCGTGTCCTGACGCAGGCGATAGGCGACGACCTCTACATTGGTCGCCGCCATGCTGCGGGGCGAGATGGAGTGGGAAGCAGTCGCCTCGTTCTACGAAGCAGTCATGCTCGCAAAGGAGGAGGCGGGACGTGCGAGGGAGAATCCTCGCCCACGGCGCAGTGGTAGACGCCCACAGCGTCGGACGTCGTGGGACGACCTCCGGCCACCGTAGTCGCGGGCATGCGGGTGGCGAGTAATGGGAGACTCGCTGTCCAACCATGGACCATGCCCGGGTCGACGGCGCGTTGTATTCCACGCGCGCCTCAAAGAGCGTCAGCACAATGACGGGGCCTCCCATTTAGTGGGCCAAAGCCTGCCGGAGTCGTGGGAACACTTATACTGCGACTCCGGTACACAAAGGGCTACTGAAGGACACCGTGGATTTTAGTCAGTACAAGTCTGACAGTCCGTCCCGCTCTGCCCTGGGTAGGAGGACTCATTTGATGATTTTACCACGATAAAAAAAAAACTAGAGTTAAGAGCAAACCCATTTCACAAAAAAAAAGTGCTTTGATTAAAAACTCTGTCTCGCATCTTAAAATACTGAAACAATTATTGTTTTTAGTGAACTTAATCTCTAATTATAGAAGACTAAAATTGTAATTAACAAATACGTTTCTTTATAAAACTTTTTTTGGTACCTAACAACAACATGATTTTCTTCATTTTTCTTCTCTAGAAATCTCTCCCTAATAAATAAAACTAAGGCGCACGGTCGGACGCGACGCGCCGCCGCCGCGACGCCGCCGCCGCCGTGAAAATATACAGGCCACGCCGCCGCCGTGGAATTGGCCATCGGCGCTCATATCTAATTGGTAGTAATTGTAACAGTAGTTTGTGTATGTTTATTATATGTATAACTATTATATCCTACTAATATTATAAAAGCGAAAGTTTGTGAGGATGTATGTATGTGTATGTAGGAATGTTTGTTACTCTTTCACGCAAAAAACACTGTACGGATTTGGCTGAAATTTGGTACACAGATAGTTTATATCCTGGATTAACACATAGTATAGTTTTTATCCCGATTTTATGTTCCCGTGGGATAATTTTCGTGTTGTAGCGGGTGAAGCCGCTGGCAACAGCTAGCAACCTATACAACGTGTAACGTTAATAGCGCAAAACCTCTCGTGGGGTAACTCAGCCCATGTTACTGAACAATGTTTGTTCTAAAACTTTTGGAAAAAAGAAAATCATACAAAATGAGAATTTGATCGAGCCCTAGTATGAAAAATCATTTTTTTTCCAAAAGTTTTAGAACAAACTTTGTTCAGTAACATGGGCTGAGTTACCCCACGAGAGGTTTTGCGCTATTAACGTTACACGTTGTACGAGTATAACCTTCCTCGATAAATGGACTATCCACACAAAAATATTTTTTCAATTCGAACCTGTACTTCTCGATATTAGGGAGTTCAACCAAACAAAGAAACTCTTCAGTTTTATTATAATAGTTTAGAACTCTTCGGGAACATCCATTTCTTAATGAGACAATTAGCAGTTGGACGTGACAAGTGTTTCATTAAGTCAACGTCTTAGTCAAGGTAACTAGGAAGGCGAGTATTGTAATATACAGAATTTGTGTACTTCCTAGCTTCATTGTATATCCTGTTGAACAAGAAACAAGATCCTTTGATTAGAAAAGTGTATATGGGAACCGGAGTAAAAGAACTAAAGTGATTGATTAGTTGCACATCATTTATGAAATCGTCGAGTTTAGCGTTTGACCGCAACTCGCATGCTCGCACACCAATAGAATCTAATTCATGGGAAAGATCTCTAGGCATTGGAGCAATTTATAGGACCCATCTTAACAATAAAAGTAGTCTTAACTTAAGAACTGTAAAAAAGCACCGACACATTGTCATGACCGACTGTCTTGTCAAGAAATCGTAACCTCGGAACGTTACACATACAACATTATTTTTTGTTTATGCGAAACCCGATACACCTGTCCAATATTTTTGTGTAAAGAATCTATGTACCTACAAAATTTTAAAACCGTATCGTAAAAAATCACAAAGTTATAAGCTTGTACTTTATTACCTGGTTGTCCGTTCAAAAACATGCTCATTTCGCGGTACACCCGCGTAAACCCGCGGTACACCCGCGGTACACCCGCGTAAACCGCGTCTACTGTGTTATACACTCGTGATAACAGTTTGGCAATAGGTACCTAACCGAACGGTGATTGTATTGTAATTAACTGGTAATAACATTTAATTAATATATTTTTGAAAAAAAATATAACATGGTGTAAAAATCATTGGAATCGAATCAGTTACTGATTCTGAACAAACTATATTCAGGTTTCGCTTATACTAAAAATAATGTTGTATAACGCTATTGAAGTAACACTGTGGATTTTAGTCAGTACGAGTCTGACAGCCCTTCTCATTCTCTGTATCAGTCATCTCTTCTCCGCGAGGAGTGAGAACTGACTGATGATTTTACCATATAAAAAAAAGTAAAAAGATTGGAAATTACCTCTCCCATGCCCCATCCACTATTCAATTTGTTCCACATATCCAATTACGAAGTGATTTAAAACTCAAATACATTTATGTGGTGTTTCACAGCTTCCTGTTATGTCTAACATAATTATAAAATAAAAACATAAAAAGTTATCATAGTTTTGTATCAACTGTAAACAAAAACTTGACTAATCAAGATTTGATCTCCGCTTAAAGAGGGTCAAGTCTATTTTGGGAAACTAACAATCAAGTTTCCGTGATTTTCCTAAATAATAAAGACTAGCGACTCGCCCCGGCTTCACTTGGGTAATTAGAAAATAAAATACAGCTTTTTTACTCCCTGATATTTTTAACTTTCTTTTCTTTCTTAAAAAAACGTTGCCCATACACGAGGAATTTGTCCTGTATCGTAAGTGCTTTTACAAAAATATAAAGTCACATACACAATTTCAGATCATCAACTATTTGTATTTAAATATTTGTATGAACTAAAAGTAGTTATTCAATCAAGAACATTTCTTTTTTTATACACAGCACCTTGAGAAACACATCCACATATCTGTCAACGAAAACATAACTAAAGTTACCTAGTTTTTATTAAGTATATTATTAAATAAACTAATGGCGAATGCATATATATATGTGACTAGTCGGTAAATATTCTAATTATATAAGGAAAAAAGTTCCAAAAATACGTCACTTTATTAATAACACTGTCGGCAAAAATTTAATTCACTTGTTTATAAAGTCAATGTATTTTAACCGACTTCAAAAAGAAGGAGGTTATTAATTCGGCGGTATGTTTTTTTTTTTTGTGTGTTTGTTACGCGATTACTCCGCCAATTGTGGACCGATTTTCAAAATAATTTTTTTGTTCGAAAGGAGATACTTCAGAAGTGGTCCCATTGTCACCATGCCTCAAATTTTATAGGTCTACACATCGTTTTTCGCAAATTTTATGAAGTAATTTAAGTATTTGCGTATGGAAATCATCATCTCATGTAGAGATTCTGAGCTGATGATGGAGGGTACAACTCCTCTAGTAAGGACTTGGCATCGACTGATTTAGTAAAGTATGTTTGTGTTCGCATATCTCCGGAACTACAAGTCCGATTTAAGTAAGTCTTTATTTGTTGTACTAGGTATCGTTCAACTTAGGAAATACTGCAAGTTTCATCAAAATTGGTTCAGTAGTTTATGAGATAGGGAATTATGAATGTAAGAGATTTTAACGATGTTATTACCGGTGTTACGGATTACAAAATTCTAGTGACAAGAATTGTGGTTGAATATTTAAACTAAAAAGAGTAAAATAAAAACTTAAAAAAAAAATGTAACCGCCTTCAAAAACAACCACAAAAAAAGGGTAAAATAACCTTCAAAACTTTTCTTTCGGAAGACGGTGGCAAAAAGACAATGAAATTAATAAATAAAAACTTTAAAAAAAAATAATGTAACCGCCTTCAAAAACAACCACAAAAAAAGGGTATAATAACCTTCAAAACTTTTCTTTCGGAAGTCGGTGACTTTTTTTTATTAATTTCATTGTCTTTTTGCCACCGACTTCCGAAAGAAAAGTTTTGAAGGTTATTTTACCCTTTTTTTGTGGTTGTTTTTGAAGGCGGTTACATTTTATTTTTGAAAAAGTTTTTTTATCTTTAAGTTTTTTCCGTAGAAGGATCCATAATCTAGATAATTAATTATATAGAGTGTTTTTTTTCAACAATAAAGGGAAATCCAAATCAATATACCGGAAAGCTTACTTTCGATACATTAGCTTAAAAAAAAAAACCATTGCATAAAATGAAGAGTTGATAACCTTGAAATTTCAGAACCGATTTTGATACAAACATGTCTAGGAACTATCTTGTCTAAAACCTGCTTGCACATACAAAAAGAAACGCATTCAAATCGGTTTATCCGTCTATAACCTACGGAGTATTACACTTATAAAATGTAGGTAAAACATTTATAGTAAAACTTTAAAAAAAAAAAGTACCGACTTCAAAAACAAACACAAAAAAGTTTAAAATAACTTTTCTTTCGGAAGTCGGTGGCTTTGATTTTTATTTCATTGACTATTGCCACCGACTTCCGAAAGAAAAGTTATTTTAAACTTTTTTGTGTGTTGTTTTTGAAGTCGGTACTTTTTTTTAAAAAGTTTTTATTTTACCCTTTTTATTAGTTAGTTCAGATACTACTAATCTTCGTATAATCGGCGTCTTTAGAAATCTATATCGAAGCGAGCAACAAAAACGGATCTATGCGGGCAAAGTCACGAGATATCCATTATTGTTATATACTAAAACCTTCCCTAGAATGTAACAAAAACTTTTCCGAAAACCACATGAAATACGGTTCAGCCAAACGCGAGATAATCGTGAACAAACATACAATTGACTTTGAAAATCTACGATCGTTTTAGGCAGAAAAATCCCTATCTCAAAAACTACTGAGCCGATTTTGATGAAACTTACAGTGTACCCTAAGTTGAGTAATACCTAGTACAAGAAAAAAAGAATCACTTAAATCGGACTTGTAGTTCCGGAGATATGCGAACACAAACATAAAAACATACATACACTTATGAAATTTTGCACATTTGTTCAGACGCTGATATAGACTAACATATCCGAAAACTGGGCAGTTCTGGAAATATTACATACATACGGGTCGAATTGATAACCTCCTTTTTTTTTAAGTCGGTAAAAATACATTAGCGGAATTGAATTAAAATTAAAATCGAAACTAAAATGTGTCTGAGCTAGTTTTTACTGCTCCCTGTGTGGGAGGAAGACAAGAGATACCTAGCTTGATGGTTGCCACCGAATTCGACAATTGCTTAAACTTGTGGGGCATTGAGAGAGATCTCTTTAGCTAGAGCCCCATATCACCACAAGATGCAGGTTTCATCCAACTCTGTATATCGTAGGTGGTAAACGAAGGGTCTAGAAGACCGCTGCTGCTTTTTGGATCTTTGGCGACATCAATCTTTACTTTCGGAATGCTAAAACGTAAAAATGTTTTTACCCAAAATTACAGGCTTTCAAGAGCAGATATCTCGAAAGCTGTTCAAGATATTGAAATGCTAACTGAATAAAACTTGTGGCAAAATTATTAAGCTTTTATTTTATTCATACTTGCTATGCCTCTAGGATTCATGGTTTCCGAGATATAAGCGAAAAACCAAAAAATGGTAACTTCAATACCCCCTACAGGGGGCAGGGACTTTTGATATGTTCACTCCTAACTAGTCCAAACAAAGTGACAAAGTCAAAAATTGGTAGATGTAACTGGTAGATCGCACAGGGTTCGGTTAGTGAACAGTAGATCTTATGTCTAATCAAGTTGGCCACCCCTGCTTTAATATAACCAATAACAGCACAGAATAAATTGTATTATTATGATTATGTGCGTCTTTCACGTATAATTTGTTTACGTTTATAAATAAAATTAGAAATTTGATAAAATTGCAGTGGTCAGCCTGTCGCCCAAGGGGGGGGGGGTTCATGACCCCCGTGACACCCCCCCCCCTGGATCCGCCCTTGGGAGACTATCAATTTCGATTTTGGTGCCCGTGCTGCAACTGAAGGCATTATTGTACTGTGAAAAAAAAATGCTTAAGCTGGAGCACGGAATCCAAATTAAAATTTATTTAAAGTATCCGTGCAGCACCATACCTCCTCACGTAGGACCCGTGCCCGGATGGGGGTCGGTCACGGGTCCTACGTGAGGAGGCATGGCTCCAAATATTTTCTCCAACTGGATAGTTGGAGAAAATATTTGGAGCATTGGTCCGCACCCAAATGGAACATGTTCCTTCAGTAGCCTTTTGACCTCACCCTGAGTTTAAAATTGAACACATATATCTAAGCAACTATGTTTCCTTTTTTTTTGTATCGTATAACAAAAACAAAATACATACCTACAACTGTTTTTGTTTCAAAGCAATTTATTTATTCTAGTTCTAGCAACCAATGGTTTACTGCGGTTAGGATTTCAATAACTTAAAAATTGTTATGTAACTGCTTCGGATTAACCGTGAGTTTTTGTAAAATTATATGTTACTAGTTGTTGCCAGCCTAGCTTCACCCGCTACTCGTACAACTCGAAAATTATCCCACAGAAACATAAAATCGGGATTAAAAATATGCTATGTGTTTATCCATGTTATAAACTATCTGAGCCCTTATCACGACTTTTCAGTATTTGAGACGTTTTAAACTTTGGCATTTTAAAATTGACAAATTTCAAGGGATAAAAATTAGCCTTCTTTGCGAAGAAGGCTAATTTTTATCCCCTTGAAATTTGGCACCAGAGGCGCTGTTCCATTTTTCAATACAAGAAACGCTGTAAATACTGGAGAGAAGCTGTAAAGTAAAATAGTGAAAACTCATGATAAGGGTACTGTGTACCAAATGTAACCTAAATCCGTTCATTGGTATTTGCGTGAAAGAGTAACAAACATCCATCCATCTAAACAAACTTGCATGTTTATTATAAACTAGCTGACCCGGCGAACTCCGTACCGCCTGAGAAACGATTAAAAAAAAACCTTTTAAACCTTCCCTGGACTTTCCAAAATAATTCAAAACCAAAATCAGCCAAATCGGCCCAGCCGTTCTCGAGTTTTAATCAGACTAACGAACAACAATTCATTTTTATTTATATAGATAGATTAGTAGGATAGCAGGACATTAGTAGGAAGGATAGGATAGTAGCATATTAGTAAGAACTGTAACAACTGAAGTAAGATAGGATGTACTAGCCATTGCTTGCGACTGCTACGACCCGACTCATTGCTTACCAGCGTGTTCTATTATGCCAGGCCACCTCTTTATATTGCTCAACATTTTACAATTTTGTGAATGAACGTGCATTCATTCGTGTAAAACACAAATAAAAACACGTGCGTCTATTTGAATAATAAATTGATAGAGTTTTACTGGGAAAGCCAGTAGCATTGAAAGTCTTCATTTATGCATATTATATTTATTTAAAAAATATTTTATCGTGAAAAACTATTATCTAGTACCAAAAAAAGTTTTCACTTCTGTTAAGGCTCCCGAGGGATTCATTTGATGATATTATTATACTTAATTGCCAAACAGACAGGGGAGGCGAATGCTATATTATTATAATGAATTAATGTTCGTGGCTATATTAATTTATGGT
The DNA here is from genome assembly GCA_954870645.1 of Agrotis clavis. Lineage (NCBI taxonomy): Eukaryota > Metazoa > Arthropoda > Insecta > Lepidoptera > Noctuidae > Agrotis > Agrotis clavis. The sequence continues at coordinate 3,223,006 of OX940919.1, read as the reverse complement.
CAATCAACGCTGCTGTAACCGCAAACTGTTATATGTATTGGAATAATTTTCATAATTAAATATGACGTCAAAACAATAAACAGGGTTTTTGGTGAATCCCAGTGGTCAACAATTAAGTTTTTTTTAAAGCTTTGCCCCAAAAATCACTCAAACCACCAGAGAGCCGGAATAAAATCAACATATAGGCAGTTAATACAAATATTTGAAATGCCTACATTTAAAATATTTGCATTAACTGCCTGTATGTTGTTGTTGCGATTCCTAAATCGAACCCGGCCGTGATACGCAGCGCAGGAGGCAATTGGTCAGCCATGGCGGCTTTTGTGTTGTAATTTTCATCTAAACCCCAATATATGGAAGGTAGGTACCTCTTTGACGTAAGAATATTAATATTGAACTGAGTCGAAAAACCAAAAGTTTGTTCGTATAAAAGTCTATAATTTGGCATTTCCTGCAAACCAGTTCAATCTTGATGTTAACCCTAGAAAGATAATCATATTGTGTAGTACGGAGAAGATAGTCATGCGTAAAATTTACGCATGTGCTATAATTAGCTGTAGATTGAGGTTTATTAATATATTTCAATAAAATCGTATGTTATATATATTGACACATATATTAGAATAATTAAGACTGCAGATAATTTATTTATAATTATTTATTTATTAAATAAAAAAAATAACTTTAATCTTCTGCTTTAAATGATCAATTTTTTAACACTTAGTCTTATTTTTTTTTCTTCTATGATAATCAGGGTTTTTATAGCACAAAATCAACAATTAGAATATCTTATATATATTAGAAACATATAGATGTGTAAAAATCTGTTACAAACAACTTTGGCAAATTTCAACGTAAGGCTTACGACACATTGGTTTCTCTACATTTTTTTCAGGACGCATTTGCCCTTCGCCTTATTATAAAAGGGGAAAGGGGCTGTTCTTCTTATCACTCATCTATAAAAACTTCTTCTGTATCGCTCTGCACGTCATCTTCACTTTCATGATCCGCTGCTTCACAGTCGGTAAGCTCGTCGTCGCTTTGCATAAGGCTGGCCAGGATATGGTCTTCGTCCAAGTTTCTACTACCCCATTATGTTATATTTTTGCTCCAATATCTATAAAAGCAAACTGATAATAGAAGTAATGAAATACAGTTATAGAAAGATAAAAATAAATAAAAAGAATATACAAGTCAAAATCTTAAAAGTCACTTAAGAGCGGGTATAATGCCAGGAAAAATTCAGATTTCACCCTCGCGCCTCACATGCCTCTGCTCTAGTACCAATAACAACCACGGGCGCTGTGAAGACGCGCTCTGCAAAACTTCTTTGAAAAAACAAAACAACTGCAGTGCCACAGTGCACCTAATATGTATTATTACAGTATGTCAAGTATGTGACTCGGCCTCTGTTCTTGAAATAAGTGTGTACCGCCGCACGGTACCATCGCACGCAGTAGTTCTGCATTTTTCATTTCATTAATTTAATTGATTTTCATTGTAGTTTCGTGATTGTGATTGTTATGTTTTTTGTTTTAAAAATGTTTCATTTGTTGTGAATGATGTAGGAAGTATTCAATAAAAACACATATTGCATGTTTTTCTCTACCTTTGTACTCTGCAAACGGCATTAGAATCAAACAATATATTATCGCGTGTGCGCTATGTATAGGAACCAAAACCTCTACCTAATATCGAATCTTACTTACAAAGTAAAAGAGAATGGCAGGCGTCTGTGGAGTCTGGGTACCACGGTTAGAGCTCGCCTTCACATATGAAAATATCCTCAATAGATAGTTCTCGGCGAAATTAAGAAATAAGTTAATCATAGCATTTTTTTCTACCGAGTTTCACCAGGAAAGAGCTCTAACACATAAACACGTTACGACGACGCAACTTGGCGCTGCACGTTGCGTCGCGTCGTTGTAACGAGCCGTGACGTGGAAATCGACGTCGAGCAACGTAAATAATCACGTCACGACGATGCAACGTGCCACGTTGAACGACGTCATATTGACGGTGTTGGATTTTTAGAATTGCCCCAGTTAGTTTCGAGAAATGGACCACACTAGATGTGTTCTCCTACTGCTAATATTATGAACACGGATAAAGCAGAAACAGATACAAAGAAAATCCGTGATCCAATGAATCCAAGATTTTACGTGCCGTGCAACGTGGCACGTTACGACAACGGCGACGCAACGTGCAGTGCCACGTTGCGTCGTCGTAACGTGTTTATGTGTAAGAGCCCAAACGCTGTTGAAAGAGCAGATTTAGGGTCGCAACACACTTATCAAAACGGAAAGGGATCGTCACCGTATCAACAAAAGCCGTTCAGTATTATTTGTATGAAACTCCTTACTGCAACGCACACTAATCGGAATCGTAACGTAATCGCATCGCCTCGGACAAGCTCACGAACCGCGGTGCAGTGCGTTGTCGACTAGTGGTCGGCTTTCCGTACCCTCGCTTACGGCTCTCCGTACGCTTACTTACGTATCTTCGTCCACTCTCCACCCACGGCCTGCGTTGCCGCACGTGCTGTACGATTCTCGAGAGAGGCGATCGTGAAGTTAGCCTTTGCGACCGTTCGCGCATGTGCACTCGTAAAAAAAAAGTATTATTCATTTTATTTTAACCAAAATACGATTAAAAACTTGAAAGGTGTCAAGGGACAACCATAACAAGTTAAAAAAAACAGATGCAAGCGATTTTCGACCTTATTGACATTTGAGCAAACACCTGATTTTAATGAAGGAGCAATGTTAGCGAACGAGAATGTGAGAAAAACAAACTAAATTTTAAATGTCGATAAGTTCGAAAATCGCTTGCATCTGTTTTTTTTAACTTGCTATCGTTAAGCAAATGTTTTCCGACCTTCAAGCGATTTTCGACCTTATTGACATTTATGCGAACACCGGATTTTAATGAAGGAGCAATGTCAGCTAACGAGAATGTGAGAAAAACGGGTGCCCTCTATCTGGCAGAAACTTGTTTCTCCGAAACCTATTTGGCAGAACTCACTTGGCAGAAACTTTTTTAAACGAACATTGTTATGGTATATTTTTTTTTTAATATAATTGTTTTTTGGCCTAATGTTTTTATGTCCGAATTTAAATTGGGATACTTTTAAGATGGCAGAATTGTATTGGGCATAATTACTTTTGTCAGAGTTACAATTTTGCATATTTTCATTTAGCATAACGTTTATTTAGAGCGCCGATTATTTGGAATAATTTGACTTGGTATACTTCGAAGATCACAGAATTTCAGAATAGAAATAATTTAATAGTCATAATAAAAAATAAAAAAATTGTTTTATAAAATCAATATGGTGTGCTACAAAAGTTAGTGACAGAAATGAATCGCTGCAAAACTGACTTCACGTAGTCTTGTCTGCCCTACCCCTAGAGTGTAATTTATAATTGCGTAGGCGCGGAGGGGCGAGGCGGCCCGCGAGCTGAGGAGCAGGTGGTTTTAACGCACACCGCCGCGGCTGAGGCTGGCCGGCTTGCCGGCCAGTAAGCCGAAGCTGCGGTGGTGGGCGTAAAATCATCTGCGACGATTAGCTCGCGTGGGACCGCCAGAGACCCGCAGCGCCGGAGCCGTGACAGAAGCCATGCCTGCTGCATGTGCTGAATGCTTGCTGCATGCTTACTGCATCATCTTACTGTCTGGGAAATAAAAACCACACAATTATGCAAAAGATGATTCTGGTTGTGAACTTTCTACGAAATGATGGTTATACTTATTGATTATTATGGAAATGAAATTTATGCCTAAAGATGATTCTGACTTACAAAATTATGGGTTTCGGTGTTATGGTAAATGAGTGTATGCCAAACGATTTTCTGCGAAAAGAGGTTTATGCTGTCCGTTGCTATGCAAAATAAAATTATGACGTAAAAAGTTCTGCTATAAAGGGTGGACCCGAGAAAAACAAACTAAATTTTAAATGTCAATAAGGTCGAAAATCGCTTAAACCGGTTTTTTTAACATGCTTGACGATAGCTAGGTAAAAAAAGGTACAAGCTATTTTCGACCTTATTGAAATACCTAGGAGTGTATTTCGTACATACATTATTTGTGGTAATAATATCAATATGTGATAATTTTTTTTTTTTTTTCCATTTTTTATCAAATAGTAATCTGTACCTCACTATGTTTTTTTATAAGTATGTAAAATGAAGAGATCTATAAAAAAATAATAATCTAAAACAAGCGGACCTCGTGCTGAAAAATACTCGACCAGCAGTACAATTGACTAACTGTTTATTTTGCGCGCATGTGGCAAAAGAAATTTCAAAAAAATGGTATTCGGCTATTTGAAATTATTTCAGTCTTTAAATATTTTAGTTCTCGTGTTTTTGTTGTATTATGTGTTGTTTCTCTGATTATATCAACAAAAATATTATTATTTTAATAGCCGCCGGGCGCGGAGCAAACTGTCATAGTCCTCCCGTCTCAATAGAGCGGCGCCGACTGGCAGGTGAAACAAAATGATGCCTGAAACTAGAACCCGAGCCGCGACTGAAGTCGTTTTGACGCGGCGCTAGTGTCTATGTCATTACATCAAATTGCATTAAAAAAATTTAGTACCACGAGATTCCGCAGACCTTCACTCGTGACGCAGATTCTAGTGTGACACGAAATGGAAAATAACATTCTACACGGTTTAAAAACGTCGTAAGCGCCGAGTGCTAAGAACAATGATAACTTTTATTATAAACAATATTTCAAAAAAGTGCCAGACACGTCCCTCGGCTACGTAATTGTGTTCATATTGATCTAATTTATATTTCTGTAGGACGAACCAAAATAGAATGAAATCAAAAAAACGTGAAAATTAGAGGTAACTTTGTGATCGTTTTCTATCGAGAAAATTTTGTCTTTTTATGTTTTCTGTTTGACTCTGCCCTCGCAAATATAATGAAGTTTCCCAACCTATACTTTTTTTCCGAATTAAACACGATTTAGTACTCTAAAAATCCAATCCAAAATTGAAGATTTCGCTTGTAGCGCATTCATAATCATGCGTAATTTTGACGCACGTGGTCGTTATATTTCAAAATCGGTTACACATACCTTATTGACACGTGCACTTTACGGTAGCTCCCAACGACTTATGAGATGTCCTAAACGCACAGCTATGGATTCGCGCTATTTAGAAAGACAGAGCTATATTTCGAAAACGCATGCGTAAATTTTACGCAGACTATCTTTCTAGGGTTAAGGAAACTTCCAGATAAAACAATTGATTGAAGTTTTTGTTGATGGAAATACTTAGATCTTTATTTAAAATGAAGAAGTACCTAAAGTTTGTAAATGTTACCGGAAATGTATATATCTAGGAATTGTATAAAACTCCTAGGAAATGTATACCTAAAAGTTTTTTACGTGTTCAGGTAGAACGAGGCCCGCTGCGCGGGGCACCTATTTCCGCTTGCAATTATTAAAGGAACCTAACCAAACCGAACCTCGGGGTGCCCAAGAGTTGTTGGTGCCTCTGAAAAGAAACGTATAGACCTTCCTTATTATGCGTCATTTTACACTCCCGCTCGACTCTCAGTTTACACTCATAACAAAATCAACATAATATGAATGACAAAAAACAGTAATTAAAGTCTCGTTATAATAATTTTGCTTTCGAGATGACTCTGAAACCGTACATATCTATTAAACTAAAGGCTGCATACTGTTAATATTTTAGTAGATATAATTGAAACAACTTACCCTCAAGTCTAAAAATAATCAATCATTTGACCGAAAATTATTTTGGGACACCAACTTTTATAAATTGATGACCACTATGAATGGGTGCTGATATTACCTTTAGTAGAACCACAGTATTAAAATAGGTTTTTAGACTGAAGAGAGATTCTGAAGCGTAAAACTTTTCTGGCGTGTTACTTTTACAAAATAGTACATGCTTTTGTTTAAAAGATATTTAATAATTGATATTTTTTTTAAGGGTTTTCCTTTTTTATTGTTATTTATTAGATGTGTCATGTGACATTGATTTACCTAATGGAAACTTTGCTTTATCATAAAATATGTGAATCACATATGAATAAAATTACTTGTAATCTTATTACGGAAGTACGTACTAAAAGGCAATACAATATTTCAATGCACTTAATGCCTGTCTGCTTTTAAGAGTGCGTATTCTGAAAGTTGGCAACGTCGCAAATAGTTGTCAAATATTAACAAGTTTTAATTATTTCGCAATGTTACTGAATGGAAAGAAGAATTTATGGCCCTGTAGTGCACTAAAAATTGATAAGAGAATGCAATAATTAATATCGTAACACCGAATACGTTTTAGATGGAAAAAAAAAGTATTGGCTCAACTTTAGAAACGTGCTAGGTACCCGAATTTGAGAATATTGATGCATGGGGGGTGTAGAGAGGGGTTTATATAACTCCCCCCAAGCATTTTTTTGTTGCCGGATTTTTCAAAAATTTTCTTTGAGATTTTTTTTCGTAAAAACGACTTGGGGCACCCCGACACGGACAGGTTAGGTTAGACTTCGTGGTTAGGCTTCGTGGTTATTTATTTTTAAACCACCCAGAAGTATTTTTTTTTTTATGAAAAAAATTGTCAAGGAAATTTTTTGAAAAATCCTCCAAAAAAAATGCTTGGGTAGGTATATAAACCCCTCTCTACACCCCCCATGCATCAATATACTCAAATTCGGGTAGCACGTTTCTAAATATTAACCTGCTGATATGTCATAAATCTTATGACAATATTAAGCTCAAAATTAAATTTCATTAAGAAAAAAGCCCTATAGAAATGTAATTTTTATCTTGATGATTTCGAACCCTGCGCTTCACTAGACTCAGTTAAGTTTTCCATGGAGTTATTAAGGTTAGTAGGGTATGACACATCTAAGATAGCGTGTTAAAATTAAATAAATCGGATGAGTCCTTCCACCCAGGAGGGACTGTCAGACTTGTACTCACTAAAATCCACGGTGTATATCAATAGCTCTTTACGTTCCGGGGTCACAGTACCTCGATAGACCCGCTACCCCGGAAAGCTTTGGCCCTCTTAGGGGGGCCTCGTCATTATGCTGACAGCTCTTTTGAGGCGCGGGTGGAACACAACGCGCCGTTGTTGATTCGGGCATGGTCGATGATCGGACAGCGAGTCGCCCATTACTCGCCGCCGTTCGCATCCCCGCGCCTATGGTGGCCGGTTGGAGTCTCCCACTGCGGCTGGGACACATAGCGTCAAAAACCATAGATACGGTTCTATTTCATTGCAATTATTTTTTTTAATAAAAAATGGCGGAGTAACCCATGTGCGTGTACTTACCTAATTTTTTTTTTACATAAAAAACTCCTAATGTAATGGTGGTTTTTACTTCCGAAATGTTTTTTATTACATTAATTAGCTACAATTTTTATTACATGTAGCTATTATTATACATTGTTGTTCTAATACTCGTATTGCGGAATTCCTTTTTCACCTCACCCGCTCGGAAAGATTCTATTTCTCATTCAAAATCTGAGCGCAAAACTCCATTTTGTGCTCTAGAGCACAAAGTGTTGTTTAAAATTCGAACACGTCTTGTATTCAATTGTTTTCTACACTGACAGGCGAGCCGCCCCCAATGCATTTCCTCGCTGTGTGAGGTGAAAAGTTGTGTGTTGCACTCGGCAGCAAAGTTTTTCTGCGTCTCGTACCTTTGAAAACTTCGCATCGCTCAGGATTCTATATTTGAACCGCTCGTTTCTCTCGCGGTTCAATCTTAGAATCCTTCGCTCGCTCAGTTTTCAATTCAAGTACTCGCGCCAAAAATCAACTTTGCAGCCTTGCATAACAAATAACTGTTGTGTGTGAATAACAACAAAACTGCTTACCCATCCATAACGAAGTTTGGTGATTTAAGGCAGTTAAACCTAATCACGAGTGCCCACCAAGTTTTTAAAGAAATTGTTACTTTGACGTACTTGAATGTGTAACGAAAACGTGTAGTCGATTCTTCGCGTGACCCTTGGCCAATTTCTTGGTCAAAGAATCAGCATTACCTACCATACAAGCAACGTCGCAAATGGCAATGCTGCCAGCGTTCTGGGCATTTATCCCGTTGACAGCGATGTGAATGAAGTTTTTAACGCTCTTTTTTAGTTAATTTAAATGTTATTAGGTTAGTTGATTAAGTATTTAAATAAATCATACCATGGTATTATTAACGAGAAAGTTTGTTAGGATGGTTGTTTGATACTCTTTCACGCAAAAACTACAGAACAGATTTGGATGGAATTTGGCACACAGATAGTTTATAATTTCTTATTATAGACAACAATTGTATAGCTGGCACCGCAGGGAACATGTTTTTGGTATAAAACTTCCTTACTTGCAACACAAAGGTTACATTACGTACTACTACAAAAATTGTATGTCTCCTTTTTTGCAGGTAGGAAATCCCACTAACATGAGTAAAACTTACAAATTTATTTTTATTTTACAAGATTTTTTTTTCTATCCTGCGCTTGATCAATTCCTACTGTCATTTCATAAAGTTGCTTACTACGTAACTTAAAAGTAAAGTCAAGTTTTAATATTTTTTGAGAACTTTACCGCGATCGACAACCTAAAGTTGTTTTGACATCAGGAGCTAAATCATATTTATTTCTTTTTCGTGTTAGTATGTGGTCACCCTCTGCTATCAGAATTAATTAAGCCGCCTCTGGAAACCCCACAGGTCTCTGACATGGCTTTAGACTTATACATATGTTTTCCGTCACCGATGTCAGTAAGTCCAAGATAAACTTAGAAAATATATTATGAATTGAAAAAGACACATTGTTTCTTGCCTGATTTGGAACAATTTTATTGAGATTGCCATATAGACAAGATAAGATATAGAACAAAGGTTGAAGGCATTTATCTTATGATATAAATAGCTCAACAAAAAGAACATAACATGCATATAGGTGAGTCATGAACTCATGAGTTACAAACAAAACAACTATGGTTTTTGCACTGTTTTTTACCCGATTTAAAAAAGGAGGAATTGTTTCAAATAACTGTTAGGGTTCCGTTAACCCTTATATTTTATAGATATTTAGAACCATAAATAGGCGGACATTTGGAATTTTCACAGTGTGTATGGCTCTGGTCTTTGTCACTTAAAATAATATTGTGAAACTTGACAAGCCGTAATGACGACCTCGATTCACGTGGGTTCGAACCCAGCCAGGCGCATCACTTTGTGTAATTTATTCCTTCTCCGCTGCTCCCAAAAAGGTGCATGAAAACATGGTGAAGAAGCCAGCATGTCTTAAAATAAAAATATCGAAGACATATTGTGTTATCTGGCTGTTGAAGGCCCACCGTGGATTTTAGTCAGCAGTCTGACAGTCCTTTCTATTTAATCCAGGGCGGGAGGACTCATTTGATGAATCATCATCACCATCAGCCTATAATGTTCCCACTGCTGGGACACAGGCCTCCTCTCTGTGAGAGGGAGTGGGCCATAATCCACCACGCGCGCGGGCCCAGTGCGGATTGGTCACATGTCTTCGAATTTTTGGTTCTAGGACATGCCGGTTTCCTCACGATTTTGAGAGCAGTGGTGATGAAATAAATTACACAAAGTAATGCGCCTGGCGGGGTTCGAACATACGACCTACAACTCGTAAGTGGGGACCGCATACCACTGGGCCACCACTGCTCTTGATGAATTTACCACGCTAAAAAAAGCCTTGACATCTACCATTAGCAACTTGTGTGTTCGAAACTCGTGGAAGTATAAGCCCCTTCGTACACTAGGCGACGCAAGTCTCCGATACCTTACGATTTTGGTATTCATTGACGCGTGCTTGTGTTCGAACCTCTATGGGTTTGTATTGCGATAGCCGCTTGGATACCGAAGTCGTAAGGTATCGGAAACTTGAGTCGCCTTGTGTACGAAGGGCCTTACAGCCCACATTCTCTCACAAAGGGTTGGCCTGTGTCCCAGCAGTGGGAAAATTTTAGGTTGATTATTCTGTGCTTGTGTTTCAAACTAAATCTACATAGCATGGTGTTACGGAACCTTTACCGTTCGAATCCGAATGGCACTTGGACAGATTTTTTTTTGACTTTATGGTGTGTTTACCCACTACTAATAATACCTATGTTTTCTCATGTGTGTTGCGATTATATGGAGTATCTGATCAGATCGTAATGAATCGGTGTTTTTTACATTTTAAGAAGAAAAACGTAACTGGTCTGCCGCTATTATGTGTGTGTTCAGCTCAGAGGCCTTATCATGACTTTTCAGTTATTCTGACGTAAACTAAACTGGAACTTTGACATTTTCAAATTGATTCAAGGAAAAAATTAATTCCTTCTTCGCACGCCAGAGGCGCTGTTCCATTTTTCCATACAAGAAACGCTGTAAATACTGGAAAGGTGCTGTAAAGTAAAATATTGAAAACTCGTGATACGGGTACAGGCTGATGACGTGACGTAGTTATGTAATTTCAATTCCACATTATGAAGTTGATTTTAGAGAAAACTAAAACATCTTGTTTATGGAGGCTAATTTTTGACAATAGAAATTTTACAATTAAGGTCGAATTTTGCGACTGGGCGATCACTAGTGAAATTATAATTTGGTCTCGGATTTCTGAAATACGACTTTTGACTAGATACTGAGCCCAATAGGATGTGATCCGCTTCTCCTGGAATCTGGAGAAGATGGGGGCTCATGTGTTTACACTGCGGCTTATCATCTATTCCCTTAAAATATATTCACTCTGCCTAGGCATCCTTTCATTGTGTATGTATGTAATATTTTATTGAGGAAAGATTTGTATTTTTACGAAATAGATGATGAATCAACTCAAAATCTAATTGACTGATTTAAAAAAAAAATTCACCTGTTGAAAGCTGTTTTGGTCCTGAGTGACATAGGCAATAAGGGAGGGGGGGGGGACGAGCGGGCGAAACCGCTGGTAACAGCTAGTGTTTAAATATTTGTAAACAAAGAGGAAACTTTGGGTGTGGAAAATTTTTCCTAAAAAAAAAAATATTTAAAAAAACAAAAAACCCGACTGCGTAAAAAAACTAAAAAGAAAGAAACAAGCCCAGTAGTTTAGAATTCACTCATTCACACTCATAGTCGGGGCCCATTCAAATTATACCAATCAAATCTTCCCAAGGGGCCCCGACTGTAAGTGTGAATGAGTGAATTCTAAACTACTGGGCTTGTTTCTTTCTTTTTAGTTTTTTTACGCAGTCGGGTTTTTCGTTTTTTTAAATATTTATTTTATTTTACTATTTTTAGTTTTTGTTAGCATTTATCAGTCCAAATTAAATTGAAACATATAAGTTATACATGTTTTGGTAAACCATTTTTAAAATCCTTTATTTGATACCCCACTTGATGTGAGAGATTTTAAAAAAATATTTTTAGTTCGGAACCCTTTGCACGAGTTCGACTCGCACTTGGCCAGTTTTATGTACCCAATACCCATTGACACTCTCACGTTTAAGACGAATCTAACGACACCTCTCAAGTTAAAATCCATCAAGCCGTTTAGGCTGCAGAGCAACACAACGAAACATACATACATACACTCGAAAAACATAACCCTCCTGGCGCAGTCGGGTAAAAAGAATGTTATATACTCGTAGTAAGTCCATAAGACACCTTTGCCAATACATCTTAATTTTAAAAATAAAATCGACATAGAGTCTACATCGACGAGTAATTCATTAAACATCGTAATTACATATTTAAATAGCTTTATAAAACACAAATTGATAAAATCTAAACAAGAAATTAATAAGTTGGTTATGTACTTCAGATGTTACATCGTCATGTTTTAAAAAAGTTGATACTAATTTTTTGTAAGATTTAAAAACAAACCTTACAAACAAGCGAGTTCTAAAGGCAAGATCACAACGACGATATATTACTAGACTCCTAATAACAGGCGACCGATGTCTGTCAACACATTAGGCAAAAAAGTCTTACATCCATCTCATTTCGAACAATCCTGTGAGCCGTAAACATACGTTGAGACAGAACAGACCTTGAGTTAGCCAATCACAACGCAGTACCTCGTCCCCCTCGCTTACGTAGTACCTCAGCGAGTTGACAGAATAGTTTTTGTTCCTTATATCGTGCATGCGGAGTCTATTATTATATCGTCGTTGCAAGATCATAATGTCTGGGCTGCATGTGCATCTTTTTCATTGGACACATGTGCATGTGCCCCACAGTCCTCTGGTCTACGACAAGGCGTGGACTTTACTTGGCTCCCGGGCGAGCCCAGTTGCCTGATAGATGTCATAATGCCTTAAATTTTTTGTATTAAGTATTTTCATTCCGGTTTCCTCACGACGTTATTCTTCACTTTCGAAGCGACGTACTTAATATTACGGTGGGTCTACACTCGGGAGCCGAGCACGAGCGGTGCACGAGCCGAAATTCGTGCACAAATTCGTGTCGTGTGGACCGACTTACGAGCTTCGCACGAGCGCGCTTCGAGAGTTCGGTTTGTGCTCGGCTATGCTCCACCTACAGGGTATTAGACAGAAAAAAAACTGATACGTCCGTCAGGGGGGCGCTCGTATATGCATGCGGTAGAAAAAATACGTGTCCATTATTTTACAAAACACTATTGATGGACTAATTAAATTAGCATTTTATTGATAGAAAAATGATGAGCATTCTCTGTTGACCTATAAAAACTGAAGATCTGGAACACCTGTTGTGGAATTTCAAGCGCCCAGCTACACTAACAAATACAGGAATGACGTGTTAGCAAGAGTTGTTCAGCCTGATGAGCATTCTTTTTAGACGTATGAAAATTGAAGATCTGGAACACCTGAAGTGAAACTCCAAAAGCCCAGCTGCACTATAACATATATAGGAATGACGTCTTAGCAAATAGCACGAGTTGTTCAGCTTGATGAGCATTCTCTGTTGACGTATAAAAACTGAAGATCTGGAACACCTGTTGTGGAATTCCAAGCGTCTCGTTGTAGTCAAGTGTAGACGTACGTCTACACTTGACACTGCGAGTAGAGCGGCTCGGCTTGTGCTCAGCTCGTGCTCGGCTCCTTAGCGTAGACTCACCTTTATGTTACAAATGTTACAATGTAGATAAAAGTGATACAATATCTGTGATTGCAATTAGGTTTGCTTTGTGCATGACTTATGACAGTAATGTTATAACCTCATAATCGTCATACGTATGATAAGTATGATTACTATAGTTTTCCTATTAATTACCCAAGAAAAGATTTCATAACTTGGCATTTTTAATTGTAATTAATTGCCAATGATTGTGACCAAGTGCAGTTGCTATGGGTTGGTATAATACGAGTTTATTTTTAACTGTATCTAAAAAATTGCTGGCAGTGGATGGATGTGTAAACAACGAAGTGGGAACCACGTATTTTCCTACTCCTCCACTATTCTTTTCTGATTAATTTCGTTGTAGGATTCAAGACACTTAAATTCATTCTCCGGGACACGTCGACCTTCATTGTCTCGGCGCTTTTCTGATGGTCGCCACTGTTGATTCTGGCTTTCAGGAGTTACAGTGGTTCGGGAAAAGTGCGGTGGGATTAAAGATAAAGATAAAGATAAAGATATATTTATTTCTAAGTATATGGTACATTGAGATCTTACATTATACATTGTTTCACATATACTACCATAGCTGGTGTAGAAATATTAAATTAACCGAGTCCATGCAAATAATAGTCACTACAAGAATTTTAATAACTTAATAAAATTGTGTGTTATTTATCATTAATGCAAAAAAAATTAGTTATTATTACAATATAAAAAAAAAATATAAAATTACCATTATACCCAAAAAAATAATGATTATGTCAAAAATATAAGTTTTAATGTCAAAATATTATATTATAAATGCAAAATACTAATAGAATAATGTCAGAAATTATGATTTAAAAATTCATTTACGGAATAAAAACACATGTCTAAGAGCCAAGCAAACATTTGAAATTTGAATTTGTTAATTGGTAATGTTCTCAGGGCAGGAGGTAATTTATTATAAATCTTAATGGTCATACAACTGGCATTTCTGCTATAAAGTTGCAATCTTTGAGGAGGTACTAATAATTTCCCGGCATTTTTTTTATTCAATCTTTCAGAGACTTGTTCATTTAATTTGAATAAATGAGGATATTTTTTTACAAATAAACAAACTTCAAAAATATACAGACACGGGAGTGGGAGAATTTTTAATTCTTTAAATAATGGCCTGCAATGGTCTAAATATTCTGCTCAGGACCTGATTGTTCAGGACCGGGATGTTTGGCGTTCTTTAGAGGATTACGTCCAGCATTGGATTGCAATTAGCTGAAGAGACCTATGAAATTTGTGGGAATTTGTTGGAGATTACCGCGCCCTACAGAGAAAATTGAGAATCTAACCATGAAAAATAGAACATTTGTGTAAACATTTCTACTGTAGTAACTTCTAAGTTGATGTCAGTCTTCCTTAGTTGTTTTATTTTTTAAACTTTGCCCCAAACAATGAGTTTCTCTCCTGTATCGTGGGTGCGCTTACAAATATAGAAATCCACATACACAAACACCGACACCCGGAACAACTTCTTGCAGATCATGCAAATATTTGTTCCGTGCGGGGATCGAACCCGGACAAGCTGCGCGGCAGTCGATCACTCAGCCACTGCTCCAATCGTGCCATTTTCGAAGTAATTATCCGTTATTAAATATTATATAATAATAACATGCGCACACTTTTCTACCAAATTCGATTGGTCAAAGTTCTTCATCGGACGTCAAGACTTTTTTGTTATGTTCTTCTAACTTTTTTGGTATTTTTATGTACATATTTATTACTTACTATGTTCTTAGTATGGTCACCTTGATTTTCGCAGTGGATGCCGCTTGGTATATAATATCTTTGGTCTCGGATTGCGGAGTAGTGGCGCGTGAGTCTTTGACGAGCGCATTAGGTATATAAATATTTGTGTCAAATACATCCCACAGTGCATAATGTTGTCTTTTAATAAATTCATAATTTCTTCCTTTGTTTTCTTTTGTGTTTTCAATGGCTGTTTATTTAAAGAATTACGTGAGTATTTGGAACAATATTTTACGGTAGTTTTGTAAAAGAGTAAGTAATACTTAGAAGTGTTATTTACGGAAATTTTTGATAGTTTTGCTAGACAAAAGAAATTGAGAGGAAATTGTGAAAGTTATTCCATATATTTGGAAGGGAGTTGTGGCCCGAAAAGACCGTGATTTAAAAAAATAGGACAGGTCAGGTTCAGCATCAAATAAATTATGGGGAAAGTTTCGCTTAATAATATAATAAAATATGGACTTAGTTAAAACCAAAAGAGCATGTATATCTATCTAGTATGTATTTGTTTTTTTTTTTTTTTAATTTATAAAGTTGTTAATTTATAATTACCTAATAGTTGGATTTAAAACCAATAAAAGTTCCATTAAGCAATTAATGAAAAAAAAAATTGTATTTAAAACATAAATCATAAAAATGGCATGACAAAATGTAAAATACGCTAAAAGTCATGGATCTAAATAACAATTATTATTTAAGTACTGAATAAAAATAACAAAACCTTGGCACAAGAAAATTTCTAAGATCATGGTTAAAATTCATTGACTTCCTTATTTTGCTTACGTGTTAACAATTATTTACGTCAATCGTAAACAAGCTATTATTATCCAAAAATAAAAACATGCATAATTAATTAAAATTAATAATAACTTGTGATCATCGATTAATACCGGTGAAGTGAAATAAATTGATAAAATACTACTAAAATAAATTTTAAGATAAAATATGTTCTAGCTATAAAAGATATTTCAATTATTTTTATCCTATTATGTGAATTATTATATTTATCTTCGCGGTTTGAATTACGAATGCGACACTGATTAAGGTTAAATTTATTTATTATTGAAGACGGATATATTTATAAATGCTAGATAATAATAAAAACAGTTTGAATTAAGAATGCTCTTTTGTTTGTTTTGATGAACAGGGGTCTTAAAAGACACAAAACGAAATCTATAAAAATGAAAATAATAATTTCAAATAATTTAGCGGAACAGTATCACGATATACTGTTCCGCTAAATTACTTATTTAAAATTATTACATAGAATTAGCAAACTGGTTCCCGGCTCCGCACGGGTGTAATCTCTATGATATTATATGCATGTTATTATGCATTATGCATGTTATACGTATAATCCTTCCTTATAAATTACTTTATTTATTAAAAAAACCCGCATCAAAATCTTTTGCGTAGTTTTCAAGATTTAAGCATACATAGGGACAGACAGACCGACAGCGGGAAACGACTTTGTTTTATACTATGATGATGAAGTGGTACCACGAATTCTTATTTCCATGACAATTTCAAGAATTGTATCGCAATTATAACTATAGTATATTTTTAGGCCTCCAGATCTATAACAAGGAGTGAATTTGGAATATTCCATAATTAAACCCATATTTAAAATCTTAATTTGAATAAATTACTCGTACTGCCTAATTGATAAAAACATCAATTTCGTTATCTACATACCTACAAGACACGTAATGGTAAAAACAATTAGAAAACCTCATTCTTATAAATTAATTATTAATTATCAATCACCACATATAAAATTTTATACGTTTGTAAATAAATAAAGGAAAATTTTTCAATCACTTTTATATTTAAAATGACCATAATATTATCATTTTAAATATAAAAGTGATTCAAAAATATCAATGAATTAAGATTTATTAAAAAAGCCTAACCTGAGCAAACGTCTATTTTTCTCAAGAAAAAAAAAACTGTTTTGCGCTATTCATTTAATTATTGAGTCCCGCTCCCGATGCATATCTTTCAACAAGTCATCGTAAAATATAAAAAAATAGACGTAAGTATTCTTAAAAATCTTATAAGAAATTGAAACATTTAGCTATATCATTGTGTAGCGAACCCCTGGCTTGGCACAAGTAAAAGTATTTCGCAATTGAAAAAAAATAGCCTATGAATAATGTAGCTTTCTACTGGTAAAAGAATTTTCAGAATCGGTTCCGTAGTCCCAGAGATTATTTCGTACAAACAAAGACAACAAACGAACATTACTTCTTTATAATTTATATTATAATAATCTAATTTTATAAAAATCAAAGATTTGTTTGTTTGTATTGAATAGGCAGGCACCAAAACAACTGGACCGATTAAAAAAAATCTTTCACCTCTTGAAAGCTGCTTTGTTCCTGTCCTGAGTGACTTAGGTAATAAGGTGTTGATGAGCGGGTGAAGCCGCTGGCAAAAGCTAGTAAATTATAAAGAGGTAATGTTCATGTAGAAAAAAGTATCACAAAAGACAGAACATATGGATTAAAAAACATTCTTAATGTATTCACATTTTTAAGTTCAAGGTCAAATAATTTATTCAAATCACTTAGATTAGCAATTCATTTCCTGTTTTATTAAATGCAATACAAACGATATTTCTATTATATATTACGACATTGTATAACAAGATTAACCACAGTGTAGTGAATTTAATATCATAGTTACCTCAAAATTAGCTACCTAATCAACTAACAAGTGAGAACAAATACGGAATATTCCATTTTGTCCCAAGAATTTGTCATTGCTATCTATAATTATAAAAATCAATGCCACTTTTCGTTGTAATTTTATAACTCAAGAACGGGCTCACCTATCCAAACCAAATGTTTAGGCTTTGTTCGGACTATTCCGTCGAGCGGTTCTTCATGTATCACATTTTTTTGTAATAAATGATGTTATAGTAGTAGTATAGTAGTGTAGTAGTATTGATTGTGTGGCGCTACGAAGTTCGCGGGCTGAGCTTGTTAAATATATTTTTATTTGATAATAATATTGAAACAAGTGGGAAATTCAACCATAACAATTAATGTTATTAACCATAACAATTAATGTTATCATTTGTAAATAAGTAAGTAATTTAAATATGTATTTACAAATAATAGTAGGGATAAATATAGTCTGACTGTAGGATTCAGAATAAAAACATTTTTGAAATAAAATCACGCAAAACAGTAAATATTAGAAGAAACGCCATTTTCAGTCTAGACTGACACCATTGTTTTTACTTTTTATTCTAAATCCGACGCTTTTTTTTGGGGTAAAATCATCAAATGACTCTTCCTCTTTATACTAACTGAACTAACTATAAAGGAGGTTATGTTATGCTATTTTTTTTTTTTAATTTTCTTTTTTTTCGCCGTAAAATAAATAGATTTGCGTGTAGACAGCTAAAAGAAGCAGCAAGCAATAGTGCGTGGTACGTGCAAGTGCGAGCGAGTAAGATTATATTGAAGTACTATGGAGCCTTAAGAGCGTATATTCCGAAAACTGGCAACGTCGCAAATGGTTGTCAAATATGAACAAGTTTTAATTAATTTAGCATTGTTACTGTATGAAAATAAGAAATATGGCTCTGTAGTGCACTAAAAAAATTATAAGGGAATACAATAATTAATATCGTAACACCGAATATACAGTTTTAGATGTAAAAAAAGCATTTGGAAGCCTTCCAAATGCCTTTTATACACCTGAAACGGTTACAACATCAAATTCAGTGTTTTAATTGCATTCCTATATCATTTTTTTAGTGCACTACAGAGCGATATTTCTTGTTTTCATACAGAAAATTTGCCAAATTAATTAAAACTTGTAAATATTTGACAGCTTTTTGCGACGTTGCCAACTTTCAGAATATGCAGCCTTAAGACACTAAGTAACCCCCCTTCGTCGCACTGGCAGGACAAATTGACGGTACAAAGTGGAATAGTCCATGAATAGTTCATGTCATATCTATGGTACATTGTATAATAATAAGGCATTGTCGGATATAATGGGCGGTTTCTGACGCGAATTACAAGACATTAGGTACTGTGAGGTGCAATTACTACACCAATCATTTTATTGTACGGTACAATGTTATGATCAAGTTTAAGGTCTATGGGCCATCATTGTGATATAATCATTGCGTCCTCAAGTGTTAATTTGACATGATTAGTTGAATGATTGGCTGCCTGTACTGCGTGTCACTGGATTCACGCACGAATGAAATATATAAATATCTGTTTGTGTATGACATTTCAAATTATTGTAAACGCACAACCAACCTTTTGCGAGAGCTCTTAGGGTTGAACCACATCTGGCAGCACGGAATCGCATTTTTCCGTCGCCCTTTCTCTTTTTGCCGCTTAGAACTGCCATTTGCTAGACCGAGACAATGCGATAGCACGCGGCCGGCTACAGGATTCCGCCGCATGCTATCGCATTATGCTTTCTATCTCGGTCTAGCAAATGGCAGTTCTAAGCGACAGAAAGAGAAAGGGCGACGGAAAAAGGCGATTCCGTGCTGCCAGATGTAGTGCAACCCTTAGGGTCTACTTTCTAAGTCCGTTGACGAAGACACGGGTAGCACTAAGGCTACGGATGTACGAACGTAAATAACGTCAATTTGATTCGTGGACAGCTAATACCGCCATGACGGCATCGCCCTAGTGTCTATTTCTATACATCTAATTGCATTCAAAAATGTAGAATGTACCACAATTTTTTCGCAGGATATGAGTGGTGACGTGGACTCTAAAGAGCTATCTGTCAAATTCAAATAAATATCATTCATTCTTCTGGCTCGTTATCCAAACGCTTGTAAATAACTTCGCAACCACGAATTTCGTGCTTTTTTTTTTTTTTACCTGGCAAAATCATCAAATGAGTCCTCCAACCCCGGGCAGGGCGGGAGGGACTGTCAGACTTCTACTGACTAAAATCCACGGTGTCCTTCAGTAGCCTGTTATGTTCCGGGGTCACGGTAAGGAAATAATACCGCGACCCCGGCAGGCTTTGGCCCTCTGAGAGGGGGGCCCCGTCATTATGATGACGCTCTTTGAGGCGCGCGTGGGACACAACGCGCCGTCGACCCGGGCATGGTCCATGGTCGGGCAGCGAGTTGCCCTTTACTCGCTGCCCGCATGCCCGCGCCTACGGTGGCCGGAGATCGTCTTGCGACGTCCATCGCCACGGGCGTGCACCACCGCGGGTGGGGCGGAGGGAGGACACTGTCCTCTCTCGCGCGCGGCCCGCCTCCTCCTTCGCGAGCATGACTGCTTCGCAGAAGGAGGCGACCGCCTCCCACTCCGTCTCGCCCCGCAGCATGGCCGCAACCAATGCCGGGCGCGAGAGGTCTCCGCCTATCGCAGCCGTGAGGACACGTCGGTGCTCCGCCCAAGCTGGGCAGTCCTGCACCGTATGCTCCACCGTGTCCTCCGGGCGATCTTCGCAGTGGTGACACCCAGGCGTTTCCTGCTTCCGCATTAGACACAGGTACCTCCCGAAGCATCCGTGCCCGGTGAGGACCTGCGTCAGGCGGAAAGTAAGGACGCCATGACTTCTCTCCAGCCACTCCTCAAAGAGGGGTCTTACCGCCGCAATTGCGGCGTGCCCGACGAATTTCGTGCTTATGAATAGATTAGACCCCCTGATAAGTCGATATCCAACGTCGGTTTTAGAAGGTTAATAGATTGCTACATTATATGTATTATAAGTCATCAATGATCGGGCTTACTCCAAAATTCATAACTATTTTATTATACAACTCAAAACTCCAACAAGAAAATGTTTGTCAAAGAAGAATGGCAAAGCACCTACCAATCTATGTGGCTTTTATGTTAACGCACATAAAAATGGTAAAATTAAGATATACGTTATTCACAGCATATTTTATTTATTAATTGCAATAAAATGTATTCCGTGTTTGAAATAAAACATAACATTTTTAGTGAAGTAACTTTTTTTTATAAATGTGTGAGTGAGCACCATGCACACATCTAAATGTTTTCCGTAAAGTTCACTTGTTTTACGGAGGAATCAAACGACGGAGGTAATTTTTCTAGCGTGTTTTTGGACTTCAATTGTCAATGGCTACTAGGAATCTGGTAATTCTATAATTTCATGTAGGTTATTTAATTAAAGTTGGCACTGCAGGCTAAGGTTAAAATTTTCGGTTCCAGCAAGCTACATTCAAGTATGCAAACGGGACCCGGCCACGCTAGACGACTGTGTCATCAATTCCATCAACGCTCTCCGGGACAAATTGACTACCGGCATCGAGGAGCTGGGTGTGCCTAGCTTGGATCCCCTGTTCATCAAAGAGGTTGGTAATAATCATCATCTGCCTATCCTTTTCCTAACTATATTGAGAAACATTTTAAATGCTCATCAATATTTTTTTCTAAACCATAATGGATAAATGCTCACCAAATCTAAAACTCGCTTTAGCAAGATTTCAGGGACACCTCAAAGTTCGGTTTGCTTAGGTTCCTTTGAAACCTGCAAACAGAAATAGGAGCCCCGCGAAGCAGGGCTTCGTCGACCCTGCTTAGGTCGATTTTTTTATTATTACTGTAAAAATAGGTTAGGTAGAAATTAGGTTGTAGAAAACAATATTTTATGATAAACAATTTGATGTGCATTTATCCATCCTTGCTGGTACTTTTCTGGTAGGTTTTTAATAAACAATTTTATTATATTGGGTACCTATGGCTTCCAGTTGAAGGCCTTTACCGACAGAGTGCGATCCGTTCCGGCGATACGATCTCTGTGTCATATGGATGTTTATAATGTATGTGTTTTCTCACTGCCGATCGCATGGGCTCAGTTCGTATCGCCAAAAAATCACCAAAAATATAGGGGACCAACGGCGTAATGTGCATTTCGAGACATCCACGACACAGGAGAAATTCTTAGTGATGGACAATTAAAATAATGACTGTTGTGAAGATCTGCTGATTGATTGGTTGCGTACTGACGACTGCGTATTGTCGTTTTAGATCCAAGCGTTGACAGCCGACAACACGCCGGTCCGCGCGACAGGTCGCAACGTGAAGGTCACGGGAGCTAGCAGCTTTGTCATCAAGAGCCTCTCGTAAGTGCTGTTTATTTATTTACTAGCTCTGCCTCATGGTTTCACTCGCCATTGCACTTTTATAGGTATAAATGGGTCGCGGGAATGTCTTATGGGGTCGCGTTAGGCCGAGACTCCACCAAAGCTGTGCGAGTCGAGACGTGTTTTGAACAACCAATAGAATTGCGTTATTGACACAGCTCCACTCCGCAACCCGTGCCACAACGCAATTCTATTGGTTGTTCAAAACACGTCTCGACTCGCACAGCTTTGGTGGAGTCTCGGCCTTACTGTCATCAGGGGTCCTACCATTAACTTTTAAAATATGTGCCAAGTGCAGGGCAGTTCAACACAGCATGTTAACCTGACAGGTTTTGTGTTTGTACCATGAACATTTCCCACTGACCTGCAGCATGCCAACTTTTGACCTGCTTCATAGTCTCTGGTTTGTAAGGTGGCAGGGCAGTACAGA
Source organism: Agrotis clavis (assembly GCA_954870645.1). NCBI lineage: Eukaryota > Metazoa > Arthropoda > Insecta > Lepidoptera > Noctuidae > Agrotis > Agrotis clavis. The sequence continues at coordinate 3,200,586 of OX940919.1, read as the reverse complement.
TTAAATAAGATTATAAAAAACAAACGTTCTAAAATACATAAGCAGTTTTACGGTTTTTATACTAATGAAATATGTTCTTATGATAACAGTCAGGAGCTTAAAGCGTTATTGAAGGAACAGAGTGGATTTTAGTCAGTACGAGACTGAAAGTCCCTCATCTCTCTCCTAAAAAAAGGGTATTTCTAGGTATATAAGTGGAGAGTAAGTAGTACTTTTTTGGCAAGCTTAGTGCTTCAAAGTAGACCACAGTATTGCTTAGATAACATCAAGCGAGATAGTGGTGTAACGCTAGCCTATAGCTGCTAAACTAATAAAATGTTGTCAAGAGCTTTCAGATGCAAAAAGTTATTTAATCCAGAATTGGAAGGTCCTGAGTTACAACAACACAACACAACAAACAAACAAATAAATCCTGAAGAAATTCTGTTGCTCTAGTTTAGTTATTTTCTGTAATTAAGAGTGTGCCCAAAGCAAAATCTTAAATTTTCAATTGGATTTTTAGAGTACTAAATCATGTTTAGGAGCAGTGGTGGCCCAGTGGTATCGGTCCCGACTTACGAGTTGTAGGTCGTGGGTTCGAACCCCGCCAGGCGAATAACTTGGACCATTCCCTCTCACAGAGAGAAGGCCTGTGTCCTAGCCTTGTGGGAACATTATAGGCTGATGATGATGAAATCATGTTTTTTTCGGGAAAAAACTATATGTCAGGAAACTTCATTATATTTGCGAGGGCGACGTCCAACGAAAAACATAAAAAAAATAGGTCACCGCCTTCAAAAACAACCACAAAAAAAGGGTAAAATAACTTGCTAAATAACTTTTCTTTCGGAAGTCGGTGGCAAAAAAGACAACGAAATAAAAAAAAACAAAGCTACCGACTTCCGAAAGAAAAGTTATTTTGTTTATCATTTTGCACTCGGGTGAAACCACTGGCCATTTATCTAGTAACAATTAAAATAAATATTGTTAATAGCATAACATGAGAATAACTAGCGCCATCTATCCTTGACAGTATTAACTACTATAAACTGCTTCTATGTTGCGCATGCGACTTAGTACGTAACGCTTCCATTTTGTAGTTTATAAGTCGTGCCTATAGATGACACCATACATGCATGCATGCATAAGGGTACTTCAAGTTTTGAAACGAAACGCGAAAGAAAGAAAATACATTTTAAGTATGTATGTAATTTTATGTATTGAGCAAAATAAATATTTTTTATTTACACAGTCAATTGAACTACAGGACATATAAAAAATTACAGAAACAAATAATCGACTCCAAAAATAATCATATAAAAGTGAAAAATTAATTAGCTATCAGATTTTTTTCGGTTTTTTTGTTCCCATTCCATTTCTATTCAATTCCATTCTCCCAATCCCATGATGCCCAGCCCAATACTAATATTAATTTTTCTTCTATTGTTCCAGAGTGGACCCCGATACACTTAAAATCAAGGCGCTCGTCCATTTTCCGAAGCTGCACTTCGAGGGAGAGTATCAACTGGACATCCGCTTCATAATACCCCTGGCTGGAAAGGGAAGACTAGTTGCCGATGCGCGTGAGTCTTTCATCTAACTTCTAACTGTATTACCCCTCCTTCTCTACTCTTAATAACTCTACTACTTATAATCGTTTTAAGTGTCTCCTTCATCTCTCTAACGAAACATACAAAGATACTCACATTTAAATAAGATCACAGAATCACATCAGGTGGCCTACCATGACGTCTTAAGAGTGCGTATTCTGAAAGTTGGCAACGTCGCAAATAGCTGTCAAATATTAACAAGTTTTAATTAATTTGGCAATGTTACTGTATGGAATTAAGAAATATGGCTCTGTATTGCACTAGAGAATTGATAATAATATAGGAATTCAATTAAAACTCTGAATTCGACGTTGTAACCGTTTCAGGTGTAAAAAAAGCATTTGGAAACTTTCCAAATTCTTTTTTTACATCTAAGACTACAATATATTCGGTGTTACGATATTAATTATTGCATTCCCTTATCAATTTTTTAGTGCACTACAGAGCCATATTTCTTATTTCCATAAATTTGAAAAAAATATCAAAACTTGTTAGTATTTGACAACTATTTGCGACGTTGTCAACATTCAGAATAAGTGCTCTTAAAGCGAGAGTAATTCCAGCGTGGGAAAGAGACACAGCTATACAACACTGGAATTTCTCTCGCTTTATGACGTTATGGTAGGCCACCAGAACGGCAAATCCGATGTAGGTGATATTTTGTTGAGAGGAAGTTTTCAGTCTAGGGTTACACGCGGCGAAACTGATGACAAACAGCTTACATCCCACTATACGGGATGATAAGTATCCCATAATCGGGTTCAAAACTAACCAAAGTACTCGTACAAGCGAATGAGTGCGATACCACAAAATAGAGCGGTACGGTAAACTACCCCTACTGTCTTCTATCAATAAAGTTTTCGGCGAAACGTGCTGTCTAGGAATAGAGATTTCTATCACTGTTTGTACATGGCGTGCAAAAAGCTCCGTTGCGCGTCGCCCCGGCCACCGCTTAGGCCAAAATCTTGAACGGGCCGTTTGGAAATCAAGGCGTGGTGTAAAAATATAATGTATGTACTTTCCAGTAAAATGTAACACGGAGCTGACGATCCACTCTGAAACGTACATGAAGGACGGCAAGGAGTACCTCAAGTTCAAGAAGATCGATGCGGACATCAACATCAAGGATTACAAAATTAAGCTCGATGGACTCTTCAATGGAGACAAGGCTTTAGGTCAGTGTTCTTTGTTACTAGATTTTTGCTACTCGTACTCGGAAAGTAGGTTTGGAGTTGCTCGAGGAGTGGGTTTCAGCCCGAGGGAGAATCGTTTTCAACCGACAGCTGTCAAATTATAAAAAAAACATCTCGGGACTAAAATTAATAAATCACTAGGGGTGAATGTAATTTATTTAATCCCGGATATAAAAAAAATAAGAAGTAACTCGAGTTTAACTGTGTCCATTGGTAGGTTGAGAAGTAGACTGCGTCTTTGGTCTAGTATTTGCGAGTGCAACTGCTAAGCATGAGAAGTTTGATTTCTTGGTCGGTCAAAAATATTACTGTAAGGAATTTGTAGGCAGACCTCTGCTTAATTCTTCAGGAATTATTATGATTATTATCTAATTAGTACTCAACGATCCTAACATTATTTTCGCAGGTCAAGCAGCTAACGACGCCATTAACCAAAACCGAGGGGAGATCTTGAAGACCACCAAACCTCATCTGGAGAGGACGGTCGAGGAACAACTCCTGAATATTTCCAACAGGGTTGTCGAAGGTCTCACGTTGGACCAGGTGTTGCCTAGGCCCTAGATCAGTTTTATGTAGCTTTAAGCCTTATTTAGACGAAGTAAGAAATTGCATGTCAGTTGCGTTACATTGCGGATTATTGAAGGTCAAAGTTGATCAAACAAATACCGCAATGTAGTCAAACTTTCATGCAAGTCCTTGCCTTGTCTTAGGCGACGTTTCCATTATACAAGTTACTTGGTATACAAGATGCAAATTGTATATAACTTGCACAAACTGACAAGTTGCAAATACGTAGTTTGAACTGTAGATTGCGTTTTTTTTTTTCGATTCACCTTATAATGTGACGTCATACTTGTATGCAAGACCTGCCTAATTGAAATGCGCCTTAAGTGACTTAAATGAGACCTTACTTTTAGTTTTACAATTATAAGCTTACTGTGATTTTATTTCGTTGGAATAGTTTGTTTATTACACTTGTTTTTTTTCTAGTGCTAAACACTATTTTAATTTCTTTGGTCTTTTAATAAAGATCTCGATTTAAAAAAAACTTCAGTTTTATAAGTTATCATAAGTTTTGAGTGAAAGAGTATTAAAAAACTTTTTTTTAAGTGGTTTCTTTTTTAAATTCTTTTTATATTTTAATGAATATTAAATTATGATGAGGAAAATTGAATTTGTCGTTTTCACTAATTATTCTCATGTTATTGAATAAAGTAGCGCGTCCACAGGCCAATTTAAGTAATTATCCTAATGATTTATTTCGTGCGTTTCCAGCAACGTCACCATTGTGCATTGGCGTCATTCATTTACGAAGTGAACAATTAAGAATATTGCTATGTAGCTGTTTTAGACTCGCAGGTAACCTTATAAACAAAATCTCAATTTTATAAATAACAACGTTTGTAATAAGCGGTCGCCTACCGCAAAAATAATGCGGTAATATCGCAAAACTTCATCCAACTTAATATCGTAACTAAGCATCGTTTTTTTGCGATACTAGATCGAAGTACAAAATTATCTTCTTGTTTATGCTTATTATAATTATATATAGACGAGGTATCCTCCACTTTTCCTTTGCCTGATTTAGTCTCAAATAGTCTTGACCGTCTTGACATTCAAAGTTGCCAGGGCGCACGCCGCGCCGCGCCGTCCCGCCGCGCCGTGTACGCGCTTTCGACCGCCTCTGAAGTGTCCTAGTCGCGTGTTTCCGAGAAAAATACAGTCTCTGTACAAGTGCGCGACACCTGGGCCGCTCCCTGTTTTTTATTTCTCTGAGCCAATACAGAAGCGCTATAGAGATAGATTTATGACGCCTAAAGAAACTTTATATGCAAAGAATCACACACGCGCGGCTGAATGGCCATTAAAAGTCGCTTCGTTCGTCCGCCCTTGTAAATATATCTACTACTAAATTATTTTCTATACATAATATCATTGCGTGAACTCATTTATTTAATAAATTGTTGGTTGTTTGACCTCAGTAACGTCTTATTATTACACTATTATTATTTGAAACTATGACAAGGCGAACTGTGTGGTTTATTATGTTATAATTAACCTAGATATGCCCCACAGGGTACTATCAGCGTGGATTGTATCATTTGTGAACTCTAAAACCTCTTCTGTAATGAGAAGAAACTACCGATACTTATATAAAGCTACAGTAAAATATTATAATATAAAGCATGCAGTTTGCGTGTCAGTTTCCGGGACAGTCGATCTCGATAAAAACGAAACCTCAGGAAGTAATAAAGCCTGCTCTACACTACTCGCGAAGTTGCCTCGACGAAGTACTGGTCGAAGTTGATCGAAGTCCCGAAGTATGTGACTACACACTCGTGCAACTTCGCGAGGAGCTCATTGTGCCCTTTGACTCGGTCGCAAAAACCGACAACAAATGGAAGTCGCCCGAAGCGAGGCGAAGTTTCACGAAGCGAAGCGAAGTGCCCTTCTACATTATCGTATTCGGTCAACTTCGACCAACTTCGCGAGTAGTGTAGAGCAGGCTTAAAAGTTGATGAAATCCTTGGTCCAACAAAATCAGGGAATTTGTACTACCAGCAACATGGATTGTCACAAAATAATTCTGCTTTAGGATATACCTATAACAGGTCGCGGGACTGTCTCACCAGGTCACCGTGACCCTGTCACGTAAAGGGCTATTGAATGATCACCGTGGATTTTAGTCAGTACGAGACTGACAGTCCCTCTCGAGTCCCGTCCCGCCCGGGGCGGGAGGACTCATTCGAAGATTTTACCACGATTAAAAAAAAGTCATATAACAACGGATACGCTGCAATCGCGGCGTTAAGAACCCGCTTTGAGAAGTGGCTGGAAAGGTGGTACGGCGTCCTTACCGTCCGCGTGACGCAGGTCGTCACTGGACACGGATGTTTGAGGAGGTTCCTGTGTCGGTTTCGGCGGGATGAAGCTCCCGGGTATCACCATTGTGCAGATCTTCCGGAGGACACGGACAAATCCCCAGGCCCGGATTGTTTATAAAATCAGCGTTGCGGGGATTTCAGCCTAGTGGGCATTTTTTCCAGAAAAAGTGGGGTTTTCGGGAAAAAATGCATTGGGTGTATTATATAAAAATGCATTAGTGGGCATTTTTTCCCGAAAACCTCACTTCTTCTGGAAAAAATGCCCACTAGGCTGAAGTAATATAGTAGCCTCGACTGTTCTGTCTGTAAGGTTTAAAGGAACCTATCTAAACCGTTTAGGCGCGATTGGTCCAATTCGCGATCAGGGAGCCAGATTGTCGACCATCTTCCTCTGGTTCAAATACAAAAAACAGACAAAATCGGATCATTAAATGAAAACCAACAAGTGAAACATTTGTTAGTTAAACTGATTGACGCATTTTTTAGGGTTCCGTAGTCAACAAGGAACCCTTATAGTTTCGCCATGTCCGTCCGTCCGTCCGTCCGTCTGTCCGCAGCTTAGCTCAGAGACGCTCAGTACTATAATAGAAAGCTGTAATTTGGTGTAAATATACGGATTTGTTGCGCCGAAAAAGTGGTAAAATAAAATCTCTTAAAATATTTTTTTTTAGGGTACCTCCTGTACACGTAAAGTGGGGATGTTTTTTTTTATTTCTCGCGTACCCCTTAGTGTGAGGTATCATTAAATAGGTCTTTAAAAAATATTGATAGCTTCCATTAATAATTTTTTGATGAAAAGATTCGTTTGTGAAATATTAAGCTTTAAAGTGCTATTTTTTGCTCGACTCGAGTGTCCCCCCCCTCTACCAGCTAAACGGTTATGTTTGGGCAGGGCCGGATTAACCATCTCGGGGCCCCTAGGTACAGCTCGTTTTGGGCCCTCCCTTTTTCATACTACAACAACGCAATTTGGAAATTTTTACTGTCTACATTACGGAAAAGAATGAAGGCAAAGTCATTATTTGCATCATCACACCGCAAAGGTATACGCCTTCCAAAAAAAAAAAATGTTAGATTAATTTCAATACAAGTAAAATATTCAGACATTAACCGTCACTTTCATAGTGTCAATAATGGGGGCTTTTACCTTATAATGTGGAAAAAAGTTTCACTTTTACCGTGGTTTCATAAACCCCACAATCCCCTTTTTTTTCGTTTTTTAATCGGGAGTGCTGGGCCCCTGTTCATAGTGGGCCCCTAGGCACTGGCCTAAAGTGCCTTATGGATAATACGGCACTGTGTTTGAGGGTGTGAAAAAATTCACAATAGTAGTATATACAAACGAAATTTTAAGGAAAATTATCATGACTAAGTAGGCTTTACAAGTTTACGAGTAATAGTCGACCAACTTATGAAACGTACTTGAACAACATATTTTCCTAAACAAAATGTATCGCAGAACTTGTTCTTCAACTGCAAATGTAAGTTTGTCAACTTTATTTTTACAGCTATAATAGGTGGGTATGTTTTGGGGATAGGTAGGTTTTTAATGTCAACTATTTTTATCTAACTTCGAAAAAAGGAGGAGGTTCTCAATTCGTCCTAATCTTTTTTTTTTATGTATTTTCCCTGATTTCTCAAAGACTCATGGGGGTCGATCTCCAGAGGCATTTTTTTTCGTGTCGGGCTGAATAAACCCATTTTAAAATTGAAAAACGTTTTCAAAATATTTTTTTATATGCAGTTCAGTGTCTAATCTACCTGGTACAAGGCTAATATTATGAATAAAATTATTTAAAATATTTAAAAAAATATCTTAAACACTAAAATCCTGATCGCTCTGGGTTGTCCTCACTCCCGATTGAATGAAAAAAATATTCTTTATATGAGAAGCTACATATGAAACAACTTATTTAGATTACATAAGAAATAGTTAATCTTCATTGTTATAAAATACTTGTAGTTTTATTATGAATACTTTTGCCACAATTTGAATTTAAATTCGTGTCCGGGCATTTTATCTCATCGCTCTGCGCTGAGGTAAAACATCGCGCTCATGCCTAGTTACGCGTTACAGACACTCTATTCCACTCTCGCTGGGTAGCACCAGCAGTGGTCTAACCGTTGAGGAAGATACCTTCGTGCCACGTATCCGCGAAGGTAAGTTCACGAAGGCAAGTTTATGATTACTCTGGATTTGGTTCTCGAATTTTATGATTGATATGGCACGTTATTCAAATTAAATATTAAGCTTGTAAATTTGTTTTTTATGTGAATTGGGTGATCTTTATGATGGTTTTTATGACACGTAATTATAATTTTCTACTGCTTTTAAATTCGGCTATATTCATGATTTTGTGACTTTTTCTGATCGCTATGGCTGTGATTGCTCTGGCCAAAAAGACCAGAGCAATGATATTTTGCATTAATTGTACGTTATAAAACTATTTAACCATCTTAAAAAAAAGGAGATTCGCAGTTCGGCCTGTATGTGTGTATGAATGTTTGTCCGCGATTATCTCGCGTTTGGCTGAACCGATTTTGATGTGGTTTTCAGAAAACTGTTAGTTTATTCTGGGAACGGTTTTAATATAATTATAATTACACGAACCGTCTCGAACACAGACTTGATGACTTCCAGCCTCCCGAACAAGCCGGTTTCCGAAGAGGCTATAGTACCATAGACCACATCCATACGCTGCGGCAAGTTATACAGAAGACCGAAGAGTATAACTTGCCATTATGCTTAGCGTTTGTGGACTATGAGAAAGCTTTCGATTCGGTGGAAACATGTTCGGTACTTGAGTCACTCCAGCGATGCCGTATTGACTATCGGTACATCGAGGTGTTGAAGTGCTTGTATAATAACGCCACCATGTCGGTCCGAGTACAGGAGCAGAACACGAAGGCGATTCCATTGAGAAGAGGCGTAAGACAGGGGAACGTTATCTCCCCGAAACTGTTTACTGTCGCAATGGAAGACGCCTTCAAGCTCCTGGAATGGCAAGGACTTGGCATCAACATCAACGGCGAATACATCACTCACCTTCGGTTTGCCGACGACATCGTAGTCATGGCAAAGTCGATGGAGGAACTCAGCATGATGCTCGATGGCCTCGACCGAGTTTCACAACGGGTGGGCTTGAAAATGAACATGGACAAGACGAAAATTATGTCAAATGCCAATGTTGTGCCCACCCCAGTCTCTGTTGGAAACTCGGTACTCGAAGTTGTTGACTCATATATCTACTTAGGACAAGCAGTCCAGTTAGGTAGGTCCACCTTCGAGAAAGAGGTCAACCCTCCGAATCCAACTCGATTGGGCAGCGTTCGGGAAATTACGCAATGTCTTTTCGTCCGACATACCTCAGTGCCTCAAGACGAAAGTCTTCAACCAATGTGTGTTACCAGTGATGAGTTACGGCACCGAAACGTGGTCTTTCACTATCGGCCTCATCTCAAAACTCAAAGTCGCTTAACGAGCTATGGAGAGGGCTATGCTAGGTGTTTCTCTACGTGATCGAATCCGATATGAGGAGATCCGTAGACGAACTAAAGTCACCGATATAGCCCACCGGATTAGCAAGCTGAAGTGGGAATGGGCAGGCCATATTGCTCGCAGAGCAGATGGCCGATGGGGTCGAAAAGTATTAGAGTGGAGACCACGGACTAGCAAGCGCAGCGTAGGACGTCCACCAGCAAGGTGGACAGACGACCTTATAAAGGTCGCCGGAAGACGCTGGATGCAGGTCGCTTCCAACCGGTATATGTGGAGATCAAAAGGGTAGGCCTATGTTCAGCAGTGGACGTCCTATGGCTGAGATGATGATGATGAACGGTTTTAATATATAAAACTAATGGATATCTTGTGACATTACCCACATACATCCATTTTTTTGCTGACTTGTATTGTAGATTTTCAAAGACACCGATTTAATTGAATATCTAAATTAAAAGGGAAAAATAATAAAAAAAAGGTTTTTGAAAAAAAAGGAACCGACTTGAAAACCAAACAAAAAAGTATAAAGTAACTTTTCTTTCGGAAGTCGGACGGCCATAGTCAGTGAAATAAAAAACAAAGCCACCGACTAGACTTCCGGAAGAAAAGGTATCACTTACATGTTATCTTGTTACACGTATACCAACTGAATATGACTAAAAACGCCAAAACTAATAATTTTTTATCAATATTCTTTTTTTTTTAAATTGGTTTGACCATTTATGATCGCTCTGGCACCAATTATGATTGCTCTGGTCGCGAAATTTTTTGAACTTAAATATTTCCATAACTGTTAGTGTAAATTGAAGGCCAAAAGTAAAAATATACTATTTGAATATCATACTTTTTAATGAGATACATAATTACCGTTAAATATCAATATCTGAAAAGCACCAGAGCGATCACACGAATACGCCCGTTTTGGAGATTCACCCATGGACCGATTTTGAAAATTCTTCTTTTAGAAATTAAATTCAGCGAATTATTTTAATTAGTTCGCATAAGTATTTTGATAGGCAACTACGGAACCCTACACTGTGCGTGGCCCGACACGCACTTGGCCGGTTTTTTAAAGCTTTTAAAGAGAAAAAAAAACATGTGAGGATTGTTACTTTTTTCTCAGAAATCCCCACTACGCTGAATTTGTACAATATAGTTTGGATTTCCGGAAAAAAAGTATCAATCTCCCTTGGTGGGGATTTCTTGAGTAAACCGCTAGGGAAGGGCGTGCGACTAATGGGCCTACCACACGCACAAGCTTCACCACAGTTTGACACAGATATAAATACCCAGATAACGCAAGAGCAACTACTTCGCGTGCCAAAAATCCGTGCTAGTTTACGACTAAAAATCGTAAGTGGCCATTTTCGCGCTCGTCTAAATCGGTCCGTCGTTAGTTGGACGTCAGTTTTAATATTAAAATGGTTAATTTTGCTGTGGGACGAGGGGGGCACGGTAAGCGGGGGCGTATTTGAATCGATTTGGTTTTCCCATGACTAAATAGTTTTTGTGACGTCATAAAAGGTAGTCAAAAAATGGCTGGCTTGGTTTTCATACAGATCGTGATACTTGCGTTATCTAGGTACTCGTATATCTGTGGTTGCCGACCGTGTATTGTTTTTCTTGCGCAGGTAAAACTGTGGTTAGGCTCGTGCGTGTGGTAGGCCCATAACCTACGCGATATCGGAGTAACAGGAATTCAGGCCTTACGTTAGTTATCTCTGAGCTATTAAGTTTGACGAATGGTGCGTGACATATGCGATTAGCGTTACATGTTTTATATAACTTAGACATAATGGAGTTTATGTATGGGGACATGGGTATACAATGGGTTTACATCATTTCATGGTTGTGCATTTTGTTTTGATCTAGTTTCTGAGGATGGTTGCGGTGGTGGCCCAGTGGTAATGGCCTCGACTTACGAGTTTTAGGCCGTGGGTTCCAATCCAGTCAGGAGCACTCTGTGTGATTTATTTAATAGCAACTTCTCTTAAACGGCGAAGGAAGATATTGTGAGGAAACCGGCATGTTCTAGTACCAGAAATTCGAAGACATGTGACCTCCACCAACTCACACCGAGCCGGCGTGGTTGATTAAAGCCCACTACCTCTCGCAGAGAAGCCTGTGTCCCAGCAGTGGGAACAGATTAGATAGGTTATACCTACTATGATTACACTACTACCTTTGACCTAATTCTTTGAAAAGTTGTGTTATCTACGCCTCTCAGTCAACAATAGTTACTAATCCACAATTACAACAAACGCCTGTTTAAATCTGATTATCGCTTACTAATAGCGGAAGATAGAAACTAGTATAATGGCGGGTTGCGCACACGCAGCGCAGTTCCTAGATATTTGCTGTTAGCTAGCATCCTTCATCCGGCGGGGATCGTCACGCGCTGGGGGAATGACCTGAAGGACCTTCAATTTATTTAGCTTACTAAAATACTAAGTTGGCACATAATCCAAAATCTACGAAGGGCTAGACCGAACTGTACCTAACCACATTCCGCCAGTTGTATTTTTTTCAAATTCAGTTATTGAGGAATTCCTAATGGAGAAAATCAATAATACTTTTCCGATCAGTTGAATAATAATAATTTTAACGACGTGTCCAGCTCACCGATTGAATTCGCAACACCATGTGTGTGTCCACAGTGGACGCCTAGGGCCTAGTTGTCAGCAGCTCCGCCCGCATGTAACTCGAAGATTAACCTACGGAATCGTAATAACGTGAAAAAAAGTATCTTAGGTATATAATCCAGGCTTTAAAGTATATGTACCTTATCCAAAATCGTTCAGTAGTTTATGTGTAAAAGCGCAAAAACATACATTCATTCATGTTCAAAAACTTCCGCATTTAAAGTAAGTACTTGCTGTTGCCAGTGGATTTGCAACTTTGCTTTACAACTCGAAAATTACATAAAATCGGGATTAAAATCCTATGTGTTAATCCTGGTTCAGTTAATTTTGCGTGAAAGAGGATCAGACATCCATACATCTTCACAAACCTTCAGGTTTATTATATTATTAGGATTGTAGGAGAAGACAAGGAAAAATATACAGGGTGTTTCTTTAAAATGGGACAAAAGGGAGAAATCCGAATCCATAAGAGATACGGGAAAACTTTCTTAGAAACCTTTAGCTCTTCTTTGATTTTGACAATTTTGGCGTTTATTTTTTTGGTCAAGTGTGAGTTGTCTACAGAAATGAGTGAAATTGGCCAAAATTTTTTTTAGTGCCGTTCGACCCGGTTCATATAAGGATCATTTCATTGTATCACAAGAAAAAAATCGGGACGGCGGAAGTTGGTTAAATTTTGCAAAATATTTTTTCATACAAATTGTTTGAACGAAAAAATTATCACTTTTTTATGATATTTGATTTAGTGTCTATTAAGGATCATTTCATTGTATGGGAAGGAAAATGTCTGGGCAACAGAAGTGGGTCAAATCTAATGAAATACTGACTACTACTGATAAACTATAATTGCTGTTAGAAGAAACTTTACTGTTCTTTTGACCCACTTTTGTTGCCCAGACAATTTTTTTGGCCATCCCGATTTTTTTCTTGTGATACAAGGAAATGATCCTTACATGAAACAGAGTCGACGACACTAAAAAAAATTTTGGCCAATTTCACTCATTTCTGTGGACAACTCATACTTGATCAAAAAAATAAAAACGCCAAAATTGTCAATACCAAAAAAGAGCTAAAGGTTTCTAAGATATTTTTCCCGTATCTCTTATGGATTCGGATTTCTCCCTTTTGTCCCATTTTAAAGAAACATCCTGTATATCGAAATATCTTTAGTTCTAATACTGTGTTTCACATTAAAATAATCCGCTATAAGAGGGCTACGTTTCATTTCGCAAATATCGTCGTTCATAGATATTTGATGTTGGCAATGCGTATGATATGTCAAGAGGTGCAGATCGCCTTGACCAAAGGCGTTGCTTCATCGGCGCGCGCGCAGCGCCCCCTTTGCCTTTCTCACCTGTAGATATTTGGCATGTTTTACGCGCTAAGATAGTGTATAAAGGGATTTTATGAATATAATGTTCGTTTTACTTAAGGTAAAAGATACGTAAATAAATGCCGAAATATAAGTATGATTGCAATATTTTATATCTCATGGAGTACATTTTTTAAGATACTAGCACTATGCTAGCACTCCGCCCACGACTTCGATCGCGAGCAATTCTTGTTTTCCCCTTTGATTTTTAATTATCCCTTTGGGAATTTGTGTGCATTATTAAACACGTGTTTTATTTATTTGGTTGATAAATCTACATGCCGAGTTTTAAGTAAATGGGATGTTTAAATTATTTTATCATTTTAATTCTCATCCCATTCTTATGCCGTGTAAGGAACGAATTTCATAAAATCCGTTCTTAGTTCACTTTTATGGAAGGTTTGTGCAATGTTTCGTACTTGTAGATCCCAGTTGGTGCCAAAAGATTTACCCCCTAATTATTATAACGATTGTCTGACTATTTGAGTAACTTAAAGCGGCTTTAATGCTAAATGTCATTTCTTTGGTATTGCTCGTCGTGTGTTTGAGCTCCTTGAGTTATTAGTCGAGCTACACGATAACTGACAAATGGTTGCACTGACTGGACAGGTCCACTCGAATTTGTGTGGTTCTTTCTTCAAAAGACATTTCAGACACTAACATAAATGGTCCCCTGATAACCTGAGCTATGTATAATGTCTGGACTATAATGCCTTTGTCAAACTGACAGACGAACCGAATGCGTGGCGTAGCGTTTTGTTTGTAATGTATGGAATTGTTTGAAGCCTGTCACATAGAGTATCGGATCGCTTTCGCATTTTTATATGACATGATTCGGTTCGGTTCGCTATCGCCTGTCTGTTTGACAAAGGCCTAAAACAGACTGAGACCTCTGAGTTTGTTTCGGCTGTTTCTTCTCAGAGTAGTCAGGTTCGAAACACCCGATTCCCTAGTTTTATGAAAATACTTGTAAAACTGTTGACATAACCGACTTGTTTAAATAAACATCAATTCATTTCATTTTATTGCATAAAAATAGACAGAATATATTTATTTTTTCGTTTTCGCAAAATGAATTCAATTAGACCGTTGTGTAGCTGGTGCGTTGATGTCTTTTCTACGACAGACTGATCTATTACAGCAATTATTAAAAACCGCATCAAATAAGGTTCAGCCAAACGTGAGATAATTGTGGACAAACGTACATAACATATTTAAAAACATACGGGTTGAACTGATAACCTTCTTTGTTATCAAGTTAGTTAAATATAGACATGAAAAAGTCAATCTTGGCAGTATATAACGAATGCTGATTAAAATGTATATATTATATACAAACAAAAAAAAAGGATAATTAGTCAAATCATCGAGTATCAGACAATTATAAAATTAATGATCCATACAATTGAGTTGCAATTACATTGGCACGATAAGGTTTTAAAATAACATGTTGTGGTTAAATGATTTAATCATCTAATAGTTATGCAGTAATGAAGAATAAAAGGCAGATGATTATAAAATGATGGATGAATAATTATTTATAATTGATAAAATTATAAGCAACTAGCGATCCGCACAGGTGCAAATTTAATATACTCGTAAATAGTCTACAAGCGGCTCGGCGCTCGTCCCGACTTCGCACGGCGTACATGATTATTATAGCCTATGTTACTCAGGATGAATGTAGATTAGGTACTAAGGTGAAAATTTTTGAATTAATTTTTGAAACAGAAGTTTTTGAATTTATTCATTACAAATATACAAAAATACTTTTCTCTATATAATATTAGTGTTTATGCTCTGTTTTGGCACATGTGATGTCCCTCGGTGGCCTGCCATAGCTGTTCCCAGAGCAGCTAGTAATTAGTTAACAAGGTATTTAAACTTTTAATTTATTAAAGACATTTCCTTAAAAATACAGTAACGATCTTCTGGTTGACCTTTCTCCGTCCTCCGAGACAATATTTTAAGCTTTAACTTATAAGGGGTTAAGCGGAAATGCGGACGTAGTGGAAAAGGTCAAACGATGATTTATTACGGTAAAGTCGATGTCGAGCAAAGACACCTCAGTCAGGTCATTACATTGTTTTTTTATTCTAGTTGTCTTTGATCTTTTCTCTAGTATAAGTCTTGTTGCTAGTAAACAGGTGACAGATATAAAGTCTAAGCTGAAGTGAGCTTACCCAGAAGAAGCCTGTTTACTCTACTTTGGCGAGATTCGTGTTGTATGCGTTCCGGAACACAGACGCAGGCACACTATTGCCGTGCCCATTATTAAGGGTGATTAGAAGCGCTTAGTGCGAATTGGCGGAATGGCAACTAAATATAACTGAGTAGTATCTAGGTCTAAATATCTGATGGTAGAAGGACAGAATTTTTATTATCAGATTCAGGGTCGGACCCGGCTCGAAGGGCTCGTCTCATCATCATCATCAGCATATAATGTCCTCTCTGCTGAGACACAGGCTCTCTTTGAGAGCCATAATCTACCACGCGGGTTGGTAAATTTCACATGTCTTCGAATTTTTGGTATTAGGACATGCCGGTTTCCTCACGATGTTTTCCTTCACAGTTTTGAGAGCAGTGGTGATGAAATAAATTACACTACTACACTGGGGCTGATACCACTGGGCCACCATTGCTCCTTGGCCCGTGTGGTTTTTTTTTTTTTTTTTTTTTTAGCGTGGTAATATCATCAAATGAGTCCTCCTACCCCGGGCAGGGCAGGAGGGACTGTCAGACTTCTACTGACTAAAATCCACGGTGTCCTTCAGTAGCCTGTTATGTTCCGGGGTCACGGTAAGGAAATAATCCCGCGACCCCGGCAGGCTTTGGCCCTCTGAGAGGGGGCCCCGTCATTATGCTGACGCTCTTTGAGGCGCGTGTGGGACACAACGCGCCGTCGACCCGGGCATGGTCCATGGTCGGGCAGCGAGTTGCCCTTTAATCGCTGCCCGCATGCCCGCGCCTACGGTGGCCGGAGATCGTCTGCTGACGTCCGACGCCGCGGGCGCCTACCACTGCGGTTGGGGCGGAGGGAGGACGCTGTCCTCTCTCTCTCGCGACCCGCCTCCTCCTTCACGAGCATTACTGCTTCGCAGAAGGAGGCGACCGCTTCCCACTCCGTCTCGCCCCGCAGCATGGCCGCAACCAATGCCGGGCGCGAGAGGTCTCCGCCTATCGCCGCCGTGAGGACACGTCGGTGCTCTGCCCAAGCGGGGCAGTCTTGCACCGTATGCTCTACTGTGTCCTCCGGGCGATCTTCGCAGTGGTGGCACCCGGGCGTTTCCTCCTTCCCTATCAGACACAGGAACCTCCCGAAACTTCCGTGTCCGGTGAGGACCTGCGTCATCCGATAGGTCAGGACGCCGTGACGTCTCTCCAGCCACTCCTCAAAGAGGGGTCTTACCGCCGCGATTGCGGCGTGCCCGAACCTCGGTTGCGACAGTCGTTGTCTCCATACTGCCCTGAGATCGCGCCGGACCTCTTCCCGCCGCGCCTCGACTTTGGCCCGTGTGGTTGGCGTGAATTTTCAAACCTAGTCTCCAGAAAGTTGGCAACGTCGCTAGTAGCTGTCAAATATTTACAAGTTTTAATTAATATGGGATTGTTACTGTATGGAAATAAGAAATATGGCTCTGTAGTGCACTAGAAAACTGATATATGAATGCAATTAAAACACTGAATTTAATGTTGTAACGTTTCAGGTGTATAAAAGGCATTTGGAATGTTTCCAAATGCTTTTTTTTACGTCTCATCATCTGCCTAGCCTTTTCCCAACTACATTGGGGTCAGCTTCCAGTCAAACCAGATTCAGCTGGATATCAGTATTTCACATGGAGCGACTGCCTATCGGACCTCCACAACCCAGTAACTGGGTAATACGATACCCCATGGTAAGACTGGTTGTCAGACTTTAGAGCTTCTGACTAACAGTAACGACTGTCAAAGATCTACAAATGACAGCCGGAACCAACGGCTTTACGTGCTTTTCGAGGCACGGAGGAAACTCGCTATGATAGATGGTCACCCATCCACAGACCAACCTCGGCAAGCGCGGCTTAACCCGGAAGATCGGCCTGTGCGGCTGTAATTATTTAGCCACGAGCTCGCTTTTTTTACGGCTAAAACTGTATATTCGGTGTTACGTTTCAGGTGTATAAAAGGCATTTAGAATGTTTCCAAATGGTTTTTTTTGCGTCTAAAACTGTATATTCGGTGTTACGATATTAATTATTGCATTCCCTAATCACTTTTTGAGTGCACTACAGAGCCATATTTCTCATTGTCGTACAGTAAATTTGTAAAATTACATAAAACTTGTAAATAATAACAGCTATTTGCGACGTTGCCAACTTTCAGAATATATGCACACTTATGCCTTTGTCAAACTGACAAACGAACCGAATGCGTGGCGTAGCGTTTTTGATTGTAATGTATGGAATTGTTTGAAGCCTGTCACATAGAGTATCGGATCGCTTTCGCATTTATAAATGACATGATTCGGTTCGGTTCGCTATCGCCTGTCTGTTTGACAAAAGCCTTAAGGATGACCCACGCTACCGCCCCGGGTAGTTAGTTAGGATTCCACATGCAGGAACCTCCTCACAGTGCTTTATCAAAATGTACTGCTACTGCCTTCTTAATGATGCCCTTGATTCCACCGTCTCAAGAACACCTCTAAAGATGTTCGCCGAGGCTATTTTACTATTCTAGAATGTGCTTACTCACTTACGTTATGACATTCCGTCGCCGGTCAAGGCCAGACAAACACAGCGAGTTTGATAGCATTATTGTATAAGTTTTTAAACTGACATGGTCAGTAACACTGCCATTAGCACTTAAAACGTCTTCATGGCGCTTAAAATAGTCCCGAAAAATCAGGGATTCAAAATAAATAATAAATATGGTAAATATTTTGTGTGAAAGAGTACCTATTATAATTCCATAAATCGTCAATAACTATCGCATTTATAAAATTACTACTACCACTAATTAAAAAAACATCTGTCTGGAGCATAAAATCGGGATAAAAACGAATATAAGTTAATCTGTGTACCATAATTCCTAATTTCATCCAAATCTATTCAGTATTTTAAAGTGAAAGAGTTACAAACACATACACATTACTACATACTATTATTTAGATTTAAAACGGGATATTTACCATGTTTACTATTTGTTTTGAAACAAACAGTAACAGTAAACATGGTAAATATCCCGTTTTAAATCTAAATAATAGCTGTTGTGACCATGTCAGTCTAAAAACTTATAACATTACTACATATTCCATAAAAAAAACGCGTTTATTATAATAATTATTAATAAGATAAAATGTGAATTGTAGTATGAGGACTGTGACGACTCTTAATAAATACACACACAGAAATAGCATATTGATTGATATAAACACATGTTTTACATTTCAAATTCCATAGTAATCCTAATTGGCAAGAATTCGCAATGATTGCAGAAAAAAATACTCGCAAGAGTATTGAGACATCGAATTCAATATTGTTGCAATAATATAATAAGTTGCGTTCAAAATATCTGATGCACAAATAACCTTTTACAAATGGCAACACTATTCTTATCCATAAATAAATAATGTAGTATTTATTTTTATTGATGTTGCAACACTGTTCATTCAATGTTTTCGTTTTCACGCTTTGTAATTTCGGTAATTCAAATATTACTACATCAGCATTATAATGTTTCGAAATATTTTGTGCACTGTTATTTTAATTCATGAACAAATTGTATTTGTTTTGTTCTACATTGTTTTTGAAGGTCAAAGACAAGAGTCTTTTTTTTCTGTGTTTTTAGAGAGCAGTGGTGATGAAATAAATTACACAAAGTAATACGCCAGGCTGGGTTCGAACACATGACCTACAACTCGTAAGTCGGGGCCAATAGCACTGGGCCACCACACTGCGCTTAGCATTTGATAAGCGCGAAACATTTATGTAAAAGGTGTTTGCTGTAATATCACTTGATAACTTTACTTATTGGTTGACCTAGAATCTACTATAAATTATCCTTACTTAAAAAATCTAGACACACATATTAAATCAATAAAAAAAATGGAGCATAGTTTTTAGATCGAGTTCACAACGGCGCGGGCGGCGGAAGGTATTATTAATATAACCACGTGTGCAAACGGAAGGGTACGCGTACGCATCCAGGATAACGAGCGCGCCCGAGTTTCCCCGAACGTGGTGCAACCACGGAACTCGGTTATCATGCTTTGTTGTTACGGATTATTGTTTTGTACATAACATTTGTTTTTTTTTTGTTTAGTTACTTGTTGTAACGTAACATCACGACTGTAATACTCGAAGGGATGATGTCCAGAGATGTACAGTCACGAGCAATAACATGTAAACACTTAACAAAATTGAAACGTAATTTACTCGTAAAATATTCTTTGACTTAGATTTCCACTTTGAAATAAGACCTAGTTTCGGCTTCCAAAATTCTAATGAAAAGGCAAAAGTTTAATCAATATGGTAGTAGAACATCGCTTTTGATTACTGCTTGGTGTATCATACTATTGCTCGTGACTGTACAGTTACTCACTTCGCTAGTTATGTTTTACGGCATGTTCTGCGTAGTGGCTGAGCGATCGACTGTTAGGGCGCGTTCTCATTATGTCGTACGATTAATTTATCGTTGGAGGACTGTTGTCTCTAGCTTTTCCCATTAATACGATTGTTTGTCGTCAATTTTTTTTTATCATTTAGCGTCTATCGTATCTAGCTGTTCCCATTGGATCGTGACGACATTTTTATCGTTTCACAGCAATCGCTTTGTCGTTGACACATCATTAGCAAGCTACAAATCCACAGTCGTCTCTACGTTTTCTTGGACGTTTAATGCGTTTAGGCTCCTGAGTTCAATGGACGAAGACGAAATTATAATAGTGTATTAATTTTTGAAAAGAAGGAAGATGTCGCATTGTGTAAACGATGAGACGATATTTCTATCGTGGCTTCGATAGACTTGCGGTCACGATTTAGTCGTAATGATTTTTTATCGTTTTACGACTGTCGTGCTAGACATTCCCACTGTCATGACAATCTGTTGTCACTGCAAAACATATTGTAGATGACAGTAAAGCCTCATTTAGACGATGCAAGAACTCGCACGCGAGTCGCGTTACATTGCGGACTTTATAGGTACAACGAATTCCGTTGATCAAACAAATACCGCAATGTAATAAAAC
The DNA here is from genome assembly GCA_954870645.1 of Agrotis clavis. NCBI lineage: Eukaryota > Metazoa > Arthropoda > Insecta > Lepidoptera > Noctuidae > Agrotis > Agrotis clavis. The sequence continues at coordinate 3,180,181 of OX940919.1, read as the reverse complement.
TCGCATGCGAGTTCTTGCTCCGTGTAAATGTGGCTTAAGTCGTGTCGCGGTCGTTCTTTAAATAATACTCGACACTTAAAACTACACGATTATGGGTTCAATTCTCCCACAAGGGACAAATTTTGTTTGATCTACAAGTACTTATATCGGGTATGCCTGTTGGGTTAGGTATCTGAGTTTAAATTGTTGTTTCTTTAATTGCACGTCCACGACATAGGAGAAATACCCAGGACGTGGCAATGTTTAAAAAGATAAAAATAATGTACAGAGGCTTCTAGACTACTCAAATAAAATGCAGGTCAGTAACCGCTTCAATTGCAGTTATAGGTTTGTATTAGTGTCGTAAAGAACAACAAGCATTTTTATTACTCATATCTATTAGCCTGACAGGAAAGGTACAATAAATTTTATGTACGTTTTTAATTAACAAAACTTAGAGCTGTAAAGGTAGAACTCGTACAATAAATAGGCTCAAACTTTGACTATAAACTACATATTACTGAAATCTTTTTCTGTCTATGAAATAAATTGAAGATCAAGTAGGCATGAAGCCAACATTCAATAAATGGTAACTCATTATTTATGATATTGAAAATTAAGAAACACGTATTTTTTTAAAAGCAATGAATATTGACAAAGATACACGCCTAAAAACTGGAAAATGGTGGGGCTTGTGACGTCAAAACTATTAAAATATGTAAGGTATGATTTTTAAAGTGTCGTATATTGAATTTTAAAGCGTCGTATCTTCGGCAATTTTGGTTTACTTGACAAAAGAAAACCATGACAAATATTTTTTCCCACGTTTTCATAAACTCACTTTTCTTGTTTTTGATGATCTTTTTGACGAAATATTTTTTTTTTTTTTGTGTTTTTGCCTATTGTGTCACCATTTCGCTATTTTTTTTTGTTTTTTATTTTGCCTATTGTGTAACGTTCCAATGACAACAAACCTAACAGAATCGTTGACAAGGCGGAATGATAAACATCAGATAGCTAAAGGACAAGTATATAGCTCAGAATAGGGCTGATGCCCGCTCACATGTCCTTAGCGGAGTGCGTGGTGGTGGAGTGGCCGATTCTCGCCAGTGCCGGCCGACCAAGCGACCTGGCTGGCCGATTCCACGGCTCCTCTATCGGTTTCCACATCTCTCAGTATTGAGACATAATTTCTACGTACATTGTGCAAGCTCTATCGAAATGTTGCCGACGACTGTACTTCTGTCAGTGCTGCATTTCGTCGCCGCTGATATTCGTAAGTTCTTATCAATTGATTTTTCTAAATTGTGTGTGGATTTTTGGATATTACGATTTTCCTTTAGTTAGTAAATAAATATCTTGAATGCAGTTACGGATACTTGATAAGTGTCGTAAGAAAAGCGATAAAAAATAAAATAATGCACTGTCAAGAAAGAGATACCCAATAATTGCACATTGTCAGAAAAATATTCGCAGCAATCTCATAGCTCTTAAAATACAACTTATTCAAGCAAAACAATTTGCTTAATTGGCCTAGATATTTTGCTTTCTGTAATAAGTTATCCAATACATTGGAATTTTGATTGCAAAACAATTTTCAATCACGTTTATATTTATTTTCCGTTTTCTTCTTTCGCAATGAAAATAGTATCCACATTTTCAATGAGTATTTGCGCAAAATAGGTTTTAATACTTGAGTAAAAAGTGCGTTGGTTTGTCGTGGCGTCGTCGTAAGTAAGCGTAGATCGAGTCGGCCAGTGTTGGGACACTATTGCGGCACCCGGTTGCGATAAACGACCATTATACCGTTGACATAGATGCTGCTCGAGTAAAAACAACTTACGAATGATTTGGTTCAGAATCACTCGATTTTCCTACGTGATATTATGGCATGTTATATTCACCACGTATTTTAATTGGTTTTCGCAATTATTAGGTTCGTACTTGTTTTTATTGCAGCCTGTTGGCAGTTGTTTAATTTTGTGCGCTCTTACACTTCTTGACAACATGCTATTTCCCTATTTCTTATCGTCAGAACTTAAAAGTATGTAATGATATATTGCACCGTACTTAACTTGTTTTGATTCTCTTAAAATATTGTCATGCCAATTTTTATTCACTTAAACATTTTTTTTTTTTAAATGTATTTCTATTTTCCTGTCTCTGTCAATATATTTGATCAACGGATGATGTATACGCATCTTATATGCTCGGAATAACACCGATAAAGTGATTTACTAATTCGATTTGGCATTTCCTTACCATTGTTGTGGCACCGATTTAGGTACCTATGCACTTACGACTAGCTGCGTTAAGTTATAGGTTCCCAATGGGGCAGGAATAAATAACATTGTTTATGTTTTGTGCAAAAGATGAAGAAAAACTTTTTTGTTTGGTAATTATTTAGGTTTAATTAATTTATTATTTTATTGTTTTAAGTGTTTATTTGTAGGTTTAATTAATTAGTAAGTATTTAATTTATTTTATTAAGATGAATTCAGCTTATTTTCATATAATAGTAAGACTCTCCAAGTTAAGTCTTCTTACGCCTATAGCACCTATAGCACAGCAACAAACGATACCTTTTAGATTAAACGTTTCTCCACACTAAGATTTTCTCCTGTATAATGGATACCCAGACCTAGAACAAGTACTTGTAGATCATAATATGAATATTTCTTTTTTATGCCGTGCGGAAATCGAAACCGCACTAAGCACTAAGTTCTGCGTGTACCTTCATGTTCATATTTTTTGTGAAATGGACTTAAAGTGCAGATTAATAATGTTTGATGTAAACTTCAATCTTAATACAAAAATTTATCTTAAGAGGATCGTCTACCGAATGCTCGTCCATACTAAAAGAGAAAACGTTTTCCTACCCCTAAATGTTATCCTATCTCAATGATTTTTTAGAATGCTTCTGACAATACAGTAAGAAATCATTTTGAGTTATAATCCTGTCTTCACTAGGTACATATTTTTCCTTCAGAGAGTAATTCAGCAATAGTGTCATTTTTAACCAACTTCAAAAATAGATATTTGCGGGTCTGTTTTACATGTGAGTCTCTGTTGTCCACCCAGCACACAAGGAAAGAAATACCTAAAATGACGGGTCCCCCCTTAGAGGGCCAAATCCCGCTGGGGTGGCGGGATTAACAAGTAACCGTGGCTCCCGAACGTACAGGGCTACTGAAGGACACCATGGATTTTAGTCAGTACAAGTCTGGCAGTCCCTCCTGCCCTGCCCTGGGTGGGAGGACTCATTTGATGATTTTACCACGTTAAGAAAAAAAGGGCAAAAATTCCTAGTGTGGGGGCAACGTTTGTAGAAACAAACTAACTAACACCGCGAAGAAAACAACAGGCACATTAGAATGCGCGTGCGTTGATTTCGGTGCCGAGCTGTTTACGAGTAGCGATGTAACTCGGTGACATAACTCTAGCACGCGTATATTATACCCGTTCTCAATCAGCGAAAGCGGGATATCTAGAATTCAAACTACTAGTATGTACTTGCACTCGCTACCTACGTTTTAATTTATACTTATAGTAATTTGTGCTATAGTGAAGTATTTGTAACAAAAAAAAGTCGCCCTAAAACAGTAGGAATAGGTTTGTAATAAGGAGATTCACAGACGAGCCAAAGTTGCCGACATAGCCCAGCGAATTAGCAAGATGAAGTGGCAGTGGGCAGGCCACATAGCATGCAGAACAGATGGCCGATGGGGCCGTAAGGTTCTCGAATGGAGACCACGTGGGACGTCTACCTGCATGGTGGACAGACGATCTCATGAAGATTACGTCATGATCACGCTGTATGTAAGCCTCTTCCAACCGGCCTATTGGAATTTTAGCAGTGGACGTCCTGCGGTTCATATGATGAAATAGAAGAGGTGGAATGCTAAAATTGATGAGGTGTGATATGAGGAAGGCCGGTCAAAGCTAATTGTAGATGGCGCCACCATAGCTAAGTTATAGTATTTACGAATACTTACGCCATACATCATCCCTTTTATAATGAGGGCTACTGTAGAGGCTCTTACACTCTGAGGAGGATCTTGCCCTCGGAGACTCCCTGCTGCTGAGGACTGCGCCTTCCGAGGCCCCTGCCTGCTGCGGTCCTGCCTGTTGAGGCCCCTTCCTGCTGCGGTTCCTGCCTGCTGAGGCTATTGTGGCCTTAACCAGTGTGTCTAGTGCTGTACAGTGTATTGTGCTGAACTGTGTAGTGGACTGTGTTTTTATACTCCCTCTTGTATTTTCTATCTAATAATAGACGATCTATCTATCCTATAATAAAGTCTATCCATCTACCTAATAAAACTGTTACAAAGTCCTAATCCGACCAATGAGGTAGTACTATTTTGAAGTACCTATGAGATTTGAACCAATGACGATGCTTGGAACAAGCTATACTAGCGCCATTGGTTCCCCAGTTGCCATCCCCATTGTAATAAACAAACTTATTTTCGCATTTATTTTATAGTTTTCATATTATTAGCAATATTGGCTTTGTTTGAGTATTGACGGTACGGTTTGATGTAGTGGTTATGTAAACCACTGCTGCACTGCGTGTGGTGGGTTAGATTCCCGTACGAAAAAAATATTTATGTGGCCTACCGAGTACCTAGTTATTCCGGGCCGGGCTGCAAGCACAGGAGAAATTCCTAGTGAGGCAACGTTTTATAAATATAAAAATAAACTGTTTCACTAGGATGAATGAAAAATGTTGAATCACAGCATAACAGAGAAGCGCGTTGCCCAAATGGCAGTTTGGGCAATGAAAATTGAAACAAGCTCATACGATAGGAAAAACAATGATTTGAAAATGAATAAATAAAAAATTGCGAATTTATTTACTTTAGTTCTTTTAGTTTACTTTAGAATTTATTTGCTTTAGTATTTTTGTTTTTTTTTAGAAACACATGCTTGTTCGGGTTGTTATAAGGTCGCCACAAAATTTATTCCCACAAAAAAAGTATTGATCCTGTTCTCCTAGTCCTTTCTGTTCAGATTCCACATTGTATCTTCGTTTTCGGTACTTTGTGCTGGATTTTGTGGCCGTTTTCTCGTGATCCTACTATTTTGTCCTACTAGTAGGACCACGAGGGAGACCAGTTTCTGTTCGTCCTACTATGACATATTGGAGCAGTAATCATTTATTTATACCACCTGTATATAATTTATACATTTGACACTAGTAATAAAAGGAAGAAAAAAAAAACAATAATTTTGTAACAAACTTAAACTTTTTATGTAATCTTTATATCTACCCAGAATTATTTAAATACATACCCGTTTGGGCCTATGCTAGCCTAGTACTTTTGCTGGTTAATGTTGAACAAGACAATTTTATTTCAGGTAATCTATCTGTCTACCCAGAAATATTTAATGACTACCTCTTTGTACTTATGTTAGCCTAGTACTTTTGCTCTATATTTTTGGTTTGTTACAAAATTATTGTTTTTTTTTTCTTCCTTAATATTACTAGTGTCAAATGTATAAATTATATACAGGTGGTATAAATAAATGATTACTGCTCCAATATGTCATAGTAGGACGAACAGAAACTGGTCTCCCTCGTGGTCCTACTAGTAGGACAAAATAGTAGGACCACGAGAAAACGGCGGATTTTGTTCCATGCGGATAAAAATTGTCGAATGATGCCAGCACATCAAGCTACCACAATCTGTCAGATTTCTATAGTAGAATTTCAACCTTATCACAAGAGTAGAAGGTAAATGTTTGATTGGTAAAATCTGACAGATTCGGGTAGGTTGACCTGCTGGCGTCTGTACAATAAACAAAAAAAAAAAAAAAACAAAAACGTTTGGCTCTTTCATACATACTTTTTTTCGTGGGGAATTAATTTTGTGGCAAACTTATAACCCGCTTGTCCGTGGTGCCATTGCGTTCCGTTCTATCTTAACCATTACAATTGTACATGCGCATATGTTTTGCAATTGCTGACCTTACAAGTTATAATAAAAGTAACATTGTTTTTGTTGCAGCATCGTATATCAAAGTATGTCAGCGGAACGATCCTCAAGTCGACAAATGTATTATGAACTCCGTGGACTTGCTACGGCCGAAGATGATTGAGGTGAGTGCGTACTAGTATTTAACGGAAATGTTATGTAATGATTCAAATCGATCAGAACTCAAATCAATCTACCTACTCCAGGCTATGCTTATCAAACACAGTCTTATGTTACTCCATGCACTAAGTCAAACAAAATTATAAAATACTAGCTTCTTCCTGCGGTTTCACCCGCTGCTCATTTTGGACGTAGTGTGATGTTACATATCCTGTACTGGGCTGCGTTTAAATCAGCCGGCGGTATTTCGCCGGATAAAAATTAAACTAGCGAGGGTTCGCTGAACGGAGTCATAAGTTTCTGTCAATGTTAGCTGTCAAGTTCAATTGACAGCTCAGTTTATTAAACAAATAATCAATTTGCCGGTGTAATATTAATTAAATCCATAATCCACAAACAATATTCACTCTCTAAAATAAAAATAGTCGTTTTTACGGCGCGAATCGAGCAAAACAACAAAACTTAATGTCAATCTGACAGCAGGATAAAATTTTGCGAGGTAAAAAGGTCGCAAAAATTTATTCCATTTAGTAAAAACTTATACCAGCGGACGACCGTAAACGGGGCAGATTAAATTTTAGTTAGCTTCATTTTTCACCTCGCGGTATACATAAACGGGGTGTTTGACATTTAGTCAGTATAAATTTAAACTGGATAAAGGATTTAAACGCAGCCCTGTAGTCGTCCTCGATAAATAGACTATCCTACACCAAAATGATTATTCAATAAAACAATAGTTCCTGAGATTAGCGTATTCAAACCAAAAAACTCTTCAGCTTTATAATATTCAAGTTTATTTAGATAATACCTTATAGCCGACGTTTGCGACCATATTTTTAGGTCTTGTGTTTTTTTTATCTTTTATGGAGTAAGAGAACCTCGTTACTCTATTGAAATAGAGGAGAATTCTCCGATAAGTAAGTGTTTCGTCTCGTGGGCTACTTGCCCGAGTTCTCCGGGATTTTCTATAATAGGCACTATTTTTTGATCTGAGAAAGGCCATAAATTGCAAATCTTATCAAAAACTCTGATCATCTGAAACGTGGTCTTTGACTGCTGGCCTTTTAGAGAGACTAAGAGTAACTCAACGAGCAATGGAAATAGCTATGCTTGGAGTTTCTTTGCGGGATAAAATCCGGAACATGGATATTCGGTGAAGAACCAGAGTCACCGACATAGCTCATAGCAAGTTAAAGTGGCAATGGGCAGGCCACATCGCTCGTAGAACTGACAACCTATATATATATATGACAATAACTATGAGTGTATGCATAATAACAATTCAAAGTGTAAATGTAAACCAATAGAACAAGTAGAAAGTGTCACATATCTTGGAATGAAAGTGGATGAAAGTTTTTCATGGTCTTCACACATTGATTACATTTGTGATAAGCTACGAATATTGCTAAGTAAATTTTACCACTTAAGTTTTAAAGTTCCCTCTAGTACCTTAAAATGTTCATATATGTCTTTAGTAGACTCTATACTGAGTTACTCTCTCGATTAGATATGAGCGCCGATGGTCAACCTGTCGGCGGCGGCGCGCCGACTTTTTGAAGTCGGCGGCGGCGGCGTCGGCGGCGCGGCGCTTTATTTAACTTTTTTAATTTAATAGAACAAATAAAACAATAATTTACGTATAATTAAGATTTATTATAATTTTGACGAGACTTTAATTGGCAAGATAAACTAAAAAAAGAGAAAACCAAATTAACATTAAAATTGTGTGTAATTTAGTAAGTTAGGTAAACCAACAGGAAATTAGGAAATATGAAACTGCATTAATAACGTTATTATAAAAAAAACTATTAAATAATCAAAAAGGACAGTATCTTTACATCTGAAACTCAAAGTCCGGAAGACGTCCACTGCTGAATATAGGCCTCCCCCTTAGACCGCCACGCCGAACGACAATTCGCCACTTGCATCCATCGGTTGCCCGCGACCCTCACGATGTCGTCGGTCCACTTAGTGGGAGGCCTGCCTACGCTGCGTCTTCCGGTCCGTAGTCGCCACTCGAGAACTTTTCTTCCCCATCGGTAGTCAGTTCTACGAGCGATGTGGCCTGCCCATTGCCACTTCAACTTGCAAATTTTATGAACTATGTCGGTGACTTTGGTTGGTGAGGAGCTCGTAGCTAAATAAATACAGCCGCACAGGCCGATCTACCGGGTTAAGCTGCGCTTGCCGAGGTTGGTCTGTGAATGGGTGACCATCTGTCATAGCGAGTTTCCTCCGTGTCTCGGAAAACACGTAAAGCCGTTGGTCCCGGCTGTCATTTGTAGATCTTTGACAGTCGTCACTGTTAGTCAGAAGCTCTAAAGTCTGGCAACCAGTCTTGCCATGGGGTATGATATTGCCCAGTTACTGGGTTGTGGAAGTCCGACAGGCAGTCGCTCCATGTAAAATTCTGATATCTGTCTGAATCTGGTTTGACTGGAAGCCAACCCCAATATAGTTGGCAAAAGGCTAGGCAGATGATGATGTCGGTGACTCTGGTTCTTCGCCGAATATTCATGTTCCGGATTTTATCCCGCAAAGAAACTCCAAGCATAGCTCTTTCCATTGCTCGTTGAGTGACTCTTAGTCTTTCTAAAAGGCCAGCAGTCAAAGACCACGTTTCAGAGCCATATGTCATCATTGGTAACACAGACTTTTTAAACACCCTTGTCTTAAGACACTGTGGGATCCTCGATGAGAAGATATCGCGTAGCTTCCCAAACGCTGGCATTCGTGAACAGCTTCGGAGAAATAACGTCTGCCTGTCTCACGCCTTTCTGCAACTTGGTTTTGGATTGGTTTCGTGCTCTCTTCCTGAAGTCGGATGGATATGGTGGCGTTTCTATATTAACACTTCAACACTTCGATATACCTATAGTCGATATGACATTGCTGGAGGGACATCAATACTGCCCAGGTGGTCTACCATGAACTCTTAAAGCGTGAGTCTTTAGGCTGTGAGAAAGAGATGGCGCTAGACGACTTGTATAGCTCTGTCTCTTTCTCACAGCCTAAACTGGATCGCGTTAAGAGCTCGTGGCCCAGGCCCAGGTTTCGATTGAATCGAAGGCTTTTTCATAGTCCACAAACGCTAAACATAATGGCCGATTATACTCCTCTGTTTTCTGTATAATCTGGCGGCGCGTGTGTATGTGGTCTATAGTACTAAAACCTTTTCGGAAACCGGCTTGTTCGGGAGGCTGGAAGTCATCAAACCTGCGTTCGAGACAGTTCGTAATGTCTCTTGAGAACATCTTGTATACACGGCCCAGAAGTGAGATTGGCCTGTAGTTCTTCAAAAAAGGGTGTTTTATGAACGTCTACGTCTAGTGCCGCCATTTTGCCATTTATTATCGTGCATTCGGTTTGGCCAGCGTGTTAGATTTTAAACTGAACGCCGTTGCCCGCTCGGGTTCGGCGCGCCGGCGCCTGGGGACGGCGGCGGCGGCGCGGTGGGAATCACGGCGGCGGCGGCGCGCCGGCGCGGCGCTCATATCTACTCTCGATTGTTATGGTTTGACTTTTAAAAGTAATATGCAGAAGCTAGAAGCAATTCAAATTAGATTTTTAAAATTATTAGTAAACAAGAAAACCAAAAACAGTTGTAAAGGAGACTATAATAGGTTATTCAAAATCTGTAAAATTCTACCAGTTAGCCTTAAACATAAATATCTACTATTGGTCAATAGCCATGGCAGTCGAGATAGTGACTCATTGGTATCTAATGGGTATACAACCAGGTCGATGACAGCAGGCAAATATGATGTACCCAGAGTCTGTAATTACTATGGTGACAGAACCTTAAGAAAACGCATTCCCTATCTATTGAATACCTTGCCTGTTGACATCAGACAACAAGATAAGAAATTAAAATTTGCACGCCAGCTAAAGAAACATTTACTAGATACAATATAAAATGTAGGAAAAAATGTTGGTATATAATATCAGTTCATATAATCTGTTTTTATGTTATTATTATTACTGTATAGAGACTCATTGATCTCACAGTTAAACTGCGTAAGCAGTTTTGTGGGGCTATGTATTTAGTTTTTACGTATTTTTTGAAGAAAAATAAAGAGCATTCATTCATAACCGATGGGGAAGAAAAGTTCTCGAGTGGCGACCACGGAAGGAAGACGCAGCGTAGGCAGGCCTCCCACTAGGTGGACCGTCGACATCGTGAGGGTCGCGGGCAACCGATGGATGCAAGTGGCGAATTGTCGTTCGGCGTGGCGGTCTAAGAGGGAGGCCTATGTTCAGCAGTGGACGTCCTCCGGCTGATAATGATCAAAAACTAACTGACGTCAGTTAGTTTTGAAAAAGATAAATAATGGATACGTTTTTTCCTTTTGTCAAATCAATGCATATTTACAAAGATATAAAGCATCAAAATATTTTAGTTAGTTTTTCGTTAGGATGACTGCTTCACAGAAGGAGGCGAGCGCTTCCCTTCACCGTGTCAACCCTTGGCGGTGCTCTTTCTAAGAAGGGCACATCTGCATCGTATGCTCCATCGTGTCCTCCGGGCGATCCTCGCTGTGGTGACACCCAGGCTTTTCTTCCTGCCTATTCAGACACAGGAACCTTTCGAAACATCCACGTCCGGTAAGCGGAATGTGAGGACGCCGTGACGCCTCTCTAGTCACACCTCAAAGAGGGGTCTTACGATAACGGTGGGCAATTGCGGCGCGGTTAAGCTCTTTAAAACAATAATGCCACCGCCTCATCAGTCACCTGGTGGGGATGGGCCTGGATCTTATGATGAGCTAGTTTAGCTTCCGCAGCGACGGGGATACGGTGTCCTGGGGTTGGATCGTCTTGGCGGTCTCTCTCGACATTGCCGATGCCTTTACCATCCTGCTCAGGAATTGCTTCAGAAAGGCACTCCGATATCACAAAGTGCCAACCTAACTCCGAAACATTGTTATTTCAGAAACTAAGGGAAGGGTGGAGGTCTGCCACGCTTGAGCGGTACACCGGCGTGTACTCACGGGGCTGTTAGGGAACGGCATTCACTCCCGGCACTAGTTCATATTCATGTCATGCTGCAGGGAGAGGGGGAATGAACAGTAGTCACCTCCTTCTGCGATGCAGTTATGATAGCGAAGGAAGAGACGGAACAAGTTAGAGAGAGGACACCCTCATGGCCCATCCGACACTGCTTAATCATCGCGGTAGAACGTTTGACGATGTGTGGCGATTTCCGGTCACCGCCACCGTACTGTTTATGTCGATGTTTTTTTTTCATTTTTTTTTGTAATTGTTATAACTAGCTTAAAACTTGGGTATAGAACTTTGGTGCTCTAATAAAAAATGTCTATTTCGATGGCCTCTATTTAGTTTTTGCATTTATTTTAGTAGGCGGGCAAAAAACAAATTAATCTGGGTGATGTCCTATATATCGCGTGACAGTGCAATATTATTAACTAACCTAATCATGGAGCTGGAAGCTGGGGTATTTACTTATAAGCACGAAACCCATAGTTTCAGCCTTTTTCGGGTGTTTCTTATTCTTTATGGCTTACGAAAACGAACTAAAACTTGCTGACAATATGATTGGACTGCATGTAACCCGATTCCACATGCCCATTCAAAAGCTTCGAGTTACGTTCGTATGGGACCGTAATCTACGTTAACGGACTGTGAGGGTAGACCTCCTGGTCCGAGGAACGGTGTTATAAAACGACATGCACCCTTCTAGTTTGGGATCGTTTAAACATTAAAAAGATAAAATAAAAACATATTCATTTTTGTTCCTAAAGAATAAAAAATAAACCGACCAAGTGCGAGTCGGACTCGCCCATAAAGGGTCCCGTAGCAGCAAGTAACATAATATAAAAGTTCATGTAGTTGGTTGTATCTTTGAAAGGTAAATTGCGGTTTACGATTTATGACGATTAAAAAAAAAACTAATTACTCGATCTCGTTCAAACCAATTTTCAATTAAAGTTTACATTATATTTTTTTTAGTTTTATCATACTCTTAATTTAGAAGTTACAGGGGGGGGGGGGGCACACATTTTACCACTTTGGAAGCGCTTCTCGCGCAAACCGTTCAGTTTAGAAAAAAATGATGTTAGTAACCTCAATATCATTTTTCAAGACCTATTCATAGATACCCCACACGTATGGGTCAGGCGAAAAAAAATGTTTTGAGTTTCAATTCTAAGTACGGGGTTATTTGGTTTTTGTTTTGTTTTTGTGTGAAAATCCTAATGCGGTTTACATAATACATCTACTTACCAAGTTTCAACAGGATAGCTCTTATACTTTCGCCAAAACGGCTGTGACATGGGACGGACAGACAGACAGACAGACAGACATGACGAATCTATAAGGGTTCCGTTTTTTGCCATTTGGCTACGGAACCCTAAAAATGGCATAATTATGTAAAGCGGGAATCTATCGCAGGAAGTAGGAAGCATTGTAGGTTCCTCTAGTATTTTATAATTCTTTACTGTTAAAATATTTTAATAGAAAAAATATCACTATCATGATATTAAATCAAAAACATAATTTTTAATTATATGAAAGCTACAAACTGTAGTTTTACTAAAACATTTTACTAGCGTAATTTTCTTTATAGGGTATTTCCATTGATTATAATTATAATTCTTATTAAAAGTTACTTTTATCGCAGTCGGGTTTTTTATTTTTTGAGTGATTTGTTTTTATAATCTACTATATAAAAATAAGTCGGCTTTTCCTTCCTGACGCTATAACTCCAAAACGCACGAACCGATTTCCACGGTTTTGCGTTCGTTGGAAAGGTCTCGGGCTCCGTGAGGTTTATAGCAAAGAAAAAAACGAAGCCATCTGGTGGCGAAACGGAGTTCGCCGGGTTTGCTAGTAAGTAAATAACATAATGTTCGCATAATTATAACTTTTTGTTTATGAGCCCATTTTTTAATGATTATAATATTTGCTTTGGGTATATTAAACCGATTTTAAAAGTGCCTAGAGTACCTAATTTAATAACATTAATTTATTAATTCTTTCTTTACATGATTTTGAAGTTCTAAGATTTTGAACACGAACGATCGCTTTGTTGAATATGTGTTTATTTGTAATTAAAATTCAACCCCTAATATATGTGATCTTTCATTTAAAATTTCCAAATACTGCTTAAAATATTATTTTAAATATTACTTATTTAATTAACTTAGTTGATTTAACTACAACATTTAACCACCCAGCTCTAATTAAATTAATGTTTTTGATTTAAGTATTTAAAAAAGTAACAACTGAATAAAAAGACACTACATACACCATACACACACAAAACTTATCTTATTTAATAAGTCAATTTTTTTTTATGTGATTTATGGGAGAATTGTAGTATCTGGTATCATTATTTACTGAACAGTAACAGAACAGAACGGGTCAGAGCCCATTCGTCCCCTAAAATTCGTACCCCAGCATAAAAGTTGTGGATTCGGCACCTATTCAAGTGCCTATTGGTCCCCTGAGATAAAATTAGCTATATTTTACATAAGAAACGGTTAACAGAGTACACTTGTGAACAGTTTATTAACGGAATTAATTTAATAAATCATAACAGCTCATTGAAAAAAGAGCTATGATGAATGATATCCGTCATGATAATAATATATGGCTTGTTAAAAAAAAACGGGTTACAAAATTAGATAAGGTGTTTTGTTTGTATGATAAGGCTGCCTCGGTGACATTATTGGTTCTTGAAAGTGACTGCGAATACGAGACTGTTCAATGCGTCTTTGGTCTTTTATTAAATGAAGTTCGCTTAACGAAATAAACTTTTGTTTTTGTCACCGAATTTCGAAAGAAAAGTTTTTTACATAACTTACATTTTTTTTTTGAAAAAAAAAAAAAGTTTTTTATTTTATCCTTTTTAGTTTCACTATTCAACCCAAATTTTATGGAGCCAAATGGCAGATATACTAAGTATATCGAACAAAAAAAGAATCATCGAAATCGGACCAGAAACCTCGGAGTAATCGGTATAGACAAAGTTGAAAACTTTTTAGGTTTTTGTTGATTTTTCAAAATGTGCTAGTCCGATTTCGATAAAATTTTAATGGGACCATTCCAGAAGTATACCCTATCCAACAAAAAAAGAATTTTTGCCCATACCAACATAAAAAAAAAACACAAACATCCGAATTGAGAACCTCCATCCTTTTGGAAGTCGGTTAAAAATAATCAACGTTCTAACATTAATTCTGTTTTGCTCCAAAATTGCGTTAAAATTGGTAAGTACTCTCCAGATGTGCGCGGGGTGTGGAATGCCAAAGCGGGAGGGGTAATCTTAGTCAGAGTATCTGCGCGCAAGCAAATTAGATTTAAGTTATTATGATTTTGCATGTATGTAGTTGGTAAATATACAAAAAAATAAGAAGTGATTATTTACTGTTGATATGTGTTCTATTTTTTTTTCATATTTTATATTTAATGTTGATTTATATGATGGTCAATCAAGGCTGATTTTTGTAAAAAGAGTTGTATTTTGTTAGTTTCTAGGACATTGTGATTTTGCATGTGTATTATTTTGTTTTTAGTAAAAATGTTGGATTTACATAGTTGATAAAGACTGATTTTACTTTTTATATTTCTTTAAGGGGGATGCTCCAACCAGCCCGCGAAATTCAAATTTTTTTACGTTTTTTGCAATTTGCAGGCCAGTGACATGTTGTAGCTTTATAAATATATGTGTTGCGGTAATAACAAGTATAATTTTAAATATAAAAATTATCAAAAAACTCGCTCCATCCGAAAAGGTGCATCATGTTAAAATCTCCGAAATCTAACTACGATGCACCTTTTCTATGTGAGAGCTGATGGAGCGAATTTTTTGATAATTTTTATATTTAAAATTATACTTGTTATTACCGCAACACATATATTTATAAAGTTACAACATGTCACTGGCCTGCAAATTGCAAAAAACGTAAAAAAATTTGAATTTCGCGGGCTACATCGAAGCAATCACCTTAATACAAAGTTATTGTGATATTGCATTATTTTGTAGATCTCTTTGACTGTACAAAGTACTAACAATTAATTGTTATTTTTGTTATATTGGTACTGATATTTGGTTATTTGTTTGTAGACTGGATTTAAATTTATCTAAAATTCAGTTATTATTACTGAGATTTTATTTAAATAGTTACACAGTTTTATTTTACTGCATAAAGATTTATTATATGTAGTTATCATATATTTTGCTAAATATTTATAAATGTACAAGAAACCAAAAGTTGATTAATTATTTTGAAGACTGCCTTAATGCCAAGAGCCTAGAGGTATTTATTAAACTTCAATCTTATTTGAAATAAACATGATATCTACCGAATTACTATATTTTTTATTTTACCCTTTTCTGCGCGACTGTACCAGGACTACCAAGCTGCAGTATACACATGTACATGTACTTATATTAGAAGAATGAATAAAAATAAATATTCAACAGGGGACGAGTGGGCCCCTCAAAACTTCCAGGGTACGAGTGGGCACAGGGTGCGAATCTTAGGGTACGAATGGGCTCTGACCCAACAGAACAGTGTGCTTAGTGCGAGTTTTTTTACGTTGACGCGAAAGTAACGTTTAACCGCGTTTGGCGCTCTCATTGGCCCGCTCCAAGGTCGTGAGAACTTTCAACCAATGAGAGCGCCAAACGCGGTTAAACGTTACTATTGCGTCAACGTAAAAAAACTCGCACTAAGCACACTGTACTGAACTTATGAATGGACAACAGGGTCGTTCGCAGATTCAAGGTTTATCCACATGCTCCGGCTCCTCCTTAGACTCATTGTTGGAATCTAGCTCTGCGTTAGACTCTGACTTATTTCTTCGAGTCCTGCTCGTCCTCCGGGTCCTGCTCGTCCTCAGGGTCCGTCTCGTCCTCAGGGTCCTGCTCGTCCTCCGGGTCCTGCTCGTCCTCAGGGTCCGTCTCGTCCTCAGGGTCCTGCTCGTCCTCCGGGTCCGTCTCGTCCTCGGGGTCCTGCTCGTCCTCCGAGTCCTGCTCGTCCTCAGGGTTCGTCTCGTCCGCAGGGGCTTTCCGGTCGTCCTCCGGGTCCTGCTCGGCCTCCAGGCCCTGCTCGACCTCAGGGTCCTGCTCGTCCTCAGGGTTCGTCTCGTCCGCAGGGGCTTTCCGGTCGTCCTCCGGGTCCTGCTCGCCCTCCAGGCCCTGCTCGTCCTCCGGGTCCTGCTTGTCCTCAGGGTCCGTCTCGTCCGCAGGGGCTTTCCGGTCGTCCTCCGGGTCCTGCTCGTCCTCGGGGTTTGAATTGCCAACCTGTACTATAACATTGATTTTTGTTTTCTTTGGAATCTTAGGTCTATTAACATAAGGACTTCCCTTAGTATCAATTGTTAAGCTTGTCAAGCCGTTTTTGGTAGGAATTGAGATTTTGACTGCAGCGGGTTGGTTGTAGGCATTTAAGTAAGGGTATGGCATTCGAAAGCTATAGAAAGGGTTTGGATTCCTAAATTGAATTGTTGTTGGTTTACGGTTGTTGCAGTTACATCTTGCGGTTTGAGATAAATCGCACTGTAACAATAGATAAAAATGCACAATATTAAAACACAAATTGGCTATTACACATGAATAATGCTAATTAACTTAAGAATGTATATGAAATATCACAGGATCTCAGAAAGCCACTGTGTAGTGTATCAAAAAAAACTTAAAAAAAAATGTAACCCACTTCAAAACAACCACAAAAACAGGTTATTTTGAACTTTTTTTTTGTGGGTGTTTTGAAGTCGGTTACATTTTTTTTTGAAAAAGTTTTTTATTTTATCCTTTTTAGTTTCACTATTCAACCCAAATTATTGTCAAATACATAATTTTCTTACATGTGCACTAAAATTTTGTAATCCGTAGCACCGGTAATAACAACGTATATACACAATGAGCTAAAAATAAAAACTACTGCACCAAACTAAATGAAAATTTTATGGGACCAAATGGCAGATATACTGTATCAAACAAAAAAGAATCATCGAAATCGGACTAGAATCCTCGGGGTAAGCGGTGTAGACAAAGTTGAAAACTTATTAGGTTTTTGTTGATTTTTCAAAAAGTGCTAGTCCGATTTCGATAAAATTTTAATGGGACCATTCTGGAAGTATATACCCTATCCAACAAAAAAAGAATTTTTCAAATCGGTTGTTAAACGACGGAGTTATGCCCGAACAAACATAAAAAAAAATACAATCATCCGAATTGAGTACCTCCTCCTTTTGGAAGTCGGTTAAAAATAATGCGAAGAAGGTGACATAAATTATAATGAAACTAAAAAATATTGAAATAAACGAAAACCTGTTTGACTCACTTGCAATATTCCTATATAGACCACCAGCACAATAGCTCGACACCACCCCATTTTGGATACGAATATGAAAGAAAACACATGTTCAAGCAAACTTATATACCTTCGGAAAAGAGCTGATAACTTAATTGAAGTATTTGTCACAAACTTTAGACATTGTTTGGTGTCAAATCGGAAGCTAAAAGCACGTAGGAATCGTTTGGTTTTTACTCAAAACAGATAACAATGTCAGGTGTTTAATAAATACTTTATGATTCTCGTGTAATCGACTGTAGAGGCGTCATCAGGTCGAATTCCAAATTCTGATAAGTGTGTCAATACGGCTAAACTGCTCTAGTTTACACGAGGCAAAACTAAAGGCGGGTTTTGTATCAGTCTGGATAACACGTTGCGACAAAAAACGTGTCAAATAGTATCGGTCATGACTGAGGGTACATTCACGTAGAATGAAGACAATTTTGGATTGCTAGCAAATGTGCGCAAACTTATTCAGACAAAAACTTAGCTATAGGCCTACTTTCCGTGGAAAGCTTTTTTTTGTTGTGGTAAAATCATCAAATGAGTCCTCCCACCGCCACTGTCAGACTCGTACTGACCAAAATCCACGGTGTCCTACAATAGCCCTTTATGTTCCGGGGTCACGGTAATGAGATAAGTCCCGCGACCTTCCGTGGAATGCTAAGGGAGTTTTGAAGGAGCCGTTTGCCGAAACCGTTTGCTCCATCCAGAGTGGGAGGACTCATTTGATGAGTACTTTTATCCCAAAATAAGGGACTTTGGCAATTATTATTAAGATAAATTACCTCTCTGTGCCCTACACCTTTTAGCTCCTGTTTGAGGATAAGGACATTTTGCGAAAGGAACATTTTGCGAAAGGTACATATTGGGAAAGGGGCATTTTGCGACTGAGCCACTTGTCGGCTCAGTCGCAAAATGTCCACAGGTAGCAAAATGTTCCTTTCGCAAAATGTAATTTTCCTCAAGCAGGAAAAGGCATTTTGCATCAGAGAAAAACTGGTCAAAAGCCAAGAGAAAAAAACAGAACACAAAAACCCGTACTGTTGTAATGTGCACCTAATTAGTAAAATGGTAATTTCCTATCTCAGTCTGCCGGGGTCGCGGGACTTACCGAATTACCATGACCCTGGAACGTAAAGGGGTATTGAAGGACACCATGGATTTTAGTCAGTACGAATCTGTCAGTCCCTCCGGTCTGCGCTGGGTGGGCGGAGTCATTTGATGACTTTACCACGATAAAAAAAAAGTAGTGACGTATTGGCAATTTTAAAGCGTCGTATATCCGTTAATTTTGTTTTGCATAATAAAAGAATTTTCTTTTTGGCGTGTATATGTATACACGCCAACTGTTTTTTGAGAAATCTAAGTACCTACTTATTAGATTTTTTCTGTCAAATTGTCAAAAAGTAGTATAATTTTTAACTTTAAAGCGTGTAAATTAAACAAAACCGCTTGATTTTATGAAAGTAAACATGTTTGAAAAGCGAAGGGACAACACACGCGCACGCGCAGCGTCTGGTACTCAGAGTTGTGCAAATTCAAGTAGGCACATATCCTTGGGCATTGAATTAGGGTGAACGGCTAGACTGGTCTGTTGGGAAACATCTAACGCTAATAAATTCATTTGATAGTTTACTCTGCTAGGATTTTGTTACTAAAGCGAATTTGATGCACCTACTTGCGTTCTTACTTGCGTTTCTTGATTTTGTTCTTATAAATGGTGCAGTGGTATCGGTCGAGTTGTAGGTTTAAGCCCAACCAGGCGTATTACTTCGTGTAGTTTATTTTTATTTCATCACTACTGTGCTCAAAACGGTGAAAGAAAGGGGTTGTTGTAAGTTTGCCACAAAGTTAATTTGCCACAGTTTTTGAAACCTCATACATTGAAAGTTATTTCGCCACAGCTAGATTTTATTATTGTAAATTTGCCACATATCTTTATTTCACATAATTTTTACTGAAGAAGGCGGCACCAACACCTCCGTGATCCTGTTCGCCTAGTACTTTCTGTCCAGATTCCACGCAGTGTACTCGTTTTCTGTAGTTTTGTGCTGGATTTTATTATGTAATTGTTCTGCAATTTGTGCGGAAAAAAGAAATGGGGCGAATTTACACTAAACAAAATTCAAAAAACAAAAACTGTGACTAATTTACACATACTTTTTTTCGTGGCGAATTAACTTTGTGGCGAACTTACAACAACCCAAAGAAAGCATCGCGTGAGGAATAACCGACATGTCCTAGAACAAAAATTGGAGCAGTGTCACACATTTATACATACAGAAGTGGCTTCACGAAAAACGTTACGTTTTGTTTTGAACACGGAATTATATTAATAGACATTCTATAAATCTAAGATGTTTATTTATTTACAGGCTAGCTTTTTTTTCTTCAGGTTGTGAATTAAGTGCCTAGCACAGATTACCTAGGGTCCCAATATCCCTGTTCCAAAAATTCATCAAAATTAGTTGAGCGGTTTAGACGTAAAAGCGTAACAAACTTATAAACAGACAAAACGAACAGACAAATTCTCTATCGCATTTATAATTATTATTAGTTAGAATCAGGGTTCTAGCCAAAAATGTACAGTATAGATTTTTATGGCTTTCCAGAACATTCTATTTCTAAAAAGAAAACAGCGTGACCTTGGCAACTCCGTAATCATGGAGAATTTTTTTTTGCTCCATAAAGATTTTGAAAGTATGTCAATGTCAGTTTAATCAAGAATTCCATTGTCAATAGCTTCAAAACACATTATGAAACGTGTCAAGTAGATTGTGGGTGCAAAACGTAAACTGAGCAGTATTTTCTTTAGCCCCAGCGTTGCCGCAGCGCTGAGTCTTTGGAGAATAACATTACAGCTTGCATTTTATTTCACACGTGTTCTATGAATCATCATAAAAATACATGTTCTGTGCTAAGTGGACGTTTCTCGAGGCCGATTTTGACGAAAACTAAAACTGCATCGATAGATTTTCGAAAAGTCGAAAATCCTGGCCAGGAATCGAACGAGCTGATTTTGGAAAAAAAAACACACCCTGTATTATTACACCATTTGATAGAACCCGCTGGGGTTCGATTCCTGGCCAAGATTATTGATTTTTCTAAAACTCCTTTCAACTTTTTTTTTTATATTCCTCATAGTTTCGAAAATAGCCATCCATGCCCAGTTGAAAAATTCACCCTGTATACTTCATTCTTTTTTTTTCGTGTGATGATTTGGCCACCACTTACGAGTTGATTAGCCACCTCTCCATAGGCCTCTGACATGGATGTCAGATTCGGACTGAATAGAAAACACTCGGTTCCTTCGGTTGCCCTTTGAGTTCCAGTGTCGCGGTACCCTGTTTAGACAGTCCCGTGGTCTTCAATTGAAGGTTTCAACAAATATCTCAATTAATTAATAGGTTATTCTCTGGTCAGTGTTTTGTTTGGAACCTGCCAGTAATTTTAATTAATTTTCTTGCAAGGTTGTTCTGATGCAAATGCAATGCTGTCTGTGATCTTGGCTATTCTTAGACAGTTCGTAAATCGTAATTAACAATGAAATATGTATGAATCGAGATTGATTAAGATTCCTTCTGTCTTTGTGTAGATACGAACTGAATATACATAGCCTTATTGTTGAGTCAGGGTCTTATCTACTCTGTATTCTGGAAACATTTACCTTAAAGGGCACGTAATTAATGATTGATTGTATTCGTCTATTATATGTATAGTACAGTGAGTTACAGCAATTGGTTGAGCTGGCGTCGCATTTTATAATTCATTTATTCATTATTTGTTGATTTTGTATAATATATTTGATTATTATGCCTAATTAATTGAATTTAAATTATTGAAAAAAGTTAATAAATTGCATCGACGTACATTGAAAGATAAGATAAAATAAGCCTATAATTGCTTGCCCTTAGTTATAATAATTTTGTACTTAGTTGTAATAATGTAAAGGTAAAGTGCAACTAAAAGAACAGGTGGCGTACCATCATGACGTCTTAAATCTAAAGTAATGCCACTGTGGGAAAGAGACAGGGCTATACAAGTCGTCTAGCGCCACCTCGTTCATGGTAGGTCACCATGGGCGGTATTACGACGTCTTAAAACCAGGCTTGTTCCAGTGAGTGAACGAGATAGCGCTAGACGACTTAAATAGCTTTGTCACTTTCACTCGCCGGAACAAGCCTGGTTTTAGTTACCATGAACGAGATGGCACTAGACGACTTGTATAGCCCTGTCTCACAACTTACGGTATTACATTATTACAACTTGTAATACCGCCGCTGGTTGACTTTTAGTCAGTCATATCTGACACTTCTTTTCACCTGGGCCGGAAGAACTCATTTGAATTCGTACCCAACGACATTGACGATGAATTCCCAATTAACTAACAGCATTTCTATTAAAATTCCAGGGTATCCCAGAGCTAAACGTCCCGGGTATTGAACCTCTTAGCCTGGGTCAGATCGCCCTGGCTCGAGGACCCCAGGGTGCCAAGCTTACAGCCGTTGTCAATGATGTCAAAGTGAGAGGACCCAGTAACTTCATCATAGAAGAACTCAAGTCAGTATATATTCCAATTAATTAATTAATTTAAGGACCTACCACACGCACAAGCTTCACCACAGTTTTGCCTGCGCAAGCCGGTTTGTACAAGGAACAAAGTGCGTGTGGTTGGTAAACTGTGTCACGCCCCTTTCGACTTGCTTGAAAATTTGCCTGCGTAACTTTTGCATTGTCTTTTTTTTTACTATTAAACACTTGAAAATTAGTAGCAGAATAAATAATTCTTCACTGGGAAACATTGTTGTTTCCACGCCGACGATTTCAACAAGAATACGGAGGCCTGCGCGTACTTAACTGTGCCGTGTGGTCAGTTTTGTCATGCGAGAAGCTTGCGCAGGCAAAACTGTGGTGAAACGTGAAACTTGTTCATGTGGTAGGCCCGTAATAGTACATCCATCCACATTTTGCCAATTATGTTTAAGTCATTCACTTTCTATGGATATTATGTATGTTTTATTCATTTATTCGTGGAATCACTCAGTTTGCATGTCTATTGATGAAAATTGCATTAAAATCCGTTACGTAGTTTAAAAGATCTTAGCCTACAAACGGCGGGAAGGGACTTTGTTTTATATGGTACTATGTAGGGATGAGTATTGCTTAGCACGCATAGCATGAAGAGTTTTGTCGACAAGAGGAATAGACAAAATAGAATGTTGAAGGATTAAGATAAGACAATGTTTCAAACATAGAAAATAATGTTTCTATTCTTCAGTCGACAAAAAAAAATCGAATTGTACATATAGAAATTATTTTGTCTGTTCTTGTTAGAAAATTGAATTGGTCATGCTACGTGTCTAGTTATACACGACCGGGAAACGACACAAGTAAAGAAGAAGGAAAATACACTGCTTAGTTTATAGTTACCTTCCGCATTTAAATACTATGTAAATCCTTACCCTTAATTGTAAAACAAACAATCATTTCCTTTATGAAATGTGTATGTATTACACATAGGTATATTACAGGAAATTACTCCGTATTTCAGCACCTTATATAAATACATCCCGGCTGAGTCCAGCAGGATCTGTTCACATTTCCGATGGTTAATCGATTAAATTATTAATGAAGGCCTCAGTTAAGAGAGAGTTAAATCAATTAAAGTCTTCTTACAAAATTCGCTGGTTTTCATTTTATGGTAAAGACCTGCAATTTAGCTATTATACCCTACCTATAGTAATTTTATTCCTAGTTGTCATAAAAGCGAAATCTTATTGTAATCAAGGCCTTTATTTCAATGTCTTAACTTCAATATTGAAAGGGAAATAATTGTACCGCTTTTCACGAAAAATTACCTACGCCTTTGAAGGAGTGTAAAATATGCCAATATTATAGTTTATGCGGAGAAGAAGTAATTTTTTTTTTGCTAGAGAATACATTAAATGAATATAAAACAACATACCATGCATTTGATTGCTTGACTCACTGAATCTCTCGTACTGCAGGTTTAAAACGGCCATTTTTAGCAATTCTTTTGATGTTCGTAAAAAGGTTACACGCACAAGCAGAATTTCATATTTCATCATTTAGATAATGAAATATGAAATTCAACACAGACTTGTCAATCTAGTAATCAATATTATGATTAGACAGAGGCCTTTTTGACCTGCTGAAGCTAAACATCGACTAAAGAGTTTAATGGTCTCTGACAATGGACCATGATTAACGTTCCAAATTTAAATTAGTGCAGTGTGTTCGAATTTCGCTTACTGGCTGACCTCAAGTAAAATTAATATAAAGGCCAAATTGATTCTACAGGGTGGAATTTTGTAATGCCACCTGGAGGGCAAGTACTCTTAATACTGCAGATAGAAAATTTTACTCAAAGGAAACATTCCTTTATTTTTGAATAGAAAGCAAACTGCATTCAAAGATTTTCGAAAATTCTCTTCTCCCACACCCGGGAATCGAACCAAGAAACCATGTTACATGTTACGAGAGCTTTAATTTAAGATTTCCTGGTTTTCCTTTAATTTAATTTATCATGTTTGTTAGAGAGATTTCATCCTTATAATTGACCCTAACGATCGGTGCAATAAAAGTACAGGGTAGGTATAATTTTTTCAGATTTTAGCCGGTTCGATTCCCGGGTGGGAGAACAGAATTTTCGAAAATCTTTGAATGCAGTTTGCTTTCTATTCAAAAATAAAGGAATGTTTCCTTTGAGTACAATTTTCTATCTGCAGTATTAAGAGTAGGTACTTTCCATCCAGGTGGCATTACAAAATTCCACCCTGTATAGATGTTCCATAAGGTTCTTGTAGTACATTATAACTCAATGTTTAATGTACACAGATTACATGAAATTTTATATATTTGTCCAATGCAAACTAAATCTATGTTACGAATAGTTTAATTACTGTTATTTATTTTGTGGTTACGAAAAAGTTAATATTTTAGAGGTGAATGAGATTTGACATTGACAGTCGATGTGTATATTTTATAATTATGATAGTTATATTACTTTATCTATGCTATAACTACGCTTGTCAAAATCGGTAGCGTTGTTTCAGTTACTTTCATGTACCATACTAATCTGGTGGTAACTTGTTAGCCGGAACTGTGTATCTGACCTTTTTGGAAGACTATAATTGGTCTTGATCAAGTACATCCCCTTCTCTTTTAACAAGATTTCAAAGAGTATTCTCGAAATAATACTTTCTGAACGAAATAATACTTTTCATGAAAATAATACATTTTTTGTTCCAAGGTAACAGCAGCTCGTTAGTCCCGCGACCCAGGCAGGCTTTGGCCTTCTAAGGGGAGCCTCGTCAATTCCTATGATAGGTACTTACATAATCACTTGTCTGATTCCAGGTCTGACCTGGACAAGAACAGGTTTGACTTCAAGCTGTTGCTGCCGAAGCTGGACTTTGCCGGCAAGTACAAGATGGACATCCAGGTGCTTCTGCTGCGTCTGCAGGGGAGAGGAAACATCACTGGGACTTTCAGTTAGTATCATTCTTTTCACTATTCTAGGACCCATTAACATTAGTAGTAATTTTTACCCGTGGTGCTAGGCAACTGGGCTTTTTTTCCAATTGCAATATCCCTTTGTGTCTGCAAAGTTGTTTTTTACGAGACGCAGAAAAACTTTGATGCCGAGCGCAACACACAAACACCTCACACAGCGAGGAAATGTAGTGGGGGCGGCTCGCCTGTCAGTGTAGAAAACAATTGAACACAAGACGTGTTCGAATTTTGAAAACACTTTGCGCTCTAGAGCACAAACTGGAGTTTGTCGCTCAGATTTTGAATGAGAAATAGTTATTTGTTATGCAAGGCTGCAAAGTTGATTTTTGGCGCGAGTACTTGGATTGAAAACTGAGCAAGCGAAGGAATTTAAGATTGAACCGCGAGCGAAGCGCGCGGTTCAAATATAGAATCCTGAGTTTAGCGAAGTTTTCAAAGGTACGAGACGCAGAATTACTTTGCTGCCGAGCGCAACACACAACTTTTCACCTCACACAGCGAGGAAATGCAGTGGGGGCGGCTCGCCTGTCAGTGTAGAAAACAATTGAATACAAGACGTGTTCGAATTTTGAAAACACTTTGCGCTCTAGAGCACAAAATGAAGTTTTTCGCTCAGATTTTGAATGATAATAGTAGATTATTAACCAAGGGGATAAAGCAGTGTCTTCTGTCGCGGGTGACGATTTAAATCGCGAGCTTAACGAAGGACTCGAGGTTTACTCCCGAGCGTAGCGAGGGTGTTAAAAACTTAAATCACGAGCGAAGCGAGGGATTTAAGACGTGTCCTGAGTGTTGCGAGAGATTTAAGTTCACCCAAGACTAAGACAGCTTTATCACCGAGGAAAATACTCTACTTTTCGTACCATTTGCGAAAAAAATAACACAATAATAATATGAGATAAGCATTTATTAAACATTAACATTTAACATTAACTTATTTATAAAAATAAATTAAAATAAACTTAACGTTTATGTATTTGAAGAAAACAAAAATGCGGCAAATTCCTCGACTAATATTTTTTGTCGAAAAAGCAAAGGCATCAAGCTCATACGGCCTCTTCGGTATTCGTAATTTTATTGAATAATCATAACTGCATAATAAATGCGTATTCCTTTTTCAAAAAGTTAAATGCTTTATATACAAACTCAATGTTGTAAAGACAGACTGATTTAATTCAGTATCGGTAAGTATTCCAAATTTAAATCACATTCTCTCCCTAGAGGATGAATGAAATTCAGTACAACTTTCTTTCCCTGTTTTTAACAGATTAAAAATGACTATTGTTATGTACGCTTTTTGGGGCATAGAATGTCACTTTTTTGAGCAAGTGGTACGAAAATAATAATTATCTTACCGAGCGTGTGAGGTGAAAAATAATTAACATAATTCTTTTTGACTTATTTGTGTTTTTCCTTCTGCATTAAATGTTGTTTCGGACTTGGTTGTTTGTGCATCATACGTATTAACAATACAGAAAAAGAAATAATTTAAATTAAAAATAAAGAAATAATTCCGATCAATATAGAGGTACCTGCCTATCAACTAAACACGTTCATGATAAAAAAAAGTAATAGGACAAGTTGTTTATGATTGATGTTATACAATCACATTTCTATGTCAAGATCAGACGTAGGTACTTAGTAACAGTTGTAAGTTGTAATACGAAAAATAAAAGTGATATAATACAGTGAAGTGGTTACGAATAAAGGAAATAAGAAGAAAACGATATCTGGTCACGAAATAATAATATGTGCAGTATTTAGTCCAGTCAACGAGGAATTTTTTGTATGAAGACTTTCAAAAAATTCCTCCGGCGCTGAAATTTGGCATATGATGAGAGTAGGTAGTACAGATTACAGATGCACAATAATCCAAAATTTTTTTAGCCGAGAAGTTTCGTTTTTTTATACCAAAACATGAAAATTGCTTATAACTCTCAGCGAAAACATCCTCGGCCTCAAATTCTTTTTATATTTGTTTAAATGTATTAGTTAGAATAGGGAAGTATAAAAATCCAACAAATTTTCGATTTCAATGTCACTCCAAATTAACTTTTTACATAACGCGCTCTAACTTCTAGTGAAAAAACTTTTTTCAAAAAAAAATTAACCGACGTCTTTTGTGGTTGTTTTTGACGTCGGTTAATTTTTTTTTGAAAAAAGTTTTTTATTTTACTATTTTTAGTTTAAATATTCAACCCAAATTCTTGTCAAATACATCATTTCCTTACAAGTGCACTAGAATTTGTAATCCGTGGCACCGGTATTAACATCGCTCATGTACACATGCTAATAAAATTCCCTATCTCAAAAACTGCTGAAAAGATTTTGATGAAACTTGCAGTATTCCCTAAGGTGAACGATCTCTAGTACAACAAAAAAAGAATTTTGAAAATCGGTCCACAATTGGCGGAGTAATCGCATAACAAACACGCAAAAAGTAATGTCATCCAAGTAGGCGAAATCAATAAAAATGCTCACAAAATAAAAAGTACAGCACCAAATTGGATGAAATTTTTATGGGACCACACTGCAAGTATATTGCATCGAACAAAAATAGAATGACACTAATCGGACAAGAAACCTCGGAGTAATCGATGTACATACATAAAAAAAAAACATACCGACCGAATTGAGAACCTCCTCCTTTTTTTGAATTCGGTTAAAAATTGCTCTGCAGATTTTTATTTTTTTATGTGATTTCTTATCCTTAAATAGTAGTTAGTTAGTTAGCAATATGCTAACTGTTATAATAATTACAATATTTTAAAGATTTTTATATCACTTTTTTTTTGGAGACATATCATCAAATGAGTCCACCCAAGACGGGACGGGAGGAACTGTCAGACTCATACTGACTAAAATGTACGGTGTCCCTTTAATATAGCCCTTTACGTTCTGGGGTCACGGTTATCCTTTTAGGCAGTCCCGCGTCCCCGGCAGGCGTTTGGTCCTCTGTGAGCTGTGGTCACACGATGCGTCATCGACCCGGGTAATTATGGTCCATGATCGGACGTCGAGTCACCCATTACTCGCCGTCCGCGTGCCCACATGGGAGAAATACCATCAAATAAGTCCTTCCGCTCGAAGTGGAAGGAACTGTCAGACTAAACTGAATAAAGCCTGCCTTGTTACCAGTTGCCTTTTGCGTTCCAGGGCTGTGATAACCTGTTTAATCAATCCCACGTCCTACGGTTGATAAACTATAACTGAAAGTTAAATATTGTTTATTTAGATAATAATACCCAGTAATTTCAACTGATTTGACACAGAAAACGAGGCAGTCCATTTAAAAAAGTTCGTGTTACTTTTTCATAATACAATGTTTTTTTCAGGAAATGAATCTTGTTTCAGAAAGTATGTAGTACTTCTCTATCGTAATATTTTCTGTTCACTTAAATTATTATGTTCTCGTTGGCTGCCCTCACGAGACGGAGTCGCAATGTTACACAATGCTTTAGGACTAGGCGATGCGTGATTTTCCCAGAAATGATTTTTTTTCTTTATATTTGTTTATTAAGTGAGCAAGTATTGCTTTCTGGGTTATAATTTTTGTAATACAATTAAAAAACAAAGTACTAGTTGAATCTAACATAATAATTATTATGTAGGTGTGGTATAATTTTTGAGCAATGGCAATTTAGTGAGCTTGAGATTGACCGTCCTTTTCAACATTACTAATTTTGTTAGAAGTGTTCAATTAAATGGACAAAAATTAATATTTGCTTAAATATAGAATACGGCATGAAATTCCAGTAAAATCTCAGTACAATTACGTGAAAAACAACCAAAGTCTACAAGTCATTAAACTCCTGATCAACTTCATAACAAACATTCCTAGTTTCACATAAAGTGATTGAGATTTCACAAATGCATTAGAAAATACAGTAATGGCAAAGTTTGTTGACCCGCGTTGCATTGGATGACGTCTGGTACTCGCAGTTGCACGGGTTGCGCCCGCGTCGGTGGCGACACGTGCCTGCATTGCGGTCAGGACACGGCCCAAGGGATAGCGGAACGCGGTCATTTTATTAGATTTTGTTGTAAAGATGTGTGAATAAAGTACGATAATTATGCTCATCGACTATGGGTCTGAAAGCCTCGCTACCACTTTTGTGGTTGTGTTTTATAAAACACTGTATCTATAATAGGAGCCCCGTCAAGCCGGGCTTCGTCGACCGTTTTAAATTAAAGTTATCCTGTGTCCGAAGTGTCGTTTCGAGAATTTGACAATGGCATTTTGCTAAA
Source organism: Agrotis clavis (assembly GCA_954870645.1). Taxonomy (NCBI): domain Eukaryota; kingdom Metazoa; phylum Arthropoda; class Insecta; order Lepidoptera; family Noctuidae; genus Agrotis; species Agrotis clavis. The sequence goes on along the minus strand of OX940919.1, from coordinate 3,150,996 downwards.
ATGACATTTCACAAGTACCCATTTAAGGCAGAAGCAACCTTAGTCACCGTGGGCCATACATCTTCTGGGTCATAATCTTAGTTGGAACAGTGTTTGATATTTACCTGATTTTCAATGTTGTAGTTACTTCATTTAATAATAAACCTTGATCCAAAAGGTCATCTATCTTCTATTTACTGAAATCAATAATAAAAACTTATAGCAAATATGTAAATGGCAGGAGTTGTCTTAGACAATACTAAAATATTTATTTTACCTGTTAAATGCTTACGAAACCAGAGATTTACCTTGGCCTTGCTGATGCTTGCTTGTCATAAAATAAAAAGTATTTACTCACTTATTTCAGTAAATACATTTCATATCTTAGCCAATACATATTAAAAATATGCTCACCTTAGCTGCAGATAATTACAAAAAAAAAAGGATGAACAAGGTTGAAAGGTGACGAACATACAAAATACTTATAATAAGTTGAGCCGTCTATTGCAGCGACGGCTGTTTTTATTTAATTATTTATTTTCGATACAGCTTCATTTTATGAATAGTTATCGAATTGTCTTTGTGGGATATGATCCGGAACAAGGATATTCGGCGAAGAACCAGAGTCAACGACATAGCTCGTTTTGCAAGTTGAAGTTGCAATGGGCAGGCCACATCGCTCGTAGAACTGACAACCGATGGGGACGAAAAGTTCTCGAGTGGCGACCACGGACCGGAAGACGCAGCGTAGGCAGGCCTCCCACTAGGTGGACAGACGACATCGTGAGGGTCGCGGGCAACCGTGCGATGCAAGTGGCGAATTGTCGTTCGGCGTGGCGGTCTAACTAAGGGGGAGGCCTATGTTCAGCAGTGGACGTCTTACGGCTGATGATGATGATGTACGAAATAATTCAAAGTCATGTGTTAAAATACTTGTTTTTATACTAAAATATTATTACTAAAATATAGTACTAAATTATTGAAACCATCACGACCTCTCTTCTCTGTATTTGCCTGCATGGAGGGATAAGAACTCATAAACAAAATACAGGATAATTGTTTATGTAAAGCAGATGTTTTCGGTTGTTCGATGTCAGGAATAGATAACATTTCCATAAAAATAACATATTTCATTTATTTTTTGAAAAAATTTCAAATTTGTCTGGGCCGTGGTTGGAATGGAAACGATTTGACTAACTAAATACCAACCTGTTCCTTCAGTTGCGATGTACAGCTTGGCAAATTAGAGTAGAAAATCGGAAGTCGCCACTGTGCTTCGCTACCAGCACTTTGAATGTTTTTTCTTTTCACTTATTACGTTACTTTTATGGCACAATAATAAATCTAACAAACCTGCGTTCTTTGTTTACATCAAATGTCAAAGATTTTAAAACGTCAGCAAACAAAAAGATTAGTTTCGTTTCAAGACGTTCTGGCCAAGCTGTACGCTGTGACCCCCGAAAGGCGTCAGTACGTTTCGAGAGTATTAGCAACAATAGTGTGTCGCGTGTCACCAGAGGGCGTAGTAAAACATCTCTTCCAACTCAGCTGCGACTGGGATTCGAACCCGCGTCTTCTAGATAAGTACTCCAGACGCCTTACCTCCTTTACGAACAACATCTGTACATAGCGAAAAGAGGAAAGAGAGGAGCTTTTACTTTACCGATTCTTATTCAGGTGCTAGGGCCACGGCAATTGATATTTAGCCAAACGCTCAAGACTCTCCCGACACTCCCCCTCACTCAAGACAGTCCCTCCCGCCTTGCCCGGGGTGGGGAGGACTCATTTGATGATTTTAACATGTAAAAAAAAACTCTCTAGAAGTTAAAAATAATTAATCTTCTCCATGAACCAAAATGATAACTTCAGTATTTATAGATAGAACAAATGAAAAAAAAAACTCTTAAAATTTTAAATAGTGCCCTCTAGCAACTCTTTCGTCGCTTGCGCCGCAACCACCGTTTACTAATGCGCCATGCAATGTTTAGCATAGGTGTTAATGTTACAAGCGTACACGTGCGTTCTCACTGTGTTACCATGCCGCTTTATGTAATCTTAATCACTGGTTTCAATGAAACCAATAATGAACCTGATTGACAATCAATTCAGGTTATTGAGGCCCGTACTGTTTGAATTGTTGTGTATTGCTCTTTTATTTCTTTTATCTTTGCACTGATTGATTTGGCTGTAACTGTGATTTTTCCAATAACTTAAACTCTTATTTTTATTTCTCTGTATTAATTAAGACATACAAACTCGTCAAATAGCAGTAGAGGCCCAATGATAACGCCTTCGACTTGCCAGTGTTCTGGGCTCAGACTCAAACCAGCACTGTCTTTCAAAACGGTGATGGTATCATCACAGGTATCATCGTGAGGAAAAAAAGCCATAGCAAAAAATTCGAAGGCATGTGCCAGGCCGCGCTGGACCTATATGTCTTAGTAGATCATATAGAGAGGAGGCCTGTGTCCCAGTTATGGGAACATTATAGTCTGACTATGCACTGCTAAATCAGCATGAAAATATTAAATTGTGTTAAACAACATTAACTTATAGCAATCTTCATAGTTGGTTAGGCAGAGGAAGAAAAATCATGCAAATCAGGAATTATCGTTGCGTAGGCGAAACTTGACTACAGTTACCTAACTGCCACTTCCTACATTATGTATGTACCAGATTTGACTCAAGTTACCCTTTTATAGGTACCACGTAATTATTGGTACTTATCACGATAGGTAAAATAGTGAATGTTAAAAACGTTACTCAATTATTATATAGTCATCAGTAAAAATATTTAGCAGGAACTAATTTTTAATAAAATAAAATTTGTTATTTCGTGTAAAATCATCGAATGTAAAAGTGACCAAACGGTCTCATGGAAAATATGAGTTCATTTCTGAACTGATCATAATGTTTGTTATTTTTCAGGGGACTACGCTTGCAATGTCACAATGAGAGGACACAAAGAAATCATCGGCGAAGATGAATACCTGCAGTTCGATCCCTTCAAAGTGAAGCTTCGCGTTGGCCAGTCCTCCATCTACCTGACTAACCTCTTCGACGGCGATCCAGTCCTCGGACCTGCAACCAACAGGGTCATCAACGAAAACTCAAATGTATTCCTTGAAGAAATACGACCGGTCCTAGAGAAGAGCCTTGCAGACCTCTTCACGGAAATGGCGAATAAAATAACATCAAAGTTTACTTATAAAGAACTGTTCCCGTGATTTGTGGTCGTATTGGTGTATCGTGTAGTATTAAGTTGTTTGTGATGTTGTATGTACGTCTGTCTGTGAAACTGTAGGTCGTTAACAGTGTCAAAGGCCTGTGGAAATTCAAAAACTATTAAGGGTTGGATCGTTACTCCCACCACATTCCATTTTCATTATGTAGTGCAACTAACTGTATCATTTTCATTAATAATTTTCAGGTATTTCATCGTTTTTCATATTTCATACCAACCCTGCAAGACTATTTTGTACAGTGATTAGTTTCAAAGAGTTAACACAGATACTATTTGTAAGGTATTGGTTATTTAAGTGGTAAAGTAAGATTGTAAATAAATAGTTTAGTATTATTTAACAGAACATGTGCCGGCTGACGCTACATAAGAATAAGTAAGTCTTCTTAGAAACGGATGAAGCATGCTATGGATGAAAAAAATATAGAGCTATTATGTTTATTAACCTGATTGTGAATAATTTTGTATTAAATTTCACAAAGCAAGGGTATGATTTGATGATTGCAATGTGTGGGTAAATTATAATTACGAGAATGTGTATTTTATAATTTTTTGTATCTATGATATATATCATTTTATGTCTGTTCTTAATATTTTCATTATTCTACATTTTAATTTAATAATTACATCCAACAAATATTGTTGCTCTCCAATTATTGTTCAAATATTTTACATTTTAATGATACTATTTTCCAAATGAATCTGACCCATTCTTGAATTATATTTTGTTTGTGTCTATAGCAGAATAAAATATATGCAATATTTGCAATAATTATTTTTATAATGATCAGCAAATTTATCGTGCTTATCCGTTTCTTTTCGATCCAAAACGTTTTCACTTCCCTTGTGATTGTGATAATTATATCAGACATGATTGTGATATCAGGAGATAATGTAAAAAATAAATATTCGTCAGTGAAATTGTCATTGTTTTATTTTAGATCTTACAAAAAGTATATTGTTGTTGACTAAAATAAATGTGAACTGAATTATAAAAAGAAGATTCGTTTTGTTTGAAGATCTGAGGCCTTACCACGAGCTCTTAACGCGATCCAGTTTAGGCTGTGGGAAAGGGACAGAGCTATACAAGTCGTCTGGCGCCATCTCTTTTCCACAGCCTAAACTGGATCGTGGTAAGGCCTCTGATCTACAAGTATTTGTTCCGGGTGTGGGTGTTTGTGTATGTACATGAGTTTCTATGTTTGTAAACAGTGTAAACACACATACAGGACAAATACCAAGAGTGAGGCAAAGTTATAAAAAAAACAAATAAAAAATCGTCTTACAATTTTACTTGAATGATTAATTTATTAATATCTGCAAGCGTTTCATTTCTTTTTCGAATTTTCCTTAGAGAATACCCTGTGATAAACACAACATCGTGGGGCTCGTTGACACTTTTGATTCATTTTGTTTTCAATAATTCACTTTGTGATAAATATCGAATGAAATAAGAAATAAAACTGATGCGCCTAATATCGGTGGTCGATTCACCGTGCATGTGTAAAATATGGTGACTTCAAATTGCTAAAGAGTAGCGAACAACAGTAAAAAAATATCACGACGTTACAAACATCTACGCAATTACTACATTCAAATTATCTACGATACAGTGTTGGATCTCCAGTTGGATGCATAATTCATGCTTAACCTGCAGTAATGCAAAATACAATATTTGGATTGTTATTTCGAAAGAAAAAATCTATAGCGATTGGAGCGCCTCTAGCGGAGAAACTAAAAAATAAGTAAGTAGGTACTATACTACTGCTCACAGAGTTGAACACTATCTTGGTGCATATGCAACGCTTGCATCGATTACTTTCGAAATATGGCACGTCGCCGCTAGATGGCAGTACCGAGCGGTACCTAATGAATTAACCTCATCACTTTACCGGAGTTAACAAAAGTGTGACATTGTTGCTGGATGGATATTTTGCTTGGCACGTTGTGTCATGGCCGCAAGCGCGACTGCTGAGCGTGGGGTCCTGACTTCGATTCAAAAAGCACTATCGGCAAAAAGTACTATCGGCAAAAAGTACTATTGGGTTTTTCTAAAAAGAATTTCTCAGTAGCTGCCTGGAGTTTGGAAGTTGGCGGTAGAGTACCCCCGTGCCTCGGAAAGCACGTTAAGCCGTTGTTCTTGCGCCTGATCTCTCTCCGGTCGTTTCGGATTGCCGTCCCATCGGAACTATTTATAAGAGTAAATGAACAGAGAGTGCACCTGTGCCTGTGCACACACGCGCTGCACTATTATATGTCCCGCGGAGTTAGCTAATGTCTGTTGAGATTGGCCGCCGTGGCCAAAATATGTCAGGAGGACTATTACGCTACTACTATTTTGGATGAGGAACAGCAAAGAAACACGGAAGGAACTTGACAAAAAGAGGCTGATAGCCAACAGTGAGTGGCATTGATGAGCATAACGCTGAGGACGAAAGTATTGTCATTGAAGTTACACTGTGGATTTTAGTACTAAAGTACTAAAGTCAAATCATTTATTTCAATAAGGCCAACACTTTTGGAGGTCGAAAATTAAAAAAAGGAAATAGGAAGGGATGGGATTGATTCTATATCCATTCGCAAGGGTAGGTTCGTTACGAGAAGAATGGGCAAGAAACTCCATAATTAGTCTTTTTCAAAAGTGTTTAACAATGTTTTGATATCACAAATTTAAAAAATAAATAAATGTGATAGCAACGTACACAGAAAGTCTAGACCAATACAGCTACTATTTAAAGAATAAAAAACCGGCCAAGTGCGTGTCGGGCCACGCACAGTGTAGGGTTCCGTAGTTGCCCATCAAAATACTTATGCGAACTAATTAAACTGATTCGCAGAATTTAATTTTAAAAAGAAGAATTTTCAAAATCGGTCCAGGCGTCTTTGAGAAATCGGGGAAAATACATAAAAAAAAGATTACGACGAATTGAGAACCTCCTCCTTTTTTTGAAGTTAGTTAAAAATAGTTGACAATAAAAACCTACCTATCCCCAAAACATACCCACCTATTATAGCCGTAAAAATAAAGTTTACAAACTTACATTTGCAGTTGAAGAACATGTTCTGCGATACATTTTGTTTAGGAAAATATGCTATCCAAGTACGTTTTATAAGTTGGTCGACTATTACTCGTAAACTTGTAAAGCCTACTTTTTTTTTTTTTTTTTAATTAGCCATTTATGTCCCACTGCTGGGCAAAGGCCTCCCCCATATCCTTCCAAGTGTTCTTTACTTGTGCCACTTCGGACCAGCCATCGAGGTACTAAAGCCTACTTAGTCATGATAATTTTCCTTCAAACTTCGTTATATATACTACTATTGTGAATTTTTTCACACCCCCAAACATAACCGTTTAGCTGGTAGAGGGGGGGGACACTCGAGTCGAGCAAAAGCTAGCACTTTAAAGCTTAATATTTCACAAACGAATCTTTTTATCAAAAAATTGTTAATGGAAACTATCAATATTTTTTAAAGACCTATTTAATGATACCCCACACTAAGGGGTACGCGAGAAATAAAAAAAAACATCCCCACTTTACGTGTACAGGAGGTACCCTAAAAAAATATATTTTACGAGATTTTATTTTACCACTTTTTCGGCACAACAAATCCGTATATTTACACCAAATTACAGCTTTCTAGTACTGGGCGTCTCTGAGCTAAACTGCGGACAGACGGACGGACGGACGGACGGACGGACATGGCGAAACTATAAGGGTTCCTTGTTGACTACGGATCCCTAAAAACGACTATAACAGTCTCTCCGGGCACCATCCACCCACGCTCTGGGCCCACCCGGTGGTGGGCCCAGAGCGGAGCGGGAGGGGCTGTTCGTCGCATCCTCCCAAGGATTCATGTGATAATTTACCACGCTTAAAAAAAGTATTGAGATCCATGTTTCTGCTGCACTTCTCGGATCGTAGGGTTTGTTTGCCGTGATTCTACTATGTATATTGTCATTGGAGGACACAGCTCAGTTGCAAAGTTTCAACAGACAAGGACTAATCCGACGTCTAGTCTCTTAATTACTTAACCTAAATTATTGGACAGCGAAACAAAACTGAAGGTTTTACTTGCAAAACTCATTCAATAAAACAAAGTCAGTACCTTTATTGATCAGTCGGTTAACATCCATATCCACTAACAAGTAATAACTCAATTTATACCGACTTCATTCTTTCTCTAACGCGATACGAAATACGAACTGTAACCATGCAAATTGTACTTGTTCTGAATCAGCGAATGTAATATATTTTTAAAACCTATGGAAATATAATCTCATGGTGGTGAATACTGACTTTTATTCATCATCAAGTCCACTCCGTCCTCAACACTTTCTGTTATCCTTTTACATTTTAACGACTGAATAGATTTCGATACAATTTGGCACATATGTAGACAAAGAGCAGGGTTGGAAAATAGGATAATACCGATTTAACTAGTTACAAAAAAGTTGTGAGTAGATAAGTTAGTGCGTAGATATTAAAAAAAGAACAAAAGAATACAAACAAAAGCAAAATCCTGAATATGCGGAATATTTGAACGAAGGAAGTTTCATAATAAACTATTTACCAAAATATTGCGACAGTTCTTTTGAATGAACTTGTCCGTTTTGTAAGAGGAAAAAATATGGCTGACTCTTTTATTCGTTTATTTAAAGATTTATGATCGTTCTAGTGTTGAGCGGTCACGGCCTGTATACTGGCGAATGTGTTGAATTTTAATTTGACTAGCTTACATCTAGTAATTGTAAATACTACTGCAGATTTGGTTTCTATGGATTTTGTGTGACATTTTGAGAAAAATGTTATTGGGTTTTCCATTATCATATCTAGGTACGCAGCTCTTAAAAGGTAAAGGAAAACATTCTGAGGAAACCGGCATACCCTAGAACAAAAAAATTAAGACATGTGACATCTACCAACCCGCACTGCATGCGTGGTGGATTGTGGCCACATCTGGTCCTTTTGCAATCTATGAGTAGGATAATTTTTCGACCACCGCAGCCGAAGTAAAACGCAGGTAAAACCGCAGACAAAACGTAAGTAGTGTTTCATATTATTCCCGTTAAAAATATGGTGTCAACGAAGGCATCAATTTGTTTCTTCATTTCACAATAAGACGAATAACAAGAGGTCGTCAGTTCCTGGTAACGAAACTATGCGACGTAGTGGACGTCGCGACGACCTGTCGGCTGCATTTTGAAATTAATGGACAGAGGAGGCGGGGTCAGTTACGACAACCGGATTCGGTTTGTTGGTTTAGGGTTAAGAATTTTGTTAATAAAACTGGCTTACTATGATAAAGAGAGAGAGAGTAAAGGAAAAGAGACTCCACCTGTGCCTGCGCACACACACGTCCCGTGCAGTTGGCTAATCTCCGTTCAGATTGGCCGCCGTAGCCGAAATCGGCCAGGAGGACTATAATATAATTATGATAAATATCCAGCCCCGGATCTACGAGTTTTTCGAACCGAGGCAAAACAGACCCCTCCCTCTCAATTGTAAAAACCTCTAAACATTTTTTTTTTGTAATTTGACCTGATCAATAGATTTTTGTTGCACGCAACCATGGTCACGATTTTGACGCCCCTGTAAATTGGCGCACGGGCACGTTTCCTGCTTGCTCCTAGATCTGGCACTGGATCTAGGTACTAGCAATCATCATTTATGTCATCGTGACGTTTTGTTTTTAACAAAAAACATAGATGACGTACATGTTAATTGACATAACCTATGTAGTATTCCAAATTAAAAATATGCTACACTAATATGCTACACTTCTTATGTATAGAATTCGATATTTGAGAAATTACCTAATTTAAGCAACCTTAAGGCTCAGGTCTTGTAAAATTCACTCGCGCCGAATTATTTGCGTAACTTTGTTTGTGATTTTTGAACAAAATAGTGCAATAGCTTGAAATATTATTATTGCACATAAATAACCATAATATAAGTAACAGCTAGTTATTTTTTTTAAGTTGATTTAAGTGGATTAAATACGGTAAATCAAGCGTTCAAATCAGCTCTTTCCTGCCCAACGTCATTTCGAGTTACGTTGGTGCACTCAATCTGAGACAATGAAGAATTAATTTAAAAATCTGAGCAGCGCATAATGACCGCAATATCCTCGTCTTCAAACTGCGCTGATTAGTTTTTTATATTTATCTTTCATTTTCTAAATTAAGATGGCAGAATATTATCAAAATTCTCGGATTTTATCTCTCAATAAATAGTTTTTTTCATAAGAACTATGCATCGTAGGTATGTAATATTTAGATTATTTTGATGTCGACAGATCAATAAAGCAAATACAAAAAAAAATTGTACCTAAAGCACTTTTTTTCAACAATAAAAAATATCTCAAATAACCTCTCAAAAAGTGTTTATAAACGAGAATTGCAAGAGAAATTCCTTAGTGGCCGGTGGACGGCCGGAGCGATCGGACGTGAGGTCCACGACGAATTTTTATTGGTCCCTCTCGCTCGCACCTTCTCTCGCTCTAACGGTGATTACGCACAGTTACGCATCTCAGGTTGCTCTACTTGATTAAATTAAAATATATTTTTTAACCGACGGAAAAAAAGGAGGAGGTTCTCAATTCGACATGTATATTATACCTATATATATATTTTATTTATGACCATTCATTACTTTTTCTTACGTGGTCCAATTTCAAAAATTCATTTTTTTTTTGTTGTAGGTAGTGTATCTGAAAGTTGGTCCCATTTAAATATCAAAACTAAACGCGGCCTATATGGGTAGAAAAAAAGGAATTAATTGTCAATTTTCCTACAGAATTTTCAGTTGTGAACCGATTCTGTTGAAATAAAGTTAATATAATGACTGTAGTCCTGCTGAGGACATTATAATTATACTATATAGCAGAGATATGGAGAAGTAACTAAACAGGTTCGAGCGAATTCCGACCTTAATGACATTTAAAAATTTAGTTTGTTTTTTCTCACATTCACGTTTGCTAACATTGCTCCTTCATTAAAATCCGGTTTTTGCATAAATGTCAGTAAGGTCGAAAATCGTTTGAACCTGTTTTTTAAATTGCTTAACGATAGCAAGTTAAAAAAACAGCTTCAAGCGATTTTCGACCTTATTGACATTTAAAATTTAGTTTGTTTTTTCTCACATTCACGTTTGCTAACATTGCTCCTTCATTAAAATCCGGTTTTTGAATAAATGTCAGTAAGGTCGAAAATCGTTTGAACCTGTTTTTTAAATTGCTTAACGATAGCAAGTTAAAAAAACAGCTTCAAGCGATTTTCGACCTTATTAACATTTAAAATTTGGTTTGTTTTTTCTCACATTCACGTTCGCTAACATTGCTCCTTCATTAAAATACAGTTTTTGCATAAATGTCAATAAGGTCGAAAATCGTTTGAACCTGTTTTTTAAATTGCTTAACGATAGCAAGTTATTGTATCACATTCACGTTCGCTAACATTCATCATCATCATCATCATCATTAAAATCCAGCAATGAACAAAAGCGTTGGTTACTCTGTCTCCAGGTGGTAATGGACTGTGCCTATGACAAGGAGTGCAGTCCTTGGATGTTACTGTGGTACCCCGGCCAGGGCGGGAGGGTCTGTCAGACTTGTACTGACTAAAATCCACGGTGTCCTTCAAGTAACCCTTTCATGTTCCGGGGTCACGGTAATGAGATAAGTACCGCGACGCCAGCAGGCTTTAGCCCTCTAGAGGGGGACCCCGTCATCATGCTGACGCTATTTGAGGCGCTCGTAGAACACAACGCGCCGTCGAACCGGGCATGGCCCCGGACTTTTTATACCCGACTGCGCCAGGAGGGTTATGTTTTTCGAGTGTATGTATGTATGTATATTTCTTTGTGTTGCTCTGCAGCCTAAACGGCTTGATGGAGTTTAACTTGAGAGGTGTCGTTAGATTCGTCTTAAACGTGAGTGTCACTGGGTACATAAAACTGGCCAAGTGCGAGTCGAACTCGCGTGCAAAGGGTTCCTAACTAAAAATATTTTTTTAAGATCTCTCACACTCTATCAAGTGGGGTGTCAAATCAAAGGATTTTAAAAATGGTTTACCAAAATGTATATATAACATATGTTTCAATTTAATTTGGACTGATAAATGCTAACAAAAACTAAAAAAAAGTAAAATAAAATAAATATTAAAAAAAACAAAAAACCCAACTGCGTAAAAAAACTAAAAAGAAAGTAACAAGCCCAGTAGTTTAGAATTCACTCATTCACACTCACAGTCTGACACTGACCTTTTTTTAGGTTTAATTAGTTAAACACGATTGTTATTATTGTTATTAAAACACTTGTGTGATACTCGTATTATTACAAACCAAGTCATATTAAAACTACTTATTAAGCAACAATTTCTATAACTCCTTTTAAATAATCCTTAGTAGAGCAATGTTCTTACCGCATCAAAATTGTTTTATAATAATTCAGTAGGCAGGATGTATGCGGGGGGTTGCGGGAAGGGAGCCCGAAATTTGACGTACGATCGACTGGCCGAACGCGATTCAATTTTGTCAAAAGAAGACGGAAGCCTTAAGGATGTACAGTCGACAAAGTTGAATCATGACCCACCATAAGCTTATATTCCTACAGATATTCAAATACAATTAGGTCTACATTCGCGTAAACAAACATATCCATGGTAACGACTTTGATCTTTGTTAATTTGACGGATTCAAACGATTTATTGTCAAAATGGGTCATGATTCAACTTTGTCGATAGTACAATTGTACATAGCATTGAATGTCATTTCCGGGGCGGGCGTAGAAAGAATTCTGATGAATATAATTTTTACCTGATTTGGACACTGGGACTTTTGCAGAACCAGATTTTTCTTTCCTGTTTAAGTGCAGTTGAGTTTTCTTTTGGCAGAAACTTTGAGAAAGTGTAATCCTTTATCCGACTTGCGCCAAAATAGTTGCGCACAGGACCAAAACGGATTTATACTGCCCAGTATTGCCCAGTAAGAAACCACGGCCACGGTTTTCAGACCTCGCAAGATTTATAAAGACAAATGCAGGTCCCAAGACTGTTGAAGACACTACATATTTTGCGCAAAGTCTCCCTTATACACCTAATTATATCTACAGCGGCTTTTCCGTTTGTTTTTTATCAGACTTCATAAAAGTCATTAAATTCAATAATAAAAGATTTTTTTTTTGTTTAACCTCATCTAAGAATCACAATTTATTTAATCAGTTAATCATCAAATGGGTCCTGGGTCCTGGGTGGAACGAAAGAAACTATTGGACTCTTATTGACTTATCTGACTCTCCTTCGTGCCTTTTGCGTTCCCGGGCCACAGTATCTTGCTTAAACAGTCCCGCAACTAACACAACGCAACTTAAGAGTACAAAAGCATTACTTATTCAAGTTCAAAAAAACAATTTCGTACTTCAACTTTTAGGAACCATGCAATGACCGTAGCCAGAAGTTTACTTTGTCTTCGGTCCACACATTTGGTTAGTTCGGAACTCCAGACTTATTCTGTCAGGTGTTAATTTCGCCTACAATCATAACCGGATCAAAATAGTGATGAATCACTCACACACTTCACCTCCCATTCATTCTTCTATCGTTCCATGATCGACCATAACAGTATCGCTCTGTAGTTCCGTGATCTGTTGCATAAAAGTGTGACCGCGGCCACAGCCGGCCAACTCCGACCAGCGTGGCCAATTACTGTTATACAATCGTTATCTCACCGTAAACAGATTGGGAAGTACTGGTCAAGTGGGCATGCTGCAATATCCGACACTAGTTGTAAGTAGACTTATTGGTTGCCAGTTGGAAAAATTGTCTGTCCCATTTCTTAGAGCATAGGCTATACTGCGCTCGGAAAATCGTGGCTTTGGAACGTAAAGGGCCACCAAAAGAACAGGATGAACTTTTAGTTCGTCTATTTGTTTTAAACGCTTTTAAAAAAATATTTTGGCGTAATCATAACATTTTGTTTGTTACTAACGTTTTATTACAGAATAGAATAAAGCCTAATTCAAATTATTTCAAATACAAAACCGAGGTTTACGTATTTAAATCAAAGCCTACTTGCATCTTTAACATTCTTTGTTTATTTATCTCAGTTTATTGTCCTCATTGAATATGCAAAATAGAGTAAAATGAAGCGACTTTTAATCAAACATGGACGTCGATTACAATATAGATATTATAAACGTTTGTGGTCACGTCCGTATCCGCGTCGTACTAATTAGTAGTTAGGTAGCGCTTGCATAAGGGAAGATGGTCTCGTTTCCTGGTTTTGACTACGAGTCATTCACATTGTATGGAGTAGAATATTGTACTACAGGGCCGTCTTTACTCTATAGGAGGCTCTGGGCACTTTAGGACTATGGGCCCATAAAGAGCCCTAAGCCGAGACAAGTGACTCGACATGTCTAGTGCACCGCTACATAATATTTATGATCTTAAGATTACCGAAAAATTAATAAAAATTAGGTTTGACAAAACAACTGATTTGGGATAAGTTAGGATTTTGTAAGCCCCTGTTATGTTGTTAACAGAAACTCGGGTCCTCAAGGATTTCAGGGACCCTGAACACTGCATGCTCAGTGTGCTCAATGGGAGAGATGGCGGCCCTGTCACCTTATCATTTACCTAGCCTTTTCTCAACTATGTTGTGGTCGGCTTCCAGTCGAATCGGATGCAGCTGAATATAAGTATTTTACATGGATCGACTGCCTATCAGGCCTCCAGAACCCAGTAACTGGGTGATACGAGACCTCTTAGACTGCTTGTCAGACTTACGAGCTCCTGACTAACAGAAACGACTGTCAAATAAGCCACGACATACGACAAATGACAGCCAGGCCCCACGGGTTAGCATTCTTTACGAGACACGGAGGAAACTTGCTATGAGAATCTTCTACAGTCCAAATTCGGAAGGCATAAGGACACGCTATACTTAATTGGATACCATAAACTGCTTTTGAAAAGTACGGGAGAGGTAGCAAAACCGCAGACGAAAGCAAGTTCTACTTACTACTAAGTTATGACTTTAGAACATTCAGTGTGATATTATCACGTTTGTAATTCAAGTAAAGTGTCATGTAATCTTATTAATTACATGATGTTATTAGTGTCACATTACTTTAACTATGCATTATTAAATAACAGAGCCAGACAGAAAGGCGTTTGTGACGAGACAGCAATAACAATTGTAATAATGTTTGTGATGGAAAGCTGACACTAAAATTGTTGAAAATAGCTGTGTTAATGTGGAACGCTAGGCAGATGATGATTTGAAGTTCTGTTAGAACTGGAAGGACGCGCGGAAACTGAAGGAAGGAATGGTTAAAAGGACAACTTTGAACAGTACCCTTAGCACGACTTTTCACTCTTTTACTTTACAGCGTCTTTCCAGTATTTACAGCGTTTCTTGTATGAAAAAATGGAACAGCGTCTCTGGTATGCGAAGAAGGAACAAATTTTTTCCTTGAAAATTGTCAATTTGACCAGTTTACTTTACGTCTCAAATACTGAAAACTCGTGCTAAGGGTACTGGGACGCACGGATAATGTTTTAACTCTACGTTGTCAATCTATTGTCAATTAGCGCGACTAAACATACTCGTAGTTCAAACTTGTGTACATATTCTCAACATAGTTCAGACTGGTGTTGGCAAGGTTAACCGTTACCTCGTAGCTCCAGAACACAATATCCTTTTGCAGCGGCAAAGGGTTAAAACTCCAATAATGTTCGCCCTTGATTGATCTAGAAACTTCAGTCTTCATAATAGTGATTACCACTTAACTAATACACTAATAGAGTTGCCATCTCTCCGGGTTTCTCCGGATTTGTCCTAGTTTAGAGGGCGTCCGGGGAGCGTCTGAGGGGGGTTTCATTTGTAGATAGTTCGGGTTTCAAAAAATATAAAAAATAAATAAATAAAAAGGTGATTTATGACATATTCAACTGCTTTTCATTACACTGACCATGTTTAAGAAAACCTGTTGACATTGTCCGGTTCCTGGACTCAAAAATCCGGGGTTTTCAGATGTCTTGTCCTGGTTTCCAGATTTTAGAGATGGCAACCCTACACTAACTAGTCCTCAACCAGGTCAACATAAAAAGCCTGGTTTTCCTCAAATAACATAGTAAACTGCGTGATATAATAAAGTTAAGTGTTAAATAACTGACCTAAAAGAAGCCTAGATAGGCGTAGTTAGCCATGACAATATGATAATTGTAGATACTTAAAGATTACAGTTTATAAATAAAGGTTCAAGTAAAACCGGGCACAAGTAAAGTGGTAAGAGCGTGTACGCTAAACGGCATTTCATACAAAGTTTGCAGTGCTTTTTCATTTTTGTTTGCTGTTACTGTACAATCGTGTACATACTGTACCTACATTTAATAAAATTTGCAAGTTGAAGTGGCAATGGGCAGGCCACATCGCTCGTAGAACTGACAACCGATGGGGACGAAAAGTTCTCGAGTGGCGACCACGGACCGGAAGGCGCAGCGTAGGCAGACCTCCCACTAGGTGGACAGACGACATCGTGAGGGTCGCGGGCAACCGTGCGATGCAAGTGGCGAATTGTCGTTCGGCGTGGCGGTCTAAGGGGGAGGCCTATGTTCAGCAGTGGACGTCTTCCGGCTGATGATGATGATGATGATGTTACTATACAATTGCTGGGCAAAGGCTAGGAAGGAAGAATATGGGGGGAGCCCTATATCCTTTCAAGTGCTCTTGTCTAATATCACTTCGGACCAGCTATGAAAGTACTGTCAACTGACAGTACCAATTTAAATGAAACTTCTTATCCTTTTTTTACCGTGGTAAAATCATCAAATGAGTTCTCCCAGGGCAGGACGAGAGGGACTGTCAGACTTGTAGGTACTGCCTAAAATCCACGGTGATCCTTTAATAGCCCTTTACGTTCCGGGGTCACGGTTACGGATGAGGCAGTCATGCGGCCCCGGCAGGCAAACTTCATACCCTAAAATCAGTGCCGTATTACCCATAATGCACTTTAGGCCAGTGCCTAGGGGCCCACTATGACCAGGGGTCCAGCACTCCCGATTAAAAAGTGAAAAAAGGGGATTGTGTGGTTTTATGAAACCACGGTAAAAGTGAAACTTTTTTCACATTATAAGGTAAAAGCCCCCATTATAGACACTATAAGAGTGAGGGTAATTGTCTGAATTTTTTAATTGTATTGAAATTAATCTAACATTTTTTGTATAAGACACTTTTATTTATTTATTAATAACTTGTGTATCTACTTTAATTTTGATACTTAAATAATCGCTTATTAAATTGACAAATATATTAATTTGAAATCAGCAACTCAAGTGTGGGTATTATTGACAGGGCAAAATGGTATCAGGGTCTATTATTGACAATATTGCGTTGTTGTGGTATGAAAAAGGGAGGGCCCGTAACGAGCTGTGCCTAGGGGCCTCGAGACGGTTAATCCGGCCTTGCCTAAAATAAGGACTTGAAGTTCGTATGAAATGCCGTTTGTTTTATAACTGGTGAAGGGTGGGTGTCTTAAATAAGGACCTTTCAAAGAAATGCTGAAGTTTGGATGTATGAATCACGTCACGTCAGAACGGGTTTTGACATAGGTTACGTTTAATCTGGTATTCCGTTCCCATTCTAGCTGTGAGACAGGTCAGGTGTACTGGCGAAAATCCTTATAATGCATGAGCATTATAAGAGGATTTTCGCCAATACACCTGAACTGAATTATTTTTAGAACGATTGTTGTTGGTTTCAGGGTCCCTTTTATATTTATTTAAATTTTTAGGAGCTAGTTGATTTTTATGAATATTTTAATCTTCGGTTAATTCTAGTACTAATATAAAGGTACCTTTGACAAAATATCGATGTTTAGGAGTGGAGTGAGATATGGTAATCATAATCATAAAACATATGTATATTAAAACTTATGGGATTTATATATATTATTTTTTATATTTATATATATTATTTTAACCTTAAATTATTCATGCCGATCATTTAAATAAAAAAAATACTATGATATAATTATTATGCAACATTGCAATAGTTTAAATGAAGGTAAACGTGAAATAAGTTTCGAAAAAAATTATATTAAATAGTTAATTATCCAGTTAATCAATTGATTTATAGATTACGGTTAAGAAAACTTTGTGGAGGCCAGTGTTTTCTCGAGTGAGTTGGGGTCATTTGAAAAGGTCAAAAGATTTTCTTGAATTTTTTATGCATAAACAACGTGTAACGTTAATAGCGCAAAACGTCTCGTGGGTAACTCAGCCCATAATACTGAACAATGTTTGTTCTAAGACTTTTGGAAATTCGCAAAAAAATGATTTTTCATACTGATGTGCCCGATCAATTTCTCATTTTTGTAAGAACAGCAATTTTTTTTTTTTGCGAATTACCAAAAGTCTTAGAACAAACATTGTTCAGTAACATGGGCTGAGTTACCCCACGAGACGTTTTGCGCTATTAACGTTACACGTTGTATAGTGTCTTTAAAGATTTTACCCGAATTCAAGACTTAGTAACTACTAGCTGTTCTCCGTGGGTCACCCCCGTTGCGAGGCTCTTATTGGCAGTAGCGTCATGTTTGGTAAAAATTTCGAAATACGTCGCCATTTTAAGGGGTTGTGTGTCATTGGGTTGAGGGTTGGGGAGGGGTCAGAACACCATTTTCACCCGCCGGAAATATGTTTTTGTAACCTAACCTCAAAACTCGTTATAGTCACATAAAAGGCGTATTCCAAAAACTTTGTATCGTTTAGCATAAGTCCATTCCCTTCGAATCTAACCTGTCCGTGTCGGGCTCCAAGTCCCGGACTCGAAGGGGTCTTCGCGAGGCTCCTACTTCTGCTTTCATGGTTTAAAGTTACCTAACACGAAGGGGATGGCGGGGTCTGAAAGACCCCCTTCGAACCTAACCTGTCCGTGTCGGGGTGCCCCAAAGTTCCGAGCTCGCTTCGCTCGCTCTTGCATCCTAGGTCAAATAACTGATTACTACTTATCAAGGTGGCTCGACGGTTTTTTTCATTAATGTTTTGAAAAGTATTTTTCCGGGGCCGTAAAAAATAATAATAGATACGGAAGAACACGTACAGTCACAGACACTCGAAAGCAAGGAAATGACGCACAAATTTTGACATTAGCTGTCAATATCATCCTTCAAAGGTGGAGGGATGCGTTTCCGTTTTTCATAATTGCAATAGTATTGGAATTTTTTCACGCAACTCCGGCAGCCAAAATTACTTTGGGGGGATTAAGACTAACTAGCCATCTACACCACCAATACCCTCAAATTAAAATCCAACCCTCATGTCTTATAGCCTATAATCTTCCTCGATAGATGGACTATCCAAAACAAAAAGAAGCAGGAGTTTCAGAGATTAGCGCGTTAAACCAAAGAAACTCTTCTACTCCATAATAATAGTATGATTCCTGCCGAGACTGTCTAACGCAAAAGGGCATGTGAAGGAACAGGGGGGATTTTATACGGTATCACAGACCAAGTATGGGAGATAAAGTCATCAAATATAGGCTAATCCCATTTGTACTTATGTCAAAAGACTATCATATGTTTTAGTAATTGCAGTCGTATTATTTCAAGACCACCAAGCAATTGTGTTTTAATTGACGACTCAGGTTATATTTAGCTTTTAGTACAATTTTAATCTACCATAAGATCTACCTTTCTTAACTCAGGCCAATTTTGTCAGGTAAAGAAGATTACCTTGCCTCAATGTAAGAACACAAGTGCTTTTAACGATTTATTTGATGAATAAAGAGCCTTAATAAAATTTACGAAGCGGTATTCCCCCAAAGTATTTTCCCTAGGTTGCCCAAGCTCGGTAGTTCGGGGCAACATTCACGCTACTACAAATATCAGCTTAATCGGCGCACGCGCACATTCGCGATCAACTTGCCGTTGCAACCTCACCAGTAACTGCATCCTCTATAGTTTCGGACAAAGACAAAATGAAAGTGTTTTTAGTTTTTTTGTTTTGTGTTGTCTGTGCTCAGGCTAAAGTGACGCGTGAGTATTATTTTTTTGAATTTTGGCGGGATGAAGTGTTTATGTGATTTTTAGTGACGTTTCCTTTTTATCTAAAAATATTAGGGATTTCAGGGTTTTTCTAGTGATGCAAGAGTGAATTCAGTATTTCTTTAAGAGTTTTTTTATAAGATATTCAATAGTAAATTCCTAATTCGAAGTTCAGACTTTTGAAGCTAATTATGGAATATCATTAGTAAACATTTGTTTACTTAATCGTTGTCATGTAAAAAGGTTTAATTTATTCAGTGTTATTCATTGTTACTCTACTTTTTACGCTAAATACGTGAATATGATGACATTTGCATGCGTAATTACTGCTTGTTTCATAAATTAAATTAATGTTTTAGTGGTTTTTTAATAGTGCAATCTTTGCAAGTTTAAATGTTTAAAGTGTAAGCAATAAAAAAATAATTACAACACCTTTTTAAATGCTGAAATGAACTAAAAAGATATAGAAACTTAAAGTTTCGATATCAATTTTATTGTATAGTTAGTCATTAGAAGACTGTTTTGCTCTATTTATTCGTTCAAATTCGAAGATTGCATTGTCGTTGTTACGACATCTTGTTAGCCACTGTTATTTCAGTAAATCTAGACGACCAGCGGTGTTATTTGTGGTTTGTTATTATTGGATAGACTCAGTATTATTTCTTAATACTTGTTTGAAAAACTTAAATATAGGGTGTCCCGGGATGTGTTCCCACACATCCCGGGACACCCTATATTTAAGTCATACTAGCGAAAGTTAGCTGCGTATTAAGGAAACTTCCCCAAGGCATTAAGATGTTTAGAGGTGGTAAAGATTCTGATGTTCCAATTTGTTTTAAAGTTACAGATATTAATTGAATTAAAAATTTCTAGGCATTTATTGTTTATCGCGAACATGAAAAGTGATCATAACTTTTGAACTGTAAATACGTAACAGCTCAGAGGTAAAAAAATATTGGAAATGACTCCGTGTATATCAATTTGATCTGCACTTGCTGGGACACCTTGTATAGCTAGGTTGTCTGTTGATAGCGCAAGTCGAGTCAATGATCAACCAACCGAGGATTAATGTCACAATGATCATAAATTATTACCGTGGTGACAGTTATATTAAAGTTCTGTCTGCTGTAAAATCAAAACTTATCATTATTTGTATAATAGTAAAGTAATCGTTTCATCGGTTTTGTTTTTAATAAACGTAGCTGAGTCGTGCGAGTATTGGTGATAAATTTTAATAACAATTTATTGGAAAAAGAATCGGAGAGTTTTCTTGTAACTGACTAAGATCTAAACCATTGGGACTTACATAGATGTAAAGGAAATATTGTGATGTATTGCATGCGTTTGTAGCTCTGCCATGCAAATTGTAGACTACGTATTCACTATTGATGACCATGCTGCGGGGCGAGACGGAATGGGAAGCGGTCGCCTCCTTCTCCGAAGCAGTCATGCTAGCGAAGGAGGAGGCGGGACGCGTGCGGGAAAGGACAGCGTCCACCTTACATCCCGACGCCGCGGGGACATCGCGAAGCGATTTCCGACCACCGGGCATGCGGATGGCGAGTAATGGATTACTCGCCGTCCTATCATGGACCATGCCTAGGTCGATGGCGCGTCGCGTTCCACGTGAACTGTCAGCAATCTGACGGGGCCCCTTTTGAGAACCAAAGCCTGCCGGGGTCGCGGGACTGTCTCGTCAGGTAACCCCTGAACGTAAAGGGCTATTGAAGGATCACCGTGGACTTTACTCCGTAGTCAGTACAAGTCTCACTGTCCCTGCTATAATGTTCCCACTGCTGGGACACAGGCCTCCTCTCTTGTAAGAGAGGGAGTGGGCCATAATCCACCACGCGGGCCCAGTGCGGGTTGGCAGATGTCACATGTCTTCGAATTTTTGGTTCTAGGACATGCCGGTTTCCTCACGATGTTTTCCTTCACCGTTTTGAGAGCAGTGGTGATGAAATAAATTACACAAAGTAATGCGCCTAGCGGGGTTCGAACCCACGACCTACAACTTGTAAGTCGGGACCGATACCACTGGGCCACCACTGCACCCGCCCTGTGTGGGGGGAGGGCTCATTGGAAGATTATCACTATGGAAAAAGAACACACCAGAGATTTCCCTTGTATCATAGTTGCGTTTACAAACAAAGAAACTCACATACACGAGCTCAACACAAGATAAACTTCAATTTAAGCTAAATTGTAGAGAGACTATTACAATAAGATGTTAAATTACATGCGGTCGCGAGACTATACACCGTAAAATCGAAGGTAGTCTCAATTGTATACTTTGCGTAGTACATAAGTAACATAATAAGTATATGGCCATAATGCCTTATAACTTCAAGGATAACAGTCAATGTGGGGCAGAAACATGCATCAATCGTTACGTGCTTGAACATTTAAAGTATGTGCTTAAGACTTAATACATAATATAGTATTTATATGAGTATGGTATTATTTTTATCGATGATTGAACTGGAATATTTTATTATAAATTTTGGACCACCCGTGCGTACGTAAAATTCAAGGATATAATACTATGAAGGCAAGGTACGTCCATGAATGTTAAATGAGACGTATTTCATAAACATACAATGATTTAACATTATAAGCACTTAACTTTTGATTGTTTATACACATCTTTGTAAACAAAATGGGTAGAAAAATATTAGCTCAATTCCATTGCTGATACTCAAATATTATATTGCTTTTTGTGATGACCAAGCAATAATTGAATTAAATAGGTACATAATTGTTTTAGGAGCTGCAGGTCGGCAGAATGTCGAGTTTTTTTTTTTAATTTGAAATGTGTTTGGTTTCTTGGCTTCAATCTAGTGTAGAGACAAAAATAGAACGTGTTTTACCCAGTACCTAATACTATAACTTCTTTGACGGAACACAGTAAAACTGTTTGGCTTTGAACTCCGACCGGTATTCGGTCGCGAGCCGAGCTATGGTGAAGACAGCGGTCACCTCAAGTTGCTATAGAGATATTGCCTAGGATGGACAGTTAGGAAGTGTACCCCAAATCAGTAGTAAAAAGCACCTCCCAAACGCAATGGCACGTAGGTAGATCCCTTTACTTATGCCCAACTTCGTATCGTGCCCAACCTGCCAACTGTCAGTTTCAATCAATGAGCCCATTATCCTAAACTTTGAGCATCGACACATAAAGACAAAGAAGAAGAGAAGATCCTTAAGTAATAATAAAGATTGACCCAGAAGAGATTAGCTGGCGCGTTGACTTGAGATGACCCGGTATTAAAACCTAAGCAGATTAGGCTTCTTGACACTCGTCATAATATTGCATCAACACTAGCCGCCACTCGCCGACCTTCGTTGAGTGGCCGACTAATCGGTTGCAAAAAGACCGACTCGTCGCCCAATCCGGTAACTTCCGTCGGTTGAGTTCAGGGATTATCAATAATGATATTGACGCTTCGTGTAGGCGATATCTGGCTAGAAATGGTGGAGTTCGGCCAACGAAACCAGAGTCGTCCAAAAGCCCGGTTGGTTAACGATATCGTCAAGATCACGGAGAAGTGATGCCATTCTTAAGGATTATCGGCCTTATTAATAAGGCCAAAAAAAAGGTGAGGCCTATAATACCCAGTAGCGGGTGATTCCAGGTTGAAATGATGACAAGAAAATAAAAAAGAATAAATTATCGGTTTGAAGTCGGTCAAGCTGCAGGTCGTGCGTAAAATTGCAGGTATGCGAACGAAGGTACATTATTAGGGTCTACCGCAAAGGAAATGCATCTAGCACAAGGCTCTCCGTTCACCGAGGCCCTTAGATTTGGGCAAACCTAGCGATTATGTGACGCTAAAGCTGGCTTCTCATGGTGCGTGATATTGTGGACGGATGCGCATGGCTGACGACTAAGGACAGCCACGCACCGTACAAAAGCACCGCCTAAGAGAATGTGGAAAAGGGAGCCCTCAACAATAACAATAGCATCGTATACCAGGCTCTTTCTTAACAGCTGGTTACCCACGGTGCGGTGGTTACCACGTGCACCGAGAACTAAGGATAACCACGCATCGCATGCAACATTCTTTCTTTTTGACGGAATTGTTTGCGCTATCACCGACAACGATACTTTTCCGTAGTGCGTCGGCGGCGGCGGCGGTGCGGGTGCGGTAAAATTGCATTTTATTAACGTTGAACATAGAATATTCCACGTTAATTTGATAGAGATAAAATTTGTAGTAAATCTAGAGATCAAACTCGAATTACAGAACAATTTTAGCAACATTTATATTAGCAAAGTAGATTAAATGGCGATTTTGGACAAGTCAGTCCGCGTTTGTCCGCAATGTCACGCACTGTGGGAACCCAACTTAGCTTAAGACCTATGATGACAGGAAACTTGTTCGGTTAGATGCACGACATAATTAAATGGTTATATTGTTGCTAGGGTACCTATTATATCGTCTTAATAATTTAATATTCTTCTTCCGTTACTTACTAGTCGGTATTATATAATCTGATGCGGTTTTTCCGTTGTTCGTGACCTGGCTAGGTCATGATTTTTACTAGCTATCCGTTTAGCAAAGCAAACGCTACTGAAATAATATTTAGAGGCACTAACACAAGTGCGCGATTTTAGTAAATACTTTAATTGAAATACTTGTTACATTATTTTGAGGTATTCCCGTTTGAGGAACTATTTTTAGGGCACCATTTTTTTAGATTTAGAGCAATGATTTTATTCCCTATGAGTACCTATCAATATTTTGACGTGTTGCTCAGTCAGGAACGAAAATATAATTCAAAATCCCCATTAGTGACGGGGTGTATAAAATCTCTTTTTACCGACTTTTTTGAGTATCAAATAATACGAGCAGTCCTACTCTCATTGCCTCAGGCTCACAATTTTTTCATGGTTTTTCCAATCATTCTCATAATTATTTTTTATTATACTGCTGGCTTTCCAGCCATAATTTTCTTACTTCTAGTAACTAATTATAAACATTTCTTTTATCCACAGCCGACTACTTCCCATCATGTAAAAGAAGTGATCCTCAAATAGAGAAATGTGTCCTCAACGGTCTGGAGTCAATGAGGCCTTACCTCAAGGAGGGTATAGCTGCTGTTAACATCCCAGCGCTGGACCCCTTCACCGTGCCGACCCTGAAGTTGGACAGAACTGCCCCCAACTTGAGGATCAAAGCAACAGTGAAGCACGGGAAGGCGTATGGAGGCAGTGACTTCAAGATTGAAAAGCTGAAGTAAGGAGCTTTGAAACTATGTATAACTTTACAAGATAAAACAGGTTATTCAACATGTTTTGTTATAAGTTTTTGTGTTGAGCGAGCTCGTGGATGAATAATAAACAGCCGCTCATGTCGATCTTCATAGATAAGGCATGCTTGCCAAGGTTTGTCTGTGGATGTTGGATCATTTTATCATAGCGTGTTTGATGCGGATGATGTCAAGGGTTGAATGTGGAAACGTTTAAGGGTCGAACACGGAAGAGGGTAGAAAATCTTAGGGGTTGAACGCGGAACAAATCATGCAGATGATGAGGAATTTTAAGTTTCTACTCTTGCACTGGTAGCAAGGGCATCAGTGGTGGCCCAGTGGTAGAGCAGTGGTGGCCCAGTGGTATCGGCCCCGACTTACGAGTTGTAAGGTCATGGGTTCGAATCCAGCCAGGCGCATTACTTTGTGTAATTATATCATCACCACTGCTCTAAAAAACGATGAAGAAAAAAAAACATCGTGAGGAAACCGGCATGTCCTAGACCCAAAAATTCGAAGACATGCGACATCCACCAAACTTCACTGGGCTTGCATGGTGGATTATGGCGGCCTATTCCCTCTCACATAGAGGAGGCCTGTGTCCCATCAGTGGGAACATTTATAGGCTGATGATGATGATTATGACTCTTGCACTTGCAAGAACTATAATAAAATTATGGCACTTGCCACAGTTAATAATAATAATAATATTCCACAACTTTCACACAACGCCATCTAGTCCCAAGCTAAACAGAGCTTGTGTTATGGGTACTAGACAACTGATAAACATACTTATATATTTCAAAATACATAAATATTCTTGTTAAACTTGTAATAACAGTGTATTATGTCTGTTTAAACGTTTATGTAATCTGTAGGTAGAGTGGATATCTAGGCTACTTGACAAAAAAAAAACTTTTTTAGTTATTTCAAGATATGCACTTGATTATTTTGCGGAAACATAATAACTTGTAAGTAGCATAATATTATGTTACCACCAATTTCAAGCTTGGCTTATGTAAGCGTCTGTCTTATAAATAATTCTTAGATAAACAGTCTTGAAGAAGTATAGAAGAATACTACGAATATGACAACGTTAAAGTATCGGCATTACATAAAATAAAATCAAATCAAATCATTTTTTTCAACTAAGGCATTTACTTTTGAATTGTAAATGGTGTTACAGTATAGAGTTTGCCTGAAAGAATGTAAAGCTTTCTTTTCGAAATTTTCTTACAATTTTTTCCACTTTTTTACGGTCTTGTTTCATGATTATCCTGTTTATTAGTTTCTTCCAGCCACTTTGATAAGACTGTCTATTTATCTCGTCGGTTATCTACCCGCTGTTCTCTTTACTGTCCATGATCTCTCCACTGACAGACAGACGTCTCTCGTCTTCCTCCCTCCATCTTCATCATCATCAGGACTGAAGCTTTAACTTGATTACCTAACTTAACATTGCTGCCCGTGACTTCCAGATTGAACCTGAACAACAAATACGCTGGGGAGCTGAAGTTAACGCTGCCGAAGCTGATGGTGATGGCCAACTACGACGTGAAGGGATCCCGACTCCTCGCCCTTGATATCAACGGCAAGGGCCGCCTCCAAGGAAACTTCTGTGAGTATCTCCGTTTTTTTTATATCATAAAGGTGACAAGCAAGTATACCTACAGCCTCCAGTCCCTGCAGTCTCGACATTAGACAGCGGCAAAAATCGGTCGCCAAGTCGTATCGTTATCAAATTCCTATAGATTTTAAACTTTATTTCGAATGCATAAGGTTGAAAATCTGTTAAAGAAATTTGACATCGATTAGACTTAACGACCGATTTTTGTCGATAAACGAGTATTTGTCGAGACTGCAGGGCCAGAAAGCGGTCACGGTAGCCTCTGGATATTTTCAACGCCAGAGGTATTAGAGGTATTTAGTCCGCCCTGCCCGGGGTTGGAGGACTCATTTGATGATTTTACCACGCTAAAAAAAAAAAAAAAAAAAAAGCTGAACTAACTCTTAAGCAGGTCTTATGTTATTTATTTTTTTGAATTTTCTTTTTTTTCTCCGTAAAATAAATAGATTTGCGTGTAGACAGCTAAAAGAAAGAGCAAGCAATAGTGCGCGGTACGTGCAAGTGCGAGCGAGTAAGATTATATTGAAGTACTATGGAGCCTTAACACAAGTTTTAGTTAAAAGACCAAAGTTGTCACGAATTTAATTAGTTACATAATGTATGCTAATTTTCTTAAGAGATTACAAAAATGTATCTACAGGGCAAACATTTTTGATAATTTTACTGCTGGACAATTTTTTTATCGTGGTAAAATAATATATTTTTTTTCAGTTTATATATTGCTGAGTTAAGCTTTGTTTTTAGAAAACTTGAGGTAGCTTTACAAGAGCGTTTGATTATCACATCAAAAAAACCCTTTTAGTTCAGATAATTTGGAACAATAGAATACTGTGATTATCTACTTGAGGTATTTTTTAGAAACTTCTATATTAAATTGTGTTATTGAGAAAAAATTATCTTATTCTACAATAATAACGGATTTGAATCATTTTCATGCTAATGTTAACCTGTGATTCACCAAATTACATCGATTATAAGCAGCTTCGATTCATTAGGTAAACAAATAGTTTTAAGACCCATATTATACACAAGAATAATGTCATAAAGTTGTTTCGTAAAATCTAAATCCAAATAGCCATTTCTTTGATAGTAATAACCTCCAATTCCATAAAATGATGTACTTACTAAATCTAATAGCATAGATCAATACAAGCAAGAAACATGCTTCTTACGAGCAATTGCTATACTCACTTAGTAGCACGTAATTTAATTGGCTCATGCGCAAAACGTCTCTTTCGCAAAATGTCACCTGGTCGTAAAACGTCTCTTTCGCAGAATGTCTCTTTCGTAAAATGTCTCTTTCGCAGAATTTCTCTTTCGCAGAATGTCTCTTTCGCAAAATGTCGCACCTGGGACTTAAGAATAAAATTTTGATTTTCAAAACAAAAATCATATAATAAAATTATAGTGCAATTATGATGTTAAAATTTTGGTACTTAAATTTACTTTAGTATGTATTCCAAATAAAAACAATATCAATAGGTATCAAACATTTTACACACATTCAAAATTTTGATCAAAAGAATCAATACTGTTAGTAAACATATCCACAGATAATAATATAAAAGGAGCTATTACTAATAGTAACTAAACATTAACAAAGTATTGCAAATGGAAATATTTTTTATAACGTTTTTAAAATGATTAAAAAATATATACTTAATACTTTCATTTGCAATACTTTGTTAATGATTTGAAAATCAAAATTTTATTCTTAAGTCCCAGGTGCGACATTTTGCGAAAGAGACATTCTGCGAAAGAGACATTTTACGAAAGAGACATTTCGCGAAAGAGACGTTTTACGACCAGGTGACATTTTGCGAAAGAGACGTTTGGCGCATGAGCCATTTAATTAAGCAAGTATAAAGGTAGGTACTTTGCTAGAAATTAACGCTGAAAAATCGACTGCCGTCGTTAGATTTTTGAGCATTTGGTAAAATGTGAGCTATTCGCAAGCGATTCCTATAATTAAACATACATGCACTTATTTAATAGAATTATTTCTGGTTTTAAATACTAAGATTTCCTTGGTATAAGAATGGCTGTCCGATTTTCGGTATTTTCCTTGTTGCCTGATAGTAATGTTTCTTCTCGTACATCGGGCACTGTTCATATTTATTTAAATTACACTTGTTACTTAGCTAGATCTAGTAACTAGCTAGCAGTAGGCGCGATATAAGCTACCTCAATGCATTATTTAACATATTGCACCAACATGCGATACAACGCGTAGAATATGTGTGTCATTGCTGTGTAAATTTTAGATGGTCTAACGAAAAGTCAATATCATTTATTAGCTTTTTTTGAGTGTAAAAATCTTCAAAATTAAATCTTCAAAAGTCACCCAAACTTCGGTAGAGAGGAAGGCTGTCCAGACAGTTACCGATGAAAAACCACACTGTTCCTTCACAAATGCTTTTTGCGTTCTAGATTTGCGACGTTCTGATTGAATTGTTATGTGTTAAATGTTAAATGACTATTGCGGTACTAAGTGCATCCCTGCTGAGAACCTCCTGTGTGTATACAGTAATACAGTGAAGTGATAACTTATTTTACAAAATTCCAACAGCATAATCAAAACTGCACAGTCATTAACAAAACATAACATACGAGTTACAGTTATTGAACTCAGCGCCATCTGTTGTTATATTGTCGATTCACGGACACAGTTACGCTGGACTTAACGAGGTGACTATACGATCGTTATACCTAGTGATCGATAAGGAAGTTACTCAGCGTTCCTGAGATTTGGTATAGAGGGCGCTGTCGGCTCCTTGTTATCCGTACGCCATCGCGCATCGTGATAAGTTATATCGTCCTAATTACTTCGCCGTACTTTTGCCAAACGTATAACTATGAGCTCACCGATGAATAAATCCATCTCGGATACGGAAATTAATTTGGCCGGTAATGATAAAACACCGCCCAATTACGTATTCCAGCGAACTAAGCGAAGCAGGGAAGACATCACAATTAGCACGCAGCTGGATGAATTTAAGGAAGAGATTAGAAAAATGATGACACTTTTCACGGAAAAGCAAGCAAATGAGATACGTGAAATTAATTTAACTTTGAAGGAAATTCAACATTCAAATATTAATATTGAGAAGTCAATTACGTTCTTGAATGCCCAGAATGAAGCTCTCAATACTAAAATTAAGCAATTAGAGCACCAAGCAGGGGAGGATAGGAAGTGTATTGCAGTTTTGGAAGGTAAAATAGAGGACATGCAGATGGGCTATCGAAAATCTAACTTCGTAATAAAAAATGTGCCTAGACAACCCAATGAGACCAAAGAAGACCTCATAGAAATGATGATGTGTCTCTCCAAAAACATAGACTATAAATTTGCCAAATATGACATTAAAGATATTTACAGGGTACGTGGAAAGAATAATGACAACACAAATACACCAATTGTTGTCGAGTCTGGGTCCACCCTTCTAAAGACGGAGATTTTAAAACTAGGAAAGGCCTTTAACTTAAAACATAAGACTAAACTATGTTGCAAACACCTGGGATTTAAAACTCATGAAGATACTCCCATTTTCTTATCTGAGCATTTGACCCCCAAGGCGGCCCGCCTTCACTTTCTGGCCCGTGATCTATCGAAGATTAGCGCCTACAAGTTTTGCTGGACAGCGTACGGCAAAGTTTATGTTAAAAAGGATGAACAATCACCAACCATAATCATCAGATCAGAGGATCAGATACATCAACTTAAACTAAAAATATGACTTTCGCCGAGAAATTTACGTTGCTTACGTCTCAAGGGAATTGATGCAACTCTTATTCTAATCTTGTTTTATATGAAATACTTATTAATGTCATACTATGTTTTTATTTATAATATAGATTTAGGCATGAAGATATTATTATGCAGCATTGGTAAGATTACGTTTACACAACTTCAAACATACTTAGCAATCACACACTTCTCTGCTCGAATATACTTGTACATTGTAAAAAAACTAGTTAAACCAAGTAACTTAAAACTAAGGGTACTCTGCGATCAAAACATACACATTGAGGTGATTCGGAGAAAACGGGATTACACAGTTAAAATAAAGTCTAAAACAAATAGCATTATACACAAAAGTTTTTACAAATATTACTGGTTTTTGTATCATAGCAAACTATCTTTACACTTACCTAGACACCACGATTATTCTATTTGCAAACTATTTTAATGGGGGACAATCTACAAACGCTTACTGAGCTAGATGACATTGAAATTGCCAATACGATTGAATGTGACCCATCTGAACTCAATAAACACATACAGATAAATAAAAATGATCTGACAATATTCTCTCAGAATATAAGAAGCATATACTGTAATTTCGACAATTTTATAACAACGCTTTGCACATTTTCATTTGAAACCGACGTTATAATTCTAACGGAATGTAGACTAAGTACTCATAAACATATACCGCAACTCAATAACTACCACTCCTATTCTACGACACAGAACATTAATCAAAATGATGGGGTAGTTGTTTACATAAAAAATACACTCAAAGCTAAAGTCAAAGAAGTCAAGTTGACTCAGGCATCTTGTCTACTACTAAATGTTCTGAATAATATCATTCTGTGTATTTACCGCTCACCATCAATCACAAACACTGATAGCTTCTTAGATTCGCTTGGTAAACTACTAGACACGCTAAACATGCAAAAAAATATGGTTATAGCGGGAGACATAAATATAAACATCAAGCCAAAAGACTCAGAGCCATCATACGAACGTAAAAATAGGGTAAATTATCTTAATATGCTTTCAACTTATGGCATACTTCCTGGCCATATATTGCCCACCAGGGAATTGAACTGCCTAGATCATTTTATGATCAAAATTAATAAAAACCAGAACTCAGCTTTTATTGGTATCTTAAAGACTTCAATAACTGACCATTACACTACATTTTTGTCTCTGTCGAAAATAAAAAACTTACAAATAGCACCAAAAACAAAAACTTCTGTTAACTTTGAACAAGCCTTAGAATATCTACAAGAAAATAACATAGCTGATTTACTTTCCTGTAATGATCCGACGGAGCTAACTGACCTTTTGATAAACAAACTTTCTGACTCAATAACAGCCAATACTTGTACAGTAAAAATCCCAAATAATAAACGGATCATTAAGCCATGGATTACCCCGGGTATCCTACGATGTATAAATAATCGAAACAAAATGCAAAAAAACCTCAAAAATGATCCGCACAACGCAATTCTAAAAATTACTTTCGGCCGATACAGGAATTATTGCAATAATCTAATTAAAAAACTAAAACGCAAATATCATACCGAACTACTAGCTAAATCAGCCTCTAACAACAAACAACTATGGAAAAATATAAAACATATAACTTACACCAATAAAATAAAAGGCGAAAATGTAGAATTATTGAACCTTAAGCCATCCCCTATCGAGTCAGTGAATTTTATTAATAACTACTTTGTGAACATCGGAAAACATCTAGCCCAGAAAATACAATCTAACTTGACAAACGCACATTCTGTTGCTTCAATTCGAACTCAAAAACAATATTCCCAAGCCAATTCTTTCGCACTTTACGATACTGACCCGAGCGAAGTTGACAGTATCTTGACGAGTCTTAACACTGATAGTGCCCCAGGTTGGGACAATATATCGACTAGATTCTTAAAGTACATAAAAAAGGAGGTTGTTCCAATTATCACCCATCTCGCTAATCTTTGTTTTAGTAAAGGTATCTTCCCGAAACTACTAAAACAATCTATTATTACACCTGTGTACAAGAGTGGGAGCAGAGACGATGTCAACAACTATAGACCTATATCAGTTTTACCAGCAATATCCAAAATATTAGAAAAACTAATTAACACAAGATTATTAAAATATTTAAACAAATTTGATTTACTCTCTTCAACTCAATTTGGTTTCAGAAATGGTATATCCACTGAGGACGCAGTGACCGCCCTAACTTCGCTAGTTACTGATAAAATCGACAGTGGCAATAAATGTGTTGCTGTGTTCTTGGATCTAAAAAAAGCTTTTGACACCGTCTCTGTTCCAACTCTTGTTAACAAATTGGAAAATATCGGAATTAGAGGAACACCACTCAACCTCTTACAGAACTATCTTGCAAATAGAAAGCAGAGGGTGAGAATTGGAAATTACACCAGTGATGACGCAGATGTGTTATACGGCGTTCCGCAGGGCAGCGTACTAGGCCCCACACTTTTCTTAATCTACATTAATGACCTCTGTAGTTTAAATATGAAAGATGCAATGATTTTCTCTTACGCCGATGACACAGCTGTTGTTTTCTCTGGAGCATCCTGGCTGGACGTTAAAAGTAGTGCCGAACAGGGAATGGCTAAAATTGCCGAATGGCTAAATACTAATTTACTCACACTAAATACAACAAAGTCCAATTTTATTTGCTTCAGTATTAGTAATCGAACACAGCCCAGTGACCAATTTAAAATAAAAATACATGTATGTGATGATATTAATAACTGTTATTGTGATTGCCCAACAATAGAAAAGGTAACTCAGACCAAATATCTAGGTGTAGTGGTGGATCAAAGACTATCCTGGTACCCACATCTTGAACACGTTACTGGCAGGGTTAGAAAACTAAGTTGGATATTCTGTACATTGAGACATATTGTACCAACAAAGATAGATAGTAAACAGACACACAGAAGCCTTCTGAATGACATCTATATCGCTTTGGTGCAGTCAGTTTTATTGTACTGCATCCCTATTTGGGGGGGATCGGCCAAAACAAAGTTACTGGAGATAGAGCGTGCGCAACGCGCGCTCATTAAAACAATGTACTTCAAAAAACTTAGATTCCCCACTGCCACTCTCTATCAGATTAGTGATCTTCTGTCAGTAAGAAAACTGTATATTGTCCAAACGGTTTTGAAAAAACACAAGGCCATGACATATGATGCATCCAAGAGAAATAAAAGAAGGAAAGATATTGTAGCACAAATCCCTCATAACAAAACCAGGTTTGCTTGCATGCAATTCGAAAAGCGTGCGGCTCAATTATACAATAAAATCAACAAAGAGGTGTATATTTACGATAAACAGTATTATGAATGCAAAACAGCTATGGTCAAATGGATTAAAAATCTCACGTATGAGGAAACAGAAGAACTCTTAAGTCACGCTACATAACACAAACATGCAAGGCACACACACACATCCACATTATACATACACACACACCTGCAGACATACTAATGCTCCAAATAATTTAATTTAATTTAATTTCTGAAATGTTTTCTTATTTTGCGTAATTGTGATTTCATGATTTGATTTAATTTGAATTTTTATTTGAATGTAATTTGATTTGATTTTGTGTATTTTTAATTTTATTATTTATTTTTTGATCTTCTCTAATTGAATCATGAATTTTCTATATACTTGTGACATTGATTCTCCTTTTGTGTAATCTATCTGAATTTTATCTGATTTGAATCTTTAAAAATGTTTTCTATAATGAAGAGTGATGTTTAGTCTGATTCTTGATTGAATTATGACTTGATTTATTATAATTTATTTTTAATATTACTTGAATTTGTTTAATTTGTCTGTATTTAATATAATTTAATTTCATTTTATTATGTATTTTAAATTTAATTGTTTAGTTAATTTTATTTCATTATTATTATTTATTTTTATGCATGCTGCTTTTGTCGCGTATTTTATGGTACCTACTTTTAGTTATGGAAGAGCGGAGTCTCCTAATACAGGCATCTCATGCTTAAAAGGAGACTCCAATCACTAATATTGTATACTATTTACTCGCGAAAGAATAATAAATAATTTGAATTTGAATAATTTGAATTTGAATTAATTAGATAGGTGGTATCCACCCTTAGTACTATAAGGTTATTAAAACCTGTGGTTTTTAATTTCAGTAATGATTTTTGTGCTTTTGATCTATAATTATGTAAAACCAAAAAGCCACTCACTCATAGGACACGAAATCTCAAAAACTACCAGTGCTGGGAATTTAAAATTTTGCACAGGGGTTCTTTTTAGAGGACGTAGTTGCTCGCTAATGGCTGCTACACACCTTACGATAAATCGTTACGATTAGTCGGTACAGTTCAAACTGCAACGATAAATCGACAAGTGTGTATGAGAAAAATCGAACAAACTGTACAGTTTTTCTCATACACACTTGACGATTTATCGTTGCAGTATGAACTGTACCGACTAATCGTAACGACTTATCGTAAGGTGTGTAGCAGGCATAAGAAGTATCAACCCCAAAAACCCTTTGGAGGTGGAATTTCGCAAAATCCGACCTCTAAAGATTTAGTTTAGTTAATAAGTTTTTTTTTTGTTTACAGCTGGCATCACCGTTGTTGCAAAGGGCTTTGCTAAGCCACTCGTCAAGGATGGTGTGGAGTTCCTGCAAGTTGACAAGCTCGTGTCCAAAGTCAGAATCAATCACGCGCAAATAGCCATAGACGAATCTGAAAGGCCAGTAGCAGGTAAGGCAATATTTCCTCTAATTCCCTTTATTTTTTTTTATCTTTACTAAATTATATCAATGCGAAAGTGGGTATCATTGTTTGGCACGCCTATACGGCTGGATTTTTAATAACTTTAGTGCAGAGATGGACGGAACCTTGGAGATTGTTAGAATCGATTTACAGAGTTGGAGTTTCTTGCCCATTCTTCTTCATACAACCTACCTTTGCGAATAGGTGTAGAATCAATCCCATCCCATCCCATTTTCTTAATTTTAATTATTCGACGTTTAAAAGTGCCTCGTTGATGGCCTAACTGAAATAAATGATTTGACTTTGATTTTGGGGGTGATAATGAGAGAAGCCGTGGGCAATGGCTACTTAACTTACATAATCAATCTATATTGTTTCCACTGCGGGGAAATAGGCCTCCTCCTTGTGAAATTGCGCTGAAATCCACCACGCGGGCCCAGTGCGGGTTGGTAAACGTCACAGAATTTTCGGTTCTACTCGTTTATAGGATATGCTGGTTTCCAAGTGATGTTTCCTTCACCATTTTTTAGACCTGTGGTGGTGAAATAAATTACATATTGATACTGCAAACGTTAAAAACATAGTAAATTAAAAGATTTTTATTTACGTAGCTTTTTAACGTAGACTTTAAATTAATTACGGTCGAATTATGACCACTCGGCGACAATTTTTATTTTATTTTGCGCGATCAAAATTCATTTTTTTTTCTTATCCACAGCGCAATCAGCCGCATCATTCTTCAATGCCAGTCCTAATGTGGTCCTGGATATCTTGAGCCCCCTCATCGACGAGACCGCAGCAGCAGTCATCAAGGCTTTCGTCAACAAAGTGTTGGGAAGCATACCCATTGCAGAAGTACTCACCGACGATGCCGCCTAAAATATAAGTAGGTTAGGATGTAGGTTTTATGTAGATTTGTGAGAGGTAACTCAAAAAAGGTGACATTTTGTTGGCGTTCGAATTTTAAAAAGAAAAAATTTGAAAACTATCATAAAAAATAACGATAATCCTTTTTTTTTTTAATTTGGCGCTCTGTGACGTGTTTATTTGAAAAATAAACATTCGAAAAAATACTTAGTTGACAGTAAAAATTAATTTAAAAAAGTCTGATTCCTTTTTTTATTTGGAGCTCTGTGCACACTATGTAATTTGAGAAACCTTTGATTTTACTAGAAGATGTGGAATTGGTGCTTGATTCATCTTTATAGGTATACTGAATTGGAATTCTAAATAGTAACATTCATACTTATTTAAAATTTTTGGTCATCATAACTGCGAAAAATTAATCCGCTTTGGGAATTATACCTACTCACAATCATTATTTTACGTTAAGTACTTTATTTTAATTTAGTTAGAATATTTATTGTTTACAAAAATATTGTCAACTGGTCAGGGACTCCAAATTATGTGTATTTAAGTTTTTTATAGGAGACGAAAGCATTTAGACCAAATTGCCAATTCATCATTGGGTTGTTTTAATTTAAGGAACAAATCGAGTCATTCAATTTTGATGGACGGCTGAAGTAAATATTTTTATCCAATAAATAATTTATAAAATTCCGGTGACTAGAATTTAGATCAATCAGTGAAAAAATATATTTATAACTGTTTGTGTACAATTTATGGAAAGATGAAACTCTATTTATTTATAAAAACTCTTCATATCCAACAAATCTTTAATCTCCCTCTTCATGATATAAGTGAGCATAATTTAATTTTGCTTCTGATTATATGGTTGATTCCAAAGTAAATCTTGTCTATGATATGAAAAATAATTTATGGTAACCATAAACTAAGCTAAACTAACTAACTAAACTAAATGTTGAAAAATGCTCGTTGGGCATCAAATGTCTCGTACCTGCTTGATTTGATCAAGGCTGTATTAGATTAAGGCTGTAAATAAATTAAACGTTACCATTACTTATATTATACAAAAAAGTGTTTTATTTAAAAGTTTACCTGCTAAAATATGGTTTTGGAATCATTAAACCCTTTTTTATAATGGTCAAAATCATCAAAAGAGTCCCAACCAGGGCGGGACGTCAGAGACTGCCACACTTGTACTGACTAAAATCCACGGTGTTCCTTCAATAGCCCTTTACGCCCCAGGGTGACGGTTACCTGATGAGCCAGTCCCGCGACACTGGTAAGCAACCTACCTATTCTTTTCCCTAAATTCCCTTTCTAGAAGTCTTACACAGTCACTCACTTTTTTGTTTAGAGAAAAGTTTAACTCAAACCGTGTTACAACAAAAAAATTAAACACGCGTTGAACACTTGTCTAAAAGAACTGTCAATGTCAAAACAACATTTCTCCTTGATATAAGAGTCGTTTTGCAGTTACACTTTTTTAGACCAGTCTTTTTGTGGTAAGGCGGAAAATGTTTACTTCATCTTAAATTTTTTCAAAACGATTTCTTTCATAATTATGCCCTGACAATCACGTAAGTACAAACAAAACAATTAGCGAAAAACTTTTTCTAAAAAAATGTGACCGCCTTCAAAAACAACCACAAAAAAGGGTAAAATAACCTACAAAACTTTTCTTTCGGAAGTCGGTGACTTTTTTTATTAATTTCATTGTCTCTTTTGCCACCGACTTCCGAAAGAAAAATTTGTACCTAGGTTATTTTACCCTTTTTTGTGGATGTTTTTGAAGGCGGTCACATTTTTTTAGAAAAAGTTATTATTTTACCCTTTTTAGTTTAAATATTCAACCACAATTCTTGTCAAATACATCATTTTCTTACATGTGCTTTAAAATTTTGTAATCCGTAGCACCGGTAATAACATCGTTAACATCTCTTTCATTCATCCCTATCTCAAAAACTACTGAACTGATTTTAATGAAACTTGCAGTATTCCCTAAGTTGAACGAGGTATCGTTCAACGAATTTCGTTGTAGGTACTAGGCATAGTACAACAAAAAAAGAATTACTTAAATCGGACTTGAAGTTCCGTAGATATGCGAACACAAACATAATTTACTTAATAGAGGAGTCGTACCTTCCATCATCAGCTCAGCTACATGAGATAATGATTTCCATACGCAAGTACTTAAATTACTACATAAGATTTGCGAAAAACTATGTGTGAGCCAATAAAATTTGAGGGTTGCCTTCGATTTCTCCAAGATCCAATCATCAGATCCTGAAATAGGGCCACACGGTAAGCACCAGCTTTCAAATAAAAAAAGAATCATGAAAATCGGTTCACCCAGTCGCAAGTTATGAGGTAACAAACATAAAAAAAAATACAGTCGAATTGATAACCTCCTCCTTTTTTTTAGGTCGGTTAAAAATATTGCAATCATTTTATAGAAACACAACTACATTCGACAATTGAGAAAAAAAAAATGATTTTGCGATCCAATAAATAACAGAATCACAAGTGCATAAAAATAAGGATGTAAACACACGTCAAGAGCCCTACAATCTCGCGTAAGGTCGAGGTCTTACTGTTGCACTCCTTCCTTATTCCATTCGCACTAGTACTGCATTACTTCCTGATGCAATCAACATAATATATGGACCAGAGAATTTTAAACCTGGTAATAGTTGTTTTGAAAGGTATTTTTGTTACTAACTTTAGCCCGCGGTTTCGTTTAACGTAGAGCTCGCCATTTTATTGAAATCTGTTTTATATCGTCTTTAAGCATTAAGACAGTTTAAATTATTTTAAACAGTATTAAACAATTACTACTTTAATAACTGCGATGAAAACTCTAACCTTACCGAAGACATTTTTGTATCCAAAATTGAACATCCGGACGGCTCATAACGTTAATGGTACTCTGTGGATTTATTATTAGACTTATGCAAATATTTTAATTTGAATATAAAATAAAATGCACAAATAAGTATTAATTGGGAGACACACCCAAGTTCATCTACTTAAGTGTAAATTAATCTAATACATAATGTACATGTTTGAAATGTATTTAGAACTTGAAGATATTTGCAATGTAGCCCTTGCGACCTTATTCGAGGTTCTCTACCACATAAGGCAAGTAACCATACCACCAGAGATAATAAAAAGGACTATTTTCTATTCAGACTGTTAGATAAAGTATAATTCTGAACCAGAAAGGTAGAAAAGTGTAAATATGAATTATTTAAAGTTAATTTTGGTTATTATTTATGTGAATTATGTGAATGGGAGAAGAATTAACAGGAATGGAACCGTTTACGATGATTATCATGACAGTAATAATAGTTCAGATATAAGTAAGTGACAATTTATTAATTATATAGATTTCTGTGTGTTTCTCCGCAATTTTGGTGATCTATACATATAATAAATTTGTAGAAAAGTGGTGTCTGTACAATGGAAATATATAAAAAAAAAGTATCAGGGATTGTTATTATATCGATGCCGAACCCGAAAATGTAGTTAAATTTTTTTTTGTCTGTTTGTCTGTTTGTCGGTTTGTCTGTTTGTCTGTTTGTCTGTTTGTCTGTTTGTCTGTGTGTTTGTGCACGCTAATCTTCGGAACTACTGGACGGATTTGAATAATTTTTTTTTCGTTGTATAGGTATTAAGTCCCGTTAACATATAGGCTATAATTTATCTTGGAAACTTGAACACCTGATGCAGAACCGCAACAGACCTGCTTAACTATAAGAGATACAGAAATGGTGCCATAGCAAAAATTGTTCCACGTGATGAGCATTTCCTGCTGAGAGAATAAATTTGAAGATCCTGGACACCTGATGTGGAACACCAAGAGCCCAGCTACACTATGACATATACAGGAACGACGTCTTAGCAAGAGTTGTTCAGCCTGATAAGCACTCTCTGTTGCTGTATAAAAATTTTAAGATCTGGAACACCTGATGTGGAACTCCAAGAGCCTAGCTACACTATAACATATACAATAAAGACGTCTTAGCAAGAGTTCTTGAGCCTGATGAGCACTCTCTGTTGACGTATAAAAATTAAAGAACTGGAACACCTGATGTGGAACTCCAAGTGCCTATACACTATAACGTATACCTACAGTAAAGACGTCTTATCAAGAGTTGTTGAGCCTGATGAGCAACCTCTGTTGTCGTATAAAAATTGGAGATCTGGTACATCTGATGTGGAACTCCAACAGCCCAGCTACTTTATAACATATATAGGAATGACGTCTTAGCAAGAGTTGTCCAGCCTAATGAGCACTCTCTGTTG
The DNA here is from genome assembly GCA_954870645.1 of Agrotis clavis. Lineage (NCBI taxonomy): Eukaryota > Metazoa > Arthropoda > Insecta > Lepidoptera > Noctuidae > Agrotis > Agrotis clavis. Next base: position 3,111,154 of record OX940919.1, on the reverse strand, counting down.
ACGTATGAAAATTGAGATCTGGAAGACCTGGTGTGGAACTCCAAGAGCCTAGATACTCTATAACATATACAGATAAGACGTCTTAGCAAGAGTTGTTTAGCCTGATGAGCAACCTCTGTTGTCGTATAAAAATTGGAGATCTGGTACATCTGATGTGGAACTTCCAACAGCCCAGCTACTTTATAACATATATAGGAATGACGTCTTAGCAAGAGTTGTCCAGCCTAATGAGCACTCTCTGTTGACGTATGAAAAATTGAGATCTGGAACACCTGATGTGGAACTCCAAGACCCCAGCTACACTATAACATATATAGGAATGACGTCTTGGCAAGAGTTGTTCAGCCTGGCCCTTAGAATTCGACGTTTCAGATCTTTGATTTTGACGACCCCGTCGTCGCCGGCATAAGCAACAGGATCCGCGTACGAAGTCGCGGGCAGAAGCTAGTTAAAACTATAATTATAATCAACCAACATAATAAATAGAGATAAGTACCTACATACATATATCTAATCCTAGCAAGCATCATTGTAATAAAACTATAAGAAAAAATATTTCGAAAATAATTACCTTGTTTTATTTACATAAGAATTTATTACCTAAATGTGATAGTGAATTTGTTTGTTACGCTTTCACACCTAAATCACTGAACCGATTTTAATAGTACTAATTTTGGTTCAGTGATAATAAAATGAATGTACTTATGATTTATTGATGATCTCTTTAAATTAGTTTGCTGAAATACTTATTAGGACAAACATATTATATTACATACAAAAACATTTATTTGGTACTAGACCCTATTTCTCCAAGATTTTAGGTGATTTATTATTGAATTGATTTTATATTGTTTGGTGACTACATTTTGGTGACAACGTTTACTATTTTGGGGACAAACTCTATTTTTGGGAGACACAAAACTAATAAAATTGGCGAAGGCTTAAGTCATACCCGTTTATTTAAAAATCCAATTCATTCAGAATAACTTACGAACCTAGAATTATAACTAAATCCTATTCCAGGCAAATCAATATGCCACTACACGGACCCCAACGTAGCTGATTGCATCCAACGCGTCGCTGAGCAAGCGCGACACCTCCTGGCCCAAGGAGTACCAGCGCTGAACATCCAGCCGCTGGAGCCGCTGAAGATCCCCAGCATACGACTGCGACAACACAACATGCCTACCAACCACTTCAAGTATGACGCCTGGCTGTCAGATGTCACCTTGGAAGGACTTACCAATTATACCTTTAATAAATTGGAGTAAGTATCAGAGTCATCATCAGCCTATAGTGTTCCCACTGCTGGGACACAGGCCTCTTCTCTGTGAGGGGGAATGGGCCATAATCCACCACGCGGGCCCAGTGCGGGTTGATGTCACATGTCTTCGAATTTTTGGTTCTAATACATGCCGGTTTCCTCAACGATGTTTTCCTTCACCGTTTTTGAGAGCAGTGGTGATGAAATAAATTACACAAAGTATTGCGCCTGGCTGGGTTCGAACTCACGACCTGCTCCTCGTAAGTCGGAGCCGATACCACTGGGCCACCACTACTCTGTATCAGAGTGTGTTAATGTATTCAAGCCATTTGATTGGTTGAAAGTAGTTTTAAGTAAAACTTAAGTTTTGAGTGGTGTTCCGTAATGCGTGCCTAAGTCTGTCAACGATAAACCGGGCCTATGCGAAAATATCTCGAAACTTTTGAATGAATACGCTTCACTCAAAAGTATTGAGATATTTACTCCCTAGTCCTGAATTCATAATTTTAATTAAATTCTGACAGCACATGTGGAGTTGGGACCACTAAGCTGTCCATAATTATGTTATCACCTATTTTCAGTGTGTACAACTAATGTATCTTATGTCCTTAAGTGATAAAGAGTAAAAAACTGGTCAAACCTACGGGTTTCGTTCTTAGATATTTGTAGTAGTACCAGTGCCGTATTATCCATAAGGCACTTTAGGCCAGTGCCTAGGGGCCCACTATGACCAGGGGCCCAGCACTCTCGATAAAAAAATAAAAAAGGGGATTGTGTGGTTTTATGAAACCACGGTAAGAGTAAAACTTTTTCCACAATATAAGGTAAAACCCCCCATTGACATTATAAGAGTGACAGTAAATGACTGAATTTTTTACTTGTATTGAAATTAATCTAACTAATTTTTTGCGTATACCTTTGCGATGTGATGATTAAATGCAAATAAACACTTTACCTTTATTCTATTTCGTAACGAAGACAGTAAAAATTTCCAAATTGCGTTGTTGTGGTATGAAAAAGGGCCGAAACGAGCTGTGCCTAGGGGCCCCGAGATGGTTAATCCGGCCCTGAGTAGTACTCCAAAGTGTTGACGATTTACATCGAGCATGAGTTAACTTATAGTTCTTAGAACACACTGCCGCCTCAAAAGTGTCGATTTATTGGCCAAAATTGGAATCGTTGCTAACTAAATCACAACAGGCATAGCAGAACACAATAAAAAAACCAAAACTTTTAGGTACCTATTTTATTTTATTTGCTATGGGTCAGATTTTGGCTTCAATCTAGTCCAAAACAAAGGATAATACCGAGGATTGAGCGAGCTAACTATAAAAGTAGCAGAGAACTCATTAGAAGTCGACTCCGCCAGGATGGAGGTAAGCTAGGCTGCTCTGTTGAGGCTTACCACCTACTGAATGCATGTAGGCATTAGACTAGCAGGTTTCAAGCAATAGTTATAAGCCATAGCCCATAGCATAATCAACTTAGATAATGCTGGCACAGAGCTCTATCATCCAGTATGTTTCCATAACCGTGTACACACTTACCTGTGTGAGTGGAAATATATTTTTCCTACTCATCCACTATTCTTGGCTGATTAATTCCGTTGCAGGATCCAAGACAGTTAAATTCATTCTCCGGGACACGTCAAGCTTCATTGTTTCGGCGCTTTTCTGGTGGCTGGCACTGTTGATTCTGGCTTTCAGGAGTTGTAGTGGTTTCGGAAAAGTGTGATGGGTTTGTCACAAAAGAAACCTGTGTACCTTTCTCAACTAAATTATTATCCATTGCAGTGTATTTCCCGAAGAGTTGAAGGTGACAGCGAACATCAGTCTGCCTCACCTGATGATGTCAGGAGACTACGTGGTACTCGGAGACTTCCAGATGCTGCCCGTCGAATCCACGGGAAAGATGGCCGCCAACTTTAGTAAGTGACAGCTTTTGTTTTGGATGAATAGTAAGTCACTAAGTAAAGGCGCTTTCTCACCGAGAGCATTCACCTGTAATGTAACGTCAGTCAGGGAGGTAGTATTGTAATGTAATGATCAAAATCGGTGAGGGAGCGCCTTAATAAGTTCTAAATATTTAAACTTTTTTTCAATATCAACCAGTAACTTTAATAAGATCCTTCATCCACCTAGTCGGTTGGCTTCCCGCGTTCCTCTTTATCTGTGGCACTTTGGAATTAGATCATGGATATATGAAAGAGACTTATCCCTACCATTTGTGTATTAAATAAACGCTTTTCTGAGCCAGAAAGCAACATTTAAGGGCGATTTTTCCACAGCACAATGCACAGCGGCACTGGAAGCGCTGGGTGCTAAAGTGCACAAGAGGATGGTGATCCGAGACGCGACTGTCCACCTACGTTGCACCGGACCACTCAAAGCGAGCCTGATGGAAGCTCACTCTACTACTGGAGAAATGGGTATGTTAAGTTGATTTGCAAAATGGTATCTTTTATCCAGTAGCCACTATAATAAAACTAATTCGACCCTGAAACTTTATGTCTGAATATGTCGTGGTTGTAATGTAATACCACAAATTATTAAGAAATGAGCAGAAAAATAAATAATTTTAAAAGATTTTTCTCGCTGTTCCCATTACACTTGTCAAACAATAACTTTTAATTTTATAATTTTATTCGAGCTCACCAGTCATCATTAAGGGTAATTGATCTGTCCCCATTGATCCGAACAATTTTTATTCGAATAGCACTAGCCCCTTTGATATGGGACAAAGGTAATGGGGATATCGGGAAAACACCAATTAAAATAATGAATTTGAAGTCAATTAAATTAGCCAGTAGGCTAACGTAAAGACTGTAGACATTGTATTTTTGTAACCCGTATTATCCCACTACGGGCCTTACAATAATCTTCCAATTGTCAAATTATTCATAAACTCGTCTAATTAATCACACCAGCATTTTCTAGACTTCCCAGCGATGACCTTCGTCTTCTGGCACTATTCATAACCTGTTTATGATTCCAGAAATGATAACCCAGCACATCGCGCAAATGCACTCGATGGACATCGCGAAGGAGGTGCAGCCGGCTGTGGAGACAGCCCTCGGCATGGTGCTCGAAGATGTAGCCAACAAGTTCCTTAAGCACATCCCACAAGACATGGTCTTCCCGAATTAAGGACCGTATTCTGGATGCCTGACAGTTTGAGGAAACTTTGAAAGTGTTGTTTGAACTTAAAACGGGATATTTACCACGCTTATTTGTTGGAGACCACAATATGCAGTATTTTCTTTAATATTTCTGACATTTTGAGATTGTTGCAAGTGTCATGATCACGGATGGATAAAGTACCTATGCTATTCTAAGTTTTAATGGTAGTGTTACTTATGTTAAGTAACAAAATACGGCCTATGATTGGTTTTTATTTTATCAATGACGAAAATATGGGGAATGAATGTGCAACGAACATTTAGGAGGAAAGGAAATTTCAGATACGAGTGGTACTCAAATCCGCGTCATCTATGTAAGTACTTCAGATGCCATACCAATTGGGCCACTGCAACTAGAAACTAATTATATTCATCTGAACCATTGATGGCACTGGTCAAGTGCAAACCGTACAACGGGGTTATATTGTAAATAATATTATTGTTGAATTTTTTACTGCTAAAAAACTCGTATCTGGATTGGTGTTGTATATTGATGCTAAAATGCACTGTGATGTGGTTTTACATGTAGCAATCTATTAGTGTGTAGTTCAAAGAATTATTGTTTTGTAGACAAGCCTTGCCTTTCATGCAAAAATATTTTATAAGATTATTTAATTTTTTGTATTTGTATTGTTTTTTTCCTATTTATTCATTTGTTTAATAAGCTAAGATGTCTATTGATTTAGTAAACTTAATTTAAAACCTTTAAGTTATTGAAATAACTAAGGCAGTACCTACTAAGTAAATAGGCAGTAACTACTTCTAAGTCTGTAGATACTTAACTAACTTATATAATTTATTTCATGTGTATTGAAGTTGTATTTGCAATACCCTTTTATTACCATCTATTGCACTTATAGGAAGGGTATATTACATAAGTGATGGTTGCTATGCCATCTAATAACATATAGATAGTACTGTATTCACGTTCTAATAAATATGTAGTAATAAACTATCATGTATTTCGTGTTGCGTTTTGTTTACTTGAGAAAGACCGGATGCAGTTTCGCGAATGTAAGCAGTTATTTCATTCAACATTAGCAATGGTGGAGACGGCTAATCCCGCGAATAAAAAAAAAACTACGGTCCTAAATGACATGAAGATTATGTGACGAATTTTTTTTTATCCCATATATCTAGGTGAAAAATAGGAATACGGCCAGTCTAATGGAAAGCGGTCACCATATCCTATGGACGCCTGTAAAGACATAGGTATCGCTTGCGAGTTGCCCAACTTCTAAAATTTTTGCGCTCGTTTTTGGGGTGTGATGAAAGAAGGAAGAAGCGTTTTAATGATGATGAGATGGTTTCCATCATCATCGCATTTTTATCATCGTCACCATGCATAGGACGATGGAAATACATTCATAATATCATACATTCTGTCATTTTGTCTTGACAGAACTTGTTTCTATGGTGTCATGCTATGCGTGCAAGAGGGGTCTTACTTTTGTGGCCCAATAACTTTTCATTTTCGATTATTGTTTCGAAGATATCCTACAGATTTCCGAATTCTCGTGATAGTATTAAATAAAGTATTAAATGAAATCACGACAAAACTATTTTTAAACATCACGATGCGATACCTTTTCTACAAAGTTTGTTCAACAAAAAGGCCATTGTGTAACGTGCCTTAAGTGTGCCAATGTGGGCACTGGGCCACGCGGCCAACTTTGTGTGATGTAATTGGTAGGCCTGAGCCTACCAATTACATCACACAAAGTTACAACATTAACATAACAACTTGCTAATGAAATATCAACTTTATTATTTAAGACAGAAGGTAGTAATTATAGAGTGGGGGATATAAATGGTTTTTAGGTCATAGAGCTGTCATGACTATGCTAAAATGCAATTGCATTGTCACATAGTTTCGTTTGTGTTTAATGGCGGATTGTTTAATTATAAATGAGTACGGAATGTTTGATCTAATTTTTAATTCAATTACGGGAATTTTATTAATCTAAATAAAATTGGGTATTGCAAAGATTAGGTACCCATAGAATTGTAGTTTCACTAAGCAAACGTTTATAGTCTTTGGTGTTATTGGTATCTTAATGACTACGTAATCTTAGGCCATACGAAATTACGAATATTTGTTCCTCTTTTCTTTAAGCGTGGTAGAATCATCAAATGAGTCCTCCCACCCCCATACTGTCAGACTTGTACTGACTAAAATCCAAGGTGTCCTTCATTAGCCCTTTAGGTTCCAGGGTCACGGTAATGAGATAAGTCCCGCGACCCCTGCAGGTTTTGCCCTCTAGAGAGAGGGCCACGTCATCTTGCTGACACTCTTAGAGGCGCGCGTGGAACACAACGCACCGTCGACCTGGACATGGTCCATGGTCGAGGGCCGAGTTGCCCATTACTCGCCGCCCGCATGCCCGAATATTTGTTCCTTGGGAATAGGACTCGTAACACTCTGCACCGCTGACAACTCTCAACCACTGCGCTAACCGTGCCGTCCAAAAAATCTTATCAGGATATCTTGTAAGAAAAACTACATTCTGAAACAACTGGGGGTTATTACATTCGAGGCGGAATTCCTTTAATAACAAAGGCCCACGTGGGTTTTAACATCATTTGGTGACAATACCTTTGATTTTTGTCCAACACATAACCCACTAAGGAAGGATGACAGTCATGTGACTAAGAGAGTGATGAGTATGAATGTTGATGGGATGGAGAGGAAGGCCCAATGAAAAGATGGATGGCTTGTCTAAGGAATGATATGAAAGAAAAAGGAGTAAATGATACTGTGACGTCTGATAGGGGGAGAATGGAAGAAGAAAACGTGTTGCACCGACCCCAAGTAGTATAGGATATGGGCAGGAAGATAACCGAATGAGCGACTTTTCAGAAACAACGTCAGTTTCTTTGGATTAAGATTAATCATCAATCGTTTGTCGCACCAGCGTGATGTTGGCCTTCAGTGTGTCGCACAGGCGTGCATTCGAACTATGGTGTGTCGCAATACAGTTTTATCGCACAAGCGTTCACTGCATTTCCGTTTGTCGCACTAGCGTCGTACACTCATCCATTCTATGTTGATCCTTTTCAACTTAGAATGGATGCTCCACAGCGTGTTAGGCGTATGTTAAATTGTCAGTTCGTTGAAATATGCTAAAAATTGTTGCTCCGAAAATGAGGACACATTTTTATTCCTTTTCTACATACGTACTAAAAAAAAATCACACGTTTGAAAAACACTGCATGTACGATAAGAGCCAGTTTTCGAGGAAAAGTATTGAAAAAATATTGCCTAATTTCTCACTAGCCCGTGATTGATGTGAGATTTCGTAATTAATCGCGCATTATCTCTTCACCAGATGAAGATAAAATGATGTTGATGCGTTATCATCACGTTCCTTTTTATTTAAATGAGTTGAATAGAATGATTTTGGTACTAGTCAGATAATAAGTCAAGATGTGGTCCGTGTTATGGTGTCTGTCTGTGTTGCACTTAGCTGCTGGATTTGATAAGAAATTTATTAATTGTGAGTATCGTTTTATTTTTGTTGTGAACAATTGTTTTCTCCCGTCCTGGGTTGGGGACCGTTAGACTCATACTGACTAAAAACAACCTTCGTTTGCCTTTACCTTTTCTTGGCCGCGGTATTTTGTCTAGGACCAGTTCTGTAGGTCACTAGTGATTGATTAAATTGTTTGACTATTTTTTTTTAAATGTATACATTTTAAACAGTAGTTAGCTTAACCATTTATCGATAAATTGTTGTATTATTTATTTTTAGTATTAATTTTTTTTAATTATCTTGAATTCTAACGTATTATAGAAATCAAGAATTAACTTAACTTGGCTTTGTCAAAATACCAAAAACGCGATCATTATGATTAGATTTTATTTGGACACAAAATAAGAAAATAATTATAATTATTTTTATTTCAGTTGGTGGCTTCATATGTCCTAGAGAAGAAAGAGCGCTAGGCAGCTGTCTCCGAGATGCCCTGAACGCCTACATACCACAATTAGCAACAGGTAGGTGAAGTGTGAATGTTTCATGTAAAAACTTATCAGAATTTTGAGTCAAGATTACGTCCTTAACCAAGTCACTTACGCCATTTTGACTACCTACTTTTCATAATGTCAAACCTCATTTATTTAATTAAAAAATAATCAAACTTCATTTATTTAATTATAAAATAAGTAAATAGTAGAAACAAACATGCCTGCCAATGTATATTATTTTCTCTGTTGGCACTGCAAAATGACTTGTCAGAAAAATACATTTTGACAAAAAAATTTCGTGGATAATTGAAATGAAGGCAAATGCGAGTCGGTCGAAGGGTTCCGTAACATTATCTACCTCTCCCCCACACAACGAAATGTCTTAAAAAGATCGCTTTTAGCGATAAGACCGCCCATAGGTTAAATAATTACAGCCGCACGGGCCGATCTGGTCCTGGTCGAGGTTGGTCTTTGGATGGGTGACCTGTCATAGCGAGTTTCCGCCTTGCCTCGGAAAGCACGTAAAGCCATTAGTCCCGGCTATCATTAGTAGATCTTTGACGGTCGTTACTGTTAGTCAGAAGCTCTAAAGTCTGACAACAAGTCTAACCATGGGGTATCGTATTACCAAGTGACCGGGTTGTTGAGGTCCGACAGGCAGTCGCTCCATGTACAATACTGATATCCAGCTGCATCTGGTTTGACTTGTAGCGGACCCCAATTTAGTTGGGAAAAGGCTAGGCAGATGATAATTTATAAGATCTACTTTAATATGGTACTTCTAAGGTGTGCAAAATAAAGTGTATAATATCTTACCCATCTATCTTGTAACTGATCAACAAAAATTATTTTTTTTTTTTTTGTTTGTGTTATCAAGAACAGACTTCTTAATAAAATAAATTACGATCTAGCCTAAATGACTAATAAGTAATTTAACTCTGACTTAATATGCTACGTTATAAATTATTTTAAAGCTAAGAATAGTGTCCATTAGCACTTACACAAGTCCATAGCACTTTCTTAGAGTCTCTATCATTTTATAAAAACACTATGTTCGTGTGTTATATGTATAGCACAACACTGTTACTATTATTCACTCACTTACTGTTACTATTACACACTACACTAATTCAAAAGGTTTAGTTCTTTTTAGCCTACGCACTAAGTCTGTGTTGTCTAGGAGCTGAATAGCCTCAACGTTCACGTGTCGGTGTAATCTGTGTTCGTGGGCTTCAGCAAATTTTTGGATGATGGTGGTGACGAATTCCATTTTAAGGTCACGATGAAGGTCGTCATTTCTTATGTACCAGGGTGCATTTACAACATCCCTGAGTACTTTATTTTGAAATTGTTGAATAATTTTGACGTTGCTTGGTTTAGTACAGCCCCAAAGTTGGATACCATACGTCCAAATTGGCATCAGTATTTGCTTGTAAATAGTTATTTTATTATGTATTGATAGACAAGATTTCCTTCCAAGTAACCAATACATACTTTTATAACGTATGTCGAGTTCCTGTCTTTTCTTTTTCACGTGAGCTTTCCACCGCCGTATTGGCGTATGGCACTTGCATGCCATTTATGTAGATACGGTGATAGTCTAGGTGTTTATTAGTGAAGTCAATGTGAATTGATTTTGATTCATTCAGCTTGATCTTCCATTTTTGTGTCCAGTCATAAACTTTGTTCACAGCTAGTTGGAGTTTTTTAACTGCTTCTCTGTGGCTTGACCCTGTAGCCATAATTGCAGTATCATCTGCAAATGTCGCAATGGTGTTGTTTTCCAGTTCTGGAATGTCACAAGTGTATAACAAGTACAAAATTGGACCTAGCACACTTCCTTGTGGTACCCCAGCTTTTATAGGTTTCAGTTCAGAATATGCGTCTTCTTGCCTTATTCTGAACATTCTATTTGTTATATAAGACTCTAATATTTCTGCAAATTCCGGCAGCATGCGCCTGAGCTTAAATATTAGACCTTTATGCCAAACTTTATCAAAAGCTTGCGCGACATCTAAAAATACCGTTGCGCAGACTTCCTTATTTTTAACCGACTTCCAAAAGGAGGAGGTTCTCAATTCGGATGTTTGTATTTTTTTTTTTTTTTTTTTTTTTTATGTTTGTTCGGGCATAACTCCGTCGTTTAACAACCGATTTGAAAAATTATTTTTTTGTTGGATAGGATATACTTCTGGAATGGTCCCATTAAAATTTTATCGAAATCGGACTAGCACTTTTTGAAAAATCAACATAAATCAACAAAAACCTAAAAAGTTTTCAACTTTGTCTACGCCGATTACTCCGAGGTTTCTGGTCCGATTTCGATGATTCTTTTTTTGTTCGATACAGTATATCTGCCATTTGGTCCCACAAAATTTTCATTAAGTTTGGTGCAGTAGTTTTTATTTTTAGTTTTTATACATGGGCGTTGTTATTTTCCGGTGCTACGGATTACAAAATTTTAGTGCACATGTAAGAAAATTATGTATTTGACAATAATTTGGGTTGAATAGTGAAACTAAAAAGGATAAAATAAAAAACTTTTTCAAAAAAAATGAAACCGACTTCAAAACAACCACAAAAAAAGTTCAAAATAACCTACAAAAAAACTTTTCTTTCGAAAGTCGGTGACAAAAAGTCAATGAAATTAAAAAGAAAGTCACCGACTTTCGAAAGAAAAGTTTTTTTGTAGGTTATTTTGAACTTTTTTTGTGGTTGTTTTGAAGTCGGTTTCATTTTTTTTTGAAAAAGTTTTTTCCAATGTTTTTTCAATGACTTTAGTTATTCTATGAACCTGGTCTATTGTTGAATGTTTCTCCCTAAAGCCAAATTGATGATTTGGAATAAGGCCTTTATCTTCTATTATTGGTTTTAACCGTTTTAATAATAGTTTTTCAAAGAGTTTTGATAGCACGGGCAACAAAGAAATGGGTCTGTATTATGATGCTTCATGTGGTGGTTTTCCAGGCTTCGCAATCATAATGACTTCTGCAACCTTCCATGGCGCAGGTACATATCTTAGCATAAATGCAGCATTGATTATTTTGGTCAGCTTAACTATAGTTAAGCTACACCTCTTTTTTAGTTAGTTAAACACCTACCGCTCAAAGCTATAGCTTTGAGCGGTAGGTGTTTTAGAATTTCACCTGTAATTAGGTCGTACCCCGGAGATTTTTTTGAGCTAATATTATTTTGGATTTCTCTCATAACTTCTCTAGGAGTCACAAGCTTAATTGTCTGGTTTTGTGATGAGTTGTCAATCTCAATTAAATCTATTGAGCTCTCATTGGGTTTAAAAGTTTCTTCTAAATGCTGAGCAAACCTTGAAGCTTTTTGGTCATTGTTTATGGCCCATTTTCCATCGCTATCTCTGATGGGCGGTATTTGCTTAATCGGCTTTTTTAGACTTTTGGTTGCTTTCCAAAGTGAGTAATCTGTTGATTTATCATTGGTTAGATGCATAAGGTTGGTATTGAAAGATGTTTCCTCATATTGTTGGATTTTCCTCTTCAATCTTTTAGTTAAGTTATTTAATACTGTTTTTTCTCGCGGGCACCGAGTTTGCTGCCACAGTTTTCTTTGCTTTCTTTTGTCAGATAGTAAATCCACGATTTCTTTTGGATAAGTGAAGCCCTTATATTTACGTTTTAATTCTGGTGTGTTGTTCCACGCACACTGCTGAATGTTAACAATATACTTGTTTACCTCTGAGTCTAGCTGATCTCGCTTTCTTATCGGAGTTTTAAGGTCGATTATATTGTCAAGATCAAGTTTAAAACTTTCCCAATCTGTGAATTTATTAACCAGGGTTAAGTGGCTTTCTTTGAGTAAGACTTTTTGACTAAGCATCAGTAAAATTGAAGAGTGGTCCGAGTTCATATGAAAACCTTCCTCCAAGCTCAAGTAATTGGCGGATATGTTTTTGCATATAAAAAAATCTATAAGATCCGGTATCTTCTGGTGGTCAGTGGGCCAGTATGTTGGTTTTCCTGTGCTCATAACTTCAGAACGTGTATCTTTAACTGCGCCTAAGAGTTGCCTTCCCTTAGTCGTAGTAAGTCTTGATCCCCAATGCGTATGTTTAGCATTAAAATCACCGCCTAGGATAAATCTCTGGCCTAATAATTCAAAGAGATGTAAATATCGCTCTTTTCTTATCATGTGCCGTGGAGGACAGTAAATGGCCGCTATGGACACGGGACAGTACCTGATTTTGACAGATATTGCCACGGCTTGAATGTCTTGTTCTTCAAATATACATTGCACGAAGTGACTGATGTTCTCTTTGATTATAATCGCGCTGCCTCTTCTAGCAGAGTTGTCAGGGTGAAGCGAATTATATACAGTGTATCCTCTAAATGACAATGGGCAAAAGCGGTCCGAGATCCTCCACTTATGACACTTATGGGAAATGAAAGAACATAGTTGTGACATCATTCTGGCAAAAGATTATCGAAATCTGTCCTAGGGTTCTTTTTTTATTTCCGTTTAAAAGTGACTACCTAATCTAACTTTTTTTGTTCAGCTACAAATGATGCCCGACGCACAGTGAACCATCTGGGAAGACGGTTGACTTATGTATGACTTGGACCCACTAAAAATACCAATGAGACCATAAATAGCTAACCTAACCTAACTTTTTTTGTTCAGGAAAAAATGATGCCCGATGCACAGTGAACCATCTGGGAAGACGGTTGGCTTATGAGTGACTTGGACCCACTAAAAATACCAATGAGACCTTAAATAGCTAACCTAACCTAACTTTTTTTGTTCAGCTAAAAATGATGCCCGATGCATACTGAAGCATCTGGGAAGGCGGTTGGCTTATGTTTGACACACCGACTGAAAATACCAATAAGACCTTAAATAGCTAACCTAACCTAACTTTTTTTGTTCAGCTAAAATGATGCCCGACGTATACTGAACCATCTGAGAAGGCGGTTGGCTTATGTGTGACTTGGACCCACTAAAAATACCAACCAGACCTTAAATAGCTAACCTAACCTAACTTTTTTTGTTCAGCTAAAATGATGCCCGACGTGTATACTGAACCATCTGGGAAGGCGGTTGGCTTATGTGTGACTTCGACCCACTAAAAATACCAACGAGACCTTAAATAGCTAACCTAACCTAACTTCTTTTGTTCAACTAAAAGCTTTTTAAATAGCTAATTAAGCTATCGTTGGTATTTTAGTGGGTCCAAGTCACACATAAGCCAACCGCCTTCCTAGATAGTTCAGTATACGTCAGGCATCATGTTAAGCTGAACAAAAAAAGTTAGGTTAGGTTAACTATTTATTTATGGTCTCATTGGTATTTTTAGTGGGTCCAAGTTACACATATGTAAGCCAACCCTCTTCCCAGATGGTTCACTGTGCGTCAGGCATCATTTTTAGCTGAGAAAATCTGATTAATCTTGTCCTCTAAATTTAAAGGCTGAGATCTTGCTTTTGCAGCTTCCGCGTAGGTACAAGTGTTGGGTACTTGCATGAGTTTTGTAGATGACTGGACACCACTTGTTTTCTGTGGCTGCTTGTCATTTTTCCTTAGTGGAAAAGACGGCTGGGTAGTTGGTACCACAATTTTCTTTTTAATATTTTTGTTTTTCAATATTTGCATTTGTTTAGCTACTTCACACCCTCTATAGTTGGCAGGGTGGGGTAGCCCACAGTGAACACATTTTGGCTTCTCTTGCGGAGATTTGGTACAATTGGCTGTAAGATGCTTGCCCGTGCATTTTACACACCTTGGCTCTTTTCTGCAATATTTATGAGTATGCCCATATGCCTGGCATCTCTTGCATTGGGGAATAAGTTTAGGATTTTTGAATGGGTGTATTTCAATTTTACACCCTAAAATATACTTTATGCCGTAGATTTTATTGACATCTTCTTCGTTGTTGAATGATAAGACAAACATGTTGAGTGGTTCTTTACTCTTCCAGCTCAATTTGTTGTCCACTTTTTCAATTTTCAGACCTTGTGTTGTTAGGTCGTCTTTGATTCGATCAGGTTGGCAAGAAGAATGTAGCTTCTTTACAACAACTCTGATTGGTCTAGCCTGCTTGTTCTCATACGAATGCCAATGGTAGTCTTTTTCTGTTAAAAGCCCGGTGATTACTCTATATGAGTCATCTGTTTTGGCGTTAACTTTCACACAATCACCATTTAACATTTTTGCGGTAAATGTTTCAGCTGGCAAAGTTTCAGTCAGAGAGTCAAAGAACGTTTGGTAGTTCATAACTCCGTCTATTATAATTGGCGGTGGCGCGGGCACTTTTTTTACGGAAGTCTCTTTCTCAGTTTTTCTGAGATTTTCATGTGGTGGAGGTGGTCACAAAAATTACTGAAAACTCTTTATTCACATATTCCAGGAGTGCCAGAATACGGCGTGCCACCATGCGAGCCCATGTTGGTGCCCGCGCTGTCTATCCAGCAAGCCACGGGCCCCATCTCCGTGAGGTCCAGCTACTCTGACGTCACCGTCAGGGGTCCCTCAAAAATGCGCGTCAAGGATGTCGAGTGAGTATCTAGCAAACCTGAGGATCTTTTCTTTTGGACGGTACCGTTACTGGTAACTGTTTAATCAACTCTGTCTCCAGAAGATGACCACATTCATCATCATCATCAGCCTATAAATGTTCCCACTGCTGGGACACAGGCCTCCTTTCTGTGAGAGGGAGTGGGCCATACTTCACCACGCGGGCCCAGTGCGGGTTGGTGGATGTCACATGTCTTCGAATTTTTTGGTTCTAGGACATGCCGGTTTCCTCACGATGTTTTCCTTCACCGTTTTGAGGGCAGTGGTGATGAAATAAATTACACAAAGAAATGCGCCTGGCGGGGTTCGAACCCACGACCTCTCGACTCGTAAGTCGGGGCCGGTACCATTGGGCCACCACATCTATATTGTATTGTCCTACAGCTGGGCATATAGGCCTCCCACCATTCCTTCTAACCGGCACGAGATTGAGAGAGAGAGAGATTGCGTGTTAGTTTCTTTTTATATCTCTTAGAAGACATCCAGTTCGTCCCGCCATTTGATTCGTCCCCATTTTTGTTAGCATACGCAAAATATTATTTACGTAAGGATTACATCCTCTATGCGTTATGTTAATAGCTGGTTTCTCCAAAGTATCCTTACGTTTTCCATTAAGAGCGCCCTTCCCCATTCGACGAACGACAACGCGAGCATGGCCAAAAAGCTTGTTGTTTCATCCAGAACAAGAGGCAAACCCGTCCCCGCTCGACTCGTCCCCCGCTTACCTCTTACCGCCACATGGCTAACAAGCAAGTGAGAACGCGACAACATTAAAAGGAAAATAGTGTGCGGAAGTTTCATAAAACTTGTTCCAAGAAATACGTGTTTTTTCGTAAGCCTTACAAGATTATGAAAAAAAAGTTTTACATTTAGAAACTCCATTACATTTGCAAGGTTTCTATGCAAATATTTATTTCCGGTTACAATTAATGAGTACATTATAAACGCCCAAACATCATATAAAATTTGTGCAAAAAAGCTGATTTTTGGAGGTTTGTACTGAATTTGTTTCTTAAAATTTTGATTTCGCGTTTTGATAGAAACCTAGATATAGTGCACAAGATGCCTATTAGTTCAAAAGTTTCAAAGAAATATCTGTTACAACGCCATAATCACGTACGAGCGTTTGTATGAAAAGATAGACGGGTTGGCCGCCCTTAAGTTAGCAGCGCAGCGCGCGTTTTTGTAAATTCTTCTTCAGATGTCGCAAGCATGTTATGCATGCTGTCACAGAAAAAAAATGTATAAACTGTATTTCTTATTCAAAATTAAATGATAACTATTTAAATATAATTATTACCTGAAGACGCAGCGTAGCGTAGGCAGGCCTCTCACCAGATAGCTACACCGACGACATCGTGAGAGTTGCGAGCAACCGATGGATGCAAGTGCATTGTTATTCGGTATGGTGGGCTAATGGGGAGGCCTTGCCGTCTGATGATGATGAACATGGTAATGTCACAGTTTTTATTCTTTTTAACCCAAGAACTCTTGTTGCAGTGTGGACTCACATCAGCACCGAGTGGTGGCCAGGTTGTACATCCCTGAGTTGAGGATGAAGGGCAACTACAGGCTGGAAGGCCAGCTGCTGATGCTGCCCATCGACGGAGAGGGACAGTTCTCTGCTAAATATGGTAATTACGACCCCACCGACCTTTAAGAGGACTAAGCGCATTATATTCTTTATATTTACCAACAGAGCCACTAGATGTTCTGTGGGTCTAAAACAACCACTTAACAATATTCCTAATGATTCACTTTGTGAATGAATAGTACTAGATGAATAGCCAATAACTATGAGAAATAAATCGTTAGGAATATTGCAAAAAGCGGCCGTTTTAGACCCTGTGGTCTGCTTTCTTTTGATTATACTGTTTTATTGCTGTACAAAGGTTTCTCCTGCAATCGCTTCTAGGATAAATTTTTGAGCTCCGTGAATCCGAGCAAAAAATAAATAAAGGAGCACCTAACAAACTACATTCCTTATTTTTTATAGTTGTCTGTAGATTGCTTTTTTATTGAGCAATATAATCTTCAAATGAGTCCTCCTATTCTGTGTAGAGCGGAAGAGACTGTCACAATCTTACTAACAAAAACTCCACTTTATTCCTTCAGTTGCCCATTACGTTCCAGGGCACGGTTACCTTTATAGACGATCCCACGATTACGATTACTTTAAGTATCAAGATAATCTGCCACTGTTTAAAATTCTCTTTGTTTTTTCCCAGGCGAGATCGACGCTACAGTGACCATAGTCCTGGGCCGTCAGCCTCGTCACAATGACGTAGATACCCTCAAGTGTCAGGAGCTGGACGTGTCCTTCCACGTGGGATACGCCTCCATGAAGCTCGAGAATCTGTTCGGCAGCGATGGGGATTTGAGTACGTATGCTAACATTAAAACTTAGGTACTTTTCTCATGGCGCAATGCGACGCTATGAGACGCAATTCCACCTACAAGTGAAACTCAACCTTACCACTATGACATAAGACATAAAACGCGTTGTTATCTATGGGTAGATGAAAAACAAAACACGATGGCCATGACAACGTCAAGTCAATCGAATTGCATCTTTATTTTTTAGTGGCAAGGTTTAATATAAATTAATAAAAAGTATAATATAAACTTACATAAAACACCGTTGTTAAGGAGATTGTATCGCATTTGTTATGAGTATAAGCAGGTACTTAGAATATAATAGGCTTAAATTAATAAACAATGTGGCAACGAAATGAGATAGAATTTGTAGTTTTTTTCGCCGCCTTTACTCGTCCTAAAACCATCTTCTATTTCTAGGTAACACAATGAACCAGTTCCTGAACGAGAACTGGCAGAAACTGCTTGAAGAGTTGCAGGCGCCCATGGAGGACGCTCTGAGGGACTTCTTGAAGCCTCTCGCAGACCACGCCTTCTCTACTCTTAATGCTGATGATATACTGTCCAAAGACTAAACATTTGGTAAACTACACGAAGCGATACTAAGGGCCAGTTGACTAACCAGCAGTTAATTTAACTGTTAGTTAAAATGCTATACAATTTTTTAACAAATGTTTAAAGATTGGATTTAACAAATAGTGTAACTAGTGATCAAACAACTCGCCCTATTATTTAAAATGCATTTTTAAAATTCGTCAAAACGTTATCATTTGATAAAGTAACTGGCCCTTAGCTAACCATTTATTTAGTTATCGTTTAGTTTTTAGTGAAAACCGTGAAACCTCCAGGGTTGTAAGTGTTTAAATTGTTATATTTAATAATTTATTTAATAAAATGTATTTTTACTTTTTATTTTTGTATTATTTAAAAAAATAATTATTATGAAAAATCTTGAAATGCCTTTGTCCCATTGTTTCTTCGTTCATGCATAGCGGTAAAATATTTAAAACGGATTTTCTCTCATCAGGAAAATTATAATACCTACTACGTACCACTTACCACTATACACTATACGTATGAATAAAACAATATAAAGTTGTAAATAATAATATATTTTTACAACTAAGTACATTTTATTCATCACAATCGTTATTACAAATATTGTAGCCTAATGTCTTAAGTATGTCTATATTCGGGTGATCACTTAGTAACTTAAATAAATAAAGCTTACTTATGTACCTACTATGAATGGCTAATTAGCCCTGTACACAATGGTCCATGTTTGGCCGCTAATTAGTTTGTTTTATACAATTGATGCACACGCAACACATAGGAATTTCTAAGGAACTTCCCTAGTTTTTGTAAATGAAAGAAAAGTTCAAAAAAATATGGACTCCAGCACATCAACCTGTCCCAACCTGTAAATTTTTTTAAAAACTATTTAAATTTTATGACAAAAAACATGAATGATCAATAGAACATGAATTAAACTTCTGTCATTCATATTCTATTGAGAAAATTTATCAGATTGTGGGACCCATCCCAATCTGTCAAATTATCTTTCCTACTGTAACACTAGAAATATGATTTTTACGTGAGACAACATAAGACCATTGTGAACAGTGATTCTTATAATTAATCGGTATTTCAAACTATCACTGGTTAAATTGTCCGAAATTGAACACAAAATCACACAAAAAAAAATGCAAGTACCTACTCTATTTTTTTTTTGTAATTATTAATTAATATTATTTGAATTTTTACCATGAATTTGAAAACTAAGAAAGTATTTTGAGATCTTAAAAAACTTCAAATAAGACAAAACAAACGATCCAGTTGCTATGTTACAATAGCTGTTGTCAAAGAAAGACCGAGTCTCAAAAACTGCTGAAAGAAAAGACATCAACGCATAAAAGTCGTACCTCTGATCGACTTAATTTTTTCACAAAATCACTTTTTTTATATTATGTCCCTTCAAATAGACTTCTGTCACAGTCAAATTTGTAAACCAGTCACTAACTTCGGAACCGTCTATTAAATACTCGTAATTCGATTATTAAAATTGAAAATACTCGTTTCAGTTTATTAAATATTTATTGAATATTGGATTTACGAAAAATTGGCCGGAGATTGCCGCACACAGGGAAGAGTGGAAGTATGGGGGAGACTTTTGTCCAGCAGTGGACAATACGGGTTAATTAAATTATTGTTTTTTTTTTTTAAGTATAGTAATAGCGTTTGTCGCCAAAAAATAGGCTTGTATAATTCGTTTAGTTGACAAAAGATTCTTGTAGTTTTAGATTTAAAAGATGATGATTTCCGGGTCGTTACACCAGTTGGGAAACCCCTTTAAAAACATATTTATAGTGATTTCTAGCTATCAAACTATTTATAAGTTTTTCTTCCTTAAATAAAGATTCAGAACACACGCTAAACTTAATAATACGTTTGAGCGATCAACAGTTTTGACTGCAACACTATCTACTTGAAATAAAGTCTAAAAATCGGTGAAGAAATACTTCTAGAAACACTCACAATAACTGGAACTATAGATTGACTGTTCACAAGCTCACTCACAGGTCTAAGGCATGAGCCAGATGTCCAGGGGGATCTTGGAGAAGGCGGCGTTCACGAACGCCTGGAAGTGCTTCGCGATGGACGCGGAAGCAGCTGGCCTCATCTCCTCGATGATCTCAGCTGCATTGTTGTTTAAGAACTGGTTCATTGCTTCACCTGTAATTTTTGATAAGGACGTTACTGTTTGAAAATGAATACGTGTGGTGCGTGAATTATACTTGGCAGAATTTGATCCTATAACAGGGTCTCAATGCAATATCGCTAAGCTTATTGAATTGTGGGTTTTTAGTTGTTTAAAATCCACGGGTACGATTTCTCGCTAGAAGTATTGATTTTTGGAAAATTCATTCATTTCTGTCAATTTTGCACCTGTGAGTATTTTGCTTTGTATAAATTTGCATTTGGCCGTCCATGCACTATATGTAAAAAATTCTCCCTTTTTAATCAACATACATAATACAAATTGGTGGACATCCCATGTCTTTATTAAAATAATTGTTGTTTAATAGTATAGCAAAGAGTGGAAGCTCGCGTCTAAGACATAGGTCTTCATTAAGTAAATATCGAAGATAAAAAACCTTGAAAATAGACTAGTAAAAGACATATAACTGTATGAAAATTTTAATTCTCGCGGTTCGTAAAATAGATTTTACTCGTTGATAGGTTACACACGACACGACATTCATAGTTATGGAGTAAGTAAAAAAAGACAGAAGGCAGTGAAACTCAACTCACCAATAACACTTCCATGGTTGACAGTATCCCGAACCTTGAACCTAGACGTCCTCAGTTTGAAGTCCACCAGCAGACGGTCAGCCAACATGTATCTGATATTGTCTCGAGTGGTCTCCTTGCCGAAGATCTTCGCTATTGCCACCACGTCACCTTGAAATGGGAGAGAAGAGAAAACATGAGAAATGGGATTCATGAACTCTATACCACAGTATAATTATCTTACAGTAGTGGAACTCGGCCGCATGATAGAAATAAATGCCTACAGCCGCGCGGTACGTAAACATGCGTTAGGGCTGGCTGCCCGTCTCCAGCATTTTAATTACATATGCCTACTTTCTGTTTCTATTTAGTTTTGTGGTCGTAAATAGGTATACTTTTTTTATATAAACAAATAAAAGACTTTGTTTATTGGATAGGAAGTGTTCAATAAAAATGCGTGTTGTTTTTTACCCGACTGCGCTAGGGGGGTTATTGATTGGTAGATTTAATTTAAAAAAACCATGTTTTTGTATGAAAAACAATTCGGGCTTATTTTGGGACCGAAAAATATTTGCACCTCGACTGAGTCGTACGAAATTCTTTATTATTAACTTTTAAAATATAATAAATCCGCATTCTAATATAAAGCTTAATTAAAAATTAAGCAACCAAAAACAGCATAATATTTACTACTCGTCATATTAAATAAATGTACTTGAACTGATTTGTAGTGAAAAAAACCGGCCAAGTGCGTGTCGGGCCACGCACAGTGTAGGGTTCCGTAGTTGCCCATCAAAATACTTATGCGAACTAACTAAACTGATTCGCTGAATTTAATTTTAAAAAGAAGAATTTTCAAAATCGGTCCAGGCGTCTTTGAGAAATCGGGGAAAATACATTAAAAAAAAAGATTACGACGAATTGAGAACCTCATCCTTTTTTTGAATTTAGTTAAAAATAGTTGACAATAAAAACCTACCTATCCCCAAAACATACCCACCTATTATTGCTGTAAAAATAAAGTTGACAAACTTACATTTGCAGTTGAAGCACATGTTCTCCGATACATTTTGTTTAGGAAAATATGTTATCCAAGTACGTTTTATAAGTTGGTCGACTATTACTCGTAAACTTGTAAAGCCTACTTAGTCATGATAATTTTCTTTTAAACTTCGTTATATATGCTACTAGTCTGAATTTTTTCACACCCCCAAACATAACCGTTTAGCTGGTAGAGGGGGGGGACACTCGAGTCGAGCAAAAATTTGCACTTTAAAGCTTAATATTTCACAAACGAATCTTTTTATCAAAAAATTGTTAATGAAAACTATCAATATTTTTTAAAGAACTATTTAATGATACCCCACACTAAGGGCTACGCGAGAAAAAAAAAAAAACGTCCCCACTTTACGTGTACAGGAGGTACCCTAAAAAAAATATTTTACGAGATTTTATTTTACCACTTTTTCGGCACAACAAATCCGTATATTTACACCAAATTACAGCTTTCTAGTACTGGGCGTCTCTGAGCTAAGCTGCGGACAGACGGACGGACGGACGGACGGACGGACATGGCGAAACTATAAGGGTTCCTTGTTGACTACGGAACCCTAAAAATCGCGCGGTTATTGTTAAAAAAACAACACACCGTCCGTTCGTCACTGCGGTACAGTCGTGACTGTCTGCGCCCCGAGCGCGCCCCAACATCGAGGCGCGTAGGCATAGCTCGCGTTTCGTCCATTTCTATGAAGTCGGAGTACTGTATAATAATATTACCGAGTCTATACTGACCTCATTTTATGAGAGACTCCTAGTGGTACTTTATAAAAATAATCTAATTAACTTTGGAATGGAACACCTGTATGAAATATTGAGCAATCTCACTATAATTTAGACCATGGCTAGTAATTAAATAACGAAAATCTGAAGATGTCAACAAATTGTGCAAAATACCGGTAACTAATTGTAAAAATCGGTCAAGCTGTTTAGGTAACGCAAGCACGTTGGAATACATTAAAATCAACAGTAGTATAACTACCTATTATGTTTAGGGCAAAGGCAAAAAGGAAGCCTTGTCTGGTGTTCACAAAAGAATTTGACCCTGTGAACAAAAAATGACCTCCACAATGGACTTCATTCAGACTTATATTTATCATTGTCATCGGTGCCATTATTCGTGCAAATATATTCAGAACAAATATAAGTAAGCGACGTTTAATATTTATCCCACCCGGAAACGAAAAAGGACCCTGTAATTATTTTTAGTCGAAGTATTTATTGGCATTTTTTTTCGTGTCACTGTGGTGTATTTACTTAAATTCGTGTGAACCTTCTCTTTTGGCAGGTTTTTGATTAAAATCTAACAGCTTATTATAAATAAGGAGACAATAAAATCATCTACCTTGTAAGAGGCCTGTGGGGTTCCAAGAGCAATTGAATTACCTCTGACACCACTATCTTTTTCGGGTGATAGTGTGTGGCCACAAAGAAAGATTATTTTTATAAATCGATCTATCTACAACTCTGTGAGCATTCGGTTCTCTCTTTATTGGAAATAAATCTCTTTAAAAAAGCCAGAGATTATCAAAATAGTTTAAATTGTACTTACCAAATGATGCCCAGAAATCTCCCTGTGACCTGACGGGGAACAGTAGTACTTGTCCAGAAACCTCGTATCTTCCTGTGATCTCGATGCGGGGCAACACCAGTCCCATGTCTATGCGTAGCTTCTTCAGGTCAGACCTGCATACATAATGAAATCGGGTTAGCATACAAATGTTTTTAGGAAAATGGGTTAAGAGTAGGCACCCTTGCTTTGGGTTCCCTCTTTGTTGGTTGTTCACCTAAGGCGATTCTCACACTGCCCCGCATGATGCAGCGTAGCGCGTGGATGTTAACACAGTCTAACACACAGAAAATGCATCCACGCGCGTTCATGCGGATGCGGTGCGTGTTTTCCATACAAACGGAACACGCATCCACGCGCTACGCTGCATCATGCGGGGCAGTGTGAGAATCGCCTAAAATTGATGGTTTTAGGTGAACAACAATATTTGGTTATCTCCCACGGAATAGTATTCTAAACACTAAAATACCTATTTATTTTTGCTCATAATAGTAATTAAACTGAATCTATATCTAATATGCGAAGCAAAAAAATGTGCATTGAAGCTTATTTCTTTTGATATTTAATTTTAAATGAGTTGGAGTTGTGGTCAAAATTCGATCATTAGGCCACCACTACAATATTTTAAATTGCTTATACGTAGTAGATTGCTGCTTTAACTCGATCATTACCACAAAACAAGAATGTAATGAATTATTTCGTCTATCCCTTTGTAGACCTTCAAAGGTTCACCCTTGTTTGGCAGAACAACGTTTCGTCGAAAATGACTCCGGCTAATTTTGGTTACAATAAAGTCGTTTCGTAGAATTATTCATTTCACCGAATAATTAATTGTTATATGTTTATTTAGCCTATTTATTTCTTTGAAATAATTTCATTTGACCGAATTTTCAAATGCACTAATTTTATTTAAACTAATGTTTTACTAGACTAATAATGATTTAGTCGAAATTTCGCATCGAATATTCAGTTAATTAATTATTCGTTTCCTTTCATTGTCTATAAAAAAATCGGGCTCCGCTGAGCTACCTTGGTAATCAGCAATTTTACCAAGGATGCAAGAGCGAGCGAAGCGAGCTCGGAACCTGGGGCACCCCGACTCGGAAAGGTTAGGTTCGAAGGGGATGGCGGGGTCTGAAAGACCCCGCCATCCCCTTCGTGTTAGGTTACTTTAATCCTTGCAAACAGAAATAGGAGCCCCGCGAAGCGGGGCTCCGGCGAGCTACCTCGGTAGGTAGTAATCGACAATTTGACTAAGGATGCAAGGGCGAGCGTATATTACTGATAACCACCTACCGCTTCGCGGGGCTCCTATTTCTGTTTGTATGATGTATATGGATGTATCCCCATCGAACCTAACCTGTCCGAGTCGGGGTGCCCCAAGTCCCGAGCTCGCTTCGCTCGCTCTTGCATCCTTAGTTTAGTTTCTGATTACTACCTACCAAGGTAGATCGACGGAACAAATATTTACAATGTTTTCTTTTCTGCAATTACATTACACCAATCGAATATTCGACAAACTAAATATTATACCACCTGAATATTATATCAAATGAATATTATACCTTTTGAGCAATAGCGCAAATGTTGTTATCGCAAATAAATATTCGATGAAATGAAAATTAAGTTAACCGATATTATACAAACTGATTATTTTCTCAAACGTTGTTCGAATTAGTAAAATTATATCAAAAGTTGTTCTACCAAACAAGGGTGAACCCCTTCAAAGTGTTAAATTACAAAATTCAGCCTCTACGCTCGAATTGTCGCACAACCGTACCTTCGGTCTTATGAAATGTTTTATGCTCTGAATTCTATCATTACGGAAAACTTCCCACCATTTTGGAGACCTATAAAAGAATGATTATTTCAAAACGGTAATGAGACAAAATGACCGTTTTTTACTTATTTTTGTATATAGTATTGCAAATGAAAATTCTTGAAATAAAATTTAAGTTTGAATGGGTTTCATTTTTAGAATTCAAATTAGGTCAAAAACTTGGAATTTCGTTATTTCGTACTACGAGGTTTTGCTGCATTGTAATTGAGCAATTTCCCTAGGAGAACGCTACAAATATTGTCTATGACACTCGGCGATGATTAACATAAGCAATATTGAAGATATTCCGTTCAGTAGTTCCGATGATTCAAACTAACCAACGAAAGTACAAACTAGAAACTAGGAAAGATCAATTACTATTTCAGCTATTTAAAATTATGCTATTGTAAACCTGTGCTTTATTGAACTTACCTGTGCTCTTATCACGAGTTTTCACTATTTTACTTTACAGCTTCTTTCCAATATTTACAGCGTTTCTTGTATGGAAAATGGAACAGCGCCTCTGGTGTGCGAAGAAGAAAGAAATTTTTTCCTCAACTCAAGAAAACTCATGATAAGGCATCTGTATTCTTTTCTGTTAAGTTAATTGAAAATTCTTATGAAACAATTAAGTACATGGATAAAGTTTAAGTTAAGGGGGATGCTCCAACCAGCCCGCGAAATTCAAATTTTTTTACGTTTTTTGCAATTTGCAGGCCAGTGACATGTTGTAACTTTATAAATATTTGTGTTGCGCAAATAACAAGTATAATTTTAAATATAAAAAATATCAAAAAACTCGCTCCATCAGCTCTCACATAGAAAAGGTGCATCATGTTAAAATCTCCGAAATCTAACTACGATGCACCTTTTCTATGTGAGAGCTGATGGAGCGAGTTTTTTGATATTTTTTTATATTTAAAATTATACTTGTTATTTGCGCAACACAAATATTTATAAAGTTATAACATGTCACTGGCCTGCAAATTGCAAAAAACGTAAAAAAATTTGAATTTCGCGGGCTACATCGAAGCAATCACCTTAATGGAATTAAATTTATCACTAGAACGCGCTGAGTATAATTGGGCCCCTCAAAAACTACCTCAATAGTTATAGACGTAGCCTAATAAATAGTACCTATTTTATTTTTACAAGCACCTATAAAAGGTCTTACAAACTGACAGCTGTAACATTTACCTCCTATTATGTCAGTTATTTTGTACGAGTATTAAGCAAGTCCTAAACGACGTCTGAGAAAGGTCTAATATTGCACTAAAAGATGTGCAAGAGTTTATTGACCGAACTGTAACATTTGTGACTGTAATTTCTATTTTATTATCATATGTTCAAAGTAATATTTCACATGTCTGACAATCTGGTTGGTATTTAAAATGTAAATTTCTTGCAAACGTCAGGAAAACATCACAAGGAAGATTCCGAATTTACTTCTTCGTTGTAGTATTTTTGTTTTTTTGTTGTGAGCTCATTACATTTATTTTAGTGTTTGTTACCCGACGTGTAACCAACAGGACTCTCATGATAGTCGGCGCTCGAGGAGACCAACCCTGGATAGGACTTGTTTGCTAATGAATGGAGGACGATAATGTTGGAATGTTTGCGGTTCTGTGAGACGACAGAGTGACAGGATATTTTAATTTAGTTGTAATAAATAAATAATAATGATCCCCAATAAGTAGACAGTTGAAATTATCACAGAATATAATTTTGCTTATAAATAATCTTATATATAAAATTTCCGTGTCACAATATTAGTTACCGTACTCCTCCGAAACGGCTCTACCGATTTTTACCAAATTTTATATGCGTATTCATTAGGTCTGAGAATCGGCTACTATCTATTTTATTTTTAATTTATATGGCAAAACAACGTTTGCGGGGTCAGCTAGTTATCTTATATATAAAATTTCCGTGTCACAATGTTAGTTACCGTACTCCTCTGAAACGGCTTGACCTATTTTTATGAAATTTGGTATGCATATTCAGTAGGTCTGAGAATCAAATCAAAAATCAAAATTCTTTTTATTTCGTTATTACACAAAACATGTTATAACAGTTGGTGACGTCTCCTTCTAAGCATATAGATGCCTGTGCCAGGAGGCGCCGCTCTTTCATATCGTACACTTATTTTTTTAACTATTGTGCAATAATTAATGTTGTTGAAACAAAAGCGAGCAGTGGTGGCCCAGTGGTATCGGTCCCGACTTACGAGTTGTAGGTCGTGGGTTCGAACCCCGCCAGGCGCATTACTTTGTGTAATTTATTTCATCACCACTGCTCTCAAAACGGTGAAGGAAAACATCGTGAGGAAACCGGCATGTCCTAGAACCAAAAATTCGAAGACATGTGACATCTACCAATCCGCACTGGGCCCGCGTGGTGGATTATGGCCCACTCCCTCTCACAGAGAGGAGGCCTGTGTCCCAGCAGTGGGAACATTATAGGCTGATGATGATGATGAAACAAAAGCGAAGGGAAAAGAAACAAAACAATATACACATAAACAAATCAAATTAATACTACAGTTTTTTTTTTTTTTTTCTAACTTTAGTCTGTTGGTGTATGGAGTTGGTGTTGGTGGCAAAACAACGTTTGCGGGTTCAGCTAGTCTTATATATAAAATTTCCGTGTCACATGTTAGTTACCGTACTCCTCTGAAACGGCTTGACCTATTTTTAT
The DNA here is from genome assembly GCA_954870645.1 of Agrotis clavis. Lineage (NCBI taxonomy): Eukaryota > Metazoa > Arthropoda > Insecta > Lepidoptera > Noctuidae > Agrotis > Agrotis clavis. The sequence continues at coordinate 3,083,396 of OX940919.1, read as the reverse complement.
GGGTACGCATATTCAGTAGGTCTGAAAATCGGCTACTATCTATTTTCCATACCCCTAAGTGATAAGGGTTGTTCACCCTTAATTTTTTTTTTTTTTATTTACGAAAATTTTTGTTTTTATTTTTTTATAATGTGGCGTTAAGAAATACATACAACCCAAAATTTTTACTTTTTTATCACCAACCCCTATTTTTTTATAGCCATTTTAGTGATTTAATCATTTTTCATTCCGCTCGATAACTGATCAATTATCGTGTTTTTAACTGTACTTCGATTAAAATTTCCCTTAGCTTATGGATGGAGTGGGATGGAGTGGGATGGAATGAGATGGAGTAGGATGGAGTGGGATGGAGTGGGATGGAGCGGGATGGCGTGGGATGGAGTGGGATAGAGTGGGATGGAGAAGGATGGAGTGGGATGGAGTGGGATGGAGTGGCATGGAGTGGGTTGGAGTGGAAATAAATTAATACCACGGATTCCTGTCATACCTACAGATGTGCCAATTAAATTCAAACGAATTCAGTTTCCGATTAGATTGTCATTGCAAATGCCAATCTAATCGGAAACTGAATCCAAGGCCAAACGATGTCTATTTGTGGCTTAGATTTGAGCACACCATGTTTTTCACACGAGCAATTGTACGTAGCATGCTCTCGAGTGGGTAAACCATCCAGTTTGTTTGTGCTCGCTAAAGATGGGCTAACAAAAAATATTGTTCACGCTATGGCATTAAAAGATTGATGTTGTTTGTCAGTGGGCTGTTTGTCCACCGCCACCGTCACCGGGCCGTCGCCGAGAACGAGATTATTTCGGGCCGAGTTTAATATGACGTGACGGCGATCGTTTGTCCACCGAAACCGATTTCGCTTGTTTAGTTTGTTCCAACTGTCATGCGTGGTAGTCACGTTTTCGAAGAAATAAAGTGATGGCTAGGTTAAACCGGCGACAACTTCTTCTCCTGCTTTTGTACTTTCGAAGGCATTTCTACGCAAAAGGAGATGTTTCATTTTCGGCCATCAGAAGTACATTAAATCAAAAAAGAGGAAAAAATACCACAAATTCGGGAAAAATATTCTCTGGTGAATTTGAGCCTGATTTGTTGTGCACAAAATAAAAATAGTTTTTCAATTATTGCCATGTTTTATTCATCATGGCGTCTCGTTTGCTTGCATAATTCATTCGTTCGGAAATTATGTCTCATCAAATTAATGTTAAGTAGGAAAAATAAATAAATAAGTCTGTATTCTTGAAGTGTTTGAATAAACTATTATTCTATTGTACATATTTTTGAGTAAATATAATTAAGTACCACGATTTCATCGTTGCAAAAATCTTTTAATCGTGTTTCTGAACCCACAAAATGACCGCTTGTTGATTGGCGTAAAAGACCGAAAGCCATGCCATAAAAATATTAATAAAAAAAAACGTTCTTGAAGTGCTAAAAGAAACTATTATTCTATTGTACATATTTTCGAGTAAACATAATTATGTACCACGATTTAGAACTTAGAAGACTATTTATGAAGTTGGTTCTGATGAACAAAAACAAACAAAACAATTATAAGTAATGTAAATGTCATCTCTACAACCTGTCATGGCTGTCATAATTCTTACTTATGACAAACGTCAAACATTTTTAATTTTTATTTTGTGTATAAAATCCTTTTAATATTATGAAAAAAATGTTACTTTATTCTATTCAGGGGTAATTTTCCCAGCTTTGGTAAAATGTACATGTTATGGCCGGAGCGCCATATAAAAGTGAAACGTCTCCTTTTATCTTTGGACACTTTCTTAACCCACAAACATTCTTTACTTTCTATAACTTGTATTAATTATTAAATATCGTATTTAAATTTTTTGGCCATTTTTATTAAAATTATATATTATGATAATTGATGACAGACAAAATAATAACTGAGCTCGTGTACGGTGCGACGGCGACGGTAGTGTGTGGACAAGTTCATACGTGTTTTGTATTGCCGGCACATCGGCCCGTCAAAATCTCGGGCTACGTTCTAGCGGTCACGCCGATCTACTTGCAATTTCGGCGGCCGGGATGACGGCGCTCGGGTGACGGATGTGCGGTGGACACGCGGCTAAGTAAATGTATTGTACCGCTATACCGCTACTTCGGCGCCGTCATCTCGTTCTCGGTGACGTGACGTTGACGGCGGCGGTGGACAAACGCCCTTACTGTCGTAATTAATAAGTGATATGTAATTTTAAGAAATAAACTATAATAACTTAAAAATAATATTGTTTGGCGTTTGTTATTTTATATTCCCTTAACGTTCATAGCGCTCCATGCCTATTTCACGCATATACCACATACTTACACACTTATAATAAGTAAGTTACTTTTTGTCTACACTAGAATTTATTTAGAAACTAGAAATAATTTATATGGCAAAACAACGTTTGCCGGGTCAGCTAGTAATGTCATAAGAAATTCATAATTTTCGAGACATTAAATGAAATGGCTGTAGGACATAATATTATTACGAAAACTTGTTGCAATGACAGTGGTGACTCGACTGGGTGTCTCTTACAACATTTACACAATTTTTGTACTTATCCGTTTGTAATAGCGACAAAGCGACAACGCTGACTTGACCTCGATTCCTTACTTTAAGATTTACAGTTTAAGAGAAAATTACTGCATTTAATTAGTAATTTCGAAATAACGCCTTGTTATTGATCCAAAGATCTAGATTAGCAAAGTTTCTATTTTGAATAGGTTTTTTTATTGGAAATTCGTTAAATGAACCCCGTTTTTTAGATTGACTGACTAATACAGGACCCTAAAAATAAGCGGGGGGGGGGGGGGTATTACAACGCGTTAAAACCAGGCTTGTTCCGGCGAGTGAAAGTGACAGAGCTATTCAAGTCGTCTAGCGCCATTTCGTTCACTCACTGTAACAAGCCTGGTTTTAACCCGTTGTAATACCCCCTCTGTCCCTTCAGTTGTCCTTTGTGTTCAAGAACAGATCCCAGGAACAGGCCCTTTGTGTTGCAAGTCCGATAGGGGTATCGGACTTGCAACACAAAGGGCCTGTTCTTGTTCGTGAGTTTATGTTTGGCAACACATTCACTAAATGGGATTAATTACAGAGACAAGAGGCAACTGTTCAGTCACTGTTTTATGAATGGCCGCTTTAGATGTTACTAAACACATAACAATAAAACGAACACCTGAAAAATATCTCTGTCATAATTTACGCTTTGGTGAACATGACTGCCAAGATCAAGAGCAGTATTTCAGCCATAATAACATAGATTTTTTTAAACTCAAGAGCGTATATCTCGGCCATTGCATACATATTTTGTAGTGCATAATTTTGCGAAATAATTGTACCGTTTTAGACGAAACTGTTTTTACCTACTTTTAAGACCTTATCCTGCTTATGGTAGGAAGTTACATTTAATCAGTTCGGCTTTTCGTTAAATTATGGACTTGAAAGTTTGTTGAAATACTTATCATTGCGTACACGCCCTTAAGGACGAATTGTTCGATTAGTAGTCAAGTTTACCAATATTTTTTAACCATTTGTTAAATGGGATTTTAACAATAGGCGCCAGCAGGTCAACCTACCCGAATCTGTCAGATTTTACCAATCAAACATTAACCTTCTACTGTGGTGATAAGGTTGAAATTCTATTAAAGAAATCTGACAGATTGTGGTAGCTTGATGTGCTGGCGTCTGTACTTTAACTATTGGTCAAACAACTAGCCCTTAGTGAAAGAAGAATGAACCTTTGGTCTTACCTGATCTTAGTGATAGTATAATTACTAGGGCCAACAACAGTGATGTTGCTAAAAGCAGCGGTCACCCTGACGGGGCCAGCTTCGTTGGCCATCACCAGTCGGTCGATGAAGAGCGGCTCCACAGGAGGAACGCCCAACTCAGGGATACCCCTGGACAGGTATGGCCGTAGGTGATTGAAAGAGTTCTTTATACACGTGTCCAATTCTGTGTCCTTTTGGCTGCATGGTTGGATGTATTCCGCTGGAAAGAAAGAAAAAAGATTTGTCTATAAATTGCTGTGTGTTTATTTGTTGAAGATAATTATGTATATTTTCTAGAATCATTTCTGGACTAACTTCATGGATTCAAAGTCATTCTTTTATGCTAGCTAACTAGGGGAACTCGAAAATTTTGTTAGGGAACTTTAGCTCTTTTTGTGTTTTGAAGTTAACTACATATTTTGGCAAGTTTTCCCTTTTCTCCAAAGATTTAGAAATTCACTCTGATGTTGGTCAACTTAAAATATACCTCTTATAGTTTGAAAAAAAATATGCACCCTGTATGACACCCCAGGCATCCAAAATGAATATACAGATAGATACTATACATATTATAGCACGCAGATAGACAACAAGTAATCAATAAAACAGTCACAGCGTTGATCATGTCTAATGACAACTCTCTCAACCGCATGCCACCCAAATCCTAGGTAGGTTTCAAAACAGAATATTTGCATACAAATATAAACAATGCGCACATAAGACTTGTATCGGTTACGTAAAGTGTACAAGGTGAGGTTGGCCGATCACCGAACTTTCCAATATCCAGGTCGATGGAGATATGCGTGCGAACTTGGCAATATAATCCTAAAATAACCGAGGCAATGAATTGTATGAGCTATCAGTAATTGCTTGGTGATGGAATGTTTTATCAATTCAAAAATATCATTCTAGTGGACCAAAGTAAGCTATTGGGTATTAAAAACAAAGGTGATGCTTGTTCCGGCACTTTTCCTTCACTTATCCCAAATTAGGATATGCCAAAAGCGCGAGCTTTGACTCATGTGGAATTGACCTATTTTGGCCTGATATTTGTCCCGATGACGATTTGGTGGTCCTATTAACCCACCAGGCGCATTACTATACGAGTATATGCAATTTATTTCATCACCACTTCTCTCAAAATGGTAAAGGAAAGCATTTTGAGTAAAAAGGCATGTGACGAACCAAAAATTCGGTGACATCCAACCCGCACTGAGCTGATTACAGCCCTTACACACAGAAGAAGGACTGTGTCTATATAGCTATGGGAACATTTGGGGACAACTGATTACTGACGATTACTGACGGAAATGTAACACATGTAAAAAAAACACAGTCTATTATCAAATACGAGCCCAAACTCACAACACGATAAGCAGTTTTCTTTCAACAGCTAAAGCAAGTCATTATTCCATCATAATCACGTTGATGCATAATGTATGTATCATAAAGCAGTGTGTTAATCATAGGTTCAATTCTGACCACGTTCATAAGACACAGCGAAGTAAATGATTCCTAACCAAGACATTATAGAAAATTCTAGGCAAGGCACTGCAGTAGCATACCAACATTATAGAAGAATGTTTGAACGCGGAAGTCATGTTTTCTGAATGTTTAAACGGTTGAATAATTTAGATTAGCATTAGCATAGATAAACAAATGCATTCAAATAATACGACGAACATTATGCTGATGGTGAGGATAGCAAATATTTATTAAATAATTCCAGTAGATCTGGATTATTAACTTGATCAGAATACAGTAACATAGATAAGAACTAAAGGACTAAATTGTCTGTCGTTTTTGAGTAAAGGGTAAGGACAGAAAGTGGTATGGCAGTAGTTATATCAAAATTTTCACATTTTTACAAAGTTGAGTACGATTCCAGGAAATGACCAACATGAAAAGAAACTTGTATTATTAGCATACACTTTAACATGTACATGATACAAATTGCAGGTATTAACAAAGTAGACCAGGGACACGCTAAAGCAATCTTTCCAAAACAATCTTTGGATGGATTTGAAAGAGATTAGAATAGACTTATATAAAGAAACTACTGAACAATTAATAAACCAAAGAAGCCCAAAACAAAGCAGCAAAAAAGCACTACAAATATACAAGCTAATAATATATATCCAAGATGAACTTGAACGAGTGGCTTGCTGTTTCACAAGGTCAACCGTTATATAAGTCTTATACAACTGCTTGCCGACCTGCTAACCCACTTGATGTAGGCATATTTTGAGAAACACCTCCGATGGAAACTGTGATGGAATTCGGAATATGTACATAATCAAAATGGGTGATTTTTATAATTATGTTTTTCGTTGCGTCACTTTTGAGAAATTCGGTGAATGGATTTAGATTTTGAACTTTTGCTGAGTAGATTGTTTTTAAATTTTGATAAATTGAACGAGATTTGATACTGTTTCTTGGTCGTCTATGTTATCAACTTAATCATCACCTGTCTTGTCGTACATTGTTCTTTTATAAAAATTTTGTTTTGTGTTGGTTTTTTATGACAATTGGCGCATAATTTAAATTCTTCATCGTTTTTAATGTTATAAATGCTATCATCATCTGTCTTGTACTGTTTTTTGCGCATAATTTGGTTTTGGCTTGGTTTTTATATTTTTTTACGATAAATTGAGCGTGATTTGAATTCTTCGTCGTCTTGTATGTTATCAATGTTATCATCAACGGTTTTGTCTTGTATTGTTCTGTTCTGTACACATGGTTTGATTTTAAGGCTTGCTCGATATCTATCGCCAAACAATAAGTTTATAAATTATGCACACAACAACACTGAAAGTTTTACCAAAGCTGCTGAACTACTAATGCAAATCATGAAATTCTGAAGTGCATTATGTAGGAAATTAATCATGCATACTTTAATTTTGGTAGGTATTTTTATCCGTAATTTCAGCTCATCATTTTTTTTGGGAGTCTTTATAATGAATATGGCTTGCCTCGAATAAGTAATATTAAATCCGAGTATGGAAGAAGCCTTCTATAATTTAATATTTATGAATCCGTACATTATCTTCTTCTTGTCCATTCACTGTCCACGGAAGTACACAATCAATGTCATTACATTATTTATTTGTAAAGCAATTACAACTTTTGACCGATCATCATAATTATTAGTGACATTCATTGACACCTTGAAAAATAATAATAATAATTGTCTTTAATTCGTGTATTTTTCCCAAGGCTATTTTACATCGACAGATGTTTATTAATTATATTGTGATCATATGAATTTAATGAATGATCACATGCATGGACATTCATGACCCGTGATCATAGCGCTAGCGCCGAAATGCAAAACAGTTAATTTAACATGGTAATGGTTTCGATTCCCGCATGGAGCAAATATTTGTTTGACCTACAATTTATTTATTGTAAAATATTTAGTACAGCAGATAGCCATTACAACTAAATTAAAATATCCTGTCACTCTGTCGTCTCACAGAACCGCAAACATTCCAACATTATCGTCTTTCATTCAAACAAACAAGTCCAATCCAGGGTTGGTCTCCACGAGCGCGTTGAGCATCGTCTGCATACGCGGTACAGAGGAGGTGGATCGGGCCACGGTGCGACAAAATGTAGTATGTACCTAATGTACAAGTAGTTGTTTCGGGTCTGGGCGTTTGTGTATGTGAGTTTATAAATATGTTTGTAAACGCACCCACGACACAGGTGAAATTACTAGTGCGGGGCAACGTTTCCCTAAAGAAAAAAAAACATCCCGCTTTTTTTAACGATGATGTTCAAACTGTAACAATTATTTTATACCAAGCTTTTATTTTAATGTTATTAAATAGTCATCCCCTCTTAACATTGGTCTTTTGATACACATTACTATTCACCTTTTCTCGTACTAGATATGAGCATAATCATTTGGATAAATATATAAAATACCAGCGACACAAAACTCGAATACTTTTCAAGGTATCTACTAATCTATCATCTGTCGATCAAAATGTGTGTGTTGTGACGAAACTGTATCGGTCACGTAATAGCGTAACGCAGTAGAATTGTAACGGTAGGCCTAATGTAACCGTAGACTGTTCCTCTCTGTTGTTGTGAAATGCATAACAGCCTACAGAGCTAGGATTTTGGCGTAATATAAGTACATCGGTCTTTGGCTATTTTTTTGTCAATATGACAGCTCTGTACCCTTAGCACGAGTTTTCACTCTTTTACTTTACAGCGTCTTGCCAGTATTTACAGCGTTTCTTGTATGAAAAAATGGAACAGCGCCTCTGGTGTGCGAAGAAGGAACTAATTTTTTCCTTGAAAGTTGACAATTTGAAATTGTCAAAGTTCCAGTTTACTTTACGTCTCAAATACTGAAAACTCGTGCTAAGGGTACTGGACTCGCAAAATTAAATCTAATCTTTGCCGATTTAGCAATACAAAAATCTAATACTATGTTATAATAATTGCCAAGATTTGGTTGGAGAAAAGCTCAACGGATCTAGGTGAATGGCATAGAGATAATAATATAACAGTCTCAAATAACAGACGGTTTTTTTTACAGGATTTAACGTTCTCGTGGTATTATCGATTAACACGTAAGCGAAACCGCTGAAAAAGGCTAGTGCTTTTTAGGTTCTCGAATGAACAACTTCAGTACATCACTTAAAATATCACAATAATTAATAAATTATTATTGGTATTAGTCAGCCTATCAAAAGTCATAAAGTAAATGGGTAATTAATTTAAGGGCATAATATGCCTCAATGACGATGTTAGTTTAATGATTAAAATGTATGTACAGACGCCAGCACATCAAGCTACTACAAGCTGTCAAATTTCTTCAATAGATTTTTAACCTTATCACAATACTGGAAGGATTATGTTCGCTTGGTAAAATATGTCAATTTCGAGTAGGCTGACCTGCTGGCGTCTGTAACTAGTCCTTGATCGTGGTATTTTGTAAACACGAGTAAGAGAGAAAGGGGAACTAAGGCTTCTAGACAATTACTTTGTTTAAGAGGAAGAAGAGAGAGGGAGTACTCAAGGGTGCATAATTATTTGGACCGAATGTCCATTTATACTATTTTAAATCTTAATTATTTACAATCGGAACCAATCAGTCTATAATGAATACCTCATTAAAGCACACGCTTGGGAAATTTTAACAATACCAGTAACACAATATTTTGCAGTTCAAACCCCTGTCTTATATTGTACTACTCATGGAAGTACACGTGCAAGAAGACAGCAGTGCCAAATCAATTTAATAGTGTCTAATAATGATCTTGCAATTGCATCCCATTATCTCTTGCGTCGGTAATTTTACCAAAACTACGCATGCTGGTGTAATAATATGATTGCATTCCCTTTTCAACGCATTAAACATAAAACCGCGTGCCACTTTCTACAAGCTGTCGAAACGGTTTCGAGAAAAGAGAACAAAATTTCCAGCAATGTTTCGCAAAAGCTAGGCTGTAGCAGTAATGTCATTATGTGTAATGAAGCCAGGGAACCCATCTAAATGATGGAGCTTGCATGTCCTGCTGCAATGGACTCGGAACATTTTGATTAATGAATTTGCGGTTGCATGTATGCTTCTGTCAGAGCCAGTAAATGAATTTTAACTAGGTTAGATCATCAAAGACTTTTCGTCATAACTGAATGTTCCATTGATGAAAATGCAAGACAAATCTATAACTACGGCGCTGTTCATAATAAGTAACTAAAAGCGTTTGCAGTACAGGAAAATGATGAAACTTTGAAACGAAGAGGCAACAAAGGATTTAAGAGTAAGCAAGATTTTGTGGGCGTATATAGATTGCTACATAGACGATACTAAAACAAAACTTATTGTTCTAACAATACGTCTCATAATCAACGAAGTACCTATGACGCACTATGCACTGACGGCTTGTTGTCAATGATGCAACTTTCATTCGTAAGCCATAGTTTAAACAAATGCAACATGTACTTGTACACGAACTTCTGACCTTTAGCCAACAATACTTAGACATGAAGAAACAGTCAGGATAACGATCAAAGAGGCATTCTCATACAAAACGATTACACTGTATCTTTCTTCTGAAAGAAATGTGTTAAGTCTGACATTTACGCCACTCTGTCCATTATATCATATCAGGAATCCAAGGTTGATAATAAAGCAAGGGAGATCGTGAGGTGACTTGTGACAAGTTGGCGCAACGTGTGATGCAACTTCGATGTCAAGGCTGTGCTCTCAGCCCCGGATTGTCCGGTTACCTACGGCTACATGAATTGTGGATTTCGACAATACGTCACCTTTGAAAATAATGTCGTGGCGATGACTCGCTTTTGAATTGAAATTGTGCATGGATTCTTGTATTGTTGTCCATTGCTAAAGATGTGTCTTCTTTCTTGGCGTGTTATTTAACGACCATGCTTGCAGTAATCAACCAAGTCATTGCAACAACTAAATAGGCAGCTAGAGTTGCCGACGGTAATTTCATTTATGTACAATTTAAATCTGATTCACAATCTTCTACTATTGAAAACAAATTATGTGCATTATATTATTGAAGTCATAGATATAATAAAGAAGATTGAAGTGATTTGAATAATGTTATTGCTTTGTTAACAACAAATTTATTGTCGAACGTTTGCAAAACAAAATATAAATTCTCAAATAGTTTAGATTTTTAATCGATACCTTTGATTCCGTAAAAGTCATTGTAGTCTTAAGTTTCATTGGTGTCTGTTTTAAAGGTCCTTCGATTCGCATTAGTCTTTCGTTCATCTGGCCTACTTTGTTTCATACCTGAGTAAAGTCTACGTGATTTTCCATTTATTTCTCACCTTATTTTTGTCAACAACCAAATGACAATGTCATAAAACAACGAAACCATTACAATTCCTTAATTGTTCACCATATTGTTTGTCCAAATCTTTATTCATCAGGTCACCTCCAACAAAAATGTCATGCTATGAATCACTTCTAATTCCCTGAACCTTTCATCCTCAGTCCCCTGAGTCAGTTCACTAATCAAGCTCCATTGCCCAATCCGCGTCCATTCTCCCCACGTACCGTCCGCCCATTAAAATGTTATATGTATCACAAAAGGTGAACCAAGGCTATACCTGACTATCTTCGCCGGGAGTATATCGATATATTATGCTAGTCAGGCCCTCTTTGGACAGTAGCAGCAATCTTTCATTGTCAGTCTATTTTTCAAGGTGTCGTTTGAACGAAGCACGGATTATTTGCTATTGTGTTATTCTTAGATCTTCTGTAATTGATTGCTTGTAGTGTTTACTATTTTCCTGTTGTTTGTTTTTGCGATTGTGTCCGTAAAGCTTTTATAGCAACTAAATGAGTATACTCTCGTCTTCTCGGGGACTGGTTTTCGTGTTTTGTTCAAATCTAAGAAAGTTTATTAGCATGACACAGTTGAAATAATGATAGGTAAATGTCTATTTTTTTTGGTATTACTAATTACCTTATTTATTTATTTTATTTTACTGAATAGGTTCACCAACAATTGCTTACACAGGAAACAAGATCTTACGTACTAGTCTAATATAATTGCAGTATGTAACAATTACTTATAGGTAAACACAGCACTTAAAATAATTATTTATGTAGACGTAAATTCCATGAATCTATAGATACATCAATTTCACGCATCAAATAATAGATAACAGAAAAAAACTAAAACTAAACAATAAATGGAAAACTTATTGTGTGATATAATCAGTCACATACTTTACTACCTAACGTGGCCACGTAGTTTATGTCATTTTTTATACTTGTTATTTATTCATGTACTTAATGATGTTATTTGAAACACAAAGTTTTAATCTTTCCCCAAATAGATTAGTCATCAAATCATAGTTTTTCTTTTTTAAACAGAACTAAGGTAACTTAGTTTCAACGTAGTAAGAAATTGGAATAAAATAGCTAGTGATAAAACTTCTCCATACCACACCTTACATCTGACGTTAAAAAAAAAAATACGTTATTATTCGCTAATTAATTAATATCAGTAACTGTGCCTTTCATGTTATTGACCTTTTGCTAATCACGAATAATATTATTATGTTCAATTATAGCAAGTTAGAATCTATTTAAATGTTTCTGGATGGGTGATTTATTCTCTCTTAGTGAGAGTGCGTGTAATATATTATTATAACCCTTATTATAGCCCTGACTTTGCACGAGTTCGGTATTCTATGAGCTTTTATTGTGCAAAATTTTTTTTAAGTATTTTCTGTTTATGTATGAGCGAATATAGTCAATGTCACAGTTCACTTACTTTATCAGACCTAACTACGCTTTTATTTTCATCAGTTTTTTAACTCGTCACAACTGCGTATTTAAGGTTAGGTTAGGTATAATCAAAATTTTCCTTCATTCATTATTTTTTTAAGTTTTTTGATGATAACTTTATGTTTTAGGCAAATGATAAGACGCTAGTCGATAGCGCCATCGCGTGTCGATCGATCTCGTGTATGTTAGAACGTTACAACAAGGTTAATAATTTTCTTCAGTATTAATATTTAACATGCTAAATACTGAGTGAAATTCAAATTAATAAAGGCGATTTTAATCTTTGATTCGCTAGTATGTTTTTGTATTGTGGTAAAATCATCAGCCATCAGGTGTCCGACTCGTACTGACTAAATCTACGGTTTCTATCAGTAGCCCTTTAAGTTCCAAGGTAACCAGAAGAGACAGTCCCAAGACCCAGTTGGTCATACGTGCGGTCGTATGAGACACGGAGGAAACTCAGGATAAGCAACCGCGGCTTAACTAGGAAGACCAGTCTGTAAGGCTGTTATTTTTTTTTTATTTATACCTTTATTTCAGGCAACTATGGCCCATAACATAGAATACATACCATTATTATAATAATTATAAATAAACTAATACATATGAATCACCTACAAACTAGACTTATTGACTATTGCACACGAAGAGGCGGCGTCGTATTTCGCTGACTGGTGCCGCGCAGCTGGCCTCGAAAACGCCGGTACACGACACCTTTCGGCCAGAACTCATCCTTGAGGAATCTCTCGAGACAATGAGTCGGTACCCGCACCACAAAAGACTTGAAGTTGGTTTCATGGCGCGGCTCCAACCTCTCGACCCTCAAATTCCAGGAGGTCTTCACTCGCAAATACTCCATGACCTCCTCAACCTTCGTGGAGTAATGTAGCCGGGACACATACAAAAGCGTCGTAGGTATTGCAGGACGCAACAGCATGTTTGGCCCAGCCAGCGCGGAACCACACTGGTTCTGACTCTTCTGAGGCTTCTTCTTCATCTTCTTCTCCACCTTGATGAACCCATCCTCATCCGTTTGCCGCTGCTTCAATTCCTTATTGGAAACTGAGCGGCTCTGCTTACCCCCTTTGTCCTGTTTTTTCTGCGACGTCTGTCTGCAACGATGTGTCCTTCAGTAACCTGGTGACATCGACATGATCGAAGGTAACAGGGGGCAGTCTATGCAGCTCCTTTGCCACGAACGCAGGAACGTCGTCAGGATCGGTCACCTTTAACAAGGTGACAATATCTTGGATGCTCTTCTCAGTGCCATCTCTTCGTCGAGGTGGCATCTCTTCGAGCTTCCCCATTACTTCGAATAGCAGTCTCTTGCCACTACTTATCTCCTCTTCTTTATAGTTAGATTTGCAAATCTGCAAAATGCTAACTTCGTCCATGGTGTCGATGGCATATTGAATGAATGCCAGCAATTCGTTGGCTATAAGATTTTGAGAACTCATAGCGTCAACAAGCAGCGGCTAGTGCCGCGCTCTTTGCGAATAAGTATTCGTATCAGTTTACACGTCCGTACTCAAGCGTCCGTACGCAAGCCACGAACTCTTGAGAAGTTCCAATAGATTTATTCCAATCCGACACTGCATTTATCAATCGACTGAAATGGAAATCTGTGTTCAAGAATATTTTGAAAGCCTGGCCGTGAAAATATTTGTTTATCGTAGGTCTGCAATTATCACATTTTATTGTTATTACCTTTATAACTTGGAAACAATGGCTGATAAAGCATAAATTAAATGTGCGAAATTTAGGGCATGTTTCACAATCGCTAAGTAAAGTTATAAGTAAGCTACTTTGAACATAACTGCTCAGTAAACAAGTAAATTGCGTTTCACAATCCCTCAGTAAAGTTAATCACCACTTCATCTGCTTATTAAGTTAATCATCGGATGGACTGCCAAGTAGTCGTTTACTGGACAAGTAAATTTGGCAAATGTCATAAACCCAAGCGCCTATCAATTTATTTTCGTTTTAAAATGGATATTTTTGATATTAATGAAGATGAATTTGATGAATTTTTTGATCGCGTGACGGGACCACGTAGGGAACCAATATTTCGAAATCGTTCGAATATTATATGGAAGAATATAACGATACTGATTTCAAAATGAGATTTCGAGTCTCCAAAGTTGCTGTGAATTATGTTTTCTCTCCAATAAAGGACACAATAACTGCCACTACATCCAGGTAAGACGTTATTTATACCTATTCATCTAGGTATATACTTATAGGCTTATAGTAGGTGTTTTGCATGTGTTATTTTTTTTCGTACTATGTTATGCATCTATCTAGTTTAATAAGCGTGTCATTTTCTTTGCGCGTGCAAATACAACCCCTTTCCCGTTTTTGAGCCATTTTAAGTAAATTTCAACAAAATTTGCGTAAAAATTCCAAATATCACAGTATGACATTTGAATTTAACCGACTGAAACATGACATTGACAAGACAATTCGCTGCGTTCCATTCCTACAGAAACATTGATTCTTAAATATTGATAAAAAGGTGAAATTAGTCACATTATATGCCAATTTACTATTTTTTACATCAAAATTATCTTACTATATACTCGGTAAGTATAACGAGAAACATTTGTAATGATAATTATGAGATTATTACACATTTAAAAGATACTTAAATTTTTCGTACATTGAAACGAAACGTTAAACTCTAATGTTGCCAGCACACCCTTGAGTTAGTATTGATTAGTTACTCTTTACTTTAATTTACTGATTGGGTGATTGTGAAACGCAAAAAAAGTTAACGAAAGGATTTAACCTATAAGTAGTTAACTCGTTGAGTAACTACTTAAACCTTTACTCATTGATTGTGAAACAGACCCTTAAAGTTTATGTCATTGAACCTTGACTTAGTCCACGCTTTGTTTAGCACCTATTCTTAAGTAATTATTTAGTTCTATCATAATAGTAGAAGTATAAATAAACTATTTTGGATTCTTTTAATTTTTATAACTTAAGATGTAGACAGCCTTCCTTAGGTTCAGTTGTTAAACTAACTATTGTTAAAATCACATTTAATGCTATTGTCAAACAGATAGGCGAAGCGAATGCGATCCGATGCGTTTTTATTTGTAATGTATGGAATTGTTTGAATCCAGTCACATAGAAAAGCGAAAGCGATCCGATAGTCTATGTGACGGGCTTCAAACAATTGCATACATTACAAACAAAAACGCCTCGCTTCGCGTTCGTCACGCCTGTTTGTTTGACAATAGCTTAAGTTTTTAAAATATTATAGTTTAGGATTCAACAAATAGTTGAACTAATCAAACAACTCTACGTAAGCTAACTTTGACGCCAGATTGTTTAAGCTAACTAAACCGCCTTTTTTAACCGACTTCAAAAAAAGGAGGAGGTTATCAATTCGACTGTATTTTTTTTTTTTTTTTTTTTTTTTATGTTTGTTACCTCATAACTTGCGACTGGGTGAACCGATTTTCATGATTATTTTTTTATTCGAAAGCTGGTGCTTCCCGTGTGGTCCCATTGTCACCATTTTAGGATCTGATGATTGGATCATGGAGAAATCGAGGGCAACCCTCAAATTTTATTGGCTGACACATACTTTTTCGCAAATCTTATGAAGTAATTCAAGTACTTGCGTATGAAAATCATCATCTCATGTAGCTGAGCTGATGATGGAAGGTACAACTCCTCAAGTAAGAAAATTATGTTTGTGTTCGCATATCTCCGGAACTACAAGTCCGATTTAAGAAATTGTTTTTTTTTTGTTGTACTAGGTATCGTTCAACTTAGGGAATACTGCAAATTTCATCAAAATGGGTTCAGTAGTTTTTGAGATAGGGAATAAATGAAAGAGATGATAACGATGTTATTACCGATGCTACGGATTACAAAATTCTAGTGCACATGTAGGAAAATGATGTATATGACAAGAATTTTGGTTGAATATTTAAACTAAAAAGAGTAAAATAAAAACTTTTTCTAAAAAAAATGTGACCGCCTTCAAAAACAACCACAAAAAAGGGTAAAATAACCTACAAAACTTTTCTTTCGGAAGTCGGTGGCAAAAGAGACAATGAAATTAATAAAAAAAGTCACCGACTTCCGAAAGAAAAGTTTTGTAGGTTATTTTACCCTTTTTTGTGGTTGTTTTTGAAGGCGGTCACATTTTTTTTAGAAAAAGTTTTTTTCTACAGCTCACATTACACATTGTATAGGTATTGATTAGGTATCATAATCATCAGCCTTTATGTGTCCCAACTGCTGGGTCACAGGTCTTCTTTCTGTGAGAGAGAGTTGGCCATAATCCACCACGCGGGCCCTGTGCGGGTTGGTAAATGTCACATGTCTTCGAATTTGTGGTTCTAGGACATGCTGGTTTCCTCACGATGTTTTCCTTCACCGTTTCGAGAGCATTAAAATCATCAAATGAGTCCTCCCACCCCGGGCAGGGCGGGAGGGACTGTCAGACTTCTACTGACTAAAATCCACGGTGTCCTTCAGTAGCCTGTTATGTTCCGGGGTCACGGTAAGGAAATAATCCCGCGACCCCGGCAGGCTTTGGCCCTCTGAGAGGGGGCCCCGTCATTATGCTGACGCTCTTTGAGGCGCGCGTGGGACACAACGCGCCGTCGACCCGGGCATGGTCCATGGTCGGGCCTTGCCCTTTACGGAGTTGCCCTTTACTCGCTGCCCGCATGCCCGCGCCTACGGTGGCCGGAGATCGTCTGCTGACGTCCGACGCCGCGGGCGCCTACCACTGCGGTTGGGGCGGATGGAGGACGCTGTCCTCTCTCTCTCGCGGCTCGCCTCCTCCTTCACGAGCATTACTGCTTCGCAGAAGGAGCAAATCGCTTCCCACTCCGTCTCGCCCCGCAGCATGGCCGCAACCAATGCCGGGCGCGAGAGGTCTCCGCCTATCGCCGCCGTGAGGACACGTCGGTGCACTGCCCAAGCTGGGCAGTCTTGCACCGTATGCTCAACTGTGTCCTCCGGGCGATCTTCGCAGTGGTGGCAGCCGGGCGTTTCCTCCTTCCCTATCAGACACAGGAACCTCCCGAAACTTCCGTGTCCGGTGAGGATCTGCGTCATCCGATAGGTCAGGACGCCGTGACGTCTCTCCAGCCACTCCTCAAAGAGGGGTCTTACCGCCGCGATTGCGGCGTGCCCGTTCGAGAGCAGTGGTGCTGAAATAAATTACACAAAGTAATGCGCCTGGCTGGGTTCGAACCCACAACCTACAACTCGTAAGTCAGGGCCGGTACCACTGGGCCACTACGGCTCGTATTCTCATGTATCGATTAGGTATCACCGACCCATAAAGTTAGATATAACTTATGAATTGAAAAAAGACACATAATTTGGTACCTACTTGAAAAAGACTTTCTGATATATACTTGCCTGGAATTTAACTCTCAACCGCGAGAATTAAGAGGCGAAGTGCTAAACTCCAGGTCATCACGACCAATTAGCTTTCCACTTCAATGCCAATTGTTATAGTTTAAGACAAGAATACGGTTACCCAAGACGCCTTGGGCAACTATAGTGCAACCACCGTAGCCAGGCCGTGACGATCACCATTAGATAACAAGGAAGACGCTGAGTTACCAGTAGATGTCACGCGAGATGCGTTATGTCATAGTGAAATATTCAGAATGCACCATTTTAAGGGCTCGGCCGCTTGTGATATAGTTTTACGGAAACGATTTCCTTGTTCAGTTGGTGACAATCGGCTGTGGCTTTTAAATGGTCACAAGTTATGATTATGAAGTTTTAGTGTTATTTCTTATTGATTTTCGAAGATGATCTTTAAGGCTTCTACGAGTATAATATGGATTATTTATTTATTTAAAATTTCATGCAAACAAGGCAAGTACATAGGGGGACTTAATGCCTCAATGGTCAAGCATCGATAATGCCAATCCTTTGAATCTACTTCCTTTCGAATGCCCTTTGATAGTACTACATTATCTGTGCGGTAGACTTGTCAGGCCAAATTTGAGTTGGCCGGCAGAATTGTACCTAGGTGAGCGCTTAGGGATGCCTGTGTTAGGCTGTTACACTGCATACTGCGAAGCTGAGGGGTATGGCCGTCCCGGTGTCAATAGTCGCCGGGCAAGCTTATTAGGGAACAGTGTATTAGCCGGGGACGCGGGGTATTTTGGGAAAATACAAACTTAAGGCAAACACAATTCTATAGTAGCGCAAGCGCCAACATCGCCGCCGTGTCCTCACGGCGGCGATAGGCGGAGACCTCTCGCGCCCGGCATTGGTCGCGGCCATGCTGCGGGGCGAGACGGAGTGGGAGGCGGTCGCCTCCTTCTGCGAAACAGTCATGCTCGTGAAGGAGGAGGCGGGCCGCTTGAGAGAGAGGATACCGTCCTCCCTCCGCCCCAGGCGCAGTGGTAGACGCCCACGGCGACGGATGTCGCGGGACGATCTCCGGCCACCGTAGGCGCGGGCATGCGGGCGGCGAGTAAAGGGCAACTCGCTGCCCGACCATGGACCATGCCCGGGTCGACGGCGCGTTGTGTTCCACGCGCGCCTCAAGGAGCGTCAGCATAATGACGGGGCCCCCCTATAGAGGGCCACAGTCCTGCCGGGGTTCCGGGACATACGTATACCGCGACTCCGGCACACAAAGGCCTACCGAAGGACACCGTGGATTTTAGTCAGTACAAGTCTGACAGTCCCTCCCGCCCTCCCCGGGGTGGGAGGACTCATTTAATGATTTCGCCACGTAAAAAAAAAAAAAAAAAGCGCCAACAGGACGTTTGCAAGCTGCCATTAAAGGCGCGTTTCCATTATGCAAGTGCTTGCATACATGTATGACGTCAGACATGTGTGCAAGTGATTTGAATTGGAAACACGATTTTGTTCAACTTGCAGCTTGCATACAAGATTTTAGTGGTATACAGGTTAGTTCTAGTTGAGAAAGATTGTTTTTTGGTTCCCAAAGACAATCATGTCTATGATATTCCTCAATAAACATTATTGTTTTCTCCGTATCCCATTTAGCAGTCATTTTTACAAAGTAATAAAGTCATAAACAAAGTAATCCTCTATGCACGACCGCTTGCGCTTGCAACTTGCGTGCAAATGTGCCGACTTGATTATTGTGCGTACAAGTTTAAACCTAATTGCACACAAGTTGCAGCTTGTTTGCAAGTTGTTGTTTCCACTATACAATTTGCATGCAACTTGCAACTTGTATGCAAGTCACTTGGTAACAAGTGGTTAGTGTTGTGTTAAGTTTGCCTTAAGTGTGTATTTATTTATTTATTTATTTAAACTCAGAACTTCTCGCTCAACAATCACGACAGCACACCAAAGAAGCATCCAACTCAAATACCGGTTTTACAGCAAACAAGAGATTATCAAAATCAACGGACGTAGGTACCACCTACCATTAACGTGTTTGCTAATTGTCCACTTCTGTCGGTTTCGACAGCCAACACCAACGATAGCCTTGACACACATCACACGGTGAAAATCACACTTTTTACTACCTACTAGGTGAACGAGCATCATTAGTTCAATGGTTTTTTGACTGTAAAATTCGATGATTTTTAAATAATTTGACAACGATGTTATGGAATTGCCCTCGTGATTCAAGGATTTAATGTAATGATTGATCGTTGGGTTTGTTACAGGGAAACGTAAAACTACATAGATTACAGAACCACAAAATTATCCGTTCCAATGACAGCGTCGTTAGTGATGAATTTACTGTTGTGATTAGGTTTTCCATTGGCTACTCTGCCTTATTATGCGCAAAAGCGATTTTTTTGAGATACCGCTTTTGCGCTTAGTAGCCGGCAGTACTGTAGGTTAAAATTTTGGAACAACACTGTTTTTGAGGTTCTAAAATAACCAAATGAGTTCTCCCATCCTGGGTGAAGCAGAACTCGTACTGACTAAAATCCACCGTGGTTCTTCAACAGCCCTTTACGTTTCACGGTCACGATTACCAGTTTAGAAATACACTTACGCCAATTTTGTCCATCGGAACAACTAAGTTGGTTGGCACTATAAAAAGTACATAGAGCTCTGATAATATTTTTGACAAGTTCGAAGATCGTACATGTTAATCCGTGTTTAAACCAATGATATTATAAATAAAAAGAGGTAGATATCGCACTAGCACGCACTAATTGTTGTGGACAAAGTAAGACAATTGTTGCTCTTTGCTAACTCTTTCTATCTTAATACGTTCCGCATTATCTATCGCTGTCGTAGTTTTAAATTACTATAATAACAACGCAACGATATCTGAACGCCCCATTCAGTATGAACATGGCGTATCTTTCTTTATAATACTCGTATCATTTAAACTATCAGCGAGCCTAATTAATTATGTAGAAAATTCTTTCAGTAAGTATATTTTACGTGTATTGTGTTGGTTTTGAAAACTCATAGGAAGTCTATAATGATAATTATAAGTTTTTAACTGACGAAGTTACAAAATACGACAATAGTAATAAAATATTTAAAACAGGTCTTAAATTACGAGAATAAAGTGTTAAATTATAATGTTATCAAAATGTATTCCCACTTGAAATTCATAAAGTCGAATTCATTGATGTTATCTCTTGCATTCATTGAGTGTATCATTATGTAATAATACGGATTTTGTTTTATTAATTATGTAGTAAGTTGCATTCATTCAGTTTTGTTGAATGAATTACATTTTTTTTCTTTTACAGCTTTTCGGCTTTTCGGGCACAGCTAGTTTCATAATACAATCACACTTTATTTAAATACAGCCCATACCTGCATAGACTTGCGTCCATAGACTTAAAAAAAAGTTATAAACGCATAAACTTAAAAACAAATACTTTGACATTTTGAAAGAAGAACTGTCAATTTCAATCATTTGTTGTTTTCATCTTGGACCTTAGAGTCCCAACACTCAACTGAATTTGTTAATTAATTTCCTAAGTAGGTATTAAAAATGTTATTTATAAAACACGGCTTAAAAAACGTTTCACACCTGCATGTGAAATGTAATGCTTTATGGTTTATTTCATTTGCCACATCGAAGAAGTTCAATAAAATATTTCGCCACTAAAGTTGGCATTCCAATCTTTTTTTTTACAATTTTCTGCAACATTAATAAATGTTACCTACTTACCAACAATCAAATACAAGAGAGCATTATTTAATCTGTGATTATCAGTTACCACACTCGCAATTATTACGAATAACGAGCCTACTGCAGTTTATTAAGTAGTAAATGTTATTAAAATACTGAACAGAACCACGGCGCAAACGAGGCTAATTTGACATGTGTTATGTCACGCTGCGGCATGTCAACAAATGCTAATGGATGGTTTATAGGTATTATATTTAGTTTCTACACAAAAAAAAATACTAAACCACCATACCTCTTTATCCATACCTATATGTATTTTTAAGTAAATGTGGATCTAAAAAAAGGCTTTGCTATGTCATGCATGACACTACGTTTATTATACTAGAAATAAGCATACCTAACATTTCATGTGAATATTTTCTGTTAATTCTTAGAAAAAAACCGGCCAAGTGCGTGTCGGGCCACGCACAGTGTAGGGTTCCGTAGTTGCCCATCAAAATACTTATGCGAATTAACTAAACTGATTCGCTGAATTTAATTTTAAAAAGAAGAATTTTCAATATCGGTCCAGGAGTCTTTGAGAAACCGGGGAAAATACATAAAAAAAAAGATTAGGTACGACGAATTTAGAACCTCCCCCTTTTTTTGAAGTAAGTTAAAAATAGTTGACGATAAAAACCTACCTATCCCCAAAAAACATACCGTAAAAACATACCTAATAAAGCTGTAAAAATAAAGTTGACAAACTTACATTTGCAGTTGAAGAGCATGTTCTCCGATACATTTTGTTTAGGAAAATATGTTATCCAAGTACATTTTATAAGTTGGTCGACTATTACTCGTAAAGTTGTAAAGCCTACTTAGTCATGATAATTTTCTTTTAAACTTCGTTATATATACTACAACTGTGAATTTTTTCACACCCCCAAACATAACCGTTTAGCTGGTAGTGGGGGGGGACACTCGAGTCGAGCAAAATTTAGCACTTTAAAGCTTAATATTTCACAAACGAATTTTTTTATCAAAAAATTGTTAATGGAAACTATCAATATTTTTTAAAGACCCATTTAATGATACCCCACACTAAGGGGTACGCGAGAAAAAAAAAAAACATCCCCACTTTACGTGTACAGGAGGTACCCTAAAAAAAAATATTTTACGAGATTTTATTTTACCACTTTTTCGGCACAACAAATCCGTATATTTACACCAAATTACAGCTCTCTAGGACTGTGTGTCTCTGAGCTAAACTGCGGACAGACGGACGGACGGACGGACGGACGGACGGACATGGCGAAACTATAAGGGTTCCTTGTTGACTACGGAACCCTAAAAATGATCTTGTTGTTTTAAAATATTTCACAGAAAAGGCGAAATTTTACTGTTTCCTCAAAACAATTAAAAGTAATTTGGTTGAATTTTGTACTTCTGTATCAATTGATTTTTCCGGAAGAAAATCGTAAACTTAATGAAAAATTATGGTTACCTATTATAATTTGTTGATATTGATTATGTTTGTATGAATTCATAGGTATCTGTATCTCTGAATAATGTTGAAAGGTTTTTAATTTATATTCTGGATGAGAAGTAATGTAAGTATTACTTACGTATATCGGCAGCTTTCGCATTTTCCGCAGCTTCCCCCGTATGGCATGTTACAGTTAAACATACCATCAACAGAGACAAAACACAACGGTCGGCCATATTCATTTTTGTAAAATTAATTAAATATTCATTAACTAACAAAATGATGTAATTTTTTTTTTAATATTTCAAACAATCCATTTTTCACTGAACGTTCGATTTTCGCGAAGCACTGTCTTTATTTCTTTTTACACAGCTTTTTTTTAAATATAATTATTATTTTTGACGTTCGATTTTTAAAATTAACCCGCGTCCGTTGTTCGGCGGTTTTAGTTGGCAATAGGCTCGCGCTTGGATGGTAGGCGGACGGGCGCACGACTCATTTTGTTTGAGGTGAAAGCAAGGAGCTATGTGTTTTATTCGCTCAAGATTTTCGACATCCCTGAGTGGGCTCCCCACCGCCTTCGAACTATTTAGGCACTATACTGTTCGCAGGACCAGGACGATAAAGTTATAGGATTTATTTGATTACCTATGGTATATGAGCAAAATGATGACTAATCATGTCATATGTGCGAATGCTTGAACAAAGAGGACACGTCTTGGCTAATAGTGTTCGCTTCCTACAGTTGTCGTGCCCTAAAAGTGCACACAAACAGTCGGATATCGACGATTTGCACGCCATTTTAATGGCCCATTGTTTCGTTGTTATTTGAAGAGTTTATGAGCATAAACATTTTGTGCGTGTAGAACTTAGGAACAATCGTAATGGAATTCTTGTGGCGAATTTCCCGAGAGGATACTTACAAATATTTAGCCTTTTAACAAATTATTTATTAGTATTTGTATGGTCAAACCTTGAACTTACACATATTTCATTGAGATTACAATACAAGTCAGTTACGTGGTAAGTATTTTTTATAGTATCTGAAGATTTCACGGTCATACCCAATATGGTAAAGCCCTTCCATTTTTATTTCGCAATCATCGTCCATCTTCCCTTTTACGGAAATAGTGAAGGTTGAAGAAAATTAATTTAAGTTTATTTTTATTTCCGAGGGCGTTTTCGCTCTACGTCCGATCCGAACCCGTGAAAATACGGTCCGTCGTAGCCGTAGAACTATTTCTATGGTATTTTACGCACTAGCTCCGATTTCCGTTATATGATATCTTTCCGTCATCCGAGAATCTCCGTTTCGGAGAAAAAATGAATCCGAGCTGCGTACGAGCAGAGAGGCAGCGGGGCTGGCGGGGGGTATGTGGCTGGTTGTCAGAGATGGGAGTAGTGCGTAAGCAATATCCGAATTCTGTCCGTGATTTTTTTTCACGGGTTCGGATCGGATTCGGATCGGACGTAGTGCGCAACCGCCCTAAGAGGCTTGCATCCCTGTTGCTATAAATTATAGGACGATTATTAAGTACTAAAATGTACAACATTTAGATGTCATTTTTGTGAAATACACTGACTACACTGCGAAACGTTTCTGTGAAAAGAAAAATTGCAACATTCATCAGCATCTTTCCACAAAAAATGTTGAAGTTAATACCTACGTTTAAAATATTTGAAATACTCGTCAAAGTAATGAGCGTAATTTATGCTCCGAACACAGTATTTTGCTGTCGCAATTTAGAAGCTGCGTACCAATAATTCTATACCTATCAATATCAGTAAAATTTTTGTAGATATAATTATCACGACACTCGTTAAAATTGAGACATAGGTTTATCAGGAGGGTCATAGGCCCGACCTCTCCCATTTTGCGTGTCGAAACACGCGACGGATTAATTGTTTTTTTATCTTGAAGATTATTAAGACAAGTCCTGATCGAAAGGTCCTGGCTGAATAAAGGCAGTTTTGTGAATGGCATCATTCAGGTCAACCTATATAAGAAGTTGTCGTCTCATCAACATTATCAGCGTATAATGTCCATGTGCTGGGACTCAGGGCCCCTCTCTGTGAGAAGGAGTGGGCCATAATCCACCACGTGGGCCCAGTTGGCAGATGTCACGTCATGTCTTCGAATTTTTGGTTCTAGGACATGCCGGTTTCTTCGCTATGTTTTTGAGAGCATTGGATGAAATAAATAAATAATTAAAAACAAAATAATCTGCCTGGCTGAGCTCCAACGACGACCTACAAATCCTAGTTCGGGGCCGATACCACTGGGCCCCCAGTGCTCGTGTCAGCTGGCTGTCGTCTGCTTAACCCAACTCTCAAGGCCTTCCAATGTGTTGCCATGCACGTTTGTATTTGTTGCCGTAAGGTAAAGCTTATCTGACGGGGCCCCCCAGGGTCAAGGCCTGCCGGGGTCGCGGGATTGACTCATCAGGTAACCGTGCTATTAAAGGATCACCTCGGATTTTGGGTGAGAGGACTCATTTGAAAAAAATTGGTAAAGCTAATATCGTAGCTTACCGTAACGTACGTTCACATTCCTCGTTTTACAAAAACCGGAATGCACACAAAATAGTGTGTATTAAGCCATGCTGATTTTCTAGATATCTCTGACGTGATATTTTATACTTCTGACTCCATTTTTGGACGTACTACGCTGACTTTTGAATGTTGAAAGTTTAGACATCTTGCAACATTCAAAACACAGCGTAAGATGCTTTTGCATGCTATTCCATTTTACTTGGCGCCATATATGTCTCATAGTGAACACATCCTTACAAATCCATCGATAAATAAGACGTATTCAAATAATTATACTATAAAAAAAGATAAACATTGGGTGACATCTGTTCCACGACACATACACACGTGATATTGATAAAGATCGACTCAATAATGTTGTAAAGGCGCATGTCAACTACAGGCTATCAATATTTCGACACGTTTCTAACTCATTATCCTAATGTCCTTTTTTTACTCAGGAATTTAATAAAAAGAAAATTCTTTCATTTGACATATTGATACACACATCAAAAAAGTTTGCGATCACTTTGAAAAATCGAAATCTTTTTTGTTACCGTAGATTATATTACTTATTATGATTTCTTCTTCCTTTTAGTTTCTTTATTTATAAATATAGACTTAAGATATACAACAGTTCAATAGTTTTTCCATTTTTTTTTTTTTTATATCATATCTTGATCACAAACTTTTTTTATGTGTGAATCTATATTATGCTACGAGTGCAAACAACACAAACATAAAAATGGTCTTCGAGTTTAGGCGAAATGTTATGTTACGTATTTTAGGTTAAATCAGCGTGTGAGTCCTCCCGCCCTGTGTGGTCCCGAAGGGACTGTCAGACTTTACTGACTAAACACCAAGGTATTCTTTGAACATAACGTTTCAGTACAAGGTACCACTTTTAGACTGCTTCTCTTACATTCCACTTGTTCTATCCTAATAACCCCAGATCACGTGTCTGTTCGCCAATACTACAACAAAGTCGGCTTATACGTCTTAATTTTCCTCACTGAATAAAAAAAAACAAATCGATTGTTTACAAGAAGTCTAATTAACAGTAAAAATTAATGAGAATCTTATCTGCTATTGATATTTTTGTCTCATTTATCGTAACTGCGGTCATTACTTCTTCAGTGACTACCCCTATATTACAACAGTCCTTGACAAAGTAGGAATCTTCTAGAATTTAATATACATCGATGACTTACTTCAGGGAAATATCGAGAGAAATGAGACAAGCAAGCAATGTATTTCTTCACATACAGCAATGTTTAAGTTCACTAGACCGTAATGATAACTCAATATACTTAGCATTGTATAGCAATAATTTACTTGTTATCCAGAAAACGATAAGTGTTGACTTAGTGTCGATCCCGACTTCGATTTAAAAGCTCATTTAATGTGTGACTTAATTATAGTGGCTGTGATTTAATTTATATTAAAACTTAAAAAAAAAGGATAAATTATGTTGCAGCAGCAAAAAAGTTTTCTATTTTTATAATAGTGTTTTAAGTGCTTATTTTTAAAATTTTAAGAACTATTTTAATTTAAAAAGACTGATAATTTAGTTACAATGGGTTTCGACTTTTCTCGCAGACAGTGGTTAACGATCATCGTAATATCGATAGCTGACTTCTGCAACGCCATTTGCGTTGCGTTACAGGCGCCATTTTATCCTCAAGAGGTGGGTTTCCCATTCATTATATTTTAAAGGAAATGTTTTTTTCTCTTTTTAGAGTGGAAAGTTTGTCTGGGTGAATTATTTCGTGTTGGAAAAAAGATATCAATAAGGTTTCAGTGTTGTAACATTAAAATGAATGTACCTAATAGCAATAATTTCCTTGAAGAAAACAAACCAGTGGTTTTTCGAAACGGTGTAACAAATTACACCGTTACATCGTCAAGACGGGCATTTACCGAGATTTGGTCTTATGGTAAAACAATGAATGAGGAAAAATTTAGGAAAACACTTTTACATTTAGGTAGGCAATACTTAACTAATAATTTAACCCAAAATGGACAAAAACAGTGTTATATTTACATAGACCCTTTATTACGGGTACATTGTCACAGAAGATTGTACTTATTTAGACAAGTAAATTAGATTTTTCTTACCCAAAAATTAGAACATCGAAATAAAATAATTTATTATTTTTACCTCAGCATGAAATTGCTCTCTTCTTCGATAACAATAGACTTACCTCTTACCTACTACACTTGATTACCATATGAGGTTACCACTAGTCCACAACCCTGGATTGCAAAGGGCAATTCAAAGGAACAGGGTGTTGTTGCGTCAGTACGAGAATCTGTAGTACTAATCTGACAGTACCTTCCACTGCAATCTGAGAAGGAGTCATTTTGATGATTACTCAATCATAAAAAAAATGACTTACTATACCTAATCGTTGCCAATTTTAAAAAAATTAAAAGAATCCGCTCGATTCTTGACTAACTGATCTGATTTCTGTTATATTATTTCTGAAAACCGGCCAAGTGCGTGTCGGGCCACGCACAGTGTAGGGTTCCGTAGTTGCCCATCAAAAAACTAATTAAACTGATTCGCTGAATTTAATTTTAAAAAGAAGAATTTTCAAAATCGGTCCAGGAGTCTTTGAGAAATCAGGAAAAATACATAAGAAAAAAGATTACGACGAATTTAGAACCTCCTCCTTTTTTTGAAGTTAGTTAAAAATAGTTGACGATAAAAACCTACCTATCCCCAAAAAACATACCGTAAAAACATACCTATTAAAGCTGTAAAATAAAGTTGACAAACTTACATTTGCAGTTGAAGAGCATGTTCTCCGATACATTTTGTTTAAGAAAACATATTATTCAAGTACATTTTATAAGTTGGTCGACTATTACTCGTAAAGTTGTAAAGCCTACTTAGTCATGATAATTTTCTTTTAAACTTCGTTATATATGCTACAATTGTGAATTTTTTCACACCCCCAAACATAACCGTTTAGCTGGTAGAGGGGGGGGACACTCGAATCGAGCAAAATTTAGCACTTTAAAGCTTAATATTTCACAAACGAATTTTTTTATCAAAAAACTGTTAATGGAAACTATCATTATTTTTTAAAGACCTATTTAATGATACCCCACACTAAGGGGTACGCGAGAAAAAAAAAATCCTCACTTTACGTGTAAGTACTGGAGGTACCCTTAAAAAAAATATTTTACGAGATTTTATTTTGCCACTTTTTTGGCACAACAAATCCGTATATTTACACCAAATTACAGCTCTCTAGTACTGTGCGTCTCTGAGCTAAACTGCGGACAGACGGACGGACGGACGGACGGACGGACGGACGGACGGACATGGCGAAACTATAAGGGTTCCTTGTTGACTACGGAACCCTAAAAACTGATGATTCTTTTCTATTGATTTTTTATGTGAGGATGTGGCCAAGGTTCTGGTGTCAGAGTATCAAGCTATCTGTGGGAACCTCACAGGCCTCTGACATGGCCTCATTCTGTTATTAGTTATACAAAGTCCTGGTTTCTTCACGATATTTTCCTTCACTTATAAAGGTGTGTATCCACTATTCGTCCTTGACAGTATAAAGTGCAGTCGACTCACTCTCTAATATTTCATCATACATAACTGTGAGGAGTATTTAAATAATATGTGAAATGAATATATGTAGTTAAACACTTAATGAAGGTTTATTCACACCTTCACACCATGTCAATTAACGTTTCAACAATTTTATTTGAACTTGGTCTATAAACTTCAATCAATATTAAATTCTTCGCAGTGTTTATATTTTAATTTGCGTAATTCAAAAACGGCAGAAACAATTTATAATAACAGTAGGTATGACAACATTGAATACAAAAGTAAATATAGGTAATATACGCAATCTAAATAGCTCATTGCACTCAATAATTTTAGACTAATAGGTATGTAAATAACTATTTATTATTAACAAATCTGAACTCGTACGATGCCCTGTCTAGTACTTAGATACGAGTATATGTCGTGTATAGTACTCATTCATATTCATTAAAGTAAAATACAGATAGGACAAAGGTCGTATTGTATTATTGTAAATTGCTACTTTGGTATAATTGTACGGTCAGTAAACTAAAGACTTTGAAGATGACTTCATTAAGTTGAGAATCAAAAGAAGTAAAAGTAATAGAAGAACTACACTGAAAAAAAAGAATGATTGATTTTACTAAATTCCGCGTAAATTTTATCAAATCCGCGGGTTAATATAGGTCCTACACACGAAATTGTTGATTTTACCAAATAGAACTGGTTGATTATGTAACCCATACGTTTAGTAAATTTACACATTTCATTTTGTTTATTCAACTAAAAAGTTCTGTATATTTCACATCGATTATTTTCGATATTTTACGATAAGATTTAGTAAATGTCACATAACGTGTAATGTAAAATATGTGAAATTAATATTGCTACATTTACTCGTTTCATTTTGTATATTCAACTAAAAAGTCCTGTATATTTCACTTCCATTATTTTCGATCTTTTACGATGAGATTTAATAAATGTCACTAAACGTGTTAAGTAAAATGTGTGAAATTAATGTTGCTACATTTACTCATTTCATTTTGTATATTCAACTAAAAAGTCCTGTATATTTCACGTCGATTACTTTTGATCTTTTACGATGAGATTTAATAAATACCACTTAACGTGTTACGTAAACAATGTGAAATTGATTTCGCTACATTTATTAATGTCATTTTGTATATTCAACTAATCTAGTCCTGTATATTTCACGATGAGATTTAATGAATGTCAATAAATGTGTTATGTATAATATATGAAATTAATTTTGCTACATTTACTCATTTAATTTAGTATTTTCAGCTAATCGAGTCCTGCATATTTCACGTATATTACTTTCGTCCATTTAACGATGTTGATTTAACATGTTTAACTAATAGTGTTTGGTAAAACATGTGAAATTGGTTTCGCTACATTCACTAATTTCATTTTGTATATTCAACTAATCCAGTCCTGTATATTTCACGATGAGATTTAATGAATGTCAATAAATGCGTTATGTATAATATATGAAATTAATTTTGCTACATTTACTCATTTAATTTAGTATTTTCAGCTAATCGAGTCCTGCATATTTCACGTATATTACTTTCGTCCATTTAACGATGTTGATTTAATATGTTTAACTAAACGTGTTTGGTAAAACATGTGAAATTGGTTTCGCTACATTTACTAATTTCATTTTGTATATTCAACTAATCCAGTCCTGTATATTTCACGATGAAATTTAATGAATGTCACTAAATGTGTTATGTATAATATATGAAATTAATTTTGCTACATTTACTCATTTAATTTAGTATATTCAGCTAATCGAGTCCTGCATATTTCACGTATATTACTTTCGTCCATTTAACGATGTTGATTTAATATGTTTAACTAAAAGTGTTTGGTAAAAAATGTGAAATTAATTTCATACAATTTATTAGATATCTTCTTGTTGGTTTAGTATATTTTACTTAAAATATGCAAAACTAATTTTGTGATATTTACTCGTATGATTTCGTATATTACATTAAATAAGTATTGCATATTTTACGTAAGGTATTGTAATAAAATATGTAAAATTAGTATTGTAACATTTACTCATACCATTTCGTACATTTTAGGAGAGCACATTTCGTATACTTTACTTCACTTTTAGTAGTAAAATACACAAAATGCGCTCTCCTAAAATGTACGAACAGGATGTAGGTATATTCTATTAAACATGTTTCGCCATTATGCATGAAAGCTGTAAATTATTAGTTGACTGAAAATCTCTCGTAGCGTAATATACTGGGTGACTAGTGCGCATAACTTATAAGGATGTTCAGACCATCAAACTAATGGTCCGACTGAACGAACATCCTCAAAAATTATGCGCACTAATAAAGTCACCGTGTATACTTTGTCGCCAGAGACTTGTAGTCAGCTGCCTAATTTACAAATCAGTAAACTACCAATAAAAAATAAACGAAAGACAAAA
The DNA here is from genome assembly GCA_954870645.1 of Agrotis clavis. Taxonomy (NCBI): domain Eukaryota; kingdom Metazoa; phylum Arthropoda; class Insecta; order Lepidoptera; family Noctuidae; genus Agrotis; species Agrotis clavis. The sequence continues at coordinate 3,052,203 of OX940919.1, read as the reverse complement.
TCAAATATAAAAAGATCATGTTTAACAAAATATACCAAAAAGTACTCCAATTTTAACTGTTAAAAACACACATTTAAATGTTAAACAAATTAAATCTGAATGGTATGATAAAATGTTACAATAATTTTGTTCGGGTTATAACTAAAATAGTAAAAGAAAACAAAATATTAAATGAATAAAATTGAGTATATTATAACTGTTATCAAATTATTTTTACAATAAAACTTAAACAATTCACTTACAGGCGAGGTAAGAACTGAAATTTCACATGAAATAATCAACTAGTGTGTCACAAAACAAATGTGGCACAAAATAATTATTTAAAACGGCTTTCAGGTTCAAAATGAACACTTCCCATAGTGAACACCGGTTTCAAAAGGTAGGTACAACTCCCGAAAAAGTACTTTTTCCAAAATGCAACTTTCCCTTAATGTACACATTTCCCAAAATGTACATTCTTAATAGGAATAACTGACTGAACAGATTTTAAAGTACCAGGATCACATAAATATGGAGAAGGTTAACTTATTTTTATTTAAGTACTTTTTGTTCTAAGAATGTACATTTTGGGTAATTACATTTAGGGAAATGTACATTCCGGGAAAGGTGCATTTTGAGAAATGTACTTTTTGAGAAGTGGACATTTCAGGAAATGTACCTTTTGAAACCTGTGCAAATTATGGGAAGTGTACATTTTGAACCTGGAGGAAAAAAGGTATCAATTTGAACAGATGTTTCATTGTTCACAGTGCTTTCAATTAAAGAGCCCTTATTTGCAACAAGTCATACTGAATTGGGTATTTGACTTGAGAATGGTTTGTACGTTTTAAGGTTTAAAAGAGCAAAGGGATGGCAAAATTAACCCCTACGCGAAATTTTGGCTCAATTTGACGAATTTTACCATGATTTCTAAGATTTCAAATTTGGTAAAAAAAAAGAACAAATTTTTTTAATCGCAGAATGCTCTATTAAGCCTTAAAAGTATCCATTCTCAAGTCAGACATCCAATTGTGTGATACTGTTACTGATCGAGAAAAAATTAGCAACGCGTAACAAACGGTTTACTGGATGCGAATTTTTATTCTCGTCTAGTAACATGTGTTAGTAAATGGTTCATATTTATCTCTTGGAGCAGTTACCTAACACCGTTACTTAAAGAATATTTTTTAACCGACTTCTAAAAAAGGAGGTTACTCAATTCGACCGTATATTTGTTTTTTTATGTTTGTTCGCGCATAACTTCGTCGTTTATGAACCGATTTTGATGATTCCTTTTTTATTGGAAAGAAGATAGTTCTAAAGTGGTCCCATGATATGGAAAACAAGGTCTGATGATGGAAGACCTGAAAAATCGAGGGGAACTGACAATAACAATAAGTATTTTAACTAAAAAGGGTAAAATAAAAAACTTTTTAAGGGTAAAATAAAAAGTTTTTTATTCACGTTCAGATGATGAAGGAGATGAAGGAGAAGAATAAACTGAACCATTTACTAACAAGTGTTACTAGATGAGAATAAAAATTCGCATTGAGTCACACTGTTACTCGTTGCGAATTTTTTTCTCAACCAGTCAGTATGACACGATTCAGTGCGACTCGTTGCGAATAAAGGAAAAGAACAGCATTTACAATACAACATATTAACAATACTGCGATAGAAACCCAAAAAGAGTAAAAGGAAAACGTACACAGACCATAATAATATCTGTCAACATCAATAGATTATAATTTTAATTGAAATTTGCTTTAACCCAAAATAAGTTTTTTTTTCTTAATGTACATATTTATATTTAAATGTAGGCACTTAAAACTAAGGTTGCGGTAACCTCTTACAAAAGGCTCGTCTTAAAGGATGTCCAGAAGGGATCATCTTCAATCATGTGATTCTAAGGGTGGTTAGATATGCTGATACATTCTGCAATAAAAAGAAAGAATTATCCAACCACAATGTCCAGCATACCAACGCCATACAAAACCTAAATATTATATTACTTAACATCATTGCTAAGTTTACATCTAACGCAGTTACAATTCGGCTTTATATTATATCAATCTCAGATCAAAGAAATAGGCAGATAGAGCGCTCAGAACACGCGAGTGTGTCCACCAAAGCAAATACAAAATCAAAAACGAATATCAACTCGCGACAGTACCAAGCTACGCATCGTACCGAGCTACGCGTCGTTGTTGTTTGCCAAAATATGCCGTCTCGTGTCTTTAAACATTGTAAAAGTTTTTCTCAAAAACAAAGAAAACAATATGGAATGTAATTCGATTTGATTTTGTATTTGCTTTGGTGGCTCTCTAGTTACATGTACTTGATTCTACAGTATGTATCTCCATTACACATTATATGCGAATAAGTTGGTGCTATGATAAGGTCCTCAGGTTTTAAAAATATCCAAGCGTCAACCTCAACTGAGTTGAGCTCAAACGCTTGTAGGTGTTCATTAAATCCGTTACAGTTAATTTCTTTACACAGAAAATAAATATCCGTTCCTGAAGCCGTTACAAAAATAAAATTTATTTCAAAAAACTGGTACCTGTCTTCGTTGGAAATAATTAAAATAGCATGTTGCATATATTTGATACCATTGAAAGAAACCCAGTTAAATGTACCAGTTAATTCTACATCTTGAGGAATTAAAATATTTTCAATGTCATTAATATTAGAGGGAATAAAGTTTACCCGTGAACTTAGTTTTATTCTAGCTTCATCTCTTTTTACGGTATAAAGTCTATGAGCAAATGACAGTTGTTCTTTAATTAACAAAGTTAATGCTAAATTTTTTCTGGAGGTTATTATTGAAGCAGTGTTTTTTAATTGTTTATGTTTGGCTTCAAACCTCATGCATCAAATTAATCGTAAGGGACCAACTTGTTTAATAATGTCAGGGTAATGAACCATAAAATGGTGTTTAGGTTTTAAGGTGTCACGAAATAGCTTTACATAACCATAATGGTGTTCGGTGATTAAAGATTCAAGTAAAGCAATTGTACTGTAATCAAAATTCCTGCTAAAAAGTATGTCAATTATCTTAAGCAATGTAAGAAAAAATAACCATACTTTATCATCTTCTGGGATTAAATCTCCTATTAATAGAGAGAAAATGTGTACAAACAACATCATTTCAGAAGCTGACATATTAAATTTGTTCTTTAATAAATGTTCCCGTTTTACTTTTGTACATTTGTCATTTAACTCATTTCCTTTATAGTCAAATAGTCGTAGCCGGTCATTGAGAGTATCTAAATTGAAAAGTTTTATGGTTTCCGTATAATACAAAATAATATGAGCAAGGTCATAATGACAAACACCTTCAAATATGTCATGCATTATATCAACACATAAATTGTCTACCACGTGATAAGTATTAATGTTGTTAAATATACAAGATTCATTAATACCTGTCACTGATACATCATTAGTTTCAACATCACAGGAATAATTTTCTCGATTTCTTAGAAAGTTGTCATCTTGTTTAGATTGTTTTTTCATTATAGTTTTATCGGCCTTACAAATTCGACAGTAATAGTTACTTGAAAATGATTTTGTGAATCCTAGTACAGTATTAAGGCCCAAATTATCACCGATGACCATTGCAAGTATAAAATATACCCTGAAGTTACCTTCCGATGTTGCTATATCAATGCCATTTTCCTCTAAACACTTAATTTCTTCAATAAGCTCGTGAAAAGTAGCCGCGTTTCCGTAAGTTTTACTACACGACGACTTATGCAACATAGCAACAAATATATTTTCTAAAAGTGATAAGTATTCACTTCCCATAGTTGGAAATTGGAAATATGTGGCAGAAATAGAATGAACCCCAGCATGACTTCCCAATGGATTGTTACATTCAAAATCGTCATTGTACAAAAAGTACGGTACGCATAAGTACCCTTCTTTTCCAGATATTTTATGTTTCCAAACCTTGCCTTGAGTATAATTTGATATTGAATTAGGTTCAGCACCGTTATATGTTCTTAAAACAGAAATAAAACCGGGTAATTCGAAAATTTTCTTAAATATTAATTTTAAAGGTACTCTAGCTCCATACTCGGAATTTGGTCTTATTGAAGAAGAATTGGCAGTATTTGAAAATGTACCTTCAGCAATAAGAAACTTTTTAGGAGGTATATAAATGCCAAGTTCAGAAAAATGATTCATTACTTGATACTCTGTGGATAAATTTTCAAAAGGTTGCGATATTGTTTTAATTACTTTTTTTAATTTTTCGACATTTGTTTCTGAAGCACTAGATAAAAGATCAGTTAACATATTACTAATAACATCAGTTATATGCTCTGATATATTATTAATTATTTCGTTGGCACATTTTCGATTAATGTTAGGATTACTGTATAAAGACAAAGCGAAAGTGGCTGTTGAGATATTAAAAATTTCATCTTTCTGGGGATCTTGGTTACTTTCAGGTTCAAAAACAAAAGGGCGTTCATCATTATCACTATTACAGTCCAAGTTGAAAATTATTTGTTGGCTACTTGATGTACTCGGTTCTTGAATAATATTGTTGTTTCTACAGTTTGACAGGCATATTTCGGAAGGTAGATTCAGATTATGAGCATTGGTCAGATGACGACGAAACGAACGTATATTTGAAAATATTCTGGTACAATTAAACTGTCTACAGCAATAAGTGGAGTTAGGTCGCAAGTCATGGCTAAATTTCAAGTGTAAGAAAAATGATTTATAGTCGTTTAACACAGACGAACACATAAAACAAATAAACATGTTTAAATAAACTATAGGTTAGATGGAATCAAATTAGACTTTTTTATCACCAAATCCTTAAAAATGTCTTGATTATGTACAAAATAAAATATTTGGCACAAAATAGAAATTTCAATCTAAAAAGGTTTTAAGACAGATCCGCCATAAAGCAAACTACACTTGAAATTTTTTTATCAGATTTGCAATCAATTCCGTAAAAATATTTTTGTATAAAGGTCCACACGTTAACACACTCTGTCGGGTACTCTAAATTGAAAACATGGAAAATTTTAAAGCATACATCTACTGCTTTTAGTAGGGTGTCGATCTTATAAATGACTGATTCATAATGGACATAGTAATCGGTTATTTCTTCTATCGATGACCCTACCACGACTATCAGTGGTTGGCAAGTAAGTCCTTTGGCCAAGTGCTCATCCTGACGCAGCTTGATCTTTGTTACTATTTCGCTCTGATTCTGTAATAGAAGAAACAAGGTTGAACAAATACAAATATACAAGATGTCCTGGGTCTTAAATACTGAACCCATTGCCTGTAAACTAATATCACAAGTCTTCATTGGGTTGAGTTCTTAAGACTTGCTGATTTCCTCAAGATGTCTTTACCACAGGTAAATACTTTGTATTAATTATTTGCGCACTTTATTTACTTACCGCGACATGTAAAATGAAAGCCTTTTCTGATTCAGCAATGCTTGGTTTATAATATTTTTTCTTATTTTCTTCGGTTTTAACTGGAATTTTAATGGTGGGTGGCATCTTCGAACTCATCAGTTTAAGGTAAACATAATCTCTCACATCTGCAAGGAGTTAAAAATTATTACAAAGCTAAGCCTGTAAAAAATGAGGACTGTCTATTATCTTTATTTAATATAATGAAAATAATTTAGCACCTACTGACCTGGTGTGGTACTATCGTCGTTCAAAGTTTTCAGATTATCCACGCAACTTTTTATTGTACTGTAAATTGGCAATGCTTTTTCCATGAATATTGGCCACTTTTTGAACAATTCTAGGTCATGGTTTGGGTACATGAAATCAAAATCTAATTCAACCTAAAAAAATAAAAAATAAAACTGAATGATTACCTACGCATAATTTTTTGTCCTAAACATAACCTTTACTGTTAAATGGCATAAATATCAATTAGCATAATATTTATTATTAAAAATACTAAAAGCATAATATAATAAGGCCGAATTTTGACAAGCATAAGTATCGAATGGCATATTTGCAAAAAACTGAAATATTTAAAAAAATATATGAAATATTTAATAATAAATTATACGAACAAGTTTGTAGCCCAAGCTTGCTTTGATTGAAGGCCACTCATTAAATAAGTCCTGGATGGTTTTATCTTTTCCAGATAAATCTTCTTTTCGCAATGTCCTTGTTAGTTTCCACTTCTCCACAACATCTACCCAAGGCTCTTTATTAAATTTCAACCATAGCTTCATATTATTAAGATCTTCAAGTGATACATTTTGGGACTCTTAAACAAATAACATTCTATGTCTATTGAAATTGAACTCGTAAAACTGAATGTGAGACGTTAAGATAAGAACTCACAAAGCAGATTGTTTAGTTGAGTTCCACCGCGGTCGCCCGCCAACCGATGATCGCATAGCGCGAGGGCGCAACTCGCCGAGGTGGAGCGCCGAGGCTGCGGATGACCGCGGTCCGAGCGATTCTACTGGTTGCCCGTTCGGAGCGGCATGGCACATCGCGTCCACTTCGCATTTGATCCACTTGCTTCAGTTCGGGAAACGTCCATTTCGCATTTGGTCCATTTCGCAGATTGTCATTTCCCATTTGATAATATTTCACATAAATATGGGAAAAGGTAAATAATGTTTTTTGTTATTTTTTTTCATATTCTACAAATGTCAGATTTTTTTTTTACTACGACGACGTACTAAGAAGAAAAATAATTATTTATAAAATGATTGAAAATATAGAGCCTTTCTGCGAAATGGACCAACTGCGAAAGAAACGTGTTTTCGGAAAGTGGACTTAATGCGACTAAACGATTTTACATACAAGCAAAATGATTTTCAAACCCGACAGTGCAAAGTTGAAATGTTGAATAATATACCTTCATGAGTTTCAGTTATGGTAATGGTGGATGTTTCGTGTTTCTTTATGAGTCCTGATTTTCGTAAAATCCTTCTTTGGTTATGGTACCGGTCTACCAATTTCCCTCTTGCTGGAATATATGACTTCCCATATTTTCTACTAGGTACATAATATGCATCCTGAAAAATTGTTTGTAATGTAGTAAATTCCAATTTGTTTTTTTTTTCAGATATTACCCATTACTTGATATTGCAATGGACCAAAATTGCTGATAGGCAGCACAGCAATTTTAATAGGGTAGTTTTCAAATTTTTGAAAACCGCTTATATTTAAAGATTGGGACGTGTTCGTCCCAATCTTTAATCCAACAGAAAAATAAATTAATTAATGTATGTATTTTTCTCCATGAAACCGATGAATAAAATAAACGGTTTGTAAAAATTTGGAAAATACCCTATTGCCGGTGTAAGCGCTCCTTGCAACAATCTGGTTATTGATCTGGAACACTGAAGGAAAAACTGAAACATTTAAGAACATTATTTTAAATAACGTTTTCGAGCCCTGGCGACGAGTTGCAAATGGGAAGAGTGCGCAGAATTCGAGAAAATTCAAGACTATACATGGTACGCTATCTACATATATACTATAAAACTACTGTTACTATATTACCATAACACTACTATAGTAGTACCAATATACTAGTATCTAATCTACCATACCAAAATATTTTTGCAATAAAAATATAACCTTCGACTCGAATGGGAAAAATTTAACAATTTGACTGGACATGTCCTCATAATTTTTTGCATCCATCGAACCCTTCTTTTTTATGAAGTACTCTATAATACATTTTGATAAATTGTTTCTTATAGTTGTATCATCAATCTTCTTGTTTATATACTGAAGGCATATTTGTCCGATACTAGTGGTCTTCAGAATTTCTTTTAAATTAAAAGACTAATGGGAGAAAAAAAATAGGACTTATGTACACAGAAATGGTAAAAATAGTCAGTGTTATTACAATTATTTTTAAACAATGCTGTTTTTTGACAATATTGTTTGAAAGAGACAACATCACATTTAAACAGGTATCTAAGTTAGTGTTTAAAAATCATTTGTAATAACACTAAGTAAATTAAATAAAAAACAATAAAACTATCAATTGGAAAAATATGGATAAAAAAAGATATGAAATCAAAGTTAATTTCACTACAGACATGGACGATTCCATCTCTATTTTACCAAGAATAGACAGTTATTTTATTGTTATTCCTGTACAACTGTTTTTTTGCACAAATCTGACACCATTCGTACACTATTGAAGAATAGAATGTTTATTTTCTATATTTTTTACATTACCATGCTTAAAACGCTAAAATTATTTCTACGTTCTGTCATTTTGTCTTTTCTTCCGTCGACAAAACCCCTTTCTGCGGCGCCATGCTACGCCTGCAGCAGGGAAATCCTTCTAGCATTATTGCCATTTGTAGCAGGAACAACATAGGGCGGGCTTTTTAATCAATAACTTATACGAGTATTTTGTAGTAGGTATTTATGGTATCGGTTATTAACAAGGCAATTTCGCCCCTAAGGCTACCCACTGACCAAAATAAAGTGTAAAAAACTAACCTCTTCGTTCGAAGTAGCACAAGAACAGCCACTAGCCGCAGAACTATAATCGCTGCCCACATGCCCCATAGAATCCTTATCTGATTCTATTGATTCTGTGTCTAAAGAACATGTTCTCTGTAAAAATTAAGATAAGGTAAGCACATAACTTCATTTGTACCTATGTTCCTTATTATTTTATTAATGTGAAAAAACAATTTCAAGTTGACTCCAGCTAGATCAGTGCTCATACTATTACGAGCATTTGATCTGAGATACATACACAAAATCTTTAAAATAATAATCTTTACTAATATTATTAAGCTGAAGAGTTTGATTGCTTCTATGTTTGAACGCGCTAATCTCAGGAACTACTGGTTCGAATTGAAAAATTATTTGTGTTGGATAGTCCATTATTTGAGGAACGCTACATACAACCGTGGGACATTTTCAAATTAATGCGAGTGAAACCACGGCGAAAAGCTAGTAATATATATGTAGTTTATTTACTTCTTTTTTTTCTCAAGTACAAAACCAAAATAATATGAACAAATCAATCAATTTTAAAACAAGCAAAGCCTGTGCTTGAGATTACCGAGCCTAAAGGCTCCTTTGCTACATTCTGGAAAGTTGGTACAATAATAGGTATATTTATGTACTTCAAAATACTCACCAGGGATTTATTTTCATTTTTAAATTGAGCTAATCCAGCCTTGAATTTAATTCTATCCTTTATTCTTGATTTTGGAATCAGCTCATTTATTTCAGTATCAGAAATATTTTCTATGCAAAATACATCCAAGTCATATTCTAAAAAGAGAAGAAAACAATAATCTAGTTATTTCCCAGCTTGACATCAGAAAATTTTGTATTTGGTGGCAGGGCAGGGCCCTGTTTAATAAATGTTACAATCCTACAATGTTGTTGAATAGTACTACAAGTTCTGTTTAATAAACACAACAAAATAGTGAGAATTTTGCACATAAAAATCTTAAAAATATTTTATATTACAAATGCTATTTAGGTAAGTTGTATTATTTACTAAACAGAAACTTGCAGATTTGTAGCTTGTATACAATTACAATTAGTAGCATTTATTAAACAGGGCCCAGGGAGTGATATTAAAATTTGGAATACATTTATTTAAAGTATCTACCTAGATAAATTACATATTAATATTTATACACTACCAAGTAATATGCGGTGTGTAGTTAAATACTTTAGATACAAAAAAACTACAATATTTTAAGGTTATCAGTAGGAGTGGGTTATCTTTATTCCGGAAAGTGAATTGATTCACTTATTCCGACTCCAATTCCGGTTCACCTTAGTTATTCCTTTGGCACCGGCATTAATTTGGTCATTCTGGTTCTGCGGTTTGACCAGAAAATTTTATTCATTCGGTTCGTTGGCTCATTTGGCACATTTTGAATTGAACAGTTTACAGACTTTATTTATATGAATTTATACTTTAGTAACAAAGTAACAATTTTTGTTTTGCTAACTACACATTCATAGCTAGAAAGTTTAATAAACTATCTTGTTTTCAATAAAAAAAAAACTTGTTTTCCTTCGGATCAGTAGGTACCTCCGGAGTTACTCACCGCTAGTTATCAGACAGATATTCGCTAACTAGGATGTCATATTAAAGGCTCAAGGTCAAGGACTATCTAACGAGCTATGTTTGGAGTTATTGCGCGTTGAAATCAGAAATAAGGAGATCTGCAGGTTACCAACTTAGCTTGAGTGGCAATAGGCAAGGCACATAGAATGACTTACTTTACGATAAGACTGACCTGTTAGGACGAAGGTACGGATCATTCTCATGTCGACAGAAACGCAACTCGTCAGATTCGCAACTCGTCAGAAAACGCATGTAGACAGAATCGCAACTCGTCAGGACTGCATCTCGTCAAAAACGCAACTCGTCAGATACCTATTCTACCATTCTATGTTGATACTGATAGGTAATAAGTAGGAACTTAAAACTTACCTTGAAATACAGCTTGTGTGTCTTTTGAGACGCCCCAGGAATCGAGGAGTGCTATGGCGAAGTTGGAGCATAATGTAAATTCCACCGTACTTTGTGACGTCGAGTCCATTTTCACTCACTATGAACTACTACTAATAGTACTAATTAACCTAGGTTATTAGTGTTCTGTGAGCAGAGCGAGTATAATTCATAGATAACTATGAATTATTTAAATAAATACCACGCACGCACATGCACGTCATAATATCCAAGCGCCGAGCGACCAAAAGAAAGAATTGAAGAACAGTGTTGCCAACGAGATATTTTGAATTCCGTGCAAGTTGGAATTTTTCCGCCAAAAATATTATATTATTTAAGTTTTTTTTACGATTACTTCATCGGGTAAATCGCACGAGTAACATGCCTTGGCATTTATTTCAGTCCAAAATGTATTTAGAAATGTTAATGGCCATATTTTCTGTACTTTATTTTAATTATTTAGATTTTACCTTATTTCTGTAGATGCTCGGAACAAATGAGAGAGAAGCATGTTTTCGTGTCCGCATAAAAGGTTTTTTTTTTATTTTCATGATAGTTATTAAAAATCTTAAAATCAGAAGTTTGTCTAATGGCTGGCGGTAGCTTCTTGGCATAATTATGAGTTTTATACGAAACGCTCAAGGGTGTCAGCGCGACACCCTTTCTTATCTTGTTCAGTAGTGTCAAAATATCATAAAAATGAAAAAAGAACTTATGCGGACGGGAAAACACGGTACACCATCCAAAATCTACAGAAATACTACTTGTCACGCTAAAACGTCCGGACATGATATTTATATGATCAGTAGGTACGCAATTATGTCTAAAAATCGGCCAAGCAAGTGCGATTCGGACTTGTGCACAAAGGGTTTCGTACCAATCGTTATTCATATCGATCAAAAACGGCTAAAAAACACGTTTAATGTATGGAAACCACCCTTATATATTTATTTAAATTCTGTTTTTAGAATTTGTTGTAGCAGCAACAGAAATACATAATCTGCAAAAATTTCAACTGTCTAGCTATCATACAGCAGCCTATGATACAGCCTGGTGATAGACAGACAGACAGTGAAGTCATAGCAATAGGGTCCCGTTTTTACCCTTTAGGTACGGAACGAACGAACGGAAAAAAGGGCGGAGAGGTTTTAATCTGGCAACTCTAAGCCGTGTCGAGTCGAGAACGGAACACGAATATGGTGGAACAAAATGTATGACGTCACGTCAAGTAACATTAAAGTTTAGTAACATCTCAAAGATGTTTCGTAAAATCAACATTTTAATTATGTAACATAGGTATAGATCAAAACAAAGAGGTAAATCGTTACTTTTTTAATATTTAATCTTACTAATATTATAATTATGCGAAAGTTTGTGAAGATGTTTAGATGTTTGTGACTCAATCACACAGCTTGGCAAAAAACAGTAGAAAACCGGAAGTCGCCACTGTGCTCTCGCTACCAGCACTTTGAATGATTTTATTTTATTATTTTTCACTTATTACGTTAGTTTTATGGCACAATAATAAATCTAACAAACTTGCGTTCTTTGTTTACATCAAATATCAAAGATTTTAAACGTTATCAACAAACAAAAAGATTAGTTCCGTTTCAATCCGTTCTGGCCAAGCTGTAAACGGCTTAATGGATTTGGATGAAATTTCGCGATTCTGAAACATAACTCCGACAAACGCTTCTCCGCTTAACGATTCGCCGACACAACGATTCATTCCTGGACGGTTCGACGACAGAAACTTTCCTCGACGAACGTTTCGCCGACAGAACGATTGAGTCATGAGTATTGTGTTTCATGAAGTATTGAAATGAAGCCATTTAGACGAAGCCCCGCTGCGAGGGGCTTCTATTTCTGTGTTCAGGGTTTAAAGGAACCTAACTAACCGAAACTAAATCCGACATCAAGGGCACCCCGTGCTCTTATGTCGGATTTAGTTACTAGTATTATAATGTCAAACCATGTCTTTGTCGACGAATCGTTCTACGGTGAAAGTTTTTGTCGTCAAACCGTCAACCGTCAGGAATGAATCGTTGTGTCGGCGAATCGTTAAGCGGAGAAACGTTTGTTGGAGTTATGTTTCAGAGTGAATTTCGCACACATATAGAATATGATCTGGATTAACAGGATACTTTTTATATCTGAAAAAATATTGGTCCCCGTGAGAACCATAAAAATCGTAATAGTAAAGAGATTTGGTATGGGGATATCTTTCATGCCGAATTAACGTTTAGGTATATTAAATCTCGGAATATGTGCAAATATCCAACCCCACGCGTACGAAGTCGCGGATGCCTGCTAGTACCTACAGCTTGGCAAAAAACTGTAGAAAACCGGAAGTCGCCACTGTCTTCGCGCTACCAGCACTTTGAGTGATTTTATTTTATTTTACTTCACTTATTTCGTTAGTTTTATGGCACAATAATAAATCTAACAAACCTGCGGTCTTTGTTTACATCAAATATCAAAGATATTAAAACGTTTGTCAGAAATAAAAAGATTAGTTCCGTTTCAATCCGTTCTGGCCAAGCTGTAATACCTTTAATAAAATATCGAAAGTCCGTTTGTTTGTACGCCTTCACATCTTATCTACTAAACCGATCATGATTCATAACTTTATAAGCTGTGAGTGGTATCTATAAGTATTTAGAGCAATTTTCGTGTCTCTTCTTTTTTACCCGATTACGGCGAAGCAAAAAACGAAAATATAGGTACCTACCTATATTATGATTTTGACCGGTATGATTGTGTGTCATGTTCCTCTGTTCCCTTAGGCGACGGTTACACGTAAGGTATTTACTGTGATCCGTCAGTATAGTAGGTATTTATTGATGGATTTCAGTTTTTACTGATGGATTAATACACCAGCCTACACGTTCAATATTTATTACGTCAGTATTGTGTTCGGTCTCCTGCAGTTTAAACGTCTAAAATGTCAACAGAGCTGAAAATTAAAGGTTGCGTGGCTATTATTTTAGCACTTAGTTTAAATAAAAAGGTCAAGCGAAAGCGATGGGAAAGAATTGGTTACAAGAAAGGGAAAGGTACCTACACACATTTGAATTTAATGGCAGAAATTAAATTACATGGTGAAATGAATGATTACGAGAATTATTTTCGAATGCCTGAACCCTGCTTTGAAGAACTTCTGACAATAGTAACACCTTTTTTAACCAAACAAGATACCGTGATGAGAAAATCTATTACCCCGAGAGAAAAATTAGCGTTAACTTTGCATTACCTACCTGGCAACGGGACGGAACTTTAAAGTTTTCGGCTATAATGTCACCGGCTTCAATATGCCAGGCAGTCATGGATACTTGTATTTTTTTGAGTTCCTTCCGGTAATTTGAGCGTAAAATGTTAATTTTTTTCTTGACATCATCAATCGTGGCATCACTTTTCATTTTTTTGTAAATTTCCAGTAATTTTTGTAGTGCTTCTCCTTTTTTTTATTAAATTTTTGTAATCTTTTGAAGAACTATCCCATATCTCTGGCAATACTTCTAAATTTAGGATAAATGCTTTATAACTTCCTGATCTTTAGAAAGTTTCGAGAGGGTGCGGGGCGGCGACAACGACGGTGCGTCTGTCGCCGCCACAAGATCCAAAAAGTCGTCCTCCTCCATTGCTAGCGTAACGCGTACCTACTGACGTGATAAAAATATTGACGGAGGCTACACGATCAATATTTTATCATAATCCGACGGATCATCAATACAGAATCAAGAAATCTAGAAATCCATGAATAAATAATGACATAGGTACATCAATACATTAGGTTACTTACACGTTAATTAAATACCACGATACGTCATTATTTACTGATGGATCACAGTAAATACCTTACGTGTAATCGTCGCCTTAAATTCCTTAACTTCTAAGCTACTTGTTTAAAGGTAATTTGACAAATGAGGTAACGTTAAAAGCGTCTTATTTGTCTTCTAGTTATAGGATACTAGCGGCCGCCCGCGACTTTGTACGCGTGGGGTTAGTTATTTGCTTAAATACATTCCAGGATTTAATGTACTTAAAACGTTAATTCGCTACAAAAGATATCCCCATACCAAATTATTGATTGCATCATAATTAGGCAACGACGATATAATACTAGACTCCTAATAACAGGCGACCGATGTCTGTCAACACATTAGGCAAAAAAGTCTTATATTAATCCTGTGAGCCGTAAACATACGTTGAGACAGAACAGACCATGAGTTAGCCAATCACAATGCAGTACCCCGTCCCCCTCGCTTACGTAGTACCTCAGCGAGTTGACAGAATAATTTTTGTTCCTTAGATCGTGCATGCGGAGTCTAGTATTATATCGTCGTTGTAATTAGGTATAATTATCAATCATGTAAGATTTACAATTACTTCTTAGCAACAATTGTTCAGTCTGATGAGCACTCTCTGTTGATGTAGGTATAAAAATATTGAAGATCTGGAACACCTGATGTGGAACTCCCAGAGCCCAGCTACACTATAGCATATACCTACTTACAGGAAGGAATGACGTCTAGCACGAGTTGTTTATCCTGATGACCCAATATGACCACATTCTGTTGTTTTTAGGTTAGGATTTGCCGTCATAGGAAATAATGAAACCAACGTGCATAAACTATAGTTTGTTTTTTAATCTCGTAGACCACATTGACAAATGATAACATCAAAACTGACGTAAATACTATTGAAATTTATGTCAGTTTGCCATTTGCACCTGTCAATTTGTAACGTTGTGTAATACCAACGTTGCATTTCAAAACTATAAATAGTTCATTATTATAAATTTGTAGGTATCTAGTAAAATATTCTTGAATTACGTTGAGACAAAAAGTAATTTTTAAGTGGGTATTTCTAAATTGATAGTATCTGTTGACAGTTTAACGGTGGAATGTTCCAGCAGCAGATGAGTGAATGAAAATGTTGTGGTCTCGCTCTCACGCGTGCAAAGTCCAATTCCCCTTCTCTTTGAGCGAGGCATTTTGTAGCAACCAGCTGGGACATGATTCAGACAGAAAAATCTTACCGCGGGCTACACGGTTCCTCATTATATTAGGACTATCTAATTTTGCTCGCTCCAGACTTGGTCAGATTTTAGTCAATTTATAATTAATTTTGATATATTAAAAATCCTGTTAATTCACCTGTGAAGTGTCTATCCCCGTGAAGGGTAAGTTTGCCAAACAAAACCTTTATAACTGCTAGCTATTGTGTTCTATATTTTTCTTTGTCTGTTAGGTTTTTATTTCGTTAAGCCTCGAATGTTCCATACGCTCGTAGGCCTATAATAATGTTGTGTTAATGCTTCACGCTAATTATAAATTGTGTATCTACCATGTAAACTCCGTTCTGCTGATGACCAAACTCACAAACTCCTTAAGCGCTTAACGTCCTAGGCTTTCGCTTACGCTGCGGGGTCATCATCGGAGAGGACTTACAGTGGACCTTTTATTTACCGCTGGACGTTGATTCCAGGGAACAAGATTGGGGTTTGAAATTCCCATCCTCAACGTTCGTTGAGTTCGACAGCTGACTCACGCTACCGAACGTTCGAGGCCTGCGCACACACAGCACCTAGCTGCGCACACAGCTGACCTGCCACACACACCCAGCAGCGCACAGCCGACCTGCCGGCGCATCCACCATCCCGTCCCTGAGGTCTCTCTCACCTCGGGACAACTCCTCGGCATCGCGTCCCTGCTCCACGCGACAAGCCAGGGCAGTACTTAGTGCGCCTACTTCCACGGAACGAATAAATACCGAGTGACGGGCTGTGAACCACGACCTTTAATAAATTAATTGTAAACGTTGGTGGGTTCTTTTATTTTAACCCACCATAACCGTTACATTGGCGCCCATTTACGTGGTTTTTTTATTAAGGTCACTTGGTTTTTTTTGTTCTGTGGAGGTAGTGAGTGTGGTATTTTGGTGTTTTGTGTTTTATTGTTTTTGTGTTGTGAAACGTTTTCGGTTTAACGCAGCCAAAGTGTACACTACCCTACACAATTTTTTTTTTCTACTTGTTTAAAAAGGAAGTAACGATTTTTTTATTTACTTTTCTTTTTAACTATTAAGATATAATTTTTTTTTTTAAACTCATCGTAGTAGTAGGGCCCTTGTGAAGGTCCGTCCGGGGAAGTACTACCACCACACTTATTGCAACCGCAAATAATTTTTATTTTTCGGTTGTAGGGTGTGGGTGCCGGGATTCCATTACAGGCACATACAACCTTATCACCTGGGTTCGTCTGCCTATATTTAAAAGAATTTTTACTTTCTTTTCTTTTATATAGGTAAATTCTTTTTTAATTGGTTATTGCAGACCCTACCTCATTCTGTCAATACCAACAACATTTTTTTTTTCTCAATTCATTTTGTTCAATAGTAATATTTTGAAACAACTTAACTTTTGTAAACAGTACCTACATAATATTGCAGACTATCTCAATCTGTCAATTTTTTTTTTGTTCTCTCAATTCGTATTCAAGTGTAATTTCATTTTTTTTTTTTTAAACAACTATTTTTGTTAAACCTACACATTATTGCAGACTACCTCATTCTGTCAATATTCTGTCAATATTTTTTTAAATTCGTTTTCAATTGTAATTGCTTTTCACAACTTAACTTTTGGTAAACAGTACATAATATTGCAGGGTGTCTCAATCTGTCAATTTTTTTTTTCTTCTCCTCTCAATTCGTAGGTACTCAATTGTAATTTCTTTTATTAAATAACTTAAATTTTGTAAAACCAACACATTATTGCAGACTACCTCAATCTGTCAATATTCTTACAATTTGTTTTTTCAATTTGTTTTAAATTGTAATTGTTTTTTTAAAAAAACTTAACCTTTTGTAAAGCGTACACATTGGTTGCATTAACTCCTTTTGTGTGTTTTTTTTTATTTTTATTTAGGTACAATTGTTTTTTTTTGAGCTTAATTATTCTAGACAATTCTCAACCAAAACGTTAGTAGTTTTTAAATTCAAATTGTAACAGACGGAGTCTTAGTACACATAACCGTTATATTTTTTTTTCTCTTTGAAATTTTTTTTTGTTTGGCACTTACCCTACACTTTTAATTTTATTTTTTTGCTTTTGAAAATTTTTAAATCATGTCTTATCCAGTTAAGTTTATGTCGCTTCAAAAGTCTGAACTCGAGTACGAGGTGGCCATTAGAGGCGAAACACCTGCTGCCACGGTGCAAGACTTACGTAAACAGATAGCTAAATGTGGACCATTATTTCCATCGGAAGACATTCTAGTTAGTCCCTTCGACCCAGCGGAGGACTTGAGGGGTGTAGTTGACGTCTTGGAAAGGGTTAACACTGGTTTAGAAACTTCGACTTTTGATAGAAATTCTTTACTCCGGTCTCAGAATTTACTTAATCATTTACATCATCGTATTAATCGCATTATTGGTACCGATAAAGTAAAGGCTGACTATGAACGTTGCGTTGGCTATTATAAAAAGACCGTTTCAAGGCTTTCAGCACTTGGTAATTCTTTGGATTCCCAACCTACTACAGATTTACCAACAGCTTCTTCCTCTGCAATTCCAGTCACTGTTTCGGTTACTTGTGATGGCAACATGAATAAATTTTCTAAATTAAAATTCGACGGCAAATCATGTGTTCGAGCTTTTATACTTAGGTGTGAGGAATTTTGTCAAGTTAAAAATATGTCGCTTAATAGTATTCTACCCCACGCTATTGAAATATTTACTGGCGATGCCTTACATTGGTACAGAAGCATTAGAGAATCGGTTTCGAGTTGGGACAATCTTGCAGCTTCATTAAGACGTGATTTTGATCAATCTGATTATGATTATAGACTTCTTTCAGAAATTAGGTCTCGCACGCAAGGGGAAACAGAAAATATAATAATCTACCTATCCATTATGGCTGGACTTTTTTCACGCCTAACTAAGAAACTTTCAGAGGAAGACAAATTGGAAATTTTACTACATAATATTCGTCCGATTTACGCTAATACACTCTCTTCCGTATCGGAGATTAAATCTATTGATAATTTACGAACTCTGTGTCGAAATTATGAGGCTATACAAGCACGTTTTTCTCAGTTTAAGGAACCACCTAAGCCGTGTTCAAATACATTAGCACCTGAGTTTGCTTATTCGGGACAGTCAGCTGGTAAATCAAATTTTAAAAATAATTATAATAGCTCATATAACAAGGACTATTCCAAGCATAACAAGTTTGATAATAAACCAAATTCAAATAATAATTCATCAACTAATTATGTGCACGCAGTTGATAAACCTAAAACTAGTAGAAAACAACCTTACTGCCCTCGTTGTCGAAACAATACACATATGCTAAGGCAGTGTACCGCTAATAGAGAATTAATTTGTTTTTCCTGTGGACTGAAGGGTGTTAAGAAGCCTGATTGCCCAAAGTGTAATAAAAAGGAAACTAAACCAAAAAACTAGTTCACGGGAATTGTGTTAATAACTTTGATATTGAGGACTGGAAGAACTGGTTACAAACTGTCACATTATTTTCTAAATCGTATAACATCTACACAATTCTCGATGATAAGAGTGATCTTGACGATAGACCTTACGTTTCTGTGAAGATTAATGATCTTACCGTTTCCGGTTTACTTGACTCTGGCTCTGCGGTCACAATTATTGGCAATAAAGCTCATTCCGTGTTAGAAGCATATGGCCTGCCACTTGTAAAGGCTGATTGCATTACAGTAACGGCAGCGGGAGGACAAACTTTAAAAAGTATAGGTTATATTAATGTACCCGTAAATTTTGAAAACCAGTTTCACATTTTGAAAGCAATTGTTATACCGGATATTAAGCGCAATCTTATATTGGGCATTGATTTCTGGCGTAAGTTTAAACTTTGTCCAAAATTTATTAATAGTGTTTCTATGAACAAAACGGACAGTTGTTCTCTAGATAAATCTCATCCTACCTTCATACAAGGTTATGATAATCTTACTCAGTCACAAAAGCAATTGGCTGATAATGTCATAAAGCAGTTTGAGGACATTTCTTTCTCAAACAAAGGCTTAGGCGTTACAAGTCTTATCACTCATCATATTGACACCGGTGACTCTGAGCCAATACGTCAGCGATACTATCGTTTGTCACCAGAGAAGCAACGTATCTTGGTTGATCAGGTTGATGAGATGTTGTCAATGGACGTAGTCGAGCCTTGCGAGAGCGCGTGGTCTTCTCCCGTTCTCATTGTTACTAAGAAGAACGGCCAACCTCGATTTTGCTTGGATAGTCGAAAACTTAATTCTGTCACAAAACGTGATGCCTACAATCTCCCTTACATTTCTGAGATTCTGGATAATTTACGGGATGCTCGTTATCTATCTAGTATCGATTTATCCAAGGCTTTCTGGCAGATCCCTATTGCTCCTGAAGACCGTGACAAAACGGCATTTTACGTACCCGGAAGAGGCACGTTTCGTTTCAAACGGACTGCTTTTGGTTTAACAAATGCACCAGCTACTCAGCAACGATTAGTTGATTTATTATTTTCTAATTTCGATCTCAAGGTGTTTGCCTATCTGGATGACGTAATAATCATTTCTGAAGACTTTAATAGCCATGTGACACTACTATTGCGTGTGCTAGAGAAGTTGAAACAGGCAAACTTAACAATTAACCTTGAGAAGTCAAATTTTTTCAGTTCTCAATTGAAATATCTGGGGTACGTCGTCGATGGCTCTGGCCTACGTACTGATCCAGCTAAGGTTGAGGCTATACTCAATTATCCGACACCTAAAAGTCGTAAGGACCTTAAACGCTTTCTGGGTACTGCGACGTGGTACAGGCGTTTCGTTCCAAACTTCAGCACTATAGCCGGTCCCTTAAATAAGTTAACATCTTCTAGGAAAGGCACTCCCCCTTTTGAGTGGACTGCTGAGGCTGACTCAGCGTTTCAAAAACTCAAAGAGTGTCTAGTCTCAGCACCGGTTTTATCTTGTCCGGATTATACTAAGCCGTTCGAAGTACACACGGATGCTAGTGGTTACGGTATCGGTGCTATGCTGACTCAGTCTTTTGAAGGCAAAGAACATCCAATTGCTTATATGAGTAGGTCACTTACTGCCGCTGAAAAGAACTACAGCATAACAGAACGCGAAACACTAGCCGTTATTGTCGCTCTCGAACATTGGCGTTGCTATATCGAAAACGGACAACAGTTTACAGTTTATACCGATCATAGTGCTCTTAAATGGTTCCTTTCATTAAGCAATCCAACTGGACGTCTAGCTCGTTGGGGTGTACGTCTTTCGGCCTTTAACTTTGTCATTAAACATAGGAAAGGCGTAGATAACGTTATACCTGACGCTCTGTCTAGAATCATTCCAGTAAATGCTATCAGCATATCCAACTCTTATTTGGACACTAAAGACAGCTGGTACAAAAATATTTATAATGGTTGTTTAAATGATCCTTCTAAATTCTCAAACTTTATTATTAAAAATAATTCATTATTTAGATTATCAAAAAATAAACATGAACTTACTTCAGAATTCTCGTGGAAAGAGGTAGTTCCTTCTGAACTTCGCGAAGCTATTTTCAATGAGAACCACGCTGTTCCTACGGCAGGACATATGGGCATTTTTAAAACTTACCGTCGACTTGCTTTACGTTACTACTGGCCCGGTATGTACCAAGACGTTGTAAAGCTTATTGGTTCTTGTGATAAATGTTTAGCTTACAAGTCTCAAAATCATCAAACCCTAGGAGAAATGGGTCGCCCTAAACAGTGTTCTCGACCATTTCAGATGATTTCAATAGATCTCATGGGACCTCTTCCCACTACTAGGAAACAAAACAGTTACATTTTTGTGATAACTTGTTGTTTTTCGAAGTTTTGTTTAATTTTTCCTATTAAAAGAGCTACAGCTGATATTATAACTAAAATTCTAGAAGAATCAGTATTCTTAGTTCATGGCATACCACAAACAGTGATGATGGATAATGGCACTCAGTTTACAGGTAAAGTGGCGGAAGCGTTGTTTAAGAAATACAACATTCCTAATGTTCATTATACACCTAAATACACCCCTCAGGTAAACTTAGTTGAAAGATTCAACAGAACCATCATCACATGTTTATCTACCTACGTTGATAATGATCATAGATCTTGGGACTTATTTATTCCCAAAGTTCAGTTCGCTATTAATAACTCAGTTAACGAGGCTACTGGTTTTACACCTTCATTTTTGGTTTTCGGCCGTGAGCTAGTTACTTGTGGATCTCATTATTTAGAAAATGACCTTGGTAACGAGATAATTTTCTTGCCACGTGACTTATATGCAGAAAATTTAGGTTGCTTATCTTCTATCTTCGACAGCGTTCAGTCAAAACTATGGCAAGCCCATGTAAAGAACACCTCACACTATAATCTCAGACGAAAGTTTGCTGAGTTCAACATTGGAGACGTAGTCATGAAACGCGCTTACGTCTTAAGTGACAAGGATAGTAAATTTTCGAAGAAGCTGGCTCCTAAATTCATTAAGGCTAGAATAATTCAGAAGAGGTCTCCTCTAGTTTATGTGCTGCAAGACATGTCTGGAAAGAATTTAGGCTCTTGGCATATTAAAGATTTAAAATTAGTAGGAAGAAATATTTGAAAACAATTAGGTAACAGTAAATCTTAACTTTTTTTTTTTTGAATACCTATTACTATACCGAACCTATCTAACCTACCAATTCTTTTCTTTGTTATTACTTTTGGTCTTTTGTATAATGATGGCCTTCCCCATTCATTATATTTTATTTAGTATTTTATACCTATCGGCCCTACACCGAAGGTTATTTTATTGATCGTGGCTCTAACCCATCGATCACCTTGGTTTTGTAATACATGGTTGTGTTTTTTTTTCACGGTTGTGTTTTCCTTTAGAGCGGTAGCAACTCTTTAAATAAGCCCTTGCAGGAGCGGTCGATTACTCCATAAATAAACCATAAATCATAAAGCACAACTGTGTCTATAGAGCGGTAGCAACTCTTTAAATAAGCCCTTGCATCATATAAAACACAACTGTGTCTATAGAGCGGTAGCAACTCTTTAAATAAGCCCTTGCATCATAAAAAACACAACTGTGTCTATAGAGCGGTTGCAACTCTTTAAATAAGCCCTTGCAGGAGCGGTCGATTACTCCTTAAATAAACCATAAATCAAAAAACAAAACCAAAGGACATAGCTTGTTTACTTAATACTGATGGTCTACACCATTTGTGTTGTTTTCTATAGAGCGGTCGCAACTCTTTAAATAAGCCTTTGCAGGAGCGGTTGGTAACTCCGTAAATAAGCCTTAAACCGAAAACATAATTTTATCATCTAAATTTAGATTCAATTACTTACAGTAAAATTTAAAACTGGTAGGTGGATTAGTATTGGTCGGTAGATGGTTAAAAGGAAAAGAAATAATTTAACAATAATATTTTATTGAACTCGATACATAAGATTGCATTATTCTCTCGCTTAGTACACTTTCATCTTTGAAGAAAACTATTGTAAGGCATCAGGTTAATGACAACAGGATTCCTATTTATTTTATATTGTGCGACAGCTATCTCTCGTATCATTGGATACAATAGCTGCCGCTAGTTATGATTGCGAGAAGTACGAATGATGATTTTTGATAGGTAAAACAATAGTTAGATCTAATTCTTCGTGCGGATTTTGTCATTATAGAAGACAAAATCCTTGACTGCGCGAGGGGGTATTGTAACGTTGTGTAATACCAACGTTGCATTTCAAAACTATAAATAGTTCATTATTATAAATTTGTAGGTATCTAGTAAAATATTCTTGAATTACGTTGAGACAAAAAGTAATTTTTAAGTGGGTATTTCTAAATTGATAGTATCTGTTGACAGTTTAACGGTGGAATGTTCCAGCAGCAGATGAGTGAATGAAAATGTTGTGGTCTCGCTCTCACGCGTGCAAAGTCCAATTCCCCTTCTCTTTGAGCGAGGCATTTTGTAGCAACCAGCTGGGACATGATTCAGACAGAAAAATCTTACCGCGGGCTACACGGTTCCTCATTATATTAGGACTATCTAATTTTGCTCGCTCCAGACTTGGTCAGATTTTAGTCAATTTATAATTAATTTTGATATATTAAAAATCCTGTTAATTCACCTGTGAAGTGTCTATCCCCGTGAAGGGTAAGTTTGCCAAACAAAACCTTTATAACTGCTAGCTATTGTGTTCTATATTTTTCTTTGTCTGTTAGGTTTTTATTTCGTTAAGCCTCGAATGTTCCATACGCTCGTAGGCCTATAATAATGTTGTGTTAATGCTTCACGCTAATTATAAATTGTGTATCTACCATGTAAACTCCGTTCTGCTGATGACCAAACTCACAAACTCCTTAAGCGCTTAACGTCCTAGGCTTTCGCTTACGCTGCGGGGTCATCATCGGAGAGGACTTACAGTGGACCTTTTATTTACCGCTGGACGTTGATTCCAGGGAACAAGATTGGGGTTTGAAATTCCCATCCTCAACGTTCGTTGAGTTCGACAGCTGACTCACGCTACCGAACGTTCGAGGCCTGCGCACACACAGCACCTAGCTGCGCACACAGCTGACCTGCCACACACACCCAGCAGCGCACAGCCGACCTGCCGGCGCATCCACCATCCCGTCCCTGAGGTCTCTCTCACCTCGGGACAACTCCTCGGCATCGCGTCCCTGCTCCACGCGACAAGCCAGGGCAGTACTTAGTGCGCCTACTTCCACGGAACGAATAAATACCGAGTGACGGGCTGTGAACCACGACCTTTAATAAATTAATTGTAAACGTTGGTGGGTTCTTTTATTTTAACCCACCATAACCGTTACAAATTCAGTCTACGAGATTAAAAAACAGACTTTAATTAATAATGCTTGTTAATCTAAAATATGAATATTAACCTGACTATGGTCTAAATCATCTTTTTTTTTACTTTGTTAATTCCTTGAAACCAACTGCCCCTAAGTTGATGCTAAGACTTGATGATTGCCAATATAGGTACAGACGCCAGCACATCAAGCTACCACAATCTGTCAGATTTCTTTAATAGAATTTCAACCTTATCACAAGAGTAGAAGGTTAATATTTGATTGGTATAATCTGACAGATTCGGGTAGGTTGACCTGCTGGCGTCTGTACATACATTCTAACTCAATTGATTTATTTATGAAAATAACACAGCTGTTCAAGAATAAGTAGGTACTTACCTACGTTCTCTAAAGTACTTAGGTACATAAAAAATACCCAAACAACCTAAAAACAATAGGTATCAAACCTAGTTAGATAGTTGCTATACTTACCTCTAGAAAGTCTAATTCAATTCTTGTCAAAAGTAAACACTATATAATTTACCAACTTACATCCTGTTGAATGAAACGGGGAAAATAAACAAAACACTTTGTTACAATAGAATGGTTTAATCCTCATCATTTTCATCTTATTCTTTTACAACGTCATCCATAAATTCTGCTGGAGCAGATAAAATAATGGCGGGGTTCCGAGCCCATAAAAGGTACCACACTACCGTCACCATGTGAGTGCAATATCCAATGATTCATTGACCGGCCAAACAATTTCAATTATCCTGGTTCTGCCAAATACATTAACTTCTTTTAAAATATAGACTTAATAAATTGCTTTTTTGACATAATCCTAGACTTAATTTTTCCACTTATTAGTGTTTTAATTACAACTTGGTCTGAAGTAGAAACTCCACAGGCATCATCGCCACGCTCATTATTTATTTCAGCATGCTTGCAACTTATCGATATCATGATGATGATATCTATGAAAGAAAACATTGAATTAATATCAGTTATTTTATTTTGTGTATATATTAATAAAAGATATTAAAGAAAGACATCACTACATTCAGGGCCAAAAAAAACCTATTATTATTCTCATGATTATTATTATGTACTTTTTTTTTGTGTTTCAAAGTATTACAGCATGGATCAATCACTGACTGGTATGATCATTTTAACCAGAAGAAATATGATAATAAACAATAAAGAAACATAAATACCTGACGTGGTGCAATTCTTGTTTGTATAACAGCATAAATCTGTCTTTGCTCTTCTGAAGGACTGTCAATAACAAGAGCAAGGATCGTGAACCGGAAGCTTGAGCTTGTTGCAGCTTGTTGTTAATTGCTGGTATATGCTTCTCATGAGGAGTTCATTACAAGGTTCACAATTTGCAACGGTTTATGGTATGGTAAGCAAAGGTCGTCAGATGAGGAAGATATTGGGGTCTTCGGGCGGTAAATAGGGCCGTAATAAGAAGAAATCCATACAAAATAGCACAGTACAACACAACAGGACGCAAGCGCAACAAAACAACAACAGCGAAGGATTGCGCCGATCAGTGTTGCCAACAGATAAACAATCTCTCCACCAGATTCAACTTCTAAAACCACCAGAAAACCACTAACAAAAATCGGCTCTACTCCCCCTACACTTGTAAAAATCGCTTTATTTTCCACTAAACATTTTTTTTCGAAAGTAAACAGAAACTATATTTAATTATGTAATTAAAATGTTAATTTTCATTACGGAACAAAATATTTAAGTAAAAAGACGTTAAAATGAGGAACACAAAAATTAATTACAACAATAACTACAAAAATAAAGTGATATTCTAAAATTCGTTTTCATCAATTGAATTTTTGTCTACCCCATCGTCTATTTCACATATTATATGATTCTTCGGTCCCGATTTGTTTTGTAACTTTATTGCAATTTCATAATCTTTGCAGCATTTTCCTTCCAATCTTAAAACAAAGCGTATTCTTAAATAAAAATAAAATTCTCCTGACAATTAAATGAAGTAAAAATACATAATTATTTCGTAACGTTTTAGTAGCTTAGTGGTTGAGTGATAGCATTTTAGTTATTGAAAGTAAATTCTACTAAACCACTAGAAAAAACCACCAGCCACTAAAAGCAATATTTCGCCACTAAAGGGTCGAAACCACCAGTTTTAGTGGAAAATCCACTAAGTTGGCAATACTGGCGCCGATGCAAATCACAGAACTGTCAAATGTCAAAAATCCGTTTCACTTGCGCACACTCAATGAAACACTGCATAATTAATTTAATTTAATTATTGTTTTATTTTAAAATAATTTATTTTATCCAATGATTAATAAAGAAAAACTTACTGGTAAACTTAAACGTACAATATGCATAAAACTCAGAAACAGAGTAAAAAAAGTCAAGCAGCAAAGTTTAAAATGGAACGTTGTAAAAAAGGACGATTTGAATGCGTGCGTGAAATTAAGGTGATTGCTTCGATGTAGCCCGCGAAATTCAATTTTTTTTACGTTTTTTGCAATTTGCAGGCCAGTGACATGTTATAACTTTATAAATATATGTGTTGCGGTAATAACAAGTATAATTTTAAATATAAAAATTATCAAAAAATTCGCACCATCAGCTCTCACATAGAAAAGGTGCATCGTAGTTAGATTTCGGAGATTTTAACATGATGCACCTTTTCTATGTGAGAGCTGATGGAGCGAGTTTTTTGATATTTTTTATATTTAAAATTATACTTGTTATTACCGCAACTCATATATTTATAAAGCTACAACATGTCACTGGCCTGCAAATTGCAAAAAACGTAAAAAAAATTGAATTTCGCGGGCTGGTTGGAGCATCCCCCTTAACAGAAATAAATGTTAAAAAATCTTTTTATCCTGCGTTTCTTTTAATAATGTGATAGGCGTAATCAATATACAATTCATTAAGCTATATTTTAAGATTTATTTCATTTGTATACTTAGTCAGGTCAAAAATAAGCATCCTCTATATTATAGAGTATTTTGATCACAGTATGAAATAGGATCATTTTTGGCATTATGTAATATTTATCGTTGATTTATCGTTTTTCTGTTCAAAATGTATAGGAAAAGTTTTTGGCGATTGCTGTCATTTCTAGTACTCATACCTTAAATGGCCCCATAGAGTCTTTTGATCCTCACATGAAATAGGACAGATTGGCATTTTTTCGTATTTAGATTTTTTTTTTTGGTGACTGTAAACTTTTCCGAAATCTGTGAATGCAGTTCAGAATATCTTAAAAAGTTATGGATGGTCTTATAGGAACAATGTCCTGTAACTATACCTACCTAGGTATAGTTACAGGACATTGTTCCTATAAGACCATCCATAACTACAATTTTGCTTTGATAACATAGTTCATTCATACTTTATGTACCTACATAAAGTATGAATGAACTATGTTATCAAAGCAAAATTATCTCATTATATGCTGTTGTATCTATTCGGTATGCTTGTAGTATTTGCCAAATACAACTAGGATAAAGTATGAATGAACTATGATAAGTTATCAAAGCAAAATTATCTCATTAAATGCTGTTGTATTTATTCGGTATGCTTGTAGTACTTGCCAAATACAACTAGGATAAATTATGAATGAACTATGATAACAAAGCAAAATTATCTCATTAAATGCTGTTGTATTCGGTATGTTTGTAGTATTTGCCGAATACAACTTTGATTTGTACAAAAGAGTGAATATGCACACATTAATTTGTAGGTATTCGGCAAATACTAAAACATACACACATAACAGTTCATAGTGAACAAATTGCCGTTAGTTGTCGGAACACGCTAAAATATATAATGTAGAAGCTAAAACTCATGGAAACCACGCTATGTGCCTACAATAGCGAGTCATGTCACGGGCTAATGTTTAACCTTAAACAAAAGTTCTTTGTAAATTTTATTGACAAGCTTGTATAAAATGTACGTATTTATTTCTTATCTCATATTTTGATTCAAGTAAAATCAATCTTCCAGTTTGTTAGTTTTTACAAACAACTAGTACCTATTTGTAGATTAGCAAGCGTCACCTGTCGGGAAGAACTGACTTCGAAACTCGTACTGTTGTTTAAACAAAACTTCTTTGTTGATTTTATTGACAAGCTTGTGTAAAATGTACATATTTGTTATGTCAATTATATTAAATATATCTCATGATTTGTGTCAAGTAAAATCAATTTCCCACTTTGTTAGTTTTTACGAACAACTTTAGTAGAGTAGCAAGCGACACCTATCGGATATCTGGAGAACTGTGTTGCGAAACTCGTACTGTTGTTTAAACAAAAGTTTTTTGTAGATTTTATTTACAAGCTTGCGTAAAATCAGCATATTTCTAATGTCAATTATATGAAATGTAACTCATAATTTGTGTTTAGTAAAATCAATTTTCCACTTTGTTAGTTTTTACGAACAACTTTAGTAGAGTAGCAAGCGACACCTATCGGATATCTGAAGAACTGTTTTGCTAAACTTGTACTGTTGTTTAAACAGAAGTTCTTTGTTGATTTTATTGACAAGCTTGCGTAAAATTAGCATATTTCTAATGTCAATTATATGAAATGCATATCATAACTTGTGTCAAGTAAAATCAATTTTCCACTTTGTTAGTTTTTACGAACAACTTTAGTAGAGTAGCAAGCGACACCTGTCGGATATCTGGAGAACTGTGTTGCGAAACTCGTACTGTTGTTTAAACAAAACTTCTTTGTTGATTTTATTGACAAGCTTGTGTAAAATGTACATATTTGTAATGTCAATTATATTAAATAATATATCTCATAATTAGTGTCAAGTAAAATCAATTTCCCACTTTATTAGTTTTTACGAACAACTTTAGTAGAGTAGCAAGCGACACCTATCGGATATCTGGAGAACTGTGTTGCGAAACTCGTATTGTTATTTAAACAAAACTTCTTTGTTGATTTTATTGACAAGCTCGTGTAAAATATACATATTTCTAGTGTTAATTATATGAAATGTAACTCATAATTTGTGTTTAGTAAAATCAATTTTCCACTTTGTTAGTTTTTACGAACAACTTTAGTAGAGTAGCAAGCGACACCTGTCGGATATCTGGAGAACTGTGTTGCGAAACTCGTACTGTTGTTTAAACAAAACTTCTTTGTTGATTTTATTGACAAGCTTGTGTAAAATGTACATATTTCTAGTGTTAATTATATGAAATGTAACTCATAATTTGTGTTTAGTAAAATCAATTTTCCAGTTTGTTAGTTTTTACGAACAACTTTAGTAGAGTAGCAAGCGACACCTATCGGATATCTGGAGAACTGTGTTGCGAAACTCGTATTGTTATTTAAACAAAACTTCTTTGTTGATTTTATTGACAAGCTCGTGTAAAATATACATATTTCTAGTGTTAATTATATGAAATGTAACTCATAATTTGTGTTTAGTAAAATCAATTTTCCACTTTGTTAGTTTTTACGAACAACCTTAGTAGAGTAGCAAGCGACACCTATCGGATATCTGGAGAACTGTGTTGCGAAACTCGTACTGTTGTTTAAACAAAACTTCTTTGTTGATTTTATTGACAAGCTTGTGTAAAATGTACATATTTGTAATGTCAATTATATTAAATATGTCTCATGATTTGTGTTTAGTAAAATCAATTTTCCACTTTGTTAGTTTTTACGAACAACTTTAGTAGAGTAGCAAGCGACACCTATCGGATATCTGGAGAACTGTGTTGCGAAACTCGTACTGTTGTTTAAACAAAACTTCTTTGTTGATTTTATTGATAAGCTTGTGTAAAATGTACATATTTGTAATGTCAATTACATTAAATATATGTCATAATTTGTGTCAAGTAAAATCAATTTTCCACTTTATTAGTTTTTACGAACAACTTTAGTAGAGTAGCAAGCGACACCTATCGGATATCTGGAGAACTGTGTTGCAAAACTCGTATTGTTATTTAAACAAAACTTCTTTGTTGATTTTATTGACAAGCTCGTGTAAAATATACATATCTCTAGTGTTAATTATACTAAACGTATCTCATGATTTGTGTTAAGTAAAATCAACTTTCTTATTTGTTAATGTTACGAACAAATTTAGTAGCGTCACCTGTTGGAAATTTAGAGAACTCTTACGAAAGTATTTTACAAACTTTCTTTAGTGTATTCAAATATTTGTTCGATAAATTTTACTATACTTAAAATAGTTTTAGTCAATCTGTTTTGTTATGTAAAATCAACAAAGTGGATTTTGTTAAATTCACTCTTGTTATAGTAAAATTAACTATGAAAAGGGTTGACTATGGCAGTTCATTACTCAACCTACGCTACTTTAGTACATTCAACAATTCTTTTTTTTCAGTGTAGTCAAAATCCTGTATAATTTATTTTCACCTCACACGCTCGGAAAGATTCTATTTCTCATTCAAAATCTGAGCGCAAAACTCCATTTTGTGCTCTAGAGCACAAAGTGTTGTTTAAAATTCGAACACGTCTTGTATTCAATAGTTATTTGTTATGCAAGGCTGCAAAGTTGATTTTTGGCGCGAGTACTTGAGTTGAAAACTGAGCGAGCGAAGGATTCTAAGATTGAACCGCGAGAGAAACGAGCGGTTCAAATATAGAATCCTGAGCGATGCGAAGTTTTCAAAGGTACGAGACGCAGAAAAACTTTGCTGCCGAGTGCAACACACAACTTTTCACCTCACACAGCGAGGAAATGCAGTGGGGGCGGCTCGCCTGCCAGTGTAGAAAAGTAGAAAACAATTGAATACAAGACGTGTTCGAATTTTAAACAACACTTTGTGCTCTAGAGCACAAAATGGAGTTTTGCGCTCAGATTTTGAATGAGAAATAGAATCTTTCCGAGCGGGTGAGGTGAAAAATCAATTGTTTTCTACACTGACAGGCGAACCGCCCCCACTACATTTCCTCGCTGTGTGAGGTGAAAAGTTGTGTGTTGCACTCGGCAGAAAAGTTTTTCTGCGTCTCGTACCTTTGAAAACTTCGCATCGCTCAGTATTCTATATTTGAACCGCTCGTTTCTCTCGCGGTTCAATCTTAGAATCCTTCGCTCGCTCAGTTTTCAATTCGAGTACCTACTCGCGCCAAAAATCAACTTTGCAGCCTTGCATAATAAATAACTATTTCAACTGATTGTGGATTAACTATTTATTGGAGACCACGAGCTCCTTGTAAATATCATAGAAACAGGGCGATTTCGAAAAAAAAAAACAAATTTCTCGATTTTCATCTTACATTCTTATGACTTTCTGAGGAGCTCGTAGCTAAATAATTACAGCCGCACAAGCCAATCTCCTGGTTAAGCCGCGCTGGCCGAGGTTGGTCTGTGGATGAGTGACCATCTGTCATAGCGAGTTTCCTCCGTGCCTCGGAAAGCACGTAAAGCCGGTGGTCCCGGCTATCACTTGTAGATCTTTGACAGTCGTTAATGTTAGTCAGAAGCTCTAAAGTCTGACAACCAGCCTTGCCATGGGGTATATCGTATTACCCAGTTACTGGGTTGTGGAGGTCCGATAGGCAGTCGCTCCATGTAAAATACTGATATTTAACTGCAACTGGTTCCACTGGCAGCCGACCCCAATATAGTTGGGAAAATGCTAGGCAGATGAAGATTGTTATGACTTTCTGCATAATCAATAGTATCTACCTAATGTATATTTTTCTATTAACGATCGAAAGAAAACTAAACGTATCCGGGGCAGTGCGCTACTGAATTTGGTTTGACTGACGATCTTGACTCGCTTTTGCGTCTTACATGGGCCCCGGAGTCCTATACAGCCCAAGGCCGTCAAAACGTCAAAGACGCATCTTCGAGGATTACAATGATGATGACGATTAACCCATTTCTCCGAAGAATGATCGATCAAATCACAAAAACTCACAGTTCCGTTAGATATCGTCTGTAGTTACTTATGTATTTCCATCCGGCCGATAACCTTCGAGCAAAACGTCGGTTCTTATCGTCCGCGTCACAATACAATCACTAGGCGCTACCACGTTGTACGTCATTTACAACTAACTTAATATGTATAGAAGGTACGCTTATACATAATATGTATTTTTTAATGAAATTAGGAGTTTGGAATTTAATAAGATCAACCTCTAAATGCACCCACTGTTGGGATGCAGGCTTCCTTTCTGTGAGAGGGACTGGGCCGTAATAATTATACTACGAGGGCCCAGTACGGGTTGGTATTTGTCACATGTCTTCGAATTTTTGGTTCTAGGACATGCCTGTTTCCTCACGATATTTTCCTTCGCCGAATCAATCCAATAGATGTTATATTGCGGCATAATGTATTCACAGTATAATGTTATGTACAGAGACTTAATAAACCATTGTGTGCTAATTTATAATAGGCTGTTACCTGAAATGCAATGTAACTGTATGCTTGTATGCTTATCAGCACAACCTTGACTATTTAAGAAAATGCTTCCGCTATTTACATTTTTTTTTTAGCAGTTGTGACCCGTTGGTATCGATCCCGACTTACGAGTTGTAGTCGTGATCGTTCAGAAAGATATTATATTAAAATTAAAATGATTCAGGCTTTACCAATCCGTATTGTCCGAAGGTTGTAAAAATCGAATTTATTTCCTCGCAGTAGTTGTGAAAAGCAGAGTACGCTCCTCGGGAGTAAAGCTGCCTTGTCTTGGGCTAACTTGAATCCCTCGCTACACTAAGGATTCTTAACTTAATTCCCTCGTTTCACTCGGGAATTAACACTTGAACCTCCTCGCTGCGCTACGGAGGTTCACCCCCAGAATCCTTAGTGTCGCTTCGTGATTCAATACGCCCGTGACGTAAGGCACTGCTTTATTCCCTTGGTGCGTAATCTACTATTTCTTTCGGAAGTCGGTGGCTTTGTTTTTTTTATTTCATTGACATATTTATGGCCACCGACTTTCGAAAGAAAAGTTATTTTATAGTTTTTTGTGTTTGGTTTTGAAGTCGGTTGCCTTTTTTTCAAAAAGGTTTTTTTCCCTTTTTAGTTGAGATAATCAACAAAAATCTTCATAAAATCGGCGTCTTTGAAAATCTACACACAGGACAGAACAAACAAACTACTTATACAGAAGAAAAAGATTGCTGACAGCTCTTTGAGGCGCGCGTGGAACACAACGCGTCGTCGACCCGGGCATGGTCCATGATCAGACGGCGAGTCACCTAACTCAGAGGAAAGGGGCCGGTTACCTGATGAGACAGTCCCGCGACGACATACATTGACGTGATAATTACAAAAGCTCTTATTAATGTTATTTTGACATGACTTTGTTAAAAAGTGCCTGCATTTTTTAGAAAAGCGTGCATTTACCATCACCTTATGGCGACACGTTTCTCGTTTTTGTCGTATAGTACAAACCAGCACATCAAGCTTGCTCAATCTGTCAAATTTCTGTATAGACTTTCAACCTTATCAAAATAGTGGAAGGTTCGATTGGTAAAATTTGACAGATTGGGGTAGGTTGACCTGCTGGCGTCTGTACACGTGAGGTTCAAAATGATTACATCAAAGTTACACGTCGGGAAATCTAGAACATCGAATGTTCGAGTTTTATTCTTGATGATTGACCGAGAAAAGGGTTCAGTTAGATAAGATTCGATCTTATCGTTCGTTCGTTCTGGAATGAACTAATTAGGGCAAATTCTTGTTTTGTAATGTGGCATTACAAATAAACATTTAAATTGAAAACAATAAACAGATAATTATGTATATTAGTAATGTAAGTACTTATGTATATTAGTAATTTAAAAAGTAAACATCTTACGAGGAATTAAAAAAAAAATGCGAAAATTTGTGAGCATGGATGTTTAAATTTTTTATTACTACACACTGCCGAACGGATTTAGATAGAATTTGGTACACAGTTAATAACCTGGATTAACACAGGATACTTTTAATTGGTACGACGATCCCGTTGGTTTACCGAAGCGATCAACTCTGCAAGCATAATCTAGTTATTTATTAAAGTTATTAAATAATACAAACTAAACAGACAAAAAATAAACCCAATTCAAAAAGTACACATTTGAAGCCGCGAAATCTGTATTTTCCAGTTATGGCAATAGGCTCACCCTGTATACATAAGACATAAAAATAACTTGCAGTATATGAATGTTTTATTACCAAATTATTACAAACCTACACTTATTTATAAAACCCTCTTGGGGATTGCATGCGTAATAATTATGTTCAGAATCACAAACTATTGTTTTTTTTTTTTTAATTTAGCCTAGTCTTGGGTCTTGCCCTAGTCACCAATTCAAAAGTTTGGTGGACGAGTTTCTAAACGAGTTTGACGTATGACCTATAATTATATAACTGCAAATACTGCAAAGTTAGCTGAATAAGATTATTCTACAATATATCAATTTCTCTGACCCGCGATATTGACTTAGCATCAGTAGATAATTTAAATTAAGTCATGTGATTATGATAACACTTTGTATCAATGTATAGCATGCGCGCACCATTAAACATATAGGATCTTGATCTTTCTGGTCTGCACTATGCCTAGATTGATTTATTATCTATGGCACCTGCAAAATTTTTCGTTTTCTTCTCTTTGTTGTTAGAATACTAATTATTAAAAGGTTATAAAATCTACCTTATTATTAAATAATAAAGGACAGATTTAATAAAGTCATTTTACTTTATAAGAGTAAGTAAAATCATCGTCATCTGCTCATCCAATGATCATTTAACTCCTGAACTTTTCATAGATTAATAATAATAATAATTAATAATAATAATAATTCTTTATTTTCATAATTGTTTAACAAAAGTAGTGAGGCCCTGCCTCCTGTGCTAGGTATATTACCTGTGTTACAGGAGCCAGTGTCTTCTCCCATTACATGATGCAGGTTTATGAAATAAATTTTAATCAAAACTAAACACTTTTACCTAAATATAAAATGAAAATGAAAACTTAAATTAAAATAACAAACAGAACAAAAGATGAAAACACAACAAAAAACAAACTTGAAAAACATTCCTTCCGTGGAGTGGTGGTGTAGGTTACTCACCTAGAGTAACCTACCAAGAGTGTATGGTGTAGGTGTGTAGTGTTAGTGGGTGTGAGTGTTATAGAGATGCATGCTTGTTTGTGTAGGGTGAGGTTGAAGATGCTTGTCCTATTTTAAGAGTAGTTCGGTTTGCTTATAGTCAAGCTTAAGTAGCCAAGATTTAAGCTTATCTCTAGCTTCCTTCTTTGTAAGTAAATTGACGTTAAGCTCTTTGTTAGCCCTATTGTACAAATGATTTGACAAATAATTATGTTGCCTTCTTGCTGATGCAGTTCGGCATTTTATCAGTGTACAAATGTTACGTAAGGTGCGTTTTTTAAAGACAGTTTTATTGTGTGGCGTAATAATGTGGTGCTTGATAACAATGTCTAAAATAAACATCTGCCGTACTGTTAACACTTGACATTTTTCATATAATTCCACAGTGGGGAACCTAAATGGCCTAGATGTCATTACCTTCAAGACAGATCTTTGGGCCCTTTCAAGTCGAATCATATACGTCTTACATGCGCCACCCCATACTCGAATACAGTATGCGAGGACTGATTGTGCAAGTGCGTAATACACAGTTCGCAACAGCTCAAAGTCAGCTACGTCTCTGAGTCTTTTAAAAGTCCAAATTAATTTTCTGATACGCGAGGTAGTAAGGTCTATATGCTTGCGCCAGTCTAGTTTTTCGTCCAGAATCACTCCTAAATATTTAACTGTTGCCGATTTCCCTATAGCCGGACATGAGCAGGTTGCATTATCCTGAGGTGAGATACACACGTGTAATTTTATATCAATTTTTTTAGGACTGACTTTGGAGAAACTGAATTGAACTTGAGTTGATTTCGAGGGATTCGCAGTTAAAAGATTGTTTTTTAGCCATTGACTGACCCTAAGCAGACCCACCTCAGCATTTTGTCTGACCTCGTCCCAGGTCCCTCCGTGAAACACAAGAGCTGTATCATCAGCATACGTGTAAATTTTCCCTTTAACTAACGACTGCTGACACAAATCATTAATGTAGATCAGAAAGAGACTCGGGCCAAGTATACTACCTTGTGGCACGCCATACAATACGCGGGCGTCTGAGCTAATGAGTTCCCCAATCTTCACTCTCTGTGTCCTGTCGCAGAGAAAATCTCTGTAGATTCCCAGAGCATTTCCCCGAATGCCGATTCGCTCCATTTTGTCCACAAGCAGAGAAATCGAAACGGTGTCGAAAGCTTTGGCCAAGTCGAGGAAGATACCAACGCATTTTTGATTGGCATCAACACAAGACGATATATGTTCTACAAGTTGGCTTACAGCATCCTCAGTGCTCTTTCCCTGCCTAAAACCAAATTGTGTATCTGATAGGATCTTATTATGCTCTAGGTAGCACACTAACCTACTGTTCAATACTTTCTCAAGTATTTTTGAAACTGTCGAAAGTACTGAGATTGGCCGGTAGTTCTCGACACCGTCCTTAGATCCACTCTTGTAAACAGGAGTTATAAGTGACTTTTTGAAAGCTCGTGGGAAAATGCCCTGAGCCATGCAGATCTCTATTAGCTTTGTTAGTTGAGGAACAAGGACATAGATTATAGGTAAAACCATTATTTGAAAACTATAACGTCAGCTTTCAAACACAAACAAATCGCATCAAAGTCGGTCAGTTTGTTTAGGAGCTATGATGCCACAGATACACAGACAGACCCGTCAAACTATAACTCCCCTAATTTTGCGTAGAGGGTAATAAAAATGCCACCAAACCAAAACTCTTTTTCTACTTATCCTCTATTCTTTATTCCCATCCACAAAATGTTATTTCCAGGCAGAGAAAAAAGGCTGTACAGCCACGGAGTATGGCCTGGTCTTCGGAGTGTTTGAGCTGGTGGTCTTCCTAGTCAGCCCGATCTATGGAGCCCATCTAAACAGGCTGGGCCCGAAGCTCCTCTTCAATGGAGGCATACTCACGACTGGGACTTGCGCCATCTTCTTCGGGTGAGTTAGAAAGTTTTTTTAAAGTTTCAATAAATATGTGTAAAAATAACTTGCAGTAGAATATATAGGGTGACTGGGCAATTAGTGTACTATACTTAAACACGTGATTGTGCTCATGATAACAAACAATTTTTATAATGGGAGCAAAGCCGAAATCGTGAAAAAAATATCAGCTGTTCAGTACATTTATGTTTGCTTAACCGTATAGTTCGGTACCGCCCCCGAAATGGGCGCGACAAGTAAACCTACGCTGGCTCAATAGTGGGTCCAAAAGGGGCAGACGTTGTAGTCATACGACATCCTCATTATAAATTAAAAAAATATAATATTCCCTCCGTAAAATCCTATGAGTGCGCATTAATTAAGAATGTTCAATAAAAATCTGATTTATTCACGAAATTTAAACTTCTACATTTAGCGCTTATTTTCTTAATTTACCGTAACAAAATCCAAAAGTGTAAATACGATCTTCGCCATTTTGATGGCTGTGCTGGGTAGGGCTAAAAATCATAAAAAACGTGGTTTTCGGACATCCAACGGATCATTATAGGAGGAATGAATAACTTCTCATTTAGTATTGTAACGAATTCATACATCATTCAACATAAATTAGCAGTGGTAATGAAGAATTTGATATCTGAACTCGAACTTTCGCGCCACTTTTGTTTGTTTACATTTTTATTTTTCACTTTGATCACATACGCGTGCTTATACTCAATAACTATTAAGATATATATCATGCCAAATGTTATAAATAACGTAAAAAAGTACAGATCTTGGCGTAATTCTCTAATAAAGGGCCAATAACACGTATTTTTCATTACCACTACTTAATTTGTGTTCGTAAACGACAACCACGTTTATTTTTTTTAATCGTAATGATGTGTGAAAGCGAGTATTCTAATCGATTCCATAATTGATTTTTTTGTCAACTCGAGTGAAAAAAATAAGGAAACTAGGAAATCGATTAATAAAAATTAAAATAAATTTGTTTTAAGCTTAGAATACAATTATTATCTATTATAATATTGTTTATAGCTTTTATAATAATATTACGTACATTGTCATTCCCAAAAAACAATAATAGACAAAGGAACAATGTCAGTTATAAATGTTTGAATGCGCGGCAATTATTTAATTCTAAAATTTTGAATTAGGAATGCGCTCGCTGTGGTACTTGCTATTCAAAATATGTAATAACATTTTAATTTATTAGCTAGTTTTTACTGTACATTTTATTTTGTACAATAATAAAATTTTTAAGGTTGAATGAATATAGAATGCCTTGGATCTTGATAGGCTTTTTATAAATGAGTTTGTTTCTTACCAAATAAAAGTTTTTTGTTTTTTTATCGTGGTAATCTATAATAATATCGTGGTAATAAAAATCATCAAATGAGTCCTCCCACCCAGAGCAGGGCGGGAGTCGGGAGGGACTGTCAGACTTGTACTGACTAAAATCCACGGTGTTCTTCAATAGCCCTTTATGTTCCGGGGTCACGGTAATGAAATAACTCCCGCGACCCCGGCAGGCTTTGGCCCTCTAAGTCATTATGCTGACGCTCTATGAGGCGCGTGTGGAACACGACGCGCTGTCGACCCGGGCATGGTCCATGGTCCATGGTCGGGCATGGTGGCATGCCGTGCCTACGGTGGCCGGAACTCGTCGTCTGCCGACTTCCGACGCCGCGGGCGTCTACCACTGCGGTTGGGGCGGAGGGAGGACGCTGTCCTCTCCCTCTCGAAAGATAGCCAAATTAATTATTTTATTGTACAAAATTGTTTCGTGAGATTGGTTTGGTCATGCAAGTATTACGGGTCCATATTGGCTCACCTAAAGTTGTTTACCCGAAATTGTTCTTCCTAACGATTTGTAATCCGAATGATCACTCTTCCTAAAATTTTTCATCCTAAAGTTTTTATTCATACTTTTTGTAGTGCTACCGGCGATGTTCTTAGCACTCATTTTTCCGAAAATTGTTATCAATAATATCGTGTTTGTAAATATATTGAAACTCCTACTGTTTATTATCATAACGTTTTTATCCCTAAACATTATTACGGTGATATTTTTATTTAGTCAATTTACAGGATTTAGTCAAACTAAATCCAGTAAAATGTCGATAATTTAGTCAAACTAAATAAAGTAAAATGTCGAGAAAATTCGACGGAGCGCCGCGCCGCTTCGCGGTGCTCCTACTTCTGGGTGGTTTAAAAAAAAATAACCACGAAGGGGATGGCGGAGTCTTTCAGACCCCGCCATCCCCTTCTAACCTAACCTGTCCGAGTCGGGGTTCCCCCAGTCGTTTTTGGTCAGAGTGTCGTGTTGGGGTCACTATGAAAAAAATACTCGCGACAAATTTCCAGGTTGCGCTCGCCGGCCGCTGCCGCGGCACCGCTCGCTTTGCTCGCTCGATTCGCGAGTAGCTGGTCACAGTTCTAACCTAACCTAACGTATGGATATCTTTTCAGGTACACACCGCTTTAAATAAAATTAAAGAAGACGCTTTAACTAATAAAAAAAAAACAATTCATATAATTAGTGAGTGCGAAGCAAGCACTTCCTCAAGTATACGTGCTAATATGCCAACAAAATAAAAATAAATCTAAACAAAAAAGATATGACTTTGAATAATAGTGTAAAAGAAGGTTATGTTGAGAAAATATAGGAAAACAAATAATAGTTTAATAGATGTTTATTGCTACCGACATTATGAAGTCGAATGATTCGGAATTACGAATATTAGTGACAGTGCAATTAGGAGTTGTGATCATTAGGATTAAAAATGTTAGGAATACAATTTTCGGGTTTCCGATGATCGGAGTTTAAATTTTAGGAGAACTTTGGCGCGCCCAAGTATTACATGTCAGAAATCGAGCTTTTGAATTAAAAAAAGAAAATGCTAGGTATATTTTTACACTATTCGATGTCGCTGTTAAGGATCAAATTCGGTGAAGTAATGATAATTTGGTAAATATGAACTAATATACAAACAATAATTTAGTCATTGTACAGCAGATCAAAATCAAAATTCGCGCAAACTCACTTAAAGTTCGAATTTCAAAAAATTATTTGATCTATTTGCACCGCGAAGTGATAATAAAAATTTGAAATGAGAACAGTATATTGTGAACATGTAGCGAAATTTTATTTAATGGAATATGATTCCATCCCTCGTAAAAATCGAATTATTAAAAAGAAATCCTTATACCTCAAGTTTGTCGCATGTTACTACTTCACAGAATATTGATAGTTAGATTGCTGAATTTATATTTCAAAAAAATAATTTTTATGGTGTTATTTAATTTTTATCAAATCGACTTCGAGACTTCCTTCAGGATTTTTCGCTATTCCTCATAGTTCAAAATTTAGCCATACACGCCCCGTTGGAAATTCTAATTGTTTATTACTGCAAGGAATCATTTAGAAGTACTCCCATCTCTCAGCATTAGATCCGAACCCGGTGTTTGTCTTTTCACGTATTTTAGATCCGTTGTAAAAAGATAAATTTAAATTAATTAACGAAAACACAAAATGGGTATAGGTAAAACCTTATGATTGAATTTAAGTTTAGAAGACACACATGTTTAGCCTCCAATGAAACACCGATATTTATTACTATATAAAACATAAAATTAAATAAATCATTGCGTAAACGACAATACTTGAAATATTATAACATGATTCAGATTTAGTTTCATAGACTTATTGCATGGACTGAGCTTTCTATAGTCAAATAAGTGAATAAATCAGTCCATGCTCTATGTCTTGTTTTACTTTTTTTCCATGTTCGAATTATGTTGCGAGTATCGATTAGGCTGAATGAACGTTTTTAATCGTTTTGTGAACATTGGGTTTACGGTCAGCACTAAAAAGAGTCATGTTGCAACATAGTTTTTGCTAATTTTTATCCAGACTTTGATCGTTATTATTTATAAAATTATGAATGAACACTAGCAAATCTAATAATGTATATAGTAAGTTATTTTATTTATTTCACTGTGTAACTATTATTATCATGTGATAAGCTTGTTTATGTACATATTTTTCTGCACATCTAAATTACCTAGTTTTTGGAACGGTGTAGCATTTTGTATGTTACACACATTTTACAACAGAATGAGGCAGTTTTATTGACCTCAACATGTTCTTAGAGATATTGCTCACAAACTTATCGCATGAAATAGCTGTAGTAACATATTTTTGATCAAAAATTGGATGCTGAAAGTTGACAAAAAATCTTGTGTAATAGCTCAAATTTCGAATCACCCGGTCGACTCAGCTGATGTGTCATGTGTCAAAATGTTGTCGTGCAGAGTGGTTAATGTAGGTACTGAACAGCTGATATTATTTTCCAGCCAGTCACCCTATAGAATACGTCAGAGTTTTTTTTTTTTTTTTGTGGGATTTTATGACCTGGTAACTAAGACCTTTAGGTCAAAAAAAAATTACGTCAGAGTTTAAAAATAGTTATCTAATAAAAAAGTAGTTGCGTAAAAAAAAAAAATCCAATATACCTACCTATTTTCAAGTTGTCATTTACTGAAAAAAGGTCTTTATAAGATTAGTTCCCTACTAACTGGCTGGTAGCCGCTAAAATATGGAAATACCATTAGGTTTTCTTGTGCAAAATAAAAAATAATTTTATGGCATCCCACAATTTTTTGACGACGGCCAGTTATAGTTTTAAATTATCAGGACTAAAAAACATAGGTACTCAATAATTGTAAAGAGAAATGTTACAAAAATGGGTTGAAATGATAGAAATAATTATTAAAATAAATTATGGCGTGAACTGTAAAATTAATTTCACCAAATTATATCGGGAAAGAAAATGAAAACTAAAAAGTTTGAATGAATGATATTGCTTAACTGATATTCACTGGCTGGCATGGTTGAAAAAATAAAAATAACCATCTAATTTCTGAAAAAGAAATGATTAAGAAAAAACTTAAATGGCATCTCAAGATTTTTGACGGCAAGTGGCCAGTGCTACAAGTAAACATTACCAAAAAGTTAAACAGTGTGTCGGACCTTCTTATAATTTTTGTACTAAGTTATTTAGG
Organism: Agrotis clavis; assembly: GCA_954870645.1. Taxonomy (NCBI): domain Eukaryota; kingdom Metazoa; phylum Arthropoda; class Insecta; order Lepidoptera; family Noctuidae; genus Agrotis; species Agrotis clavis. Next base: position 3,009,802 of record OX940919.1, on the reverse strand, counting down.
CACTAACCCCACAAGTTATTGAAGCATTGAGACAAAGATTTTTATAACGTTATGTTATGAATGATTTTTCATGCCAAAAGATAATTTAGACACGACAAGGAATGCACGGGCGGTGCGGACTTTAGCACAGAACTTATCCTTGCGTAAAAATATCCGGGATATTTTTCTTTTCATAAGGATTTTTAGCTCCTTTTTTTGTTAGAGAGCTGATACGGTAGAGATGGGTCTTTGTTATAATGTATGAGTAAAATGTTTTTAAAACATACACACATCATTGGTCACATTTTTTTCTTATTTCCTCTTATTATAGGATGCTGGACAAAGTGGAGGGCCACGTGCCGTTCATAACGCTGAGCTTCATCATCCGCATCGTGGAGGCGATGGGCAACGCCGCATTTCTCACCGCCTCCTTCGCCATCATCGCGAAGGAGTTCCCCAATAACGTCGCTACTATGTTTGTAAGTATTTTTTATATATTATAATTATAACATAATGTCCGTAATTATCAAATTATTAGGCAAAGGTGGACCTAATCGCTCACCGCCATTTCGCCAAAAATAACCCCAAAATGCTATTTGTGAAAACATGTAATTATCCACATTGTTGTTATTGTCTATGCTACTGTGTCTGTCTAGCTATAAGTTTGCCAAACGTAATAAAATAAAATAACATATTGTTAGACCTGACACTCGAACCTAGGACCACTTGTTAAGCACTCGTGCTAGCAACCAGTGAACTTGAGAATTATTAATATCACCAAGTAGCGTCTATTCCCATTTCATTGTCACCTCTGGCGACTTTTTGAAAATTCACCACACTGCACACTGGTGACAAACGATCAAATAAATTCCCATTTACTGTCACCTGAGGCCTTACCACGAGCTCTTACCGCGATCCAGTTTAGGCTGTGGGAAAGAGACAGAGCTATACAAGTCGTCTAGCGCCATCTCTTTCCCACAGCCTAAACTGGATCGCGTTAAGAGTTTATGGTAGGACACCTGAAAGTGACACACCAAACAAATCACTCAAGTGTTTACGTGTCAAGTTACCAAAAAAGTAGGTACAAGAGATGTAGATACCTCGAGGCGTCAACATTTCACGGCAGTCAAATCTTGTAGAATCTTGTAAATTCTTTTTTTGAAATCTTGTACAGTCACGAGCAAAAAAATGTATTCACTTAACAAAATTCAAACGCGATTTTCTCATGAAATACTGGTTTCTACTTTAATAAAGACCTATTTCGCAATAGCATGGCTTCTAAAATAGAAGGTTCATGAAAACGCAAAAGGTAAATCATTAATGATAGGAGAAAATCGCTTTTGGATTCTGCGTGTATACATGTTATTATTGCTCGTGACTGTACTACATTACATCAGATGCCATTCGTCATTACACGTTACATTAGCTGAGATTAGCCACGCGGCGCGATTCAGCCTGAGGTCGCGTGATTGTGAGACTAAATACTGGTCCCGAGGAGAGGAGATAGCGTGCCATTGACCTACGTACTATGACAATCAATTAACATTTACGTATCACTTATATTGAACATATTAAACATATATGTAGTTATTTTTTTGCACTCATAAACACAAGTTGTCAACACAAAACGGTTGGCACATGTGCTCTGCGTTTCGCTTGTTCGATTCTCGGAACAAAATATTTGATGGTATACAACGAGGCCACTAGTTCTTCGGTACATTACCGGGGCCACTAGTTTCTTCGGTACATTACCAGCGGGGAGTTTGGAGCTCTGATAGCTGATTTCTTTTTACAAAATTCTAAAAATTTTAAGTACGACCGATACTGGAAAAAACTAGCAGAAACACGATTGCGATGGTACGGTCATGTAATGAGAATGTCACTAAAGCATAATTAGGTAGGCCACCTGAAAAGTTCTCGACCATAAACCAGGACCGAAACGGCGCGGGAGACCCCGACTTATATGGATGGCCGTAGTTAAGAAAGACCTAGACAGAAATTGTATTGACCCAATGACGACCCAGGAAAGACATTTTGGAGAGCAATGATTAGGAGAGCCGATCCTAATGCATGCATGGGATAAAGTCGAGAAGAATAACAAGGTTGAAATAAATTATGAACATAGCAATGTTAATCCTCTTCACATTGCTATTTTATTCACGTAGGCGCCAAGCTCATATTCGTTCAGGCTATAGTATTATAAGGGAAATTATATGTGCGGCAACAAAAGTTTTCTTTAGCACCTGCAACCTAGCGTCTTTTTTTATATGTGAGCGACGAGTTAATAGAACAGCTTCAATTATATTAATTCATCATCTTTACTATTCCAACAAAATATCAAGAAACCAGCGTCAATTTACGAGCGTAAATTAATATGACTCCGAGCTACCGATAAATATATTTACTTCTGATTTGATAACTCAGCGACTAATGTTGTAAGTGAGCTACTTTATATATTGTACCAAATCAGTACCAAATCTAAAACTCGCTTTAGCAAGATTTCAGGGACACCCCGAAGTTCGGTTTGGTTAGGTTCCTTTAAACCTTGTACACAGAAATAGAAGCCCCGCGAAGCGGGGCTTCGTCGACCCTGCTTAGGTAGATTTTTTTTATTACACCTCGTTATGACATATTTTAATGAACATATTTTGGTGCACATTCAGTATATTTGGTGGAACACAGACAAAATTAGGTAAATATAACGGTGACTCTATGAAATTAGAGTACGTTGATATTATTTTATAGATGAAGTTGATACACTTATTAAGAAGCTGGCAATGAGTAGACATATCACAAATTTAGTTGCATAAGAATTATCACCATGTTGCGTCATATTAACAGTAGCTTGTTTTACAATATATGGTCGCTTATAAACCATTTATTAGACGCTAAAAGTTTGTCGCTGACCTATTAATTCATTAGACAACTAAATATATTTGCAGACGAGAATGACATTTTAAAGAAGCTGCCTTAATTGGCACCCGTATTATAATAACGATAAATCATATTACATGGGGTTTTATGTTGGTAAACATTTGTGTAACTTTTAAGAAAATTAAACCAAATCGTAGCGTAGGTCCTGATTTTAGCTATGAGACAAATAAAAATCTCTATGCGCAATGGGTAGCTATTAAGCCGGAAACACATTATTAACACCCGACGCCACCCGACGAAACGTGATGCGTGTTGAGTCAAATCAAAATATGTATTGTTTTCTATGACCAGAATCACACTATGAACACCCGACGCGACGACACGCGCTACTGCATATCGGGTGTCGACACGTTGCGTCGCGTGGCGTGTTAAATGATGTGTTTCCGGCTTTAGAACATCTATATTTTCACCAGTTTTTTTCAGTCCCGTGTATTAAGAGCCAAGCCAATAGGGTATTTTACTCAACAAATTTTATTAATCTGAAATTTAAAAATACTTACAGGCATCTCTAGAAACGTTCTTCGGCCTCGGTTTAATCGTGGGTCCAACATTGGGAGGCGCTCTATACGACTTCGGCGGCTACTCCTTGCCGTTCGCTGTTCTCGGATCAGCCCTCTTCTGTGCAGCTGTCATGAGCTGCCTGGTGCTGCCGAAAAATCATGATGATGAGGATCTGAAGCCTAGTGGACGTAAGTTGAAGCTTATGGCTTATTTAGGGAAAACAATCTGACTGCTGTAAAAAATAATGGAATAAAAAAAATATTTGACAGGCGCTTCACAATATTTATAACACTCAAGTGAGTCTGAATTAGTGAACCGCCCACAGCCATCCCCCAAGATTTTTCGGACGTCGCGATGTGATTTCCGGCCATGGCAGGTGGAGTAATGGCTGACTCGCCGTCCGATCATGGACCATGCCCGGGTCGACGGCGCGTCGTGTTCCAAGGCCTGCCGGGGTCGCGGGACTGTCTCATCGGGTAACCGCGACCCTGGAACGTAAAGGGCTATTGAAGGATCACCGTGGATTTTAGTCAGTACAAGTCTGACAGTCCTTCCCATCCCACCCTGGGCGAGATGACTCATTTGATGATTTTACCAAGATAAAAAAGGTTCTTTCGACCTTCTCGGTGGATTATTCGAAAACTTTTTACTTGTAAACTTTTTTAGAACTGAGACAAAATAAAATTACAACTATCCGATTTGGAGATTTATTATAATTTAAACTAGGTAAGTACATGTGTAAAGAAGTAAAGACAATTTTAGGCGACACTTTTGATGTATTAAAAAAATACATTGTTTTCGTTGTGCGATTGTTGATCTTATGTATTTTATGATACGTACGTGCGTTTTTCACAAGCTTTTTTTAACATTTGTATCTGTAACTTAATGATAATTATTGTTGACCGCAGCCTCCATGATCTCCCTCCTGAAGGTGCCTGGTGTGGTGCTGTCCGCACTCAGTATCATGGTCACTAGCATGAGCATAGGATTTCTACAGGCGACACTCGAACCACATCTGCGTCAAGTAAGTATTTCGTTAATATATTCTTCTGAACTAACTTAGGCTTATCAAGGTCTGTCTTTGGATGGGTGGGCAAGATTAAGTAATGCTTGACTTTTTTTATCTTGGTAATTATCATCAAATGGGTCCTCCCACCCAGTGCGACACGGGAGGGACTATGAGACACGTACCGACTAAAATGCACGGTGTTCTTCAATAGGCATTTTCGTTCCAAGGTCACGGTTACCTAATTATACAGTCCCGCGACCCCAGCAGGCTTTGGCCCTCTAAAGAGGGACCCGTCAGATAACTGACAACTCTTTGAGGCGCTTGTTTAGGTCTGCTTTGGATGGGTCACCAAATATAAGCAACTCTTGCTGTTAGTATAAACCAGGGTTTCTCAAACTTTCGGTTCCACGAACCCCTGTTACAATTTCCAGGTGACAGCGAACCCCTAAATAACTAATTAAATTCCCCCCCTCAAAGAAAATAATAAAAATTTACTGTTGTTGAAAATATTTAAGGTTTTTATTTGAATGAAAGGTAACAAAGAGCCAAAAGAAATATCTTTTTAATATTAATGTGAAGGGTGTGCTTGTTTCTTGTCGCCACCATTACGTAAATCTTGTCGCGAACCCCCTGCCGTCTAATGGCGAACCCCTAGGGGTTCGCGTACCCCACTTTGAGAAACCCTGGTATAAACAGTATAATTAATTAAATCTAAACATTAAAAAAGTTAGTGTTCGGAATAACGTCTTATTGGTTATCTTTTATAAATGGAACAGTTCTAAGTGTATACAGAAATAAGTATAAAACAAGATTTTTTTTTTTAATAAAATAAGATTTTCACTTACTATAGAACATTTATATCCAGCTGCATCTCATTCAATAATCCAACTTGACTAACAAAATTATCTCGGAACTGTATTCATCATCATCATCATCATCAGCCGGAAGACGTCCACTGCTGAACATAGGCCTCCCCCTTAGACCGCCACGCCGAACGACAATTCGCCGCTTACATCCATCGGTTGCCTGCGACCCTCACGATGTCGTCAGTCTACCTAGTGGAAGGCCTGCCTACGCTGCGTCTTCCGGTCCGTGGTCGCCACTCGAGAACTTTTCTTCCCCATCGGTTGTCAGTTCTACGAGCGATGTGGCCTGCCGGAACTGTATTAGCGTTAAAAGCCTCATTTAGACGGAGCAAGAACTCGCATGCGAGTTTCACTACATTGCGGTATTTGTTTGATCAACTGAATTCGTTGTACCTATAAAGTCCGCAATGAAACGCAACTCGCATGCGAGTTCTTGCATCGTCTAAATGAGGCTTTATATTCCTGAATCAGGTCATAAAACTCGCCAGACAACCGACGATGTTTCAATTATCTTTCATAGCCTCGCTGACGTGTTCCTCTTTATCACTTCATGTTACCACTAACGGGGAAATCTAGATTCTTTAGTATCTACATCTAATTCGTTTTATGTAGGCAAGATGCGGCTAGGATTTTGATGTGGTATTCAGTTCTGACCTGTTTGGGGTAGAAACAATATTTTTAAGCTATTGCATAGCTTCTATCGCGGGCCTTGAGCGCGGGGACCGAATCCAGAAATTCCGTAACGAAAAAACCTCACGCTCATTTAATTAAATTAAATTATTAATTTATTAAATTAATTATTAATTATTAAAATTAATTAATTATTAATTTATTAATATAATAATAATAAAATAATAAAACAATAATAATAATATATATTTTTTTTTTTTAAAGAAATGTTTAAAAATGTAACTTGTATCAAAGAAAAGGCAATACTGCATGAATAAAATAAATAAATTAAATTATAATTGCATAAGTTGATACAAAATGCTATGCAATAGCTTTACCGCGGCAGTCCCCGAGTGCCACACGTCTTTTTTTTTTTTAAACGTTGTCCCACACTAGGAATTTTTCCCTGTATCGTGGGTGCATTTACAAACACCCAGGACCCGGAACAACTGCTTGCAGATCATACAAATATTAGTTCCTTGCGGGGATCGAACATGCTACACGCTGTGCAGCAGTCGTTCGCTTAACCACTGCGACAAACGACGAAGAAAAAAAAACATAATATACGAGTATATTACGGTCGAATTGAGAAACCTCCTTTTTTATAAGTCAGTTAATAAAAATAAATCAAACACTAGCGAATGGCATCGCGGCGCGTGGCGGCGTCCTGTACATGAGCCCTTAGGCCTCTAGCCAGGGGTGCCGTCGATAGTTGTCTGCATTCATATTAGTGACCGACCAAAATTAAGGTTTCGATTTCGGCCAAAAAATCTAGTTTCGGCCAAAGAATCTAGTTTCGGCCTTAGTTTCGGTTTCAAACTAGTTTTTTGATCGAAATTACTATAGCCGAAACTTTCGCCTATAGTAATTTCGTATTGGTGAATATAATGCGATTGTTGAGACTTCAAATCCAGTGAAACATTGAAAGAATTTTTTTTTTTATATAGAATAGAAAATAGCAATTTCTTAATAAAAAAATCTGCTATTTCCATAAGTTTACCGTAATGAAAGCAAGCCATTGCCAGAATTTGATCCTTCTTAGCAACATTATCGAATGGATACAGGGTGCGATTTTTTTCCCAAAATCAGTGGTTTCGATACCTACCCAGAATTATTCGTTTTTCTAATCCAATGATGCAGTTTTAGTTTTCGTCAAAATCGGTATTCCTCATAGTTAAGGATAGATATAGCCATCCATGCCCTGTTGAAAAATTCAACCTGTATATTGATACTTTTTCTTATGTGATAATAAATGTTAAAGAAAACAGTTTTTCAGGAAACAGCCGTTTTTTTTTTTAAGTTTCGGTTTGGCCGAAACTGAGAGCAAGGCCGAAAGTTCGGTTTCGATTTCGGCTGGAAAATCAGTTTCAGTTGGACACTAATATTCTTATACAATAACTTTCCCCCCTCTCACAGTTTCAGTTCTCATCCATGGTCCTGGGGCTGATGTTCGTGATCAACGGCGGCGTGTACGCGGTGTCCGCGCCGGGCTGGGGCTGGCTGTGCGACCACCCCTCCATACGACCGAAGTACGTCATCGCGGTAGGGTGTGCCTTCGTCTCTGCAGGCTTTCTGCTCATAGGACCTGCACCCTTCTTCGATATGCAGACGTGAGTTTGACTCTTTTTTGACATTTTATGTTTCCTGGTCATTTTTTTTGGGACATACCCACCACACTATTCCCAAACCACTGCAACTCCTGAGAGCCAGAATCAACAGTGGCAACCACCAGAAAAGCGCCGAGACAATGAAGCTCGACGTGTCCCGGAGAATGAATTTACCTTTGGATCCTGCAACGAAATTAATCAGAAAAGAATTCCTGATCATCTGTTATTCTTTTCTGATTTATTTCTGACCAATAAATGCGTACATAAACTCGCACCTCCTTCCCATAGGCTAAGCAGAAACTATACAGAGCGCAACCTGCTAATTTACGATCCTTAAATACTCCTTTTGGCTCGTCCAAATCCATACATCTAATCATAATAATAATTTTCTGAGTAATAGAAGAGAATATTCCGTTTTACATTTTATCGTAATTCATAATTATAATTGTGTTAAAGTGGCCTTTTTAGAACCCCATTTTATCGTGGTAAAATTATACTCACCCATGGCGGGGCGCGGGAGGGACTGTCAGTCTTGTATTAACTAAAATCCACGGTATGCGCGGGCGGCGAGTAATGGGCGACTCTCTGTCTGACCGTGGACCATGCCCGGGTAGACGGCGCGTTGTGTTCCACGCGCGCCTCAAGGAGCGTCAGCATGATGCTGGGGGCTCTAGAGGGCCAAAACCTGCCGAGGTCGCGGGACTTATCTCATTACAGTGACCCCGGAACATAAAGGGCTATTGAAGGACACCGTGGATTTTAGTCAGTACGAGTCTGACAGTCCCTCCCGCCCTACCCTGGGTGAGAGGACTCATATTGATGATTATACCACGCTAAAAAAAAACACGGTATTCTTCAATAGCCCTTTACTTTTCAGGGTCACGGTAACCGGACGAGACAGTCGCGCGTTTGAGACCCCCTGATAGTATAAATGGGACCTTTTGTAAATCTGCTAGGTACGGGTTTTATTTTATGGCGCCTGCCGAATGACAACGGCAATGTACGAAGTTCGTGCGTTTTGTTCTAAATTATAAATGATTGTACGCCCAAACAACCCGCTTTGCGAATTATTGTGAAGAGATAAATGGGGCACTGGAGAAGATTATAACAGGCTAGGTATAAACATTGTAAGAGCTCTCCTCTCACAAAATGCAAAATCAATGCAAAATTGGCAAAATCTATTACCTACTGCATAAAAAAATTACTATCTTTTTATACACACCTATTCTTCTGCAATAAGTGTATTTATCACTCCTCCTAAATGGCTGGACGGATTTGGATAAAATTTTATGTGAATATTCAAATGAGTTCTTGGATGAATTAAAAATCAATTGCACCCGTTAGGTGGCGCTGACGTCTGGGCAAGACGACATCTTCTATGTCCTCTAGTTACCTTGTAAAATATTAAATGCAATCTACAATTCTACACTACACACTCTAATGAATTTGCAGACAATTGTGGGCAGTCATAGTTGGCCTGATGCTGCACGGGTTCGGTATGGGCAGTCAGCTGGTCGCTTCCTTCTCTGATGCACTGGGAACAGCCATGTAAGTACCTCCAGGTTTATTGTTATGTACCTACTTAGCCAGTGTAACTTGCACCCTATTGTTCTACTGTTCGGTTACACGCCTTTCTTGGATTATTTGGTTCTCTATTTTCCGACTAATCAATACATTGTTAATAGTGTAGCAAATAGTTACCCAGTGCTTGGAATTCTAACACGATTCATTTAAGTTCGGTGTTTGAAATAAAAAAACTATCTGCACTTTTCCATTTAAGAGCGCATTTATTCTGATCGTTGGCAACGTCGCAAATGCCTGTCAAATATTTATAAGAAATATGGCTCTGTAGTGCACTAAAAAACTGATTAGGCAATGCAATAATTAATATCGTAAGACCGAATATATAGTTTTAGATGTAAAAAAAAAGCATTTGGAAACATTCCAAATACCTTTAATACACCTGAAACGGTTACATCAAATTCAGTGTTTCAGTTGCATTCATTTTATGTATACAGAGCCATATTTCTTATTTTACAGTAACATTTCCAAATTAATTAAAACTTGTAAATATTTGACAGCTATTATCGACGTTGTCAACTTTCTAGTTAGGTATGCGCCCTTAAACTTAAACTATGCCTCAAACTGAACAATCTGTTATTTTCAAAAAAAAATGGGTATAAACTTTTACCTTTGTTTCACATATTAATATGCAGATTACATTCTTGCATACCAAAGACTTAAAACTAGACCAAAAGGACCAACAAAACAACTTAATCATTACCAAAAATGAAATTCCTCTGTAATCGAAACATAATGACCAAAGGACAAATGCTTCACATTTTTTACGGAATATCGAGCCAAAGTTGCTACGTTGGGAATCTGAGTCTGGGTTTGACAGCCAATATGTTGTCCATTGCTCTATAACCCAATTATTTTAACGATGACGAGTATTTTTTGAGATACCTTAAACCATTCTTTTTAAATGCTATTTTCATGGGGCCAATGTTCCAGGGACTCAGACTGACTTTTATCGCCACAATATGTATGACAGTACCATCATAAACTAAATATGAACTAGGTAATCTAAGAGAAGTCTTCTTATTATGTCGCAAATGAAACCCTATAACGTGTATACCTCGTGACTGGAAAAAGATGCTAAATTGTGACCTATTCTGTTAAACTTTTTTATTTTTATTTATTTTATTATCTTAATTCATCCGCCTTCTTCTACAGTGCGAGCGGTCTCCCGAACTCCATAGAGACATATGGCCTCGTCTCAGGGATGTGGACGTCTACCTTCGCCCTGGGAGCGTTCATTGGACCCACTGTCTCGGGACTGCTGTTCGACTCTATTGGCTTCAGGAGTTCCACGCTCTTCGTCTTTATACTGCATGCTCTAGTGGTAAGTAACATAGATGATCTGGGGTACCAGCTCAAAGTTCGCTCTTGATGGACAGTTGGACAGATTAGATCAGATTGGAGTTTGGACAGTGTTGTCAGTGGCGGACTAAACCTGTGGGAGGCCCGGGATGGCAAAGTTAAAAGAGGATCCCGTTGGTCTGGTCTTAAAAGTTTTTATTTAACTTAATTTGTACTCGTATGTACAAATGTTGTTGTTGCCGCTTAACTCGTATCTTCTACGGCGCCTCTAAATCCAATTTGCATTTTTGGTAAGAATATTTTTTTTACTGTTAAGGATTTAGTCATTTGGATGCCCCCTTTTGTCCGATAGTGAGTGTTGGACGATGAATTAACATAATATATACAAGGTACGGTACATTTTTAATAGGTCACAAATCTGTCCGACCGCCACGACCTACAGCAATGATGCGACTGGTTTCTATGAAATTCAATGAAAATGACAACGGACGGAAATGTATTTACGGTTGTGGTTGTCTCTAACTTTAAACATGCACCGCACACGCATACACATTGTATTGTTTGAAATCAGTCACCCAATCACCCAATGATGTTTAGTGTAAAGTGATATGGTAAAATTATCAAATGAGTCCTCCCACCCAGGGCGGTACGGGAGGGTCTGTCAGACTTGCGTACTAACTAAAATCCACAGTATCCTTATAGCCCTTAACGTTCCGGGGTCACGCAGTACCTGATGAGATAGTCCCGTGAGCACGGCAGGCTTTGGCTCTCCAAAGGGGTTCTTGAGGCTCGCGTGGAACACGACGCACCGCCGACCCGGACATGGTCCACAATCTGACGGCGAGTCACCTATTAGTCGCCATCGGCATGCCCGCACTTTTTTCAACGTAACGGCAAGAGTATGCAGACAGATAAACCCCTTAAACCCCTCTAAAGTTCAAAGATATTGTTTCAAGTAATGCATTCAAACTTATTTTAAATTCTAATCTCTGTATTTGTTCCCAGATGGTGATGATGCTAATGTTCAGCTGGACCTGCGACCGCTCCTCCAAGATGGACGTCTCAGTCTCCGCCGGAGACTTGCTTCAAATCGATGGTACTCTCGACGAGAGCGTTCTCATTGGAGACAAGTTCCTGCCTCCTACTAGGACTAAGAGGTAATTACTACATCTTCTTTGCCATGGACCCGTTCACGACTTTGGTCTAATCGGTGCTTGCAGGGCGGGTGTGGCAGAGTGTGATCCACACCACGTACAATAGCGGTTGGCGGCAGCTGCCGAACTCTCCACCCCCGCACCACTGTCAAAACCTCTCCATTTCGTGGCGTCGCGCTCTTTTGCTTGTAGTCCTCCTAGTGCCTCGCGCCACTGTACGATTCGCTCAGAGAAAAAGGAGAAGAAAAGTCATGACAGGGCTAAAGAAAGAAAAGAAAAGAAAGTCATAAATTAAAAGAGTTCCCAAAAGAGCCCCTAAAGCTAAGCTACCTAAAGAAATTCCTAAAGAGGTACCTAAAATGAGAGAAATTCCAAAAGAAAAAGAGTTAGTGAAAGATTCCCCAACAATCAAAGGAAAACCAATGAAGCCTGATAAACCTGTTAATAAATTTTCTCTGTATAACCTTGTAAAGACTCCACCAGCAGATATTGAAGACCCGCGCATTTTAGCTATGAACGCCACCTCGTGACGTGTTTCAAACATTTGATAATTACCGCTAACCGCTCCGCACCAAGCCACCGCTCACAGCAAGGTCGTGAACGGGCCGTAAGTCAAGGATAGTCAGATCATGGAACCAAGCTTATCATATCATCCCACTTCGGCAGCACAGGTAATCACTAGAGATAACATTACAGATGTCACTGTCATCTGACTTAGGAAACCAGAGCCAGAAGCAGCACCTCCTTTCGTAGGGTATACTCCAGCTCCAATCAACATAATCCATCATCATGGAACGAATGATCATTGTATTTAACACCCTTTTTGTCGATCACACCGCTTTACGCAGTTGAGAAACAAACTTTCAACTCAAGGTAAGACGCCAGTATGGGCTTGCTGCTGGTAAGACATTATGGACATGCTGGCGGCGAGTAATGGGAAACTTGCCGTCCAATCAAGGACTAAGCCCAGGTCGACGGCGCGACGGCTAGTATTCCACTCGTACCTCAACAAGCTGTCAGAAAACTGACGGGAACCCATTAGGGCCAAACACCTGCCGAGAATCCGGATCTAAATAAGCAGAATTGGAACACGCTGGATTTGTAGTCAGCAAGAGTCTGACAGTCCCATCCACTCCACGCATGACGGGAGGACTCATTTGATGATTTTACCACTCCAAAAGTAAAGGTAAGACTTTCATGCATCTTCCAAGATATCCTCATCGAATATCATCTTCATCAAGGCATGAATATCAACGGAAGCAGACATTTGGGGTACGAAGCTATCCCTTGAACGGTTTGGGGCTCCCAGTATGATGGTTATCCATATAAATATTTATTGTATGTCAAAGATTTTCGAGCCGGTGCACGGTGGATGACCCATTGGTTGAAAACATGGTGATCGGTGACAGGCTGCAGCAGGACAGGACTAGAAGGTAAGTGGATTAAAGTAGTAGACATCTATGAAACTGAAAACTTCGAAATGTGATGAACAAAAGTGATAATATTTTAATTCTGTAATAATAGCGTCGTCTCTTTCTCACTAAAAACGTTTCAGCTAAAAATTGCGATTTGTCATTCACTATAACAATCCAAATATCGCTGAGCGTATTGGACGTCGTCGGGGTACGACTTTCAGCGATGCAGTTTATAAGGGTGCTTGTACACGGCGCATGTAACCCGCGCAAGTGCCTCAACATGCTCAAGCTACATGCGCCGTGTACAAGCACCCTGAAGTCAACTGAAATGTCTTGCTTTTTAATCGTTTTTAATTAGTTCATGGTAGGTTTGCAGGTCTAAGAAAACTCTTTTTCTGGAAGTGCTAATTTTGTACTTCGGATTTCTCTTGTCAATCAATTAATAAATTAAGGTACTTTTTGTATTCACCTATCTGCCGGCTCGTTTAGCAGTTCATATCTCTCTCTTACTCTCACAGGGATTTAGCTTTTTTCCTAGACGTGGGAAGTTTTTTTTTATCACAAGCAGCCAGTCCCCAAACAACTTCCAGTAGTTCAAATCGTTGTGCTAACTTTTCTTGTGTCATGTAAATTATGTTTCTGGCAAAAGTATGGAATCAGTTACTTGGAATTGATTTAATTGTTCCTTTTCCTATATCAAGTTTTAGTGCACTACAGAGCAATATTTCTTAATTTCATACAGTAAATTTGCCAAATTAATAGAAACTTGTTAACATTTGACAGCTATTTGCGATTTTCAGAATACGCGCTATTATGAGTAGGTCCGCTGCGTGAAAGAGACAGCGCTATACAAGACGTCTAGCGCCATCTCGTTCCCACACTGGAATAACACTCGCTTTGGTAGGCCACCAGCATCTGCAAAAACTACCCACCAGCTTCATCTCTAACCATCAATTCCTTTGCAGCCGTCGCTGCGGCATCAGCGTGGAACAGTCCCGTCCTCCAGCAATGAACAGCCTCATCGCGTGCTCCAGCTACAAGAACCGGCGCAGTCCCTGGTCGCAGCGCACCCCGCGGTACCGGCCCACGTACGGCAGCCTCGACCACCGGTACAGGGGAGCTTATAACACGTAGACCTGGAAGAAAGCAGGGTTTCATGGTAGGTAGGAGGTTTATTAGGCATAGGAATTTATTTGACTGTCTTGTTTGCACACCAGGGGTTCTAAAATTGTCACTTTAGCAGCGTTGCTAAAATCAATGTGATGTTTTCCAAATTGGGCAGCTGGCACCTTTTTTTTTAACTGTGGTAAAATCATCAAATGTGTCTCAGGGCTGAGCGGGAGGGCTGTCAGACGCGTTCTGACTAAAATCCACGATGTATTCAATAGCCCTTTACGTTTCGGAGTCACGGTAATTCGTAAGTCCCGCGACCCCGGCAGGCTTTGGCCCTCTAGAGGCCCTGCCCCGTCATTTTGCTGACACTCTTTGAGGCGCGCGTGGAACACAACGCACCGTATAGAAAAATTTTGACTGGAGGCGTTGTGGAATAGTCCAGGTGCCTTTAGGTGCCAATGCAACGGGTGCCCAATGTGGAATACCTCGTCAATGTTGCTAAAAATTTTCTTTTTAATAATCTGTTCTACCTATTGCAGGATCAATAGAATATAGAATATACCAAATTACTAATTTTATCGTAATAAATTTTATACAAAATTCGTAACATGATAATTGATTCAGAATATGATAATAGATTAAGAACAATTTTAGCAACGTCTCTAAAGTGGCCATTTTGAACCCGCTGGCGTGGTAGGATAATATGGTCTTAAGAACTTTTGTAAAAATAACACATAATAATATACCATAATACCAACCGTACACGAGTCAGTTTACAGTCTAGTTTGCAACGTTAGAAGCCATATTTAGCCATTAAATAATTTGATTAGAAGATGTCGTTTATCTGAATGATTGAATAAAATGTTAAAGTGTTAAGTGAATGTTTTAACAGTACCTAAGTTTGATGCGCTGAACAGAGTGTTTTCTTTCGTAGTTCCACTAGTTTACTTATCTAGTCCCCTGTGTACTAGTATGTAACTAACTTTTGCTCAAATCAAATATTGCTCAAAATATGTATAATTTTTGCTCAAATGTTACATAAATGTTATACCAAAATGATGTGCCCAAATATTAGTAAGTAATGTTAGTTTTTAAGTTTTTGCATTTTCTTGTCTTGCATTTAAGTAATATTTATTTATATAGAGTTACTTAAAGATATTCCGTATAACATTAAATAAACATAATATAGGTAATGAATAGGTAGGTAGATAACTGATAAAGTATAAAAATAGATACATAAGCTAAATAGGTAATCATCACTTATGAAGTTGTGTCAGTAGTTTTTAATATTTTGTAAATAAACTATAATTACGTTGTGAAATATTAAAACAATAAATAAGCTTTTAAGAATGAAGAAAGTTTTTTCCGTTCCTACAACTCGCATCTTCGGGCACGCCGCAATTGCGGCGGTAAGACCCCTCTTTGAGGAGTGGCTGGAGAGAAGTCATGGCGTCCTTACTTTCCGCCTGACGCAGGTCCTCACCGGCCACGGATGCTTCGGGAGGTACCTGTGTCTAATGCGGAAGGAGGAAACGCCTGGGTGTCACCACTGCGAAGATCGCCCGGAGGACACGGTGGAGCATACGGTGCAGGACTGCCCAGCTTGGGCGGAGCACCGACGTGTCCTCACGGCTGCGACAGGCGGAGACCTTTCGCGCCCAGCATTGGTTGCGGCCATGCTGCGGGGCGAGATGGAGTGGGAAGCGGTCGCCTCCTTCTGCGAAGCAGTAATGCTCGCGAAGGAGGAGGCGGGCCGCGCGCGAGAGAGGACAGTATCCTCCCTCCGCCCCACCCGCGGTGGTGGACGCCCACGGCGACGGACGTCGCAAGACGATCTCCGGCCACCGTAGGCGCGGGCATGCGGGCAGCGAGTAAAGGGCAACTCGCTGCCCGACCATGGACCATGCCCGGGTCGACGGCGCGTTGTGTCCCACGCGCGCTTCAAAGAGCGTCAGCATAATGACGGGGCCCCCTCTCAGAGGGCCAAAGCCTGCCGGGGTCGCGGGATTATTTCCTTACGGTGACCCCGGAACATAACAGGCTACTGAAGGACACCGTGGATTTTAGTCAGTAGAAGTCTGACAGTCCCTCCCGCCCTGCCCGGGGTGGGAGGACTCATTTGATGATTTTGCCACGTTAAAAAAAAAAAAAAAACACTCGCATCTTTACTTTTTATACGTCTGGCGTGGTTAAATCCTTCTCTCAGCCAGAGGGGGTATTACAACGTCTTACTTCTCTCTTCTTTTTTTTCGAAGCTATAAGGAGGCACCAGCGATCAGCGTTTGCACTTTTCTGCACATCGACTTTTAGAAAAAGAAAACCGGCTAGTTTTGGTTTCTTATAGCGATAGCGTTATCTCTGTTTAACGATATTTCGTAATTCTTTTTTGGTAATAACTCACTCAACACAAGATGTCAAAAATACGTCGTAACAAACTCAATTCTTCAAACTACATCCATTGCTGGACAAATACAATGCTCGTCACAATAGTTTAGAACAAAACGAGCAATGAACATCGTAAACTAACTTATGTTCAAGAGATGACACGATGTTCCCAGGCGTAAAGGTCAGATACCTACCACGGCGGCTTAAAGGTCGCGACACACTTGACATGAAGCTAGATAGGCTGCTGAATCAGCTATGTAAAATAATAATATGTATTTATAATAGAATGGGTTTGTCGAGAAAGTTACGTAGACGAAGCCGTTTGGCAGCCTCATTTCAACGATGCAAGAACTTGCATGCAATTTTAATACAATAACGCCGAATTTAAAGGAAATCTTTTAATACTGGCAACATCATTGTAGACACACTCAGTTTTGTCTTGCCCCGCAACGCCGTCTGCGTCAGTCACTAAAGCCTCTTGTACACGGGTAGAGTATGCGGTAGAGTCAACTAGCACACTAATCTACCAGTTCCAAGTACTCTACCAGTTTTAGTAGAGTAACTGTCTACACGTAAATTTACATTTTGACCTCTTAACCGTTACTACGACTCAATGAGCTGTATGTCAATTGTTTAACTATTGTGTCTGGTTTATATACACATGATAGTATAATAGAAGTAGGACATCATGAACGTCACTCAAGAAAACTTAACTGATTTATTATTGAAGGAAGTAACAAAGACTCTCGAAGAGGAACAAAATAGGAAAAAGATAATTTGGACGAGAGATTGGATTTTAAGAAGAGATGCCCGAGGGGCTTCTGCACTACTTTTGAATGAGTTGGCTGAAGAGGATGTTAATGAATATAAATTAGCTATTCTTTTATTTTTGTCTTTATAATCACGATGGCTTATATCCCAGATACTCGGAAACGGAGCTTTACGGGGACGTAAAGCTCCACTAGCTTTATAGTTTCTGAATCAGTCCACTTCATGTTATTTATTTGCATAAATAACTACCAAAATAAAAACTTAGCAAACAACATAAACAATGACACGTGCGTGCTGTAAACAAGTCTGAACTTGCTACTCTACTAACCATTTACATGGGTCGACTAGGTGGTAAAGTGTACGGTAGAGTAGAGTGGACACCGGGGTGGGGGAAGGAAAGTGGTAGAGTAGCTTGCCCCCGGTGCTAGCTGCTCTACTCTACCAAATTTTAGTACTCTACTCTACCAATGCTGTCTACATCAGTATAGTTAGTGGGATAGTTAGTACTCTACCGCGCTACTCTACCGAATACTCTACCCGTGTACAAGAGGCTTTAGTGAGAGCATTCGTGTGTTTTTTGTCATTTTCCGCAAGGACACCTTTACCCGCGAAAATGTAGGAATTTTAAACTTACCCCGCTTGATGCATGACTAAAATCAAATTAGTATAGTCACTATTTCAATCTAACCCTTTGGGCATTTCGTCTTACCCCTTCATATTATTTTTCTTATGACCATTTTTATTAACAATTTTTTCATAAAATATTATTTCAAAAAGGTTTCTTTCAACATTATAGGAACAATTTTGTTTTTTTACCCAAACATATTTTTTTGCATTTGCCTTGAATCCCTCTGTGACAACAGTTTCAAATCAACACTGTTCATCTCATCTCATTCCAACTTAGCCCCACTCACCCTACATTGCGGTATTTGTTTGATCAAATTCATTGTCTATCTATTATTACATACGAACTTATGACTTGAAAATTTAGTCGTAATGATGCTCATCTTAAACTTGTTTCTCTATCTCTACGTCATCTGCTTAGCTCACAGCTGACTTATTCGGATGTCTATCATTCTCTTCTTAGTACCGCCATCTCTTTTGTTGATTCTTTGAAATCTGACGTTGAATCACACTAGTCAGAAGTTGTACTCAACTAGATTCTACTTGTCCAAGCTGCAGCTTAGCACGGTGTGCGGGGTAAATAATATAATGTGTACTAGGGTTATGGTTGTCATCTCTAAAATTAGGAGACCAGGACAAGACGTGTGAAAACCCCAGATTTTAGAGTCCAGAACTCGAACATGAGTCGAAGTGAATCGTGGCAACTGTGTCGGGAGGAGTGGGTGGACGGAGAAGTGTGCGTGTGTCGCGTGCCGCCCAAGTCTTTAAAAATTAATACCCGGACCGAACTCTAAATGAAGACGGGAAGGACACTCCCCGGATGCCCTCTAAACTAAGACAAATCCTTGGAAACCCGGACGGATGGCAACATGGTACTAGGACAATAGGAACAGGCAAGATATCATCAGTGAAGACCCGCTATGAAAGGTGGTACACCGCTTCTGTAGAGCTTTGTTTTTGGTATCAATCTGTCCATTTCAGCATAGCATAGCATACTTTAGAAATAAACAATCTATCTATAGGAAAAAACCAAAAACTTTTACAAAAAGAAGACAAAAGTTCGACCAAAAAAAATCCAGAGTTATAATAATTATGAAAATTAATTCAGAAGCATCAGGCGCATAAAACCTCCAAACTACATAAAAACAATTTGGACTGATCTCGTTGAAAACACAAGGTCCGATTGACCGTGCCATTAAAATTCTCAACCAATCAATTACAGTACCGACATTATTGCAGTTCACCTTACAACTGTGCCCGCCATATTGGAACCCGTCTGACGGGCCCTGAGTCACGAGTTTGGGTTCAAATTTCGAACCGTTTGGACCCAAAGACTAAATAAAACCGCGAAACGTGCAAAGAGGTAAAACATTAGAGGTTGTTTATAGCACCTTAGGTTTAAATACAGTAGTAAAACTTGAACTTATCTAATATCTTTAAACGAGCAATTCTTGTATATTTATATATAATCAGGATCTCGGAAACGGCTCCAAGGATTTTCATGAAAGTTACAGATTAGGGGTTTTTCGGCTCAAGGAATCGATTTATCAAAGTCCCAGATTCGAGAAAAGCTCGGTTCCCAAGATATAGACATTTTAAAAACCGAGCGAAGCTCGGTCAACCAGATAATTTGGTTAAACTGGTAATAAACTTTCGTATTTGGATTATTGATGACTTTCTTTTATTTACTAACTAGCTGACCCGGCAAACTTCGTACCGCCTCAGAAACAATAAAAAAAAAACCCTTTAGACCTACCCTGGACTACGACAAACATTTTAAAACCAAAATCAGCTCAATCGGCCCAGCCGTTCTCGAGTTTTAATCAGACTAACGAACAACAATTCATTTTTATTTATATAGATTACAGTCAAAGGCTGTTCGTTAGGCTTGCTTCGTATCTTCTTACTGTCCTAATACCATAAAATTAAATACGAAATTTTCGGTTGATGGATGTCTGTTACTCATTCAAGCCAGAACGGCTGTTTAGCCGTTTGGATTCCGTTTGGAATTCGAATTCGTCCGATTTCGTTTGGTTTGAATCTCGTTTGGAATTGGATAAAATCAGTCACAGAGACAGATTATCATCTGGAATAACACTATACTTTAATACCGGTATTACCCACGTCCCCGTGGGATAATTACCGTCTAAAAAGCGGCCGAAGCCACTGCCAAAACCAATCAACATATTGTGATGAATCAAGATGAAAGTTTTACAAAATATTGCATAAAGATTAATTGGTCCAAGGGAATGCCAAAATCAACCATACGTGTGATGAAATAACAATCTCTTTTGCACTCAGAATGTAAAGAAAGGATGGCAGGTGCAATACAATAAACTTTTACGTATTAAGACGGTTTCCAACAGACATAAGATAATGCCGATGAGAAGGAAAGTTCTAAAGAAAACTGTCCTTTCTCTAATTACCAACAACAAGGAAAAAAGCCGATCATTATTATTCTATCACCAGCCTTAAACAAAAGTGAATTCTTGAACGTACGCCAGAAAAAACAAACAAACTGGGGAGACTTTGAAACGGCTAGTATAACTTGAACGTTGAAGGTGGCGCTGCTTGTCAAGTAAGCAGAAAGCTTCATGTCAAAGTCAGTAAAAAAATCTAGTTGGTTTTTGTGTCACGTGTCAACTTAGACTGGTTACTAAGAACATTGTAAGGAGGTCAGTCGAGTGCAGTATTTTATCGAGTGTAAGTCAGCCAGTGATGGATAATCAAGTGCGAACAATAAGTCCAGTAGAAACTGAGACCCTTCCATCTCGCCTCTTGCAGAGGCACGCGCAAACTTTGTTAAAAACCTATTTAAAATGAAAAATGATAAAAGGAACCTAAAGATGATTTTAAAATACCTAATCAACGCCACGCCACTTGACATAGTTCATCGACTTTTTTTTTCATTTTGACAATAATATGACGTCTGTGGTGAATTTTGATTACTGTCATGTCTTTAGTGACACTCGCAAGATTAAGTTAAATCGATTGACGTAAGAATTATCAAAATCGGCCTACGCTTTTGGTCTCTAGAACGTAGAACGCCACAAAGAAACAAACATACCTACATCATACATACAACATAGACTGAAAAATGGTTCGCGATGGCAGCGCCTATAGTGACCAAATTATTTTATGATAAATATTTTCAGTTCTCTTCTTTTTCATTAAAAATTAAATAAAACTTAAAAAGTACATAGAAAGCTCGGTTGTAGTGCACATCAAACTCGACACCAATTTCGCACACCCATACCGTAAATTATAAGTGATATTTTGTGCGACCTAGCAACGTTTAATTGCAATCATCAGCTGGAAGCACGCTGGAAGACTACCTACTGCTGAACATAGGCCTCCCCATCAGATCGCCAGCGCCACGCCTCGAAATTTTGCCAACTGCATCCATCGGTTGCCCGCGACTTTCACGATGCCGTCTGTCCACCTAGTGAAAAACTTTTCTTCCCATCGGTTATCAGTTCTACGAGTGATGTGGCAATTGCAAATAGATCTGTGATTAATTCACTTATAAATTACATTAATTTATTATCTAGGTAATAGACAAGTACTAAGAAGTTGCAAATTAAAACGAGTCTTGCATTTCATAACATGTTTATTCAAGATTCATGACACTGTAGATAAGTGTAGTTAATATAAGAACACGTTTTGTATCACATTAGTGGTTTTGCATATTACATTTACTTAACAGAATATCAGATTTAATCATCGGTTTAAAGTTTATTCTCATAAGAACTTACAGTCCACTTATATTATTATACACAGAGTGAAAAGTATGATAAAATACAGTACGATTTTCTCCAGGGTATTAGAAGTTACAATGTAGAAACATGTTTTTTAAGCTTACTTTTAAATACTATATGGAATTATGGATATATTTTATATAATATATTTTTTTATGTTATCGGTTAAACCTAGGTGTAACCGACCACATGCGGTTGTATCCCTAGGTGTATCCTTCCTTCACATGAGCAAGTCGACGAAGAGTTGTAAATTAAAGTGCGCACTTTGTTTGGAATAGGTACAGTTTGCTACTTTCCATAAAGCTGCCAGTAACATTGCCAGGAACGATGTTAATTTACTTCCGAGATGTTCGATGCGTAATCACAGACTACTTAGAGATGCGTAATTTCCAAGTTAGTTTTTCATCTACCCTTAATCCAAGATATTTTTCATTGGTCAAACGTTTTATTATTTCGTTATTTGTTTTAAGTGGTTAGAAATAGAGATGTGCCTGATGGCAATATTCCCACTGCCGGCAATATTCCCAATATTGCCACTGCCGGTAAAATACCAAAATTGCCGGCAACTTTGGCAATATTGCCAAAGTTGCCAGTCAAATAACACCAGTATATTTTATTATTACTGCAGGTGCAGTTTATATTACTGTAGATAATACGTTGCGGCATTAAGTCCGCCTTATAAAACTACTAAGTTGTTACTCTAAACGGTGATTTATTGATTATGTAAAAATTACCGAAACAAATGCATTAAAATAATGTTATTTTTGTTGATTATTTGTAGTTTTGACAGAGATTAATACTTCCATATTGTATAGGTACTTATACTCGTTGTTTTTGCTATGTGATTTTGCATGAAAAACTAGTAGCCCACTCAACGAACAGTTATAGAGGGAAATTCTTGGAACACGATTTTGGACTACGTTACTTTGTTTAAACTAGTTAGGAGGTGAATGTAATTATCAAAAGTCCCCGCCACTAGCCCTTGAGCTGTGGGGGAGGGGGGTTTAAAGGTTCCATTTTTTTATTTTTCACTTATAACTCGGAAACCATGCCTCCTAGCGGCATGGTTTGTTTGTATGAATAAAACAAAGGCTGAATAAATTTCCTATAAGTTTTATTTAGTAACCATTTCGATATCTTGTATAGTTTTCAAAAAAACATATTTACCTTTTTGCATTCGGAAAGTCTTATTTAATATTGCCATAAATCCAGAAAGCAGCAGCAGTCTTTTCAGGCTCTCCCTGTTATAGTCCTCCGTGTGTTTTTGTGGGCAACTCACACTTGACCAAAAATTAATACCTACCTATACGAAAATTGTTTACAAGAAAAAAGAACTAAAGTTTCCAAAGATAGTTTTTCCGCATTCCTCCTACATAGTACAGTCCTACCTAGTCTGAAGAAGAAGAAGTACGTAGTATAATTTAAAATGAGTTTCTATGCTAATTTTTACTGCTCCCTCGGTGGAGGAAGACAAGACATATCAAGCTTGATGGTGGTCACCGAATTTAAGAACTACTTATAGCTGGTGGACATTGAGAGAGACCCGAGGGGGTCTCTCTCAATGTCCGTGGGACTCCAGATAAAGATCTGGAGGCCCATATCACCTCAAGATGCAGCATGCTGGCTCTGTTCATCGCAGGTGATGAAGGGAGGGTCTGAATCAACTGCTACTGCTTGCTGGATCTATGGCGATATCAAATACAACTTTCCAAATGCGCGAAACTAAAAATGTTTTTTCCCCTAAATTACAGACTTTCAAAAGCGGATACCTCGAAAACTATGAAAACTCGAAAACTTACAAGATCTTGAAATGCTTACTGGGTAAAACTTACGGAAAATTGATTTAGTTTTTTATGTTGTTGACACACGCTATGCTGCTAGAACGCATGGTTTTTCGCTCATGGTTTTGATATGTTCACCTCCTAACTAGTCCAAACAAAGTTACGTAGTAAAAAATGTGTTTCTAGAATTTCCCTCTATGCTTTGAGCATTCGTTGACTAGATTAAACTACAACATTAAAATAAATTATTCGAATTTATGCCTTTTTATTCAATATACAATTTGATCGTCAATTCTTATCTTAAAATGTATGTGTAATTTCTTATATTCACAGTCGTGTGCGGCAACAATGGGCAATATTGCCGGTAAAATACCGGGAATATTGCCAAAACTGCCGGCAATTTTGGCAATTTTACAAAAAAAAATATTTTTTTTGTATATAATGTAGACCATGGTCTGTAAATGCTAATTTTAAGTGTGTTACATAGTATTCGCACTCACTTTGACTTAAAATTAAGCAATATTCCCAAATATTTCCACTCCCGGCAATATTGCCGGCAATATTTCCACCTATATTCCCACCTTGGGCAATATTGCCGGCAACGGCACATCTCTAGTTAGAAATATTTTTAGTGGTAAAGATCATGTATGAGGTTTTCGACGTGTTGATTGTAAGAAGGTTGTACTTTAACCACTCGTTTAATAGTTCAAGATCATGTTGAGCGTCTTTTATAATGCAATGGATTGATTTGTATTTCTAAAAATATTTTAGTTTTGTTCAACAAAAAATCTGTTAATTATTTTTTGCGTTCGGATTATTCTTGTGATTTTGCATCTATTAGGTTGAAAAATCCGGTAATACATGCATGTTTTTGATCTTGTGAAGTTATAAGTAATAGTGGTAAATTATATACCATTGTGCATTCATGCCTAACTTTAAACTGGATTTACTAATATAAAAAATAGAAACTCAAGCAGAATAATTATCTACTTTTTATAATTAATAAAACTATCTAAGTAGGTACTTGTTATGAATACGCGACTACTTTTTGTTTACCTACTAAAAATATACATTACATTCATATCTACATTCGAAAAAACTTAGTCTCCTTCTGTGTCGATTGCTTCAGAAGAAATAATTATAATGCATTAGACAAAAAAACAAATGTATTATTTCTTTGTATTACCTAAATTACACAAGCAAATACAGAGAAAACAGTATAGGAATTAATTCGAATCTATTGAATAATGGTAACTATTTTACCACCGTCGTGATATTTAACAAGTCAATAATGGATAATGGTAAGATATTTACCATCCTCAAAACCCCCCATTCCCTCCCCTTTTTTATTTATTTCCATCAAAAATCTAATCGGCGGCCCCTAATTACCTAGAAACAAACCTCTTTTTTTCCTAAATATCCACAGGGGTTCGTGTTTGTTTAAGGGTTAACTTTAGCACAAAAAAAGCGTTTAGTCGACATTTGACAGATTCTACTTTTGACATCATAGTCTACTATTGACAGATTCTACATATGACAGATTCTACATATGACAGATTCTACGTATGACAGATTCTACATATGACAGATTCTACATATGACAGATTCTACGTATGACAGATTCTGTATTTGACAGATTTTGAAAAAGTGAGACAAGTAACGGACACCTTATGGAATCAAAAATAATACTGCTAAATAGTAATCACTATATTTATTGATAAGCATAATTTGTTTTTAGAACTAGTATTAAATGTTTGTATTATAGTACTAATATTTTTAGAAACAGTCACAATACCAAATTAACGTATAATTATTTTTTTTTGTTAACATAATTACGTATAAACAATCACAGTGAAAACAGTGGAAACGTTATTAATTAACAAGCAACAATCATTTCTATCACATTAATTTATAATTAGTATTCTCTTTATTCATTCTAAAAAAATACAAATTAGTAACATAGTTACATCGGTATTTAAACAATCACATTAAAAAAAAATGATACTTATTTGTAAAACAAATTCCCTTTCTTCCGCCATATTATGAAAAAGACATACATACATACATACACGTATCAAACTTTGAGAATTATCACAAAAACAACAAACTGAACTAAGTAGATTAGCCGTCATAGAAAGAGATCGAATAAAGTTACGAAAAGTTTTAAAAGTACCCACCATTTTTTTAATAATCTTTTTTCTCTATTTGTTCTAGTAACACGGCAAAGGAAACTGCCTAAACAGCCCATTATGGGACTTTTAAAAATTGATTGTAAACATGTTAATGTACTGTATGTAAATTATAGATACTGGATATAAATTATACATTTGCATTAGAAGTGAACACGGAACGATTTAGCGGATGTTATTAATTAGCTATCTGGTTTTGTTTAAGAGTGTTATAGGTTGATAATGCCGATTATGTAGTTTCCGTTTTTCTATGTGTAGTGAATACTTTATAAATTACCAATACAAAAAATTATTTCCAATGATTACTTATACGTAATTATGTTAACAAAAAAATAATTTTATCGTTAATTTGGTAATGGGGATTGTCTTAATTTTTCAAACATTCGATTTTATTTTATTTTATGCAAATATAGAGCATTTTGAGAAACTAATTTGAATATTTTTATGATTGGCTCAATAGTTTTTTTATTTTTAATATTTTAATTTTTGAGGTAGCTGACGTCACCATTGACCAAAAAGTTGTGCCGTTGCCTCACCAGTGAATAATTTAAAAAACTGCCTGACAACACAACGTCACTTTCTCCTGATAGTAGACGTCAGTTAACATCCTTAGTCGGGGAGCCCAGGGAGGGAATTTTAATGTGACTCCAGCGCATCAGATTATCATAAAGGAGAAATCTTGCACCCTTTAATGTACCTGTACCAAGTATCAACCCTTCATATGGTCCCCACCATTGGTTGTGTGGGAGAACCCGCCATATTAGTAAAAAAAAATCGATCCACAGAAATACTTGAGCGAGTCAGATTACGAAAAGGTAGATTAATTACGTTCAAAAAATTGTATATGATTATGTACATTGAAGATGGCGGACATTAAATCACGACCGATACTTGCGAACTAACAGGTAGTTCACCTTTTCTCCACGAGTCTACCGACTTCGCCCCATGGAAAACGTCAGATTATTAGTGAGTATGATTTTTACAGTGTTAGTTTCAATTAAAAAAAAATGGAACGCGCTCGAGTATTTCAAGATTACGTTTTTTTTTTTCAATAGAAATATGAATTATTACTTTGTGCCACATTCAAATCGTCAGACATTTTAATACGACACTTTTTAAGGTCTACTTTACATACACTTTGAATATCTGACGCGCTTGATTAACTTTTTTTTTGGATTTTCAACCGCTTGCCACGGACAGCCCCCTCGAGTTAATCGTCCGATTAATATGTATTGGTTATCAGAAATAGAAAAGCGCGTTTACACTGTAAATAGCTGACGCACTCGAGTACTTCTGTACAACTGTTTTTTTTACAGTTTTTAAACTGTTAACACGCCCTTCCCCCCACTAAAATAGAAAACTTGTCAGAAACTTTTTTCTTTTTAGAACATATTCTTTCAAATCCAATAGGTCGCCATGATGCTCGAGTAACTGCAAATTAGAATCCTCGCCTCCCCTACTATAAAAATACAATAAATTTTTGAAATCGGTTTTTATTTTTGTTTTTTAAAACGGAAAGTCGTCGACGAGGTGACATTATTGTTCGTTTTCCTGAGCAATACTTTAGCATTAACTTAATAAATATACAAAGGTATCTAAAGCTTTGATATCTTACTTACATCAAAATGATCTTCGCAACAGTAGGTACATTTTATAAACCTTGCAATATTACACGCCTACATCACGGCATCACTTTTCTCGCAAATCTTATAAAGAGATTATGAGGCATGTTGCAGAAATAATCATAAAATATATAAAAAACTAAACATTATTATTTGTTTACATTTTTGACATTTTTAATTTGACACTTGACAGATTGTTGAAAATACTTGCCACTTACTTTTTATTGTCTGAGGCAACGATACAAAACGGTACAGCCAATAATAACGTCACTTGAAGGGCAAGGAAGGTCAAGCATATTTTATCAAAAATATCAATCAAATATGAACATTTTTCATTTTTGATTGGTTACTAATGATTAGTAACGCTATTCCTAGAAATGGTTTTTCAATTACAACATATTGAAAAAAATGAACAATGCCCATTGTAACTGTTTCTAAAAATATTAGTACCTACTACAATACAAACATTTAATACTAGTTATAAAAACAAATTATGCTTATCATTAAATATAGTGATTACTATTTAGCAGTATTATTTTTGATTCGACAAGGTGTCCGTTACTTGTCTCACTTTTTCAAAATCTGTCAAATACATAATCTGTCATACGTAGAATCTGTCATATGTAGAATCTGTCATATGTAGAATCTGTCATACTTAGAATCTGTCATATGTAGAATCTGTCAATAGTAGACTATGATGTCAAAAGTAGAATTTGTCAAATGTCGACTAAACGAAAAAAAGAAGGTTCACGTTCGATTGGCAAAAGACCTAACCGTCTGTACCCACCTAATAATTTAGTTTTAAAGAGGTTTACATAGTTTGGATATTAATCCAAACTATGTTACTGGCACTTAAAAGAAGAGAAAAGTTCATTTCACTGACAAAAAGTTTTTATGAAATAAGTACATACATACTAAACATTTTCTCCAATGGAAAAATAGTTTGTAACGCCTCAACTAATATGACTAATCAAAGTATCAATGAAGTTACACTACAGAAAAAAATAGAATTTTCAGCTTTATGAGTTAAAATTTTATTCGGATGCAAATCCCATAGTAATTTGAAGCATGTCTATTGTAATAAGTAGCTTGTCAACAATATTAAAAGAAAAACATCAACACACTATACAAAAAAATATATTCAAATATACCGATCTCGGAGGACCTCTGAACCGGTTTAACGGACTTATAGAAGTTAGCTTCACCTTGACACCTCCCGCAAATGTCAGTGATGCCATCGTAACGAAATTGTTTGGTTTAAAACAGAAACAATACACGGATTACTCAATCGAAAAATAATCGCCTTTCGAAAAATAACCCTACATAATACGAGTATGTGCAGCAGATCAATGTCCATATTCTAACAAAGGTCTGCTATTAGGAATGTTAACTTCATGCATGTAAAAGTTCATTTCCAATTATACGAGTAGCAAAGCTGAGCTTAGTTCAGAAGATAATTCAAGCAGCCAGCATAATTATAATCAGCCCATAGTATCTCCACTGCCGGGGCACGGGATGCTCTGTAACCCCCTTATTATTAAACGTGGAATAAAGTTACGCCAAGGTTAATCCTTAAAAAATGTATGGTTAATCCAAGAATTATCCTGGTTGTAAGTTTGGTCCACATTTATTAATAAGGGGGTAAATGTTTTATCTAAATGCTTGATGGTGAAAGTCAGAAGTCTTCAACTTTTTTGTTTTACGACAGTGTTCCTGCTCTATCTTTTCCATTATTTGTTTAAAGGAGGCTGTTATTATTATTGTATCTTAAATATCGGTCACACAATAAGCGAAAAAGCTGTTAAAATCTGAGCTCAAGGAAAAATCTTGTTACTTCAATTTTTTTTTGTAATTTATTTCCATTCTGTAACGGAAAAGCATACAATCCGGAAGCAAGGAAACATGACCATTTATAAAAGATATTACTTCTATATTCAACTCTTATATTTATTAACCTTGATGTAGAAGTAAGGGCAAAGTAAGTAATAACTGAAAACCAAAATAATATATGATTTAAGGAAGTTAATGGTCGTTGACCCTCAATTTGGAGAATTCTGACGTCGTTCAAACATGGAGACCTAAGATGGAGCGAGTACTCTCTTTAGCCTATTACCATCCGTTACTGGACGTACCTTAGCATCCTGTAATTAAGAACGCTAACCAGCCTGATCCTGGGCAGTACGCATCGATAGGCGAACTGATCAGGACCGGGCTCTAGGCTGGTTGGCGATCTTTGAGGAATGCTTAGGTAGTGGATAGCCACTGGCAGCGTCTTTCTTCAAATCATTGATCCATTGTACCACAGGGCGTCCCACACTACGTATACCCATACTCGGACTCCACTCTAGCACATGTCTGCTGCTTGGATGGTTCTCCCGGAAGAAACTGGGAGCCCTGCACAGTGCACACCAACGGAACTCAGTATTAACTGTTTGGTGCCGTGCTCTGGCAGGGTGGAGGTCGCTAGCCAGGCAGCTCTTTTGAGGTCTACCAGTGAGATCGCTTAGTTGTCACCGTAGGTTACAGGTAGCCAGGTAACAGGTAGAATGGTAGAATGGTAGAGCGTTAAGTGGATCCCAACCACCCCAAAACCTCTGGGGATTTCCAATTAATTTAAGTCATACAAATAAATGACGTCAATGAGTGAAGATTAGATATAGTTTGTATAGCTTATTTTTTATTATTTTACTTTTTTAGTTTTTATTTGTTTTGTTGTACCCTACCACAGTGTTGTTTAACACCCAAAGGTTGACTGGTAGAGAATGCCTTGTGGCATTAAGTCCGCCTATGTACCATTGATTTGTACATGAAGTATAAATAAATAAATTAGATATCATTAGATTCTGAGTCATTCCATTAAAAATATTTGTTTATGTTTTACCCTTGCATTTGTAATCAAATATTAAACAGCCTTTACCTTGAGCTATCAAGTGAATCATTAAGACATTTGGAGGCGTGTATCTGTTAAATTGTTCGTCTTGTAATAAGTTTCTAAAGTGATTAAATTATGTACAAAGACTTGTAAATAAGCTAACCATCCCAACTTCCCTACTAATATTATAAATTCGAAAGTGTGTATGTTTATACATAGGCGTCTAACTAACATTAGGTTATGGAAGTTATGTTCAGTTTTCACCTCAAAACGGTTGAACCGAATTCGATAAATGTCGGTAGCGTAGAGACGGTTATTTTTTTTTTTTTTTTTTTTAGCGTGGTATCATCAAATGAGTCCTCCAACCCCGGGCAGGGCAGGAGGGACTGTCAGATTTCTACTGACTAAAATCCACGGTGTCCTTCATAGCCTGTTATGTTCCGGGGTTACGGTAAGGGAATAATCCCGCGACCCCGACAGGCTTTGGCCCTCTGAGAGGGGGGCCCCGTCATTATGCTGACGCTCTTTGAGGCGCGCGTGGGACACAACGCGCCGTCGACCCGGGCATGGTCCTTGGTCGGGCAGCTAGTTGCCCTTTACTCGCTGCCCGCATGCCCGCGCCTACGGTGGCCGGAGATCGTCTCGCGACGTCCGTCGCCGTGGGCGTCCTACACCGCGGTTGGGGCGGAGGGAGGACTCTGTCCTCTCTCGCTCGCGGCGCGCCTCCTCCTTCGTGAGCATTACTGCTTCGCAGAAGGAGGCGACCGCTTCCCACTCCGTCTCGCCCCGCAGCATGGCCGCAACCAATGCCGGGCGCGAGAGGTCTCCGCCTATCGCAGCCGTGAGGACACGTCGGTGCACTGCCCAAGCTGGGCAATCCTGCACCGTATGCTCCACCGTGTCCTCCGGGCGATCTTCGCAGTGGTGACACCCAGACGTTTCCTCCTTCCGCATTAGACACAGGTACCTCCCGAAGCACCCGTGCCCGGTGAGGACCTGCGTCAGGCGGAAGGTAAGGACGCCATGACTTCTCTCCAGCCACTCCTCAAAGAGGGGTCTTACCGCCGCAATTGCGGCGAGCCCGGCCGTCGGTCGCGACAGTCGTTCCTTCCATACTGCCCTGAGATCACGCCGGAGGTCTTCCCGCCGCGCCTCGACTTCTCGAGGCAGCGGGGTCACGCCCCGGCGCTGCGCCTCCACGCGCCACTCATAGACGCGCTGGAGGGCAGTCGCCTCCAGATCCCAGGGCAGCAATCCGGCAAGGAGGTTGGCCGATTCGCCGGCAATCGTGCGGTATCCCCGGATCATTCGGATAGCCATGACCCTCTGGCATGCGACCAGCTTCTGTGGTCGCTCAGGGCCCACACAGGGGCCCCGTAGAGGGCCATGGACCGCACGACGCCGGCGTACAGCCTACGGCAGGAAGCGTTTGGCCCGCTGAGATTGGGCAGGAGTCGCCTGAGGGCGGCTGCTGCACGGTTCAGCCTTGGGGCCAAACTCAGGAAATGCTCCCTGAAGTTCCACCGGCTGTCGAGGACGAGTCCCAGGTACTTCATCGTCCCCTTTACGCCGATTGGAACTCCTTCCACCGTAATGCTGTAACTCGACTGTGGCGCGTTACGGCGGCCATAAAAACACATGGCCTCCGTCTTGTGCAGCGCCACGTCGAGTCCCAACCGCCGGATCCTGTCGACGACTGTCGCGACCGCCTCCGTCGCCACGTCGGCCGCCGCCTGGTGCGACTCTCCCTGTGCAAGGACGAGCATGTCGTCAGCGTAACAAATTACGCTGACGCCGTCAGGGAGGTCGCTGCGCGTAGAGACGGTTATAGACAATACCTATACGGGGAGGGGTTTTGATATGTTTGAGATTGAATTAAAATGAATGAATGAAGAATTTGCCGTTAGGGAAAACATAAATAGCTTTGAAAGCGACTACTTTCCTTCCTTTTCCTTCTACATATTTTGCGAATTTTGAAGGTATAGACGTATACAGATTGTTTATTCTAGCCATAATTACGTAATATTACCTACTTATGTCTTAACATCTTGGGTTTTCCATAATTCAATCAATGGGAAGGTACTGTAAGTATTATTTTTCCTTTTAGGGCATGTTTCACAATCGCTAAGTAAAGTTATAAGTAAGCTACTTAGAACATAACTGCTCAGTAAACAAGTAAATTGCGTTTCACAATCCCTCAGTAAAGTTAATCACCACTTCATCTGCTTAGTAAGTTAATCATCGGATGGACTGCCAAGTAGTCGTTTACTCGACAAGTAAATTTGGCAAATGTCATAAACCCAAGCGCCTATCAATTTATTTTCGTTTTAAAATGGATATTTTTGATATCATTGAAGATTTTGGAGACAACTTACCAGAAGAGACTAACGACTGGGACGAATACCATAGCGGCACACAGAATACACAGGATAATAGTGTACGAACCAATTTAATAATCACTATTTTGCTTCACTGATACGATAAATAATTACAATGGTTATGTATAAAATTTATTGAAATACGCAAATACGCTGTCCATTCCATCCACTGTTAGGAAAATCATTTCTTTTACTTTTTCTTCACTTGGTGTTAATGTTGAAGCGGTACTTGAACCGCCTCCCATACGATACATTTCTGCCCGGATCGCCGCAGACTTCTTCCCCGTTTCCCTCTTTATTCCATCGTATTTTATCTTTAATGCTTTCGCACTACGAAATCGAACACTACTGATACTGTTTTTTGATTCAATTCTTTGTCAACATTGTTCTTTTTCCGCCCATGTAACGGCATCGCTTTTTTTGTTTTCAAGTACATGTTTATTTTCATTTACGAGTTTAATTAGCGTGTCATTTTCTTCGCGCGTGAAATTACAACCCCTTTCCCGTTTCTGAGCCATATTAAGTAAATTTCAACAAAGTTTTCGTAATAACTCCAAATATCACGATATGACATTTGAATTTAACCGACTGAAAGTTGAAACTTGACATTGACAAGACAATTCGCTGCGTTCCATTCCTACAAAAACATTGATTCTTAAATATTGATAAAAAGGTGAAATTAGTCACATTATATGCCAATCTACTTTTTTTTTACATCAAAATTATCTTACTTATACTCGGTAAGTATAACGAGAAACATTTGTAATGATTATTCTGTGATTATTACACATTTAAAAGAAACTTAAATTTTTCGTACATTGAAACGAAACGTTAAACTCTAATGTTGCCAGCACACCCTTGAGTAAGTATTAATTAGTTACTCTTTACTTTAATTTACTCATTGGGTGATTGTGAAACGCAAAAAAAGTTAACGAAAGGATTTAACCTATAAGTAGTTAACTCGTTGAGTAACTACTTAAACCTTTACTTATTGATTGTGAAACAGACCCTTAGTCTTATAAACAAGTTATGTACCAGTACTTACTAGTTTAAATTTAAATAATAAATATGATAATGTATTCGTATTCAATCTATAGCCTGATAACTACGCAACATCGTTGATATAGATATTTATACATTTAATGTAGTTTTTGTTGAGTTGCAAAAGAATAACAGTAGGTATGACTTTGATTCAAATAGAATTTTGCAAGGTATACAAAGTACAAACTAATGTCCAAATGAATGTGATGTAATGTAGACTCTTATTTTAAACTCCACAAGGCACTATTTTGTTCACATCAAACCGGTCACCCCTTAATTCTCCGGCCGACTGAAATGAAACAAAAAAATAAAATATTATCACTATATTAGCGAAATTAAACCATATTTAAGTAAAAGTTCGAAAATCAAAATCCGCGAATTCCAACGGTAGCTTTTGAACATACGTATACGTGATGGGACGATGAGTCATCGCTCATCGCTTGGCTCAACCGCTCAACGGTCGGGAAGACCCGACAACGGACACGTTTTTTGTCTGCACTAGCGATACAGCCGACTTGGCATGTCTGGTGTATCGCTACGGAAGTGTAGACACTGCATTCTTATTTTATCTTTTGTGAACTTAAAGAATGGGGAATTTTATCGAGCTTTCTTTCACTGAGAGTTTTATCATGAAGATATATGGGTACATAAAATTATCAGAAATGAGTCATCATTCACAGCATAATTAACTCAAATTGATTGAAGTGTTTCATTAACAGTTTACCAAGGAATTGTTCGATCAATATAATTTTTTAAAACTGGTTAAATTTAGCATTTTTTGCAAAACAAAGAAAATGATGTATGTATATATACTGGAAATTGATTAATTTTGTTTTCTCATGTTTCGAGAAGCGTAAAATACCTTATTAATAACGGAATATCGCTCCTAAACAGTTTTTCTTCAAAATTCCGACAGATACCTAAACTCCTACGCATTTTTTTTTCTTCAAATAGTGATGGAAACGGGAGCGAATCTCAATTCTCACGAGATGCGACGATATTTAGTAGTAGCCTATACAAAATATTTTTATATACTTTGGTAAAATAATAAAGTCCCTTTAGTATCGATGGAAAGAAATGAAATGAAAAAATGTATGAAGGTAATGAAAACTTTGATCTTTTAAAGAAACCCAAAATTATCCTTTAAATGGAATTTTTGGTGGGACACGTTTTTCTCGTTTATATATGCCAAAAAACACCTAAATTAATAAAAAAAAAAATCTTTCATTGGAGAATCTTTAAAAAGGCGCTAGTGTCTATGTCACTATATCAAATTGCATTAAAAAAAATGTACTATAACGAATTTCCCGCAGGACTTGAGTCGTGGCGCGCACTTATGTAAGTATCGTCAACTTGACGGACAAATAGACGGTTTAAGACATTCTAAAAACATCACTTCAACTTCTAACCAGACAATTCCTGAAACTAAAAACTTCATTCATTTGTTTCTTTAAACAAACATCAGAACGGTTGAGTGGTGATATCATAGAGGCTGAAGACTCGCTTCCCTGAGCACATCCTCTCATTCATACCAGGTAGATGTGTCGGATACGCGAGAGTTTATTGTTCCTTTACAGGTAGCCTTAGGCCCCGAGTACACGAGCGTAGCGCCTTTTGTTACCCAGTGAAATCACAGACATTTGAACTTGACCAATCAATAGTGTGTTGCTGCCTCAAGATTTGAAGAAACTTGGAGCATGCATTGTTAAAAAATGGTACCTATCCTTTCGTGGAATTTTTGCCTACTCGGAATTGTATAACTCAAAATCAAAGCATTTATTTCAAGTAGGCCAGTTACAGGCACTTTTGAATTGTCATAGACAACTAAAGGAATATTAAGTATTAAACACTGAAAAGTTATGGTGCTACAGTCCCAGTCACAAGACATAAAAACTGTGAAAGTACCGTAGATGCACGTTCCAAGTCGTAGATCTCTATGGAGAAGAACGTGCAAGAAACTCCATGGACACTCTTTTCAGATCGCCAAAATTATTACAGAATCATTGTTACATCATTCATTCTTAGATGGTACATTATGTGAGAACGATGTAGCAAGTTTAAAAGTGTCCATAGTAAAATTTAAAACAAAGACAATTCAGAAATAAAAATCAATAAATTAAAATAAACCGTGGCAGCTAAGAGATGACCAGTCGCAACTGACAGCGCCCGTTCACGAACATGACACATGCATCAGCACCATTCGGCTCAACCATTTTAAAGGGAGCCAAATGATCCGACACACGCGCCACCATCAGCGAGACATTTGAGTGAGCATGACACACTCAACCGCCAGGGTCATTCAAGTCAACAAGAGACGTAGGTACTCAGTGAATGACAGCTCTGAAGTACATAGTACTCACACAATGTCGGCTATGAAGCTATATAATACAAGGAAGATTGAATCTATACAATGCAAATACAGTTGTACAATCTTCAGCAGCTCCAACAATGGTATTAAGTATACTTCCACTATTAATTTATTTATACATTCACTGTCTCATGGAGCAGGACCAGCATGGAGCCAAGCATTATTATCAGCGATATAGTCGCTCAGTTTGTAATATGCCTGCTTACAAAGTGTGCGTTTAATGCATGTTTTGAATTTAGTTTCATTCAGTTCAAGAACGTTTTGTGGTAGCTTATTATAGCATTTTAAACAGAACCCCATGAAGGAAGAGTCTACTTTTTTTTTTTTTAACTATAAGATTATGACTGACTTGCCATAATAATAAGTAACTCATCAATTAAGGGTATTTTAAGAAGTAAAAAAAACGAAACGTCTGCCCAACTTATAAATGAATTTGGCAAAAGTGGCCTACTTTTGGGAAATTCTTTGAAATCTTGACTTTTTTCTTGATAAAATACTTGTTTGTAGAGTACAGAATAAAAAGCGTATAATCGAACAAACTTTACCCATTAACATGGTTTCAACGCAACTTTATAATTTACAAAATTGCCTCCAAATCACGAGTTATGTGGGTAAACATTCTATTTTTCAGCGTAGCAGATATTATTAAAAATTCGCAGCAGCATATTAAGTTGTTTCGTGAGACATCTTGCAAGTGTTTTGCCCGAGGCGTCAGATCCCGCTCCGCCTTGTCTCGCGTGAGGCATGCTTGAGTAGTATACTCTCACCTTTATATGAGGTCATACTGTGTTTAAATAAAGTAAGACTCATATCTTGTTCTTGACATATTTTAAGTTTATAAACAACGACCTGTGATACTTTAAATTATCATTATCAGTTATAGTCTACTCTTGTTTTGCGCTTTTGCAGGATTTACTGAAACATGAAGTACCTATCCAATAAATGGATATGACAATATGATGAATATTGGAGTTTTGGTCATTCATATCATACTACATCAAAAATTTAGTATACCATGGAACTTTTAGTCTTAGGCGACGGTTACACGTAAGGTATTTACTGTGATCCGTCAGTATAGTATTTATTGATGGATTTCAGTTTTTACTGATGGATTAATACACCACCCTACACGTTCAATATTTATTACGTCAGTATTGTGTTCGGTCTCCTGCTGTTTAAACGTCTAAAATGGCAACAGAGCTGAAAATTAAAGGTTGCGTAGCTATTCTTTTAGCACTTAGTTTAAATAAAAAGGTCAAGCGAAAGCGATGGGCAAAGAATTGGTTACAACAAAGGGAAATCATCAATCGTGGCATCACTTTTCATTTTTTTGTAAATTTCCAGTAATTTTTGTAGTGCTTCTCCTTTTTTTATTATTTTTTTGTAATCTTTTGAAGAACTATCCCATATCTTTGGCAATACTTCTAAATTTAGGATAAATTCTTTTAAAACTTCCTGATCTTTAGTAAGTTTCGAGAGGGTGCGGGGCGGCGACAACGACGGTGCGTCCGTCGCCGCCACAAGATCCAAAAAGTCGTCCTCCTCCATTGCTAGCGTAACGCGTACTGACGTGATAAATATTGACGCGAGGCTACACGATCAATATTTATCATAATCCGACGGATCATCAATACAGAATCAAGAAATCTAGAAATCCATGAATAAATAATGACATACATCAATACATTAGGTTACACGTTAATTAAATACCACGATACGTCATTATTTACTGATGGATCACAGTAAATACCTTACGTGTAATCGTCGCCTTAAGGCACTATATTTTCTACAAGTCCCTTTAAATTAACCAAAACGGTAAGTACCAATATTTTTCATTTATAGAATTGATTCACGCCTTGTATTCGTAGAGGTTTCCTAGGGTAATGTCTTCACCCATTGTGTCACCCAAGTATCTGTAAATACTCTGTATACTACCCGTAATTTTTATGATGTGCATAATATAGAGTATTCTATCTATCTATCTCTATCACACTATCAATGTGACGTTTGTGCCCGAATCCGATTATGTTTAAGGAATTCTGGGGCCGTAAGGTTCTTGAATGGAGACCACGCAACGGCAAGCGCAGCGTGAGACGACCACCTACAAGGTGAATAGACGATCTGATGAAGACAAGATCGCGTTAAATGCCTCTTCCAACGGGAGCTATAGAAACAGCTAATACAATGATGATGATGATGATGATGAATCCTTATATTGTTTACAATTTTTGCTATCGCACCATTTTTGTATCTCTTATAGTTTAGCTGGTCCGTTGCGGTTAAGCACCAGGTGTTCATGTTTCCAAGATAAATTATAGCCTATGTGTTGGCCAGACTTAATACCTATACAATAAAAAAAAACATTCAAATCCGTCCAGTACTTTTTGAGTTTATCCCGGACATACATACAGGCAAACAGACAAACAGATAAACAGACAAAAATTCTAAAAACTATATTTTTGGCTTCGGTATCGATTGTAGATCACACCCCAAGTATTCTTTTAAAAAAATATTTAATGTACAGTTTTGAGTTTCCTACTATTTTATTATATGTATATAGATTCTATCCTTACAACGCAATGTTTGTCAGTGAACTCTCAGTTCTCTCCCAGTTTTTTCAACTAAAATATCAAGTTAAGTAGGGCGCACACATGACAATCAGTCCCTTCGGCCCACGGCTCAGGTCTCACGCGCAGGAAGTGGAGGGCGACGCTCAAGTGTGTCGAGACGAAGCCGCGATGCGCCTGCGCACTCGGGCGGCACGACTACTCAACCTGCTACCCCACTTCTTGTAACCTTGGAGTGATTGTATGTACTGACCAGGTGAGACAAGAATAGTACTTTAGAATACACATTTTCAGAGAAAGCTTTACTTAATAATACCAACTCGAGCATTTGTGGCGTTTGCGTGTTGAGGTGAAGTTCGTATCGGATAAAGAGCATCTGAGCTAAGCTGCTTAATTTGTCATCTTCATCGTCAGCTGGAAGACGTTGAGGTCTTGACGCCACTGCTAAACAAAGGCCTCCCTAGATCTGGCCTCCTTCTTTTGGTTTGGTAAAATCATCAAATAAATCCTCCCGCCCTGGTTTTAGCGAAAAGGGGCTGTCAGATTCATACTGACTAAAATCTACGGTGTTCCTTCAATAGTTCTTTACGTTCCAGGGTCACGGTAACCTGTTTAAAAAGTCCCGCGACCCCATAGCTTTGGCCCTAAGTTATTTACGACGTACCTATAACTTAGATCTTGACGACTTAACGTAGAAACTCTATCCTGATCGCATTGATATCAAAGGTCTATTTTGGAAGTAAGTGAAGAGATGAATGAAGGGATCGAGGTTCCACGGTGTTCCACAGTATCCTGTTTAAACAGTCATCTTTACATACCGTGGAACACAAAGGACAAAATAAGGAACAGCTTTTCCAGGATTTACTGAAACATGAAGTATCCAATAAATGGATATGACAATATGATGACTAATGGAGTTATGGTCATTCACATATACTACATCAAAAATTTGGTATACCATGGAATTTTGGGTGGACTTTTAGTCACTTAGAGTTTGATAGGGCTTCCGCTCCACACAGGGCGTAACAAATGATTGTACCAACTCAAGAAAAATTGGACAAAGAATTAACTTATCGTTAACTTCTGATGTATAAACTCTAGCAGGTTTCTTTTAGCCAAAGAGGTCGCTACAATGAGGATGTTACGGTAATCAAATAATTTGGTTCCTATTATTGAAAAGGAACTTATGTAATATCGATTGAAGGTCTCTTTTAATTAGGTAGTAATTAGATAGCTAATTAGTTAATTAATTGATTAATAGTTTTGATTGGTTATCGGATTTCACACATTACACGATTGTTTTAACGTAGGATGCCAACAGTTCCGCTGGTCTCTTAGTTAAAAGTGCGAGTGGTCTAGAGATCGATTCCGAAGACTACCTGCGTCGTGGGATTGTCTTAAAGGGCACCGCAAGCCTGGAACTCAAAAAAACAGGGTGGGTTTTTAATAAGTACGATCAGTTTTCTTCAAAAAAATATGTTTTCTTCTTTCGCCGCTATAATTTTGGTTGGTTAAATCATTAAACTAATCCTGTATGAAACTGAATTGACTGCCACTGACTACCCTGTCTACCCTGTAACTACAGTTGTCCTCTACATTCCAGGGACACAGTTTCCTTACAGGATCGCGACCCCGAACTACACTGCTTTTTACCTGCTTCAAAAAATCGAATCAGAACCTTGTTTAAAATTATATCAAAATTTTCAATTAAACTTCGGTGTTCTACCATGATTACGCTGTATTATACACATATATTACTGATGGGGTATTTGAAAGCTTTCCATCGGCATCGTTTGCCGTGACTGGCTCGGCCACCAATTACAGTAATTGAAAACATCGGCTATTCGCTGTTATCTTGTTGTGACGGCTGGTCTAGACATTTTCATGTTTAAAAAAATACTCTACAGTTTAGTAATACTCGTACATACTTGACGGAGTCGTTTGAGACTGTTGCCTGAGACAAAGTTGTTTGAACAGTAGTAAGCAAACTATTTGTTAATCCTGTATTGAAATACAGACTACTTTTTCTATTTACAGCACAAAATAATAATGGTTAAAAAATGTTCTCCAGATTTTTCAAAAATGATAATCATATGACGTCATGCTGCTATAAATAGGTAACTTCCAAACAAGAACCTTTTTAAATGAACGTCATATTACATTTTTTTTTCACACAAATGCAGAAGGTGATCGCAGTAGTTTGTAAGAATATGCATATAAGGTTCATTTTTGAACTGCAGTCTATAGATAAGAGCCTACGTGCAACTCTTCGTCACAATATACTCTGGCTTCGTGTCGGTAAGCGCTGCGCGTAATAATTCAGTTCCGAGTATTTCCGAGACTTTCCGAGCGATAATACCTGAGCGAGCTTTTGCACGAACTGTTAGCCGGACGAATTGAAAAGCTGTGAGCTTTGATTTCTTCTGTTCTCTCTGTAAATTTACAATTTTTTTTCTTCTCGAAATTACATACTTTAATTTTATTATGAAATAAGTAGTTGTTTCTTTACTTGGGTTTTAGTAAGTAATAATGCTGTTTCAATTTTGCAAGTAACTTCACATTAATTGTAAATTGTTTATAGACGCTGTTCCAAGTACCACCAAGAATTTAATGACTGAATGAATGAATGTCATCATAATCATTTCAACCTGACATCACCCACTACTCAGTATAGGCCTTCCTGCCATATTTCTTAGGTCTATACGATAATTATCTTTCTGTTCCCGGCGATTTTGACGATATCTTTAACGCAACGCGGTCTTGAACGACTCTGGTTTCTTTGACTGGATTTTGCCCTCCATTTGATTAAAACCACACTTCTTCTGCAAGAAAAAAAGAATTAAGAAAATATGATCTCCGAAGCGTAACAAAAAATAAACGTAAGTAAATATATTACGCATAATTACATATTATTTCTTAACCAAAGTTACTTATTTAGCAAATATTTAATCTAATCTAATCCTATAGTTATCTTATCCATAGCTATGCTCAGTAACTTCCGTCTTCTAAGTCAACAGGGCGCAAACTTATTGCACTTTTGAGCCGGAAAGCTGCGCACACGCAATATGGTGTGACGAACGGTGGTAGAACGAAACAGGTGACTCCCGTACGCTATAATTTAATACCCTTTGTCACCAGTAGTATATATGTAGATAAGTATAGAGACAAAAATGACTCTCGACTAAATAAATCACACGGAAGGTTGAAATTGATAAAACCTCTATTATTTTCAGTTCAGGTATTGTAAGTTAATAGAATCAATATATAATTAATTAATATGTAATAAGTATAAAAAAAGTAAAGTGGAGCAGTGGTGGCCCAGTGGTATCGGTCCCGACTTACGAGTTGTAGGTCGTGGGTTCGAACCCCGCCTGGCGCATTACTTTGTGTAATTTATTTCATCACCACTGCTCTCAAAACGGTGAAGGAAAACATCGTGAGGAAACCGGCATGTCCTAGAACCAAAAATTCGAAGACGTGTGACATCCACCAATCCGCACTGGGCCCGCGTGGTGGATTATGGCCCACTCCCTCTCACAGAGAGGAGGCCTGTGTCCCAGCAGTGGGAACATTTTAGGCTGATGATGATGATGAAGTATAAAAATAACATAATCCACTTATGGCAGGTGCCGTATGTAGAATATCTCAGGTGCCGTTTCAAAGGGTGTCTAATGTGGAATACCTCATTTTTACAATCACAGTTTTCAGTATAATTAACCGATCAATTACGATTGCACCAGAATAAATTAAAGGAACAAAGATATATTCGTAACGGATATTGTTTTTCCGTAATAAAAACTTTTTGAAAGTATTGCTTGCAGCAACCTTGCTGTTTTTTGTGACGCCTCCACTTTAACTAATTAGAAAGGACATTGTTCAGAGGCTACTTAAATAAACTATACAGATTTAGACTAATCTCTTTCTAAGTTCGTTGAACCGTGAACAAATCTCTAATTATGGATACAGTGGTTTAGCTATTTTCTAGAATCACCTAAGTATAAACTAAGTATAATATGACAAGACAATACCAAAAATCAATACCTATAAAAATTTAAGCAAGTTTAAGATGTTTTTTAAATCTAGATGAAATAGTATTCTTTGCGTGTTTTCTTTTGAGAGCAGTCTTTGAAAATAATAGGTTTTCTTAAAATAATCGTCTTCCTAGCTCTACAAAACAATTACAACCAACAAAATGTCCCCATACTCGCGTGCCCTATTTCAACAAAACAACCTGTCCCTTAAGAAGTCACCACTCGTCATCAAAAGGAAGCGGAAAAGGGAAAAAAACAATTGTTGGGCAAGACCCCAAGCACAGGCTATACAACTTGGTTGGGTAACAGGTGCCCGCGCCGCGCGCATTGCACGTGACACGACGCCATTCGCGCGCGCGCCGCCATCGCCGCCGCTTCCAAAACCGAACGCGGAACGTCCGACCGTTATTTTTCAAATATT
The DNA here is from genome assembly GCA_954870645.1 of Agrotis clavis. Taxonomy (NCBI): domain Eukaryota; kingdom Metazoa; phylum Arthropoda; class Insecta; order Lepidoptera; family Noctuidae; genus Agrotis; species Agrotis clavis. The sequence goes on along the minus strand of OX940919.1, from coordinate 2,966,864 downwards.
TAAAATTCGAAGTGCTGTGCAACGAACATTTCACTGAGGATTTTGTGCCAGTGTTGGTTATTTTGTGTGGTACTTTTTTGTACAGGTTTGTTATTTTTTTTTTGTTTTTTTAATATTAAAAATTATTAACCAAAAAAATAATTCACATATTATGTAAAAAAAGGTATTTCTCATTACAAATATGAAAAAGCTACGTAAAAAGATTTTGAAAGTAATTTTCCTCAGAGCATGAGAATTTCTTAAGAAAAGATTTCAACGAGCAAGCATCGCAAGCTGCCATGAGCTTTGCCCGAGACGTTTGCCAACGGAAACAGAAATGTTCTAATAACAATACTTATGTATCTAATGGGCGGATTATACGAGCGATTACGACGGATTTATAGTCAAATTATTATTATTATAGTATTGTGTAACGTTTGCAAATTAGACAGACAGATGAAGTGGAAACGACCATATTTATTTAACCTTTTACTTAGTAGTGAATGTCGAATGGTTTCACGTCTTTATTTTTTTTTTTTCTTAAGTTATTTTTGGAGGAACTTATCGGCTTTTTTCTTGAGGTGGTAATATCACCAAATTAGTTCTTCCGCGCTCGGTAGGGCGGAAGGTAGGGCAGAACCGAAAGAAGACGGTGGATTTTAAGTCAAAAATCCACCCTGTTTAATCATTGACTTGACGTTCATCGCCGCTTTTTTTTCTTCAAAATTAAACCAAAAACTTGAAACTAGTTCGTAATGAAAGTCGCAAAAACCTTTTTGAAGTCGATTGAGAATACCTGCATTTGAACAGAGTTAGTCATTAACCCCTGCTAGCATACTTAGCTAAGTTTGCATATGCACACGGAAAGGGTTCACAGTAATGGCTGAACGGGACAGGATTTGAACCCGTGACCATTTGATTGCTGGTCAATGCCTTCGGCGCTAGACTGTAGTATTACGCCGTCTAGTATTATTTTTACTAAGTTGAGGTGTTTTTACTGAGGGATAATACGTTTATGGTAACTTGAACCTTTTCTTTAATTTATGGGATGTTCCAGCCATCGAAGCTTTAAAAGTTTTAGATACTTACTAAGAAACTGAAATTTCTAAACGAAATCCTTTAGAGCTTTTATGTTTGGAACGTTTTAAAATTTTTGAAGAGTCCAAACATTTTTTTTTTGACGGCTTACGTTCTTAAAAGGAGTTTTTACATACCAACATAGATTCATACGTCATTCATCAATAACAAGATTAAACTTTTTAGGACGATTAACGCTAAGCCGTGACTGAAGATCACGCTTGCACACACGGTACTCGTTATTTACTATTTATATAAGTAATCATTACAATATTTACGTATATTATGTACTTATGTAATAACTGGTGGCACGAACGTTGGTAAGGCATTAAGAAATAATATGAATATGATAACATTTCAGTTGCGACAGTACTTAGATAAAGTTAACTGGGAAACTTATTGTACAACACTATTCATAAGAATACAACAAAAAAATTTAAAAAAGTAAACGTTCAAAAACCATAGAAAATGGTTGAAAGAAAAGAAACTTTTAAAAAGAATAATCATTTCGTCATAAACATAACGGTTTGTGAATCAGACAAACAAAACGTTCGGCCTAAAGTATTTAGTTCGTCAATGGCGCAACTGCTACTCAAGCAAAATGTAAATCTGTTCAAAATAACTACCTATGTAATCATCTCGCATTATCCATTTGTAATCATGGATGAAATAACAAGAGACAAATATGTACCATGGATCCTGTAAAGAAAGCCTTACTGAAATGGATATTACTACACACATTTTTTTAATTGATGAAGATATACAAAATTAAACTAAGCAACAACGATTCTACTACCTATGAATAACATAAACGCAGCAATTTGTAATGTTATAGAAATAAACATAAATTTATCACGTAATACAACTAACAAATAACAAAACAACCAACACAGCAGATGAACATTCCAAATGATTTATGATATAAATAATTAACGAGCTCGCGGATACGCGGAAGGAAAGGCAAATCAATTCATTGGTCGACTCACATTTGACAAGTTTGGGAGAGAGTGGTTACATCATCTGAGATAATAAGTACGTACGAAAACCTGCGGAATGTCAGTCAAAGATAATAAGATGAGTTGGCTAAGATTTCAGAGATAAGCGTAAGTGCTCATGAAATTAATAAGGCAAAGATCAATGAAAGTAATTGAAATTACGTCGAAATAGACATGAAATCGAAATGAATTAAAAAGTGATGAAAATTATGGCATAGATGCAAATTGTAGTTGATTATTTACAGATTTAAAAAAAAGTAAAAACTATTAGTTCATTATTTTCTCAATGGCTAGGTATAAGAAAACACGTTTATATGAAACGAATAAAATTATTCAAGAAATAAACCAAAAATCTGAATCCAGACATAATTTTAATACATTGACGATAAAAAATCTAAATAAGGATATCGATAAAGAAAATCATAATATTATATGCACTAAACACAAACCACCATAAAATGAAGGTCAAACCTCGAAAGAGGTTGAACTTCAAAAACCAGTTCCATGTTTTGATGCAAAAGTTTCCGTTTCTTGTAAAGTGATGTCTGGAACATTTGTGATAAATAAAGCAAAAATATTTATAGCACAGAAGTTTTTTGAATCAAGTTGAATTAATTGAAATCTGCAGATGGTAAAAATACAAGAATTACATTCTATGAACAGTAGCGTGTTACTAAAAAAACTAAAAATATATTTAAGTATAGTTACCAAATAGAATTCAGGGGATTATGGACACAAAAACTTGGTAAATAACATGGTTAATGCCTTTGTCAAACTGACAGACGAACCGAATGCGTGGCGTAGCGTTTTTGTTTGTAATGTATGGAATTGTTTGAAGCCTGTCACATAGAGTATCGGATCGCTTTCGCATTTTTATATGACACGATTCGGTTCGGTTCGCTATCGCCTGTCTGTTTGACAAAGGCCTAAAAGTATACAATAAACTGCGCTATGGAAGAGTTTTCAGTGTCATTATTTCTTTTGAATAGCAGATCATGAGATCACACTAATAGCTCTTGCTTGAACGCCAGGAAGATGTGCTGATCGTTCAGTTTAAAATTCAACCTTATTACTTTGCTTATTCGTTCTTTTACATGACCACATTCATCATCCTTATCGCTAAAGTTTTTATAATTACCAAAGATTTCTCAAGTATGTTTCCCAATCAAAACAAGAGTAGAAAAAAAGAAAGAATCAATGACCTCACCTCATTAATGTTATTTTTGGTCTTCTTCTGTTACAAACCAAGGTTGGTCTACTAAATTATAAATTATTTCGACAACCAAATGTTGAAATTGTGAATAATGTTCTCTTTGTAGATGATCGTTAGACTCTATTTTTGGTAAAACTTTGAATTTTGTGTTTTAGAAGACACACCAAACCTCTGTTCTACTAGTCCATTAAGTTAAGCACGAAAGAAACCAAATGAAACTTTTCTAACCTAACCTAACTTTACTTGATTACTAACATGAACTACTTGTTTGACTTTAATTCGTTTAAAAGCTTAAACAACAAGCACAACAATGTTTAATCGCAACCCCATAGTTACATTGTGCGCACCCTCTAATATCTCATTTCCTGTATTGATGTAACAACTCGTAAAATTCATCACTTTTTCTCTCCCCACACACGTTTTCATATCGGCCAGTCTCGCCTTGTTCTATTAAAACTATGTCATTATGATAAAAGGAAAATTTTCTCTATCTGTCTGGTTTTGCCATTACTTTTACTACTTACTTACGTTTTTTCTTTGTCATCCTGTGCCATCATTCTTCAACGATATTTTACATTATGTCAACTGTAACTATAATATCACCAGAATCACCATCATTTCCTTTCAATTGTGCCAGGATACTCGTACAGTCGGCCAAGAAAGTGGTGTACCACCCTAAGGTTGAATATCGCTTGCAGATTCATAGGTGATAAAGATTAGTTTCGCTTGCAGATCGATCTGACAATTTCTATTGCTGTCTTTATCTGATTATTGATAACGACTATTACTGTTTGTAACGTGACAGCTGTTCTTAGTTTGAACTTGATGGAACCAATGACGTCGTAAAATCAACGGCTGTAGATTTTGATGACAAAATTGTATCTACAAATTCAGAATTGTAATCAACAAGTTACATAAAATTGTAAAGGCACAAGGCGAATCCACAAACCTACAATTTCTGTAAACTTGTAATTACAACATCAATAAAAAACAAGCTAAAAATAGATTTATCCTTTTATTAAATTTCTACAATCAATTTTAAAATACTTATAACAAACAAAAACATAGCATATATAGTAATATTTAGAAGATATTGAAAATTTTTAAAAATTAGAAACGGGTGTAACCGCCGTTGGCCTCTATAACCTCTAAAAGACGAGACCTCATTGAACCAACAAGCCGTGAGCAAATATCGGTTCCCCGCATTTCCTCCCAAATATAATTACAGTGACTAATAAGAGCTTATTTGGTTCTTTCATTTTGATGCGACCATCGTTGGACCATAAGGCCCCAAAGATTTTCTATCGGGTTGAGGTCCGGCGATCTTGAGGGCCACTGAATTACCCTTACGTCAGTGTGTGAACGAAACCAGGCTCTTACGATCCTCGCATTATGAATTGAACAATTATCTTGAACAAAATCAAATTGTGGCACTTCGTTCTCCGGGTAAACATTACGGACTGTCGGTAGCATTGCATTCTGAAGCACGTCGATATAATTTACAGCCGTCGCTCGAGGAGGTAGAGAACACAATTCTCCTACACCATCCGCACTCATCCAGCCCCAAATATTTACGGAAATTCGACCTGATTCTCTATTTGGAATTACATGATCATCTTTATACCGTGTTGAATTATATCGCCAAAGGTGAAGACGTCCATGCTGACTGGATTTAAACGTTTTTTCATCACAAAACACTGTATTAGACCAATCAAACTCTAAGTGCTCTCTGGCGAAGTTCAGACGAGCAAGTCTGTGAGCATCCGTCAAATATATTTTCTTGGCGTAATGTCTGTGGTGCAACCCCATGTAATGTAGATGATTCCTTATTGTTTGGGCACTCACATCGAACATCTCCGCAAAATGTTTTGTGGGCTTAAAACCATTGATTTCATATTCCCGTCTCATGAATTCTCTATCGTTATTGGAGAGTGCAGGCCGGCGACCACTTCTTCTGTGATCCAACAAACTTCCCTCCTCTCCTTCACGACGAATCCAAAAGCGGACAGAACGCCTCGATATATTCAAATTCCGGGATATCGCACTGATACTGCTTCCCTCATTAAATTGGGCAATTATTTGTGTTCTTTCGGCAATGGTCAAGTTGGCAGGCATTGAGATGATTTTATATGCAGTTGATTGAAAAATAACACGGAAAATATATCGATTTTTTTACTATATTTGACAAAATGTCAATTGTCAGTTTTCTTTTTCAAATGGAATTCGGTTGTCTATTTAAATAGTTTTTATTACTTTTGTTTGGAAACATTTCAATTGCTTTGTAGAAACTAATGTCCTTTTCATTTATACTAAAGGTTAAAATGTCATGTACTTATATGTGACATATGACGTATGAATACTTAATACATAGGTTTACGTCATGATAATGTTGTCTCTTTCAGTAATATCTTTTTATAACGAACCTTGTTGTAATTTTCGATGACCGGGAAACTAAATCAAAACTGGTACACCACTTTCTTGGCTGACCGTACCTGTGATCAGGTCAAAATATTTTTTTTCCTTTTCTGAAAATAATGTCCATACCAATATACCTTTAGCTTTTTACCTTTTTTCTTCGTACGCAATCTGAGACTTGCATTTCAAGCGCCATTGGTCCTTGGATACAATCATTTTCCAATGCTTCCCTTTTTGCAAGCGTCAGTCCCAACCTGCCTTACTCCTTCTTATTCCCAATGCTGTATTTACAAACACCGTCTCGTCACGGAGCGCGACAAGAACGGAAACAGTGCGCGAGTGAGACGCAACACGTTTCGGCTGTAGTGCGACTTGCAAGCGTGCACTATGCGTTTTTGTGGCTGCATTTCTGCAATTTTGCGCGTGGTGTAAGTTGTAAGAGGATTGCGAGTTTGAAACTTCGAGGATTATGTTGTGAATAACTTGATACTATTTTATACGCTTTTGTTATAATAGTCACTGTCGCTGATAACTTAAGCTCTCTTTGATCTTGCCCGTCTTTCTACACCTTTAACCGTCGAATTTGTAGCTTTGCCATCGAAAACTATCATAAACCAGTGGAGAAAGACCTAGTTCTCAGACGTTGAAATTACTAAAAGTTACAAAAATGTGTGAATATACTTCTATCACTCGTTACACTAGCCTAATCCCGTTCTTTCCAAAATTTTCTTTTTACTAACTATTCCAAAGCTTTGAGGCTTTTGAAGACCAATGTCAAGACAGACATGACTATTATGATCAGTATTAATTTACTACTTTTCTGGAACTACAACTGAATCAACATCAGGAAATAATACCCCGCCCGAGCGTTAGACAAAAGCGGGCGGTCGGCCTTCGGGCGACCGGTTGCCGGCCGCTTACTTTCGTATTGCAGCAGCCACCAAGCCACGCTATTCAATTATTGCTCCAAATCGCTCGCAGATAACTCCGGCGTCGCTTACCTGATTTTAAGTGATCGATAACTGTAAATTACAGGTAGAAGGTGACATGGAGGTAGATGTTTTAGATCACAGTTTGGCTTATCATGTAGATAGAGAATACAGAAAAGGCTTAATGGCCCTTAACAACAGTGGATGTACCTAAGATGCTGCCTGTAGATCCTTCAGCAGAAAACAGACAACGCATGCCTGAGTCGCGCGCGGGAATGTCTAAACTGGCTCCCGTGACCCTGAACGTAAAGGGCAATTGAAGGAACACGGTGAATTTTACTCAGTACCAGTCTAAAAGTTCCTCCAACCAGAAAATTCAATGAATCCTCCTTGGATTCATTTGATTTTACCACGTATAAAAAAGGCGTTTTGAAGATCTACACCAATTTAATTTTTCTACTTCATCGGAACCTTAACTAATTGCTCAACACATAATTATGAATAATAAAAGTTCCCAAACTACCTACCTTAAACAGGGGCCACCTAACAAACCAGAGACGCCCCAAACCGAAGGATTTCGACACTGACGTCACTCCCGAATTCATTCGGATGACTTGGACCTTTAAAGAATTCTGACAAGTTTTGGATGAGTCACAGCGAATCCCAGTTTTTTTGCAAAACAATTATTTTGGACAGTTTCTCGTGTTAGATGAGTCACGAAATAATAAAGATTAATTAATAACAATAATGTGTATATTTAAAATCTTTTAAAAGTTACTCATGTATAGAGCAATCAACTTTGTGGCAATACAATGAACTTTAAATACTTTGAGAATATTATTTAAATATTTATACAATTGTTGAGAAGATTCTGAGATGATTTAGTATACTGTATACAACCTTATTTTTTCTTTACCGGAGGGGTCACTGTACTGAGGTGAATCAGTGGCTGTCACAACTTCGTAGAAGAAAAGATCACTGAAAAAAAAGAACATTATTGTCTTCAGACAATTTTTTTTTGTAGAAGACAACAATATTACATAGGTGATAAAAGTCCACTACATCGCGTAAGAAAAGTCGCCTTTGTTCAACCAGGTGATATTTTTCCGAGGTGAACAAAGTGGGCAACTTTGGTGTCCACAATTCACCTTGATATCACTCAGGTGATATTTTTCCAAGCGGTGAATTGAGACACCAATGTTGTCCACTTTGTTCACCCAGGTGATATCACCCAGGTGAACAAAGTGGAATAAACCTTAAAAAGCACTGTGGCTCTTGGAACGAGAGCTGAAGGAATAGGTTGGTTTTTAGTCAGTCAAGTCTATTCCACTCCATCCAGAGTGGTCCTCGGAATGACGTAGGTATTTGATGATTTCCCAAAAACAAAAAATTGGTGTGACATATAGCTTACTTACAATGTGCAAATATTGCAAAACTCATGCCTAATAATAATAAAAGTAACAATTTGTAATGAATATTAAAAAAAAAAAAATTGTTTGAAATAGTCAAAAAGGTTGGCTTTATTCTTCAGTTCAAAATCAAAGCATTTATTTCAAGTAGGCCAGTTACAGGCACTTTTGAATTGTCATAGACAATTAAAGGAATATTAAGTATTAAACATTAAAAAGTTATGGTGCTACAGTCCCAGTCACAAGACATAAAAACTGTGAAAGTACCGTAGATGCACGTTCCAAGTCGTAGATCTCTATGGAGAAGAACGTGCAAGAAACTCCATAAGTTCGTTTATAATACTTCAGAATTTAGTTAAAACCGTGACCGACACCACAATATCATGAACTTAATGCTGATTGATGATCGTTCAAGGGAAAATTCAATTGCGTGAAGTCATACAACCATCCTTTCTAGAAGACATGATGAATAGAATAATGAACTCCATGCGAATGTAGAATAAGAAGTAATTACTGATCATAATAGCTACATTGAGTAATGAGTTCGTTCTGGGTATTGGTTCGTCTTGGGATTTTTGTAACGTCAAACTATAAAATAGGATAAGTTGGTCTTAGTAGGAAATGCGGTCAAAATGGACGCGATTCTGTTTTTCATATCGAACCTGGGGGCTACAACAGCCCCTTTAGCAGAATCAAAATAATAAAACGAAGTGCTATTATACTCGTACAATGTAATTTACAAACAACAAACTTATTCGAACAAAATTGTTCAAAAACAGAATCATTTCTGGCCAATATTATGATACTGCTACAGAAACCTTTTAAACCCCCATGCTTGAAAATACTGTTCCAATTTCAAACAGTTTCTTTATTTTTTCTTTTTACGAAAGCATCCCAATTTGAAATTTCTTCCAAATCGTAAGTTCGTTTACAAACGACCTAGAACAACCGTCTCTCCAAAAATTGAACGTACTAGCACAGTAAAATAGCTTGAAAAGTATTCCAATGTTGTCATAAATAATTTTGTGATTTTGTGTTGTTATTGGCAAACACAAGCACTCAATAGAGCCTAGATTTCACTCGACAAAATAATATACAACCTTCCTCCAAAATGCAGGCTGAATGTGGCCTGCCTCTGCCTCGCGGTCGTAACAACAAGTTTGCTGATTGAATCACGTTAAGTTGGCCTGCGCTTGCGCAACAGCTCCAGTTTTAGCTGTTAGCACCTTTTAGTTGTATGGACCTTCAAAATCTACCTATGCAGCTGGTACTCTCTTGCAAAATGTTCTAGTTACCCTTGATTTTGGCCAAATTTAACAACAGAGACTTCATCTCGAGTGCTCGTGTTTTAAAAATGTGCTCTTAAGTTGTTTATTAAGCCAAATTAATTTACGAGTATAGTGGGGTTTTCTAAAGGTGTTTTCAACAAACCATCAATTTAAAACTACTTTATCTGAAACCTTTTATTTAAATGAGGGTTTTCCCGTATGAAGAATCCACTAGATGGCAATACGTAGGCTTGTGGTCTATCTGCTCCGTGATTGGTTAATTTTGACATGACATTGTCAGAAATGTCAAAATTAACCAATCACGGAGCAGATAGACCACAAGCCTACGTATTGCCATCTAGTGGATTCTTCATACGGGAAAACCCTCATTGACACTACGTAAGACGCAATCCTCTTTTGTCGCAGTCTCTTTTATCTCAAAAAATATTCTTTTTTGAAGACCTAATAATTTATTTTTTAATCAATATAATATGGGCAGGATCAACGTTCTTTGAGATCCATATGGTAATTTTAGACGCACTTGAGGGGCCAGTATCAAAGTGTGGACTGCAAAAGTATTGAATAAATCAATCTATCTGTAAGTACATATAAATAAAATTGGAGTGTCTGTTTGTAATATTGTAAATACCGTTATTTACTACATGCATACAAATATACAGGGTGATTCGATAATATCAGATTAGCAGTTTGGACAAAAACCACAGAAATAAAATACCTAATGGATCGAAAAAAATTATTACCGAGACTCGTTGATTTACTACCTATTCAGTAACAACCCTAATTTTCTGGTAAGGCACTAACTATAAATGGGTACTGTTGTACCATTTTAGAAGGGTAATGAGACAAGTAAGTTTTTTCTGTAATTTTTAAACCAAGTGTCATACATTTATTTTGAAAAAAAAAGCTTTGAAAGACAAGAGAAGTATTCGGAAAACAGAAACTTTATGATACTTAATTTCCCAATATATGATTAGTTTTATAACAACACTTGTGTTTACTAGATGCGGTCGTTCATATTCTATCAGAAAAATATAAATTCTAAGTGGTGACCATCGTTACATTCTAACAATAAGCACTTAATGAGGTAGAGGTGGAATTTTTTCGAAAAATCTTTAAAGTTCGATATCTCCAAAACCAGTCAGTTTGGACCCCATGTTGTCGGGGTTAAAGTTGTTGCAAATAAAGTCTAGTATCACCCATTTCAAGGACCGCATCGAATAACAAATCACTCTGTATACGGTACATACACCAAAATAACATTTTTTACATGTTTTGTCTGTCTTTCTGTCTGTCTGTTTGTAATGGCTAATCTCTAAAATGGCTGGGCCCCGTCAAAATCGGCCCAGCCTTTCTTCTTCAGATCTCTGGAACTACCGAACCGATTTTAAAATCGCACCTAAGCAAAGCCTAGGCGGGCTGCTAGTGTTTTATAGTAGAATGATTAAATAACTTCAAAAATCACGTACCTACCTTGATAATTTTGATAAAAAACGTGTTTTACGTAACTTCATCTATTTTCAGAATTTTACAAAACTAGACATTAAAGAATAATGTCTAGTACTTCAATAAATTATGCAAGATTTATTATAAGAAAAAAATACATTTTTTCACATTTGATCGACAGTGGTTTCGATAACTTGTTATCACAAAATACCTATGACGCTTGAATTTTGTACTACCTATAAAACAAGAAATAATTTATTTGGTAACACTTCTAACGTGTCTATGAATAAAATATAGTAATTTACCTTTTAATAAAATAATATAACTAATTAAATGCTAAAGAATTTCAGAATTTTCTCGTATAATAAGCTTTACTTAACTTATGTTTATTCTCGTGAGTAAAAACAATTTTGAAACAAACCAAACAAATTCAGTTTTATCATAAATCTAAAATTACTATTAAAAAGTAATTACAAAACAAGGCAGATACTGTACAAGAGTAATACCCAAAGCGTATTACTTTTCTCATTTCTTAAGCCAACTACACACTATCACGTATCAGATCGTAAGTTATAAATTACGTAAAGTCGGTAAATACTGGCAGGTGGCAGCAGTGGGTCAACATTGTCGTGACGAGGACGTCGAGTAGCAATTTGACATTTTAAATTTGGAATCCGTCCGTGTGTAGTATAGTCGTGTATGGCAGTTAGTGACATAAGGTTGGTAGATGGACGACCTTGTGACTTGCGATTTTATGTCATGTTTAGTTTATAGAGTTTTTTATTGAGCTAGGAATGAGGTATTTTGTTTGAAATTGTATAATTATGGATCTTTGAAAATCTTTGAAAAGACAATGCGTCAAAATGGTCCAAGTAACCAATACGCATGAAATAGTTTTTTTATGATAGTTCATAGTCCACATGTTAATAGAAAAATATTTTAAAAAATCCAAGTAACCGGGTAACATGTACAATCAGATCGAAAAGTTTTAATTATTTTTAAATAGATTTTTGTGTATACGAAGTAATAAATAGAAAAAACGTAGTGTGAGTCACAGGTACATCATACCAGCACTGTATATCTAAGAGACAAGCGGCGTGCTTCGAACTAACAAGCCGAAAGTTGACATAATTACGCAAAAACTGAAGCATTTAGGGTAGGTTACCCTAAATGCTTCAGTTTTTTCGTAATTACCTTTTTTGTGGAGAACCATCAAGTTAATCCTCCCTCTCCGAACGTAGCGGAAGGAACTGTCACAATTGACTGTCTAAAAACCCTTTTGTCATTCCCCACAACCCCGTAGTAGAAAAGTTTTGTTAGTTTACCGAAGCCGACCTTTGACCTTTAAGCGGTAGCCTCCTCCTGCGAAGCAGTCATGCTCGCGAAGGAGGAGGCGGGGCGCGTGAGGCAGAAAACAGCGTTCTCCTTCCACCCCAGCTGTCGTGGAAGACGCCCACGGCGACGGACGTCGGCAGATGATTCCCGGCCACCGTAGGCGCGGGTATGCGCTCGCTGTCCGACCGTGGACCATACCCCGGTCGACGGCGCTGTGTTCCACGCGCCCCTCAAAGAGTGTCTGCATAATGACGGGGCCCCCCTGTAGAGGGCTAAAGCCTGCCGGGGTCGCGGGACTTATTGACTTACCATATACATGGAACGTTAAGGGCTATTGAAGGACACCGTGAATTTTAGTCAGTATTACGAGTCTGACAGTCCCTCCCACTCTGTCCTGGGTGGGAGGATCTATTTGATGATTTTACAACTCATAAAAAAAAAAGATTTACAAAGCTATCTTCATTATACAGGGTGAATTTTTAAACTGGGCATGGAAGGCCAAATCTGAAACTACAAAGAATATCGAAAAATGTTCAAAGGAATCTCGAGGCCGATTTTGATGAAAAGTACGTCATGTGGATTTTTGATAAATCTTATTTCTTGGCCAGGAATCGAATATATGTTTAAGAAAAATCATTTGGGAAACTACATACTTCTCCGTTCCTCCCCTCCCTTATATAGCGTGTCAATCCAGACATGTTAGAGCACGCCGATATTAAGGCTATATATTAATAGACAGAGGTAAAACAGGTATTGAAGCTATAGTTCAATATTACTGTAGCTGTTTGACCGGTAGTCGTACGTTGGGAAACGAAATATTGATTGATACACCTAACATTTGTGATTTGTAAACTGTTTGTCTGCACAGTCAGAAATGTTAACATCTAAACACCTAATTTTTTTATCGTGGTAAAATCATCAAATGCGGCCTCCCACCCAGAGCAGAGCGGCTATTGTCTAAAATCTACGGTATCATTCAATAGCCTTTTACGTTTCAGGGTCACGGATAGTCGGTAAGTCCCGCGACCCCAGCAGACTTTGGCTCTCTAAGAGGGGGCCCCGTCATGCTGACATTATTAGAAGCGCGCGTAGAATACAACGCGCCGTCGACACGGGCATGGTCCATGGTCGGACAGCGAGTCGTCCATTACTCGCCGCCCGCATGCGCCCACGCCTACGGTGGCCGGAGATCGTCTGCCGACTCCGTCGCCGTAGGCATCTACCACTGCGATGTAAACACCTAGCTACATGGAATATAATAATATACATTTGCATGTGGTTACATATTAATGTCTTTGACTGTACCATTGTATCTATTCTCGATTAAAACGCACGTATGTAAACATGCTCACATACATAACTGAATAAACACGTAGAATAGATATACCAGAATAAAAAATCCCTTGATAACATTTAATTCTTATGAACTTGACTGTACTAATACTCGGTTCATTTAAATAAAAAATAATTTATTTTCATGATTCTTATGACAAGACCTATCTAAAAAGACATCCACTACGTGTATTGGTAATATGGACCACCTTCCATACAAATTTGCCCATTGTCTTTTTAATTCTAATTGTCATAAAATATTTTCTATAAAAAACTTAAGGTGGAAACCTATTAATCCTCAATATCGTGTAAAATACGTACCTGATACCCAAATACAGACTTTAGGTAAGCCTTTTTCATATTTTACGGGGTAAAATCATCAAATGAAACCTCCCGTTCTAAGTAGAGCGGAAGGGACTATCAGACTCGTACTGACCAAAATCCACGATGTTCCTTCAATGGCCCTTTACGTTCCAGGGTCACGGTTAGGTCTAAATATATTGAAGACAAAACCTAAAACAAAAACGCGATTTATTGACCAAAAAACACGGTCTCAATTCATTCGGCCAAGTTTCACACCACTCCATCACACTAACTTACCAATTTCGCGTCCCCATTACTACAATTATCATGTAAAAATCATTAATTCTCAGCAATTTACCAATCAATTGCTAGACCTTCGCAACAGCTGCAATTACGACGCATCGGCGAATCTATAAGCTCATGTATCTAGTTCAAACGCAACCTATTGCTGTTTGCGACATGGAATTCGTGGTTAGTCGTGCGTTTCTGACCGTTCTGTGTAGGTGAGCCTTAATAATCGATTATAAAGAATTATCAATTCGGTGTGAACGGGTGTTTAAAACGCCCATCGACAACGCAAAGATTATTTTTAAAATTTTTACTAACCTTTATGATCTTTGATTTTGACAACCTTTTTGGGTAAGAAACTTGAAGCAACTAACTTTATCGTGAAATAAATTGCAAAACTGATCCAACAATAAAACCCTTGTATCAAAACAATCACTGGTATCGATTTCTTTTAAATCACGAATCGATTATTGTTATCAAACAATCAATCGATTCAACTCACCATTCGATAACCGTCGCGTCTAGTTGACCCGAATTTATTTATGCCCGTTAATTATCCATAATTACCGGACTAACAGCACACAACCCTAATTATGTACTTCATAAGTATTGGAATGCGCATTAACACGTATCGTAAGTATTTCATGTAATAAACACGAGTTATTTGGAAATTTCCCGAGTATACTTATTGAGAAAAGCCCGGTACTGATCAGTGTTTCAGGCAGTAATAGATGACTCGCCGTCCGATCATGGACAATGCCTGGGTCGACAGCACGTCGTGTTCCACGCACACCTCAAACGCAATCTGACGCACCCCTTTAGATGGCCAAAGCCTGCCGGGGCCGCGGGAGTAACCGTGGCCCTGGAACGATTACCTAAACCTAAAAAGGGCTATTGAAGGATTACCGTGAACTTTAGTAAGTACAAGTCTGACAGGCCCTCCCGCCCTGAATGGGAGAACTCATTTTATGATTTTACAACGAAAAAGAACAAAGAGGCGCTTGTTCCTCCGAACTGACTGCGCGAACACTCCGGTCAGAGCCTGCCTTTAAGCCTGGCCGCATACATCAGTTTTCCTGATCAGGAATCCTGATCCGTTTTTCGAAATTTGTACGGGAAGTTATCATGCACACACATTTGTATAAATTCACTGTGTACGGATAGAAAACGGATCAGGATTCCTGATCAGGAAAACTGATGCATGCGGCCAGGCTTAAGGGTGTTAATCATATTGGTTATACAGTAATGTCAGTACTCAATTTTATTATCTTGTATTAATGTATTCTGAAGCATCTTCACACTACTTAGTAAACAACTTCGTCTTAGGTATATCGTGTCCAACATGACAAATATCCAATGGTAGGTACAGTCAACAAAAGAGACATCTTTGTTCCTGGCCTCAATCTAGCCCAGGAACGGAACGTAACGGGCAGAACTGGAACACCTTACACACGAACCAGGTGACGGAAAACAGTAAGGCCTTATTCGTATCTACTCTGGGCGACGCAAGTCTCCGATGCCTTACGACTTTGGTATACATTGACGCTGTTTTTTTTATGTATAATGGGTTTGCTCTTGACCTTAGTCTAGGTCAGGAGTGACTAAGTCGACGATGGAGCGAGCTTACCCAGAAGAAGCCTGTTCACTCTAACTTTAAAGAGATTAGGGTTGTATGCGTTCGGAAACACAGACGCAGGCAGAGAGTTCCACTCCTTCGCTTTCCGCATTATAAAAGACGTTTGGAAACGCTGGAATAGCAACAAGGTAAGGATGGTAATTTGCCGTGTGTCTAGATGTGCGATGATAGAAGGGGGCTGGTGGGATAAGGTCGTGGAGTTCTTGGGCACACTCACCAAAGTAAAAACTGTAGAAGACCGACAGGCAGGCAACTTTGCGGCGATGAGTCAAGCTATGGAGCTTGGCATTCACAAATTTTACGTGCTGGTGTACGATTCCGGATTTTTGTTGCGATAGTCGCCTGAATACTAAAATCGTAAGGTATCAGAGACTTGCGTCGCCTTGTGTATGAAGGGACAAAGAACTATTTGGCGCCCGGACAGGATGGTGGTCGCGAGTTAAGCGGCCTAGTGAGGCCTACCACCACCGCCATTGGAACCGCTCAACCGTCATCGTCACCACAGTTACAGTAGCCTGTGTTGCCGGTGCTCGGGGTAAACCGCTAGGAGATGGATAATCCTACCCCAAAATCTATGCAAACAGCAAGTTTTTCAATATTCTGTTATAATTTTCATTTTATTTAGCTGCATGTAGCATACAGTCAAAGAGTGCATACATACAGCGTAAACCATACAGGAAAACCGTTTAAAACTTGTTATGGGCATACATATCTCTTTTGTTGACCGTACTTATAAAACTCCTTTGTATTTCTTACTAGTATTTCTGGTTTTAAGATTTAACTAACGTTTACTTTGCTAAAAGTAGAGCTGTGAGCGTCGCCTTTGACAACTTACTGACTTTTAAAGTGTTAAGTAATTATTTACCAAGGCTACTTATTAGAACACTAAGTACAATAATAAGCTTAATAACTAAAAATACAGATAAGCTCATTCTTTACTTCATTTTTTCGTCACCTACCAAGCACAATACAGTTAAACTTGTTTTAATGTTGTTTTAAATTTAGTTAAATTAATAAAAAAAATGTTAATATACAATCTTTAACAACCAGTTTGTCGATCAAGTTGACCTTCGATAAAGGCGTCCCCTAATATCTTCCACTAGAAATAATTTACTACATTATAAATTAGACATAAACATTTAATAATCCACTAACTTCAAGAAACCAAAAATAATAATCAAAATATTTGAACCTGAGTTAAGCAAATGTAAAGTTAAAGTTAACAAGTACTAAATAAATAAACACCTGAAAATGACTAAGTGAGTATTACGAACAAAGGTCCCAATTGCAATGACTCAAAAGCTCACAATCCTAAAGCAATATTATCTTTACCAAATAAGGTAACATTAATATGAACTAAAACCACTAAACAAAAACGTTAAGTGTCTCAGTACGTTGACCTAGTAATCATCACGTTAAATCTTACACTAAAAAAAGAATAAAACAAACAATAGTTACCATAAACGGAAAACAAGTTGACGAAGCCATAGATGATAAAACTAAAAGACGTATTCCGCCTCTTTGCTTGCAAGTGGCTTAAAAAATGTTTGAGATTATTGTAAAATTTCATCTTCTGGTAAAATCTGGTCCCTCTAAGACTCCCCGAGGGCAACTGGTAGTCGTAGGTACAGATGTAGGTAGAAACTGCAAATAAACAAAAAATACAGTTTGAACTGTAGTTTTTCACTGGGACAGCGCTGCACACACGGCTGAATTTATAGATAATAGCACAAGCAAAACCGATCACACTCTTTTGAGCTGCCGCTATTCATTGACAAAGAACTTTATTTTAGTAGAATATGGAAAATTATAATACAGTTAACGTTATAAAACAAATAAGCATAAATTTTGAAGACCCATAATTTAAAAAAGTAGAGGCTCGAGCTTACAAATTTCATGGAGGCGTAGTCGGGTTAATAGATCAAAATTGTCGCAGAAATAATAGCAACAAATTGCTTGCCCATCGCCCACATTCTCATAACGCGCTAAAAGGCAAACCAGTCCATAAAACATACATTCAAGTTCGTGAAGTTTACCATAAAGTGTCTTATTTTTAGTCGGAGCCAGGGGCCGAAGAAACCAGAACAAATAAAACGAGTTAGCAAGATGACACTAATCCAAAGATTTGTGATTTATACTCGAACGAAAAGGATATCGAACGTTGTTGTTGCAAAAAATTATCGCTGTGGAGGATTTTCCACGTGTTGAGTGCAAAATCAAACATTTAACATAAATACCGAAGGCTATATTTAAAGCAAAGCAAGGTTTCAGGAAGTTATTAAATACATACTATACTAGGATTGAAAACGAAGTTAAAATAATATGTTCAAGATCGAAATAGGAAAGGGCAAAGTTTAGTACCTTGAGAGACGCCCCTATAAACTAATTAGGTACTTATATTTTCCATAACATTTTGGTAAGTGGTTAGCTAATTCGAAACACGTGGATACGAGATGGCAGAACTAATCCTACCATCATAACCTTGACCATTAGAATCGGTTCACATACTGGTTATTATGAGCAGAACTTTTTGTAATACATCTTGTCTGACAATAACAAAGATTACATAGTCGTAGGCTATAAACAAATCCATGGAACTGGAAAAATACAAGAAACACCGAGAATCGGAATATGTCGTTTAGGAATGGGGAGATAGAGTAGGCTGGCAAAAAAAAATCTTTACGTACAAAAGAATTCAAATTCATGCTGGCTCTGCACTAAATTATTATACATATAAATCGCCCATTTTTACAACAACAATGGCTTAATAAAACAGTAGAAATAAATGCGCTTTGTCATGAGCACTGCGCCAATAAATATTCTGCGCCGTCGCAAATTGTTTTACATACTTGTAACTCGATCTGAGGTCGTAAAAGCTAGTACTAATCATTTCTTGTCATGCACTAACCTTTACGTGATTCATTTTGTATTTTGTTTTGTCATCGCATCTGGGCTAAGGTGTACTAAAAAGTCCCAAATCTTCAAACGATGAATTCATCAAGTCGTACTAAGGTTAAGTTTTAGTAATAAAAAGTCCCAGCAAAAGTTTATTACTCAGATAATCCGTAGTGTCTATTTCCTTTTCATCAACATCTTTTGGATCAAAGATGGTAACTGCCAATGATCTGATTTGAATAGCAATTTCTTCGTTCTCATAAAAACACTCCGTTCTCTTGGAATACTGTAGGTTATATATGATTGTCTTCAACTTGAAAATGTTTTTATTTTAACCCTTGCTATGTTAAATAATATCACTAGGTTTTAATGCAATCCAATTACAACTTTATTGACTGTTATACAGAAACCTATTGATAACAGTTAATATTCAAATATATGTCTTATGAAAAGTCAAGTAACACCGAGACATAATAATAATAATATAATAATAATAATATTCCACAACTCTCACACAACGCCATCTAGTCCCAAGCTAAGCAGAGCTTGTGTTATGGGTACTAGACAACTGATAAACATACATATATATTTCTAAATACATACATATTATAGATAATTACACCCAGACACAGAACAAATGATCGTGCTCATCACACAAACATTTGTCCTGGGTGGGAATCGAACCCACGACCTCCGGCATAGCAGTCAGGATCACTAACCACTAGACCAACAGGCCAGTCAGACATACCTACATAAATTAATTATAATCACAGTTTTCTAGACACAGACGTTGCAATCAATAGTATATTTCATTTATTTGTATCGTCTTTATTTCGTTTAAGTGTATGTTTATAATGAACAAGATAAGGAATTAATGGTACATTGTATATTTTATTACTTGTTTCTTCCTTATGTAGTTTCCATTCATGGCTCTTAACTTGATGCGAAGCTAAGAAACTTTGTACAACTCTATTTGAGTATTCTTTTTTTTTAATATAATATTTATGATTGTTCCAGAACGCAAAGGAATTACCGCAGACTGTGAAATGTTAAGAGTGTGTCTGTTACTAATATCGTGTTAGTAACAATCGTGATAATCGACTAAAGTGCAGTGCTTTGTGTCCCGGATACATTGGACAACACTTCACTACTAGGCTGTGTTGCCTTGGTAAGTTTGCGCTTTTTTTTTCTGATCAATTGATATAACAGTTCAAGCTAATCAAAAATAATTTTATCATCATAGACAAACATTTTTGTAATATTTTGCATAAACGTGATTATTTTTAGCCTTCAACGAAGCACGTGAATATTCAAAATATTAGGTATTCCAATTTTAAAATGTTATAATGATAATGATTGTAGTGATGCGATTAAATGTTCAATTTGCATAAAAATATTATAACAAAGTGGGCCTCATGTGTGTTACTATTTAAAACTACTTCGGAATTCGTTAGCCTAGATCGCATAAAATCTTAATTACAATAAATTATTTCAATTGCTGCTAGATTTATTGATAATTTCAACTATTGCTTTATAAAAAGATGGAGCTCTGGCTTGTGTGGTTTGAAGGATAGCCACCTAGGTAGGTAATCGATAAAAAACATACGTCTAGATTTATGAACCATGGGGTTTGAGAAGAAGAAAAAATCTTCATTTATATAAAGCTCAGATAAAATTAAAATTCTTCAATTGAAAGTTCTCTCTGAAATCCGTTGAAATCTTCACCGACAACTTTGTCCAAATTATGTAATATCATTATGCATAACAGTTGGTGGCTGAAGGCCTCAATACCGGTTCACACATCCGGCTTCGCTTGAACTTGTACAACTTTTTACTCATCAGCTTTTTTGATGAGACTTTGCTCAGTACCGAAAGTAAAAAACTTAAAAGCAAGTTTTTCATCGATGTAAAAACACCATAAAATAAAATCAACAAAATGGCGAAACACAAATTGCAAAAAATCTTTACTTCACGGCAAATATTCACACCAATCATAAAACAACACATTTTATTGTAACTTCGATTCATTACAAAACAGTAATTAACAGATTACAGTAACTGAGAATCGATTATGCAACTCGGTTCGTTGACAGCACTATTTCCCGCGTTTTTGCAATTATGGCGGACAATATGGCGGCTGAGCTGTCAGCGTGATGGGACTGTTCCGGCAATGTTTCCGCTGAGTGATATGATTACCGTCCTTGACAACAATGACCAAGGTCGCGGACGCGTGACACTTTGCCATGAGAAATTGTTCGCGTGATTTGGGTCGGCCGCTCTGTGTTTGTTGATTAGAAACAGTCTGTAGCGTAGGTACCTGCATATAAACATCATATAATGCGCAAAACATATTCATACAAATGCAACATTTACAACTTGACACGTAGCTGACCAGTAAAAATTGTTTCCGCATTTTCCACACATTCACATTAAAAAATACTTAGAGTCTGATGAAAACTTTCATGCAATATTCAAATGGATATTAAATTTCAATCAGATACTACTCAGGACTGCAGTGGAATATATTCAGTATGAACCTAAAAATATCTGAAATTATCACGAAGTCAGCTCAGCAGAAAAAAAAACCGAGAAAAATTTAACCCTACAACGGCGCTGAATCAAAAAATTGCAACTTTTATGACGTCAGCATTGTCAACCATGCGTGTGGTCCCACACAAGTCCCACATATACTTATTCCCGCAGGCGAAACGCCTGTGATCACGAATGTGCAAGTGATCATTGACCACTTATATGAGCAGGTACCGTGGGATCGCAGGGAAAGTGCAGGGTGGGACCAGAACTATGGAAAAGTACCACAAGACCTGTGTGGGGTGTGATCAGAACCAGCTAGCAGCTGTGGCGCGACTACGTTTGCATAATATTATGCTAGAGAATGACTTCCGCGTAATAGATGAATTTTGAATAACTTTAGATGGAACTGCATATGCATTAATTTGCTGTTTTCATAATGATAACTCTCTCTTTTTTTTATTACAGCTCGGCTAATCGAAATTTTTGCATACACAACAGTCCCATTTTTTTTATTTTAATTACACCGTACATTTCTTCCACAAAATTAAAATAATATCCTTATAAGGTTGTTCGACTATTCCAATAAGTTCCCAACCAGTCAATGCAAAGTTAATCAAGCAGGCAACACTAAACAGCTATTGAAACGCTTAAAATAAGAGCATTACGTTAACACCTAGGCCTGCCGCAGCCAGGTATGTACAGGATCGTAAAGTATTCCACAATCCACCGCCAGTTCCGAGAGGGCAGGGACCGCGCAGAAAGCTCACCGACCCACTTACAGCAACCGAAGACCGAACCCGTTCCAGCGCTTTTACATAATTCCAACTCTCGCTACTGCCTTTATCACATACAAATATTTCCGAATTACTGTTAAAGATGTTTTCTCGAACCGGTTAACAAGCACAACCCGCGGGTACGCCTGAACAGTGCACATTGGCGGGTTAAGTGCATCTTACGTAATTCGAAAGGCGATCGAAAGCAGATTTTTAAAATAAACATTTACGATGAAATAATTCGTTGTAAAATACACGTCGATATTTCCTTGTGAAAATAGCTTTGACAGCATTGTAGACGTAACCTACTTATAATTTTGAAGATTTCCTTATAAGAATCAACCTTTGATATGATTTGTATTAGCACGTGTGGCTCTCCTCTAGAACCTATTAATTAGTTTCTCTTTTAATTACAGCGAGAAATAGAATGCACTATTTTCTTATCACACTTCGCAACTTGCCAGATTCAATCAAACTACTTTTGCTGCTATTGCAATCTTTACAATTCTTGAACCGAACTATTCATTGTGCGGGTTTCAATTTTAATTAGAACCAAGACCGTTACCGATAGAAATACGTTCGTTGAAGTATTCAAATCATTACTATATAAAACCTAGTTTAGGCTTTAAATAAAAAGAACTGAGTTGTCGACCTCGGGCTACTTTTAATATAAAAATACGCATTCCCAAAACTGCAATCGCGTCAGGTGACAGACAAAACGCCAAGTGAAATATATAGTTATCACAGTGAGACCGCTAGATAAGTTTCGTCATTTACCTTTTTTTGGTCAACAAAGGTAACTGAACTAAGAAATAACGAATAACAGTATTCTGTAATGGAGTTGAAATAAAACATGCTGTAAGCGAAAGTGAATGAATAAGTATTTTATAACTAAGTCTAGCAGTACGGAGTGGACTAGTCGGCTTCGGATATCCTCGTTACGGGTTACCACAAAAAATATATTGAATGCGGTACTGTTTATCGGCTCTTTCAATATAAATTTTAGTCGTTTATGATTGTCACTGCGTTTCTGCGCTAAGAGTACTTTGTTAAATTTTCAGGTCAGGTTTTGTATCTAGACCGTTAAATTGTTAAGGCTTACAGAAAAAGCTTAAGGCGCTGTACCCAAGCTCTATGTAGCAAAGGTAATCGCGGGGGTGAAGCAGCTGCGCGCGGGGGCAAATTGTAAGAAAAAATGTAAGAAATTTTGCAGTTTTAACTTAAAAATAACAGGTCTGAGTTCAAAAAAAATTAAATATGTCTTTAGTATATGAAATTTCCTCTGTTATAGTTACAAAAAATATAATGGTTACCGCTGAAAAAATTGAGAATTTCGAGACGAAAAATTTTTTTTCGTGGTCATATTGACAAATTTTTTTTTGTAGTTCTAGACCACTTTTGTAAATTGCTTTTGTTAAAGTCTTTACTTTATACATTTGACTATACACTGTATTTTTCTGGCTTGTTTCATGTACAGATACGGCTAACTTTGCGACGTAAAACTAGTCGTACTAAGTGTTCGCTATTTATACAGCGCCTTTTCGATTGTATATCTTTGCAGCTCTACACTAGCTAGAGACTTTTGGACTATTCAATATCTAATTGTTAATCAAACTCATTAGTATTAGCGTGACTAAACCAATGAGCAAACTTATAAATTACATATAATTTTAAAAATAAATAATAGTCATAATCGACACGACAAAGAAAAAAAGTTTTGACTGCCCCACCCGCCGCTACCAGGATAGCAGAAAGTTCTTGTAATCAACCGTTTACCCAATATGGAGGTACTGCTTTCGAAGTGTGCACTGGAAGACTATTAAAAGTTTATTACAACACTAAGTTGAGTATTAAACGTCTTAAAAATAATGTGATGCTCACTTTCTAGACTTATTCCGAGTACAACTAAGTTATAATGTTATGTTTTACGACCAGTTTTCAAATGCCAATAGATTTTTCAATGTAGTTAATATAATTAAAAGTTCGATTACACGTTGAGACTTTTAAATTAACATTATTTTATATCTTAGTGCACGTTTTTATTTCCGTCTATAGTTTGCACGCACGTGCAAATAGAAATGATTAGTAATCGCATTCAACAAAATCGCCGATTTACACTATATTTATTGATTAACAAACAAAACAATGTATTTATGTCATGGTTATGAGGCCGTATTTAATAACACACTTACCTTACAAGAGTCAAGCAGTTATAAAGTTTTCTACTTTATATTTTAATTATAAATACATAAATACGGTTTGTTCCTTACCATTTATCTACTATATTTCATAAGCATTATTTCCATGCAAACAAGTCATAATTTTAAAGTAAAATATTTTGACCAATACCTACCTTGCATCAACAAGCACATAGTCGTCATCATTACGTATTATTTGAATGAACATCTATGCAAATCTCTTTACTGAATCATAAAGCGAATTTGACGAAGAATGTCGAATTGATTTTGTCAACATATTCTAAAACTTGTTTTTGTAATACCTATTCATTATGTAATGGAACATCTGCAGTCTCCGAGAGATGATTTACGCTATGAAATCAAGCAGGTATTTTCCGTAGCATCACAAATAACTAAAACATAACATATTAACTAATACTCGTATGCTTGACATTATGAACATAGGCCTCCTAATCACCACTACTTTTCACGCCCATTAAATCACATGATAAGGAGGCATAGCTCGCCTTTATTTAGAACGCAGGAATAGAAAATAATTTTCAAAGCTCAGCTCACCAATGCTGGCAATGCATTGAAAATCACGATCACTATCTCACGCACTATTGGAGCTTCACTTCCCCTTTTATTTAAACAACAATTGGTCACAAACGTTTACGTATCTACATAGCTGTCTTTTGAAATTGAAACTTAGACTGACGAAAATTAGAAGAATCAGGTTAAATTTTAGCCATTCCTAACCAATTCGTACATAATATTGAACATAAAAAGCTTGTAAGATACCATCATGGCAAATGCTTAATACGAGTATATCATCCTTCAAGTAAATTCTGGCAACTCTATGCCAAAACCAAATGAATCCGGTACAGTTTGCAGCTTTAGGAAGCTTATAAAGTTCAGTCGTACTTCTGCACTGTAAACAAAACTTTTGACATTTGAAAAGTGACTTGGCAACGTCTGCACTAAACACGCACATGATTTACAAATATTATATAAATCCCAAATCATTTTCGTCACTCGGACAATCGTGAATACATCTTTAGCATCTCAAATAAACGCCAAGGAAGGTTGCAAATGTTTGGAAGATAGTGAAATCGCAAACATAGACAGGTCGTGGCAAGCGGGCGACTCGTGATCCGTTCATATGCTGTCGAAACTACGGTTCGCGTGCCAATGAGTGGCAGTTACGTAGGAATGTGATGTGCTCATTAGTTTGCCTACTGTACGTGAACTATGTAAGAGGATTTGCACTCAATCTGATATAGAATTCGTGTGATCCCCTCTCGGAACGAATTCACATTAAAAATGAACATTTCGTACACCCCAATAACTGTCTAAGCGGCTGCTGTCGCATTGTCTCGGTCTAGCAAATGGCAGTTCTAAGGGTCAGAAAGAGAAAGGGCAACGGAAAAAGGCGATTCCGTGCTGCCAGATATGGTTCAACCCTAACACAGCAGCAGATAGTAAACAAACTTATGTCATTTCACATTACCAATACAGATCTATAAAATGTCAGGAATGAGGTAGCCCTACCCACAAGTCAACTGCCTATTCAAAACCGATCTCTGCTTGACATGTAGTGGTATTTCAAGTATCGCTCGTGATGGGGCAACGCCATACGCGGTGCGAAAGTGAACTGTTATCTCTCATTACCAGACAGACTCGCTTTTACTTAAACAACTAATTGCTGACCAAGTATTAACTGGCCAGAGGTGATTGAACTCGGCGAGAACTTGGAAGGAAACTTTTAAGATATTTTGCAGCCTAAACACATTCTTAGTTCTCGTTCAGTAGCCCGAATCGCGGTCGTCAATCAAATATGGTCTGGCTAAAACAATTTATTATTTAGGTACTAACTGTGCCCCGCAGTTTCTCTCGAAGTTATTCAAAAGAAATCGGATTATAAATAATTTAAATCATCTAGAGACTAATTTTTGAATTATCAATAATTCGATTCGAAATTTTAAAGAACTGGTTCGCTGCTTCCCCGAGAATTGGGCCGTTGGAATTTATGTTTTAAATCTAGACCGCTTCCGTGTGCATCACATGGTAGGTTTAACACGTAATAAATCTCATATTTAAGCATGACCAAAAGCATAATCTTCCCCTATTCATCACATCTTCGTTCATAAAAAAGCACTCATGCATTGACCTTTTGAAAGCCAGAACCCCTTTGCAAAAACATACATCCGACTAACAATATAATTAGTGTAGTATGTGAAGCTACAGATACTCCACCAGGTGCTATTACCGTAACAAGTTCCAAGTAAAAACTAGAAACAGATCCATTCACTGATAATGGAGCTTTCTATATAACATTGTTTTGTTTTGATCGTACGGCTTGTTACATTTTGTTAACTATATAGTAAGTACAAATGGATACACATGTATTTGCACTTACCGCATAGTTTTTAACTAGAACTTTAACTTAACTTAACAAACAGAAAAAAAAAATGATTACACTGCTTCTAATACAACCCGTGACATTGATAAATAAAATTTTTTTGTAACCACGTCATATGCATAATTAAAAGGCAGCTTTGAAAACCAACAGCTTTTTAGACTACTTTCATTCAAATTAATATTAATCAAAGAGTACTTATATTACTGAAAAAGCTTTTATTCTAATAAAATTTTATTATAATTTATCAAGTAGGTAGGTACTGAAAAATCGCTCATTCAATTTTATTAATGTTACACATTCACAGTCTCAGTCTATCTACCTTCTATCTATCTTCTTCTTAAATATTTAAAACTCAAAGGTGACTAACTGACATAGTGATCTATCAACACACAGCCCAAACCACTCGACGGATCGGGCTGAAATTTGGCATGCAGGTAGATGTTATGACGTAGGCATCCGCTAAGAAAGGATTTTGATCAATTGTACCCCTAAGGGGATAAAATAGGGGATGATAGTTAGTATGAAACTTTGTCAATTTGATAAAAAATACATTGTTAAGTTCCGAGATCCACGCGAACGAAGTCGCGGGCACAGCTAGTATGTGATAAAGTCGGTAGAACATAGAACAAGAGTGAAATAATCGTTCCGTGTGTTCGAGGTGATAAAACCTGGGTGAGACTAGCGTAGGTCAGAGATATGGCGAAAACAGTAAAGGTCTAAATCTATGAGTGGAGCAGGAATGCCAATAATGATGACGATGGACAAGGCGAAAGACGAATGCAAGGATCGTATCTTGTCGCGTTCTGTGGTTGCCTTCCGCCATAGGGAAAAGGAGCGAATGTATGTATATTTCCGTAAAGTGTATCCATCTCCAGTTTTGATTAATACATACGTTGTAAAGACAGATATGAGTCTTTCGCTCAGTTGCGTGCGGTTGAATAACAAACTTTAACTTTCGTATTTATGAAGTTTTTACGACTTACAAGCAAATATGGCGATCTTATGTACCCATCTGAAATCACCTGTATCATGCAACAACATATTATAATTGTCTTGTAGCTTTTTGAATTTAAATTAATGTTATAACGATCTAAATGCGATTTTATTGATCATTTATTATGCTTACTGTACTTTTTTACCAGGTTATTCGTAGGTGTTTTCTTTTTTAAGTTTACAAAAAAGTTGTTTTTGACTGCGATCAACCACAAGCACATTATATAATTTATTCATTAATATTTTCACAAAAAATATAGATATATTTTAAACTAATTATCGGATCGGATCCTGCTCTCGATAGGTACTGATTATTATTTTTTATGTTTTTAGAAGTTTTTTTATTTAATATTGAACCATGTTCATAAATAAAAGAAAATATGTAACTACCTATACATATAACTTGAAAACTATAGTAGAGAATTCGTCTTTAGGTTCCGTTCCTTTAAATCTGCTTCACATAACAACACAAAATTAAAGATGAATAAAACGAAAAATAGCGTAGAACTCACACAGATGTACTAACGACGTGGAGAATTCAATACTTTCCATCATTACCAGCCAGTTCTTGAGGCGTCTTCTCATGTAGAAAGTCACCTCCGTGACGCAATGTGAACAAACAATTCAGTTTACAGCGCATTATACAATCAATTTAGCGGTCCATTGCAGCTTGTGGTCAACATGGCGGGCGACGAAATGCAAATTAAGTGTTTGTCTTGTGCTAAGTTATTAGTTGGCTGGTTGGCTGGCTTGTCGAGGTCTTAGGTGAGGCGTAGGTAGACAAGAGGTATGTTATACTAAATAATTATATTTATTCCTGGCTATTATGTGGACTTTGTTGTTAGATAACACACAATAATACTTTAAAGCGTTATAATATTTACAGCAGCACATCAACCTACCTCAATCTGTCAAATTTCTTTAATAGATTTTCAACCTTATCATAATAGTGGAAGTTTAATGTTCGATTAGTAAAATTTGACAGATTCTGGTAGGTTGACCTGCTGTCGTATGTACAAGTGACATGGCCAATTCTTCTCTTTTCTACCAAGACAAAGTTTTTACAATTCTAAATATTTTTTTCACCTCACCCGCTCGGAAAGATTCTATTTCTCATTCAAAATCTGAGCGCAAAACTCCATTTTGTGCTCTAGAGCACAAAGTGTTGTTTAAAATTCGAACACGTCTTGTATTCAATTGTTTTCTACTTTTCTACACTGGCAGGCGAGCCGCCCCCACTACATTTCCTCGCTGTGTGAGGTGAAAAGTTGTGTGTTGCACTCGGCAGCAAAGTTTTTCTGCGTCTCGTACCTTTGAAAACTTCGCATCGCTCAGGATTCTATATTTGAACCGCTCGTTTCTCTCGCGGTTCAATCTTAGAATCCTTCGCTCGCTCAGTTTTCAATTCAAGTACTCGCGCCAAAAATCAACTTTGCAGCCTTGCATAACAAATAACTATTTCTAAACAATAGAATCTTTATTTTCATCGTTCTATTTTCTGTAATTTTGTCTATTCTTGCATCGATGACAGATCTTCGTACTTAATTATTTTTGCCTATACCTCAGTCATAAAAATAAAATAGCAATTAAAGTTACCGTTCTGACCTCCAGCGAGGTTATTTAAAAAGTTTAAAAACAACCAATCATTAAGCAAACACAAGAAAGAATTAACCTTCACGTTACACGTACACATGAGGAACGTAACGATCAGATAAATCAACGTATATTTAAACTATTTCCTTCCTGCGACCAACTTGTACCCAAATGAGTACAACATTTACAAATTACGTGTGGTCTTAAGACAGGATACATTTTGTCATTGCCGTTAGCATTGATGAGGTTCGTAATTTTGATTACAAGGTTAGGATGACATGGCTTGAATATCAGATAGATGACGGATAAGTTAAGGCCTTCTGCGAAACTCTGATTGAATGTAAAATTAACTAGGCAATTATAAAAGAACTAGCGACCCGCCCTGGGTTCTCACGGGTACAATATAAATATAATACATGTTAGTTCTTGAATCACTCTGTCTATTGATGAAAACCACATCAAAATCCGTTGAGCTGTTTGAAAGATCTAAGCGTATAAAAGCAGGAAGCCAAAACAAAGATAGTCCATCTCCAGTGATTGAAACATGAAATTAAAGAAGAAGCGTGCATTATAACAAAATGGAGAATTTAGATAGGTAATGTACTTCGTCCTGTGTCTGCGTGAATAACGGCAAACTGTAAACAACTGTAAGCAAACGGAACATCAAGAGCCAAATATCTACCCTTCACCATACCTACTCGTAAATACGAAACTCACAAAATGGTCTCACATAATTAGATAGAGATGCACATTATACGACCGAACAGCTACCAAATTAAAACCAAGATCATTGAGATAAACTTTCACTTATCACAACCAGACACGACTAGGTCCATTGATGTCAGTCAAATAAACCTACCACAAACAAACATTGAACAACGAGTACATAATACATACGTAATTGCGGTCCTAGATACATAATGTGAACTCATATCTATCAATTATCCTCAAACTGTTGACATAAGTGAACGAGTCACTGGTGCAA
This sequence comes from Agrotis clavis, assembly GCA_954870645.1. Lineage (NCBI taxonomy): Eukaryota > Metazoa > Arthropoda > Insecta > Lepidoptera > Noctuidae > Agrotis > Agrotis clavis. The sequence goes on along the minus strand of OX940919.1, from coordinate 2,936,851 downwards.
AGATTGTAGGAATGTTGAAAGGAGTTGTTGTACATTTGCCACAAAGTTAATTTGCCACAGTTTTTTAAACCTCATACATTGAAATAAATTCGCCACAGCTAGATTTTGTTATTGTTTTGCCACATATCTACATTTCACAAAATTTTTACTGAATACGGTGGCATCAACACCTCTATGATCCCGTTCTCCTAGTACTTTCTGTCAGATTCCACATTGTGTCCTCGTTTTCTGTGGTTTTGTGCTGGAATTTATTTTAGAATTGTTCTGAATCTGATTGTTCTGTTAAAAAGAAATGTGGCTAATTTACAATAAACAATATTCAAAAAACAAAAACTGTGGCTAATTTACAATTTACAACAACCCGTTGAAAGTTGGACAAAATACTATTGAGTTATAAAAAAAAAAAAGGATTTATTCGAATTTCGAATAACAAGCATTTACCTATACAAATCATTACTCAATCAATAAAATGCCACGTATAATTGAATGAAATGTACGTACAGCTAAAGAGTCTTCTTTGTCAGAGACTTTGTTTCCTGATAGCTAAAACCTTCAGGGTATTCAAATCAAGAGTGAATAGATAAGTTACTTCGACAAGCGTGCTTCCAGCCACCAGGCGAGATAGTAATCAAAGGTTGCATAAAGTTTAAAGCATTTTACTTTGAACATTAACTCAATAAATTGAACTAAAAAGAACCGTCTCATCTCATAACGTCCTTTTCTTCAAATGTCTTTTCTTAGAATGTCCTTTCTCAAAAGACGGCATCATTCACATAAAGTGTCGTTTAGTATCACAAGCATTCCTAGATAGACATCTTCAATACCTTTGTGTTGTGTGACCCACGGGTCAGATGTTAACTTTCTCAATACATCTTCACATATTGTAATGACATGTCTGCTGTCATAATGAAAAATAATAATCTTGTCATTTTATCACCAATATTTTCAAACCTCCATTTTTCATAATGCTCGTTAAAGCTCGTAACTTTTTGTTATACAATTAACTAAAATGCTAATAAATTATGCAGTTTCAACACCCTACTAAAATGGCATGCACATGTTGGCTCATTATAGTTGCCCACACCTTAAACCCAAGCTAAAAGTGTGACAAACATTCAAGCAGGTGAAATTCTAGTAATGTTTGCCCAATATTTTCCCTATTTTGCATTATTGGAAGTTCTACAAATACTTGCATCTGTGACTTTGATTGGAGAGCGAGAAACGCAATGGTGATCAGGGCCAAGTATCTAACCTTGCTTGATCCGTTTATTAATGTGGTTTAAGTAGACCGCTAGCTCCATGAAGAAGTTATGAGGTTATCAGTATGACAAACCAGTACACAGATTGCGATATGATCAGGATGTTCATGGATTTAAAATAAGTAAAGTTCAGTAAAAGCAATAATATATCATAGATGTCATCGTAAAACTGTACAAACAAGTAAGAGTGGTTATCACCTCTTACTTCCCAGTTTCCATTTACTTTCGGACAACAACACGCTAATTTACTTAGACATACAAACTTTCTCATTCTGTGCCTAAAGGGACATGAGCAAACTGTACATGTGAGACACTTGGCCTACTACCTCTTTTAGCTTGCCTCTAGGCCAAGGTTATTTTCCCTATCTTGTACTGCGGTAGTTCATTTCCTTGCTTAAAATGTTCAATCGTATTCTGCTTTTTCCGGGTATATCAATAGGTTGTTCATTTCTCTTACTGAATATTTTAACTGTTTTCCCTCTTCTATTTTATAATTAAATTACTTGAGCTTTCTTACCACTACATTAAATGACAATTTGTATGCATTTCAACTATTCAAGTCATTGGATTTCTTTTACCTTATTGGTATTGTATTGATTGAACGTTGTGAGAAATACAAAGATGAATAATAAAGGATGATCTAATGGTGCCAAAGATACAATAGTAGGATCATCCCATCCCACATTTGACCTGTTAACTTTAATTATTCACGTATGATTAATACGTGAACAATGTGCATTCTCTGTAAACTCGAGAGAGGCGTCGCTCAGGGCCAGCGCCTACGCATCACTCTCGTTTTCAACATCACATGCGTAAGAGTTGAAATGTTCGACGATAGTAAAAGTTCGTGATGTAAACGTTTTTGTAGATGTCTGATGGGTAAGTAGATCAAGTAGTTTATGAGTGACACTTTAAAAAGTAGGTGGAGGCCAATGAAATACCGTTTACGAAGTTCTAGGGTGTGACAAAAGCTTACAATTTAACAGCAGTTTTCGTGTTATTATAAAGAAATTCTGAATGTTGGCCAGTAGAGCAGGCTCCTTATATGAAACCTGTTTGCCTAACAAGCGTAGCAGTTGCAATCATAATACAAGTTTGCAACATTACATCTGAAAGTAAACCACCATTTATTTAATGAGTAATCCATTAATATTATCGTTATACACATTTAAGAATTGTAATGCTAACTCGGATTTGTTCAAAAAGAAGAAGAAATAAAACTATCGAAGGTAGCTTTCAATAGCCGATGGCAATGTTATAAAAGCCGTTCACATTAGTACATCCGGTTGCAGCGGAAGTAACGGTGCAACGTCGCGTGCGCAACTTGTGACTCTAGGGTTTGTAGACTCTTGTTAAAAGATACCAATAACAATAGCCATTAGTTAAAGAACAAAGAAGGAATGAGGCGGTAAGCAAAAAAAAACAGTGACCCCAGAGTCGTAGCAATCTTGGGAAAATATTGATGATTATTCTTCTTTGAGTTTCGATCATCATCATCAGCCTGTATACGATCACTGCTAGACATAGGCACCTCCCAATGTAAGCCACTAAGCCCGGTCCTGAATCTTCTTAATCCAATCTCTGCCGATCATCTTTTCCTATTGATGAACTCAAATTGTTTCCTACAAGCATTTATGGCTATGGCTACACAGACTCTATTTTGCCTAATAATGTAATTTATGAAATACATTTAGTTGGGCAATATAGACAGAAATTATTAAAAACATTTAGTTGGGCATAGCCTACAGAGATGCTTCACATATTCAAACTCATTACACAGATCACTGACTATAATCAAGTCAACTTCTTAATTACTTTTCTGTCTTTATGCAACATTACTATAAACCATTTATCTCTGTCGACAGCCCTATGATACATAAATAGATCAATATTATCTGACCACGAGGTCGGTAGGCACATTATATCGGTTCATTGTCAAGTAAAAGTTGCACTACTACAAGCTTAACTTACGCAATGTAACTTGACTGTTGACCAGACAAGTTAATTGTAAGCTGAACTGTTCTGGCGCGTGTTCAAAATAAGAACTAATGCCACCATTTTAGTTTTTTAATATCTGTCTCTTTTTTTTCATATGTTTTCCAACGGCTCCTTTCCATCAATTTTGTTGAAATACCAAAATCTTTGTTACATTGTAAGTAATTAACAAGATGTTAACAAGTTAAAGACTCAAAACGTAGTATGGCATGTATTTTTGTGTTAATAATCCTTTTTGAAACCCGAAGATTTTTGGAGCAATTCTTCATTCAGTCAGTAATATTGTTTAAGAAGTAACTATTTCACGATATCTTTCTTAGCCAAGCAAACAGCTTTCAAAATATACCTTTTTTATTTTATCGCGATAAAATCATTGTTTTTATTTTATTTTATGATTATTGAACACCCGCCCTGGCGGAGCGGAAGTGACTGTCAGACTTGTACTGACTAAAATCCACGATGTTCCTTCAATATCCTTTTCAGTTGTAGTGTCACCATTACCTGTTTAGACACACGACCCCGGCAAGGTTTTGGCCCCAAATGGGGGCTGCGTCATTTGCAATACACCTTCTGTCGCTTATATTCTTACCATCTTCCTCCATTGAAATTCAATTACCTTCAAGCTTTTCATTTTCCAAGATCTTCAAAATTTGCATATCCCTTCCAATATATCAGAATTACCTCATAGCAACAGTCATCATCTCAGACGCCATTCCTCCACGCGTTTCTTTCGATGCTAATCAGCGAGGCTCATTCAGATCGCTTCCATTGTGTAAGGGGGCGTGGCCCAGCCTGCGCCTGCGCCCGAATTCTTGCGCACTGACAGCTTACGGGCAAGTGTCATAATCGAGGTGCTGTGACTAAACAGCGTCGTGTGCGGGGTGATTTATTTGTTAGTGTAGCTTTAAGCTGTTTTTTTAATCTTGATAAACATACTATTTTTTCTTTATTTCTGTTTATTGGTTGGGCTGTTTATGTAATGTGGGTTAGCTATTAATTCAGATGTTGTAAAGTGTGGCTCGGGAATTTCTTGGAAATGACTAGTTTTGACTTTTGCTTGCGTTATGATCATGTCAATTATCCTTTTTGTAAATGATCACACAGATTTAATTTATTATTACTATTTCCTCGTTATTATTATTATCTATTAACAAATCATTAGTTGATCAACAGTCAGGGCTTTCTTAAGAAAATGTAATTAGTTATAAAATACCTCGCAACAAAAGATTTCGTGTTGATCTATCTATTATCAAATCAATCGATATCTTTGTCACATTTCCGGGTAACTGTTCTTACACAGAAATATCCAAAAGGCTCACCAAGTATTATGTGTTGTTTTAAAACAATTAAGTACCATGAACGTAGGTCATAGGTGTATGAAACTTCATGATGAATTATTTTCATCTTCAGCATAAAAAATCCCGAAAAACGAAGCCTTTGATTCTTTGTCATTCGTACAAAATGAGATAGGTAAAAAGAAGAGTAACTCCATCAATTTATACATAAAAGCATGTATTAAACAATTATATCTGAATCAGATATAAGGGTAAAATCTTGATATTATACTGACGGCCCGCCCTAGTTTCGCGCAAGAAAACAAAATATAGCATAAAGTTACTTCACGCTTCAAACACGCAAACAAATTCGAAAATCGTCATCTATAAATATTACTGTCATCATTATCATCATCATCATCATCATCAGCCGGAAGACGTCCACTGCTGAACATAGGCCTCCCCCTTAGACCGCCACGCCGAACGACAATTCGCCACTTGCATCCATCCGTTGCCCGCGACCCTCACGATGTCGTTGGTCCACCTAGTGGGAGGCCTGCCTACGCTGCGCCTTCCGGTCCGTGGTCGCCACTCGAGAACTTTTCTTCCCCATCGGTTGTCAGTTCTACGAGCGATGTGGCCTGCCCATTGCCACTTCAACTTGCAAATAACTGTAGATTATTTATTTATTAATATTACTGTAGATTATTTTAATAGTATCAAGTAACACTTCGTACCTTACCTGTCTCACTACGAACAAGTCTGAACAATCGTCACGAGCGATGCCGACAGATTTATTGCACTGCGCGGCAGGCACGCGGGTGCGGCCTTGTGTCGACTGCTTTTAGAAACGAATGCGTTGCACCCGTCGCTTATTATAACAAGGAAATATTTTTCCGGTGTCTAACAAAGGTTGAACAAAGGGTTTGATTCAACTGTCGATGTCGGTATGTTTCTTGGTTTCTTTGCTAACGAGATTGCGACTTCGATATTGTTAGTTTATCTTGTTAGTTAGCAACTTTTTTATCAGCGTTGTAATGTTGTCGTAGTATTTTTGCTAGCTTTGGTCGTGTCTGATGCATTGTTTCTTTGCCAAAACCTGAACTTTTTACTAATAAAAAATACATCCTAAAAACTTGCCAGTTGTTACTAGGTATTTATTTTTAGTAACTGTACCGCGTGTGTGTGCTGTTGTATTTCAGAGTCGTAATGTTGAATAGCTCCGGCTGTTATTTCTAGAAATTCTAAACAAATAAAACTTTTAGCTTTATTTTTTATAAATAAAGCTGATGGTCGAAAATATAGAAAATAGAATATTGAATTATGTACCTATATCTTTGGCTTAGTATGTAAACACACAAGGATTCACCTCTATGGGTCTTAACCGTGTGATTTCATAGATGCTGTATTGTATCTGTATTTATGGAACTACGAAAGCCTGCTTCTGGTTTTCACGCAGTGACTACCACTGACCTCCAACCCTTTTGATTTTGCTTTATCTGTGTTAATGCTACCACAGATTATGTAACTCATGATTAGTAGATAGGTACTGCCTATATTGCTAATGTTATCTTCGTAGGCAGAGTTCCGGGGTAGATCTTAAAATTATACCTATATCTTACTTGTTTTTTACTAACAATTATAAATGCATTTGTGAATATGCTCTTTCGTGTAAAAACAGCAACAGATTTTGATGAAACCATTCAGACATGAGACATTATGATTTAATCAAAATATAATATAGGTAGGTCACATAATTAGTATTTTTGTAGGTAAATAAGTTAACTGGGTGAAGTCGTGAACGGAATCTAGTCTTAAAAATAAGTCCTTTTTAAAAAAAAAATCAAACCGACGAAACATCGAACTGAAAAGCAAAAAATAAATTTTGAGGCGGCGCCAAACAAACAAACATATAAATTAACTATACGAAGAGCAGAATAGCTCGTTGTATAGGTTGTCGTGGTTGAATAGCTCGTCGTAACTATTCATTGATTGTTTCTTTGGCGCCGCCTCAAAATTTATTTTTTGCTTTTCAGTTCGATGTTTCGTCGGTTTGATTTTTTTTTTAAAAAGGACTTATTTTTTACTTTTGAGTTTCCTATCTCGTGTCAATTTCTGTAACTAAAAACTCTCAACGACTGTCATACCCCAGCTACGTCTAAAGTTCTCATCAATATGAGTGAAATGAGCCCAAATATGATATAGTTGCTGTTAACTGTTAAGGATCTCTTGCTACTGCCCTCTGTCACCATCCTCAGACCCTCGATGACAATTATACCCCAGCTAGGTATAAAGTTTTCATCAAGACTAGTGAAATGAGCCCTAACACGATAAAGGTGCTGTTATCTGTTGAGGACCTCTTGCCCCTGCTATCCGTCACCATTCTCAGACCCTCGATGGCAATGATACCTCAGCTAGGTCTAAAGTTCTCATCAAGCTGAGTGAAACGAGCCCAAACACGATATAGCTGTTGTTAACTGTTAACGATCTCTTGGGACTGACTTCACAAAATAACAGGGATCTGGAGTTGATCTGATGATGGTGACGCCATCATGTTATGTTCTCCACATCTCTGCTATATAATATGTCCTCAGAACTACAATTGTTAACTTTATTTCAACAGAATCGGTTCATAATTGAAAATTCTGTAGGAAGATTGACAATTAATTCCTTTTTTTCTACCCTTAGAGGCCGATTTTAGTTTTGAAATTGAAATGGGACCAACTTTGAGATATACTCTTTCTAACAAAAAAAGAATTTTTGAAATCGGACCACGTTAGGAAAAGTTATGCGTGGTCATACATAAAAAAAAAAAAAATAAAAAAAAAAAAATATACATGTCGAATTGAGAACCTCCTCCTTTTTTTTTCGTCGGTTAAAAACAAGACTTTATTTATTATTCAATAACCTTGTATTGATTTATTTATTTACTTAATGACCTACATAAATACTAACAGTTGAATAAACTGTCATACGACCAAAGAGCCATTCTAATTTACTTTTTATTGACATGAATATTACTCATTGGGGGGGCCCCATCCTTCATATTTTCCACTATATAAACGTAATTTAGGAAAAACGAAAATTTTATCAGCCTAGGGTATTTTAATAAACCAACATACCATAGCTAAGCTTCCTTATTCACCTATAACTTATGATTACGACCTGCCTTAAATATTCCATAATTATGACCATTTTAGATTACAACTTCCAATTGATTTAATTACAATTTTCTTTATAATAAAACAAAGAATTACCTCGTATTGCTAAAAAGAGTTGCAATCATTGCCATTTATATTATTAAAAAAAATGTTCTATTTATGAATCTGACGTGTTTTTCCATTATAAGTAAAACGGGGAACACAATGACTGCACGTCTGATAAATAATAGATGTTAAATTAAATAGCGGAACTACGTTCACTTTAATACTCATGGTTGAGGTCTTGAAAATTTGGATACTCAGCGGTTAATCGTATTTTTAGGGTCTAAGTAATTGGTCATAAAATAACATTAAAACAACCTCATTTTCTTACAATTTCCTTTATATTTTTTCTCACAGCACACAAAAATAACTAGCGAAACAATTTAATCCACCAATATCGTTAGAATTCAAACCTATATTTCTACAGCCCCATTTCCAACTGCAAGTCATAAAATCTGCTGCTATCTGTCTGTGAGTTCCATCGTAAAACTGGATGAAACACCTTTTAACTTCCCAATAAAACATGATTGCGTCTAAACAGACGCGATTTCGAGCCACTCCCACACAAGAAGGTTCGATTACCTCTACTCTCCTCATTACTGGCGCTGGACATCTATGGTTGTCAGTAGGTATTACAGTCTACGAGAGATTAATTGAACTAGGAAATTAAACGGTTGTGCGTAGACAAGTAATCACTTAGATCTACTAGATAAAGGAAAAGCTAGATTTGTTTTCTGGTACCTACATAAAAAACATCACTGTCAGAATTTGATAAGAAACAAGAGTCTAATTTTTGCGGGCAAGGAAAACAGTAACACTTAATGCAAAGCCTGGTTGTGTCTTGGCAGCGGAACGGGAATTTCTATGCAACCACTTTCCCCCAACTATGATCCTGTTTATAAGAATCTGAATCATAGCAAAGCATCTTTTAGTTCGGTCTAAAAGATGCTTTGCTATGATTCAGATTACATTATGTTTGACAAAATTATAGGTAACTAGCGACCCGCCCCGGCTTCGCACGGGTGCAATGCTGATACTAAATACACTACAGAAAAACTGCGCAAACGCTACGTCCCGCAATTTTTAAATCTGTAATATCCTCGAAAATATTCACTTAAATCATACGGTGTAAAGGGCCATATAGATCTATATTAAATGAACAATGTATTCAAGGTATTTAATTGGTTAAGGATTAATGCTGTATTGGTTAAAATCGCATCGAAAATTAGCCATTATTTGTCGTAAAAAGTAAATGACAAAAAAAAGTTATTGTGGGTTATCAATAAGAGATAGACATATTATATACCATCACGGACTTTTCTGTAGACCTTTTCAATGTGTACAATACTTAGTACATTATTTTGATAAAACTCGTAGGGTTCAGCCTGCGTTTGCAATGTAAGCGGAAAAAATGTAATTATTTACGACATCACATTAGAAATCTCAAAAATAACAGTACTTCTCCACTATTTAATGGATGTTATTATACATATAAACCTTCCTCTTGAATCACTCTATCTATTAAAAAAAACCGCATCAAAATCCGTTGCGTAGTTTCAAAGATTTAAGCATACAAAGGGACATAGGGACAGAGAAAGCGACTTTGTTTTATACTATGTAGTGATTTTGTCAGCTACAAGTTGTATGTCACTTTAGGGTTACCACTTTTTCTCTTAAGTCGGATCTCTCCCATCCCTGATCTCTAATAGACAGTTATCAGTACCTACCCATAGCGCCCTGACAGCTTTGCTGACAGCCCTGTGGCCAGTGACCACACACTACAGTTACGCCCGAAACGAGTTGAGACACAGAATCGTTTCCGACTACGTGACCACTCCGTAATGGCGGTGATCAATCAGACAGCAACGTCCGAATAAATACCGCGTAATTCGATTCACAACCATAGACACCGGATATTTCTAGGTAACTGTAGTTTTTGGCGAGAAGTAAAAGCACTACAATAAAACTATAATAATGTTTACGCACTCGGTATACCAATAAGATGTTGTTAATTTGAAAATAGAATGGAATAAGCTTCGAAAGAGATTTTGTTTTTTCGAAGATCGAATCCATAAATTGCATGAATTTTTTTTGTTTTTTAATTTATTGCTAATGCAATTTTGTGGTTGCAAATAAAATGGAAGAAGTGTATAGGTAATTTAATTTTACAAGCTGGATATTTTAGCATCTAGTATTTCCATTAATCAATCATTCACAACGGTAACAGAAATTGCGATGCCTTATCTATACTAGCAGTGGATATTTACGAACTAAAATGGATAACTAATAAATAATGAGACGAAACAGTTTGATTCTCACACTGCCAAAAATGGGTGTAATTATTAAGATGTATGTCATTCTGTAGTGTATGTAGTCGTCTTAAAAGGAGCTCAATCATCCTTATTTGTAAACAGTCAAATAACGGAAGTCTCAGCAATTATTGCGCACAACGTAATTAGAAGTCATCGTCGCCAAGTGGACCTAAGTATGGTAATACAAAGTTATTAGACATAAATAATGTCACTTTATTGCATACATATTTGCCGACTACTCTACCACGCAATACCATTACTTGTAATTTTATACTTGTTAAGTTCATAAAGTGTAGTGTAATTCTCGATATCGTGTAAGCTCTCTAGAAACTTATGAAGGCACGATTTAGAATGACAGCGAAGACGATGGACATTCATGGAAGTAACTATAAAGTTCGTATTTTTGTTCAAAAGTTATGGATGCTCTAACCTCCTTATTAATAAACGTGGACTAAAGTTACAACCAGGATAATCTTCGGACTAACCATACATTTTTAAGGATTAACCTTGGCGTAACTTTACTTCTCGTTTTATTAATAAGGGGGTAAGTGTCTAAACTCCTGTGTTTCTAAACGCAAATATTTTTTTTTATGCCAAAGTATTTTTTTTTTAATCTTGCCCCACACTAGGAATTTCTTCGTGTATCGTGGGTGCGTATACAAACATAGAAACTCACATACACAAACACCCAGACCCGGAACAACTACTTGCAGATCATACAAATATTTGTCCCGTGCGGGGATCGAACTCGATCGCCAGCCTCAACCTGCACTGCGCCAATCGTGTCGTCATTAATCATTGGACTGTAAGGCCAGGTTCACATCCCGTGTTCGAGAAATATAAATATATTTCTCGAACACGGGATTTTCCCGTATGAACGCCGTGTAAACAATTTTTAAGTTTTCATATATATTCTGTTGTCACTACTCTACCCGATAAAATCGTTTATACGGTATACGGGAAAATAATCGCCGTGTGAACCTGGCCTTAAGCTATTTATTAACAGATATTATTATAAGAAAGTTCTTTTGTTATGGACAGCACAATATGCTTGTTCGACAAACACATTATTACAACATTATTTACTAAACTAAGATTTGCTAATTGGTTAATTAGGAGCCATTATTCTGTTAAAGACAAACATTCACATTTATTCCACAACAAGCAAATACAATACTTAGTAAATCAAAATTATAATTTATTTGAAATTCGTTTAATTACAAAAGATTAAAAGTTGTGAAAGTTATAGTACAATGTAAACAAAGAATCGTAAACTTAAATTAAGAATTAATGTAATTAAGGAACCGTGAAAATGATTAAAACTAAATTAGACGATCATATTTTCACCAGCACGCATAGCAATTATCTATCTCTATGTTTGGTAACCTAAACAGTGTTATTCTATACAATTGATTATTTTTGCCTGAGTATGGTCCGACCCGTAGACGATTGAAGAATACAAACATTTATTTTCTATATTTTCTACATTTTAATCATCACCAGGTCGATAGAAGTGTTTCTACTTTTTGTCAGTTTGATGATTCTTCCATCGAAAAAAATTATTTCTACAGCATCATGCGTGCTGGTTACTAAAGTAACCATAAACCTTGTCTTGTTCCACCCAGAGTTGAGTTGAGACCTTTCGCGTCTGGTTATTTCTTTGTCAGTTATGATTCAGTTCAGAGTTCCTGCTCATTAACAGAATATGTAATTCAATGTGTTCATTTCAACGCTGTAGCAAGGTTGCCAACAGCACGACATCATTTTGACGACAACGACGGTACGTTAAGAAACGAATAAGTCAGGCTTTACTTCCTTGCATTTTTGGAAATCTTACAATTGTCAGAACCACTTCAGGAAACTTAAAACGTGTTGATAGAAGAAGCGAGGAAGGCCCTGCCAGACTCGTACTGACTAAAATCCACGGTGCCCCTTCAACACCCTTTACGGTTACCGGTTTAGTGTCCCGCGACCCAAATAAAACAAGCCTTGATTTATCTAAAATGCTCTCGCTCAAAAAATAGTAGACCATATACACTTTTTGTGCTCAAATAATATTTAGCAGTGTATTATTACTTCATGAATAATATTATTTCTGTTCAGTAAACACACTTACCTACACTCCACTCCACGTAACATAAGTAAACCTAATTTAATTTCAGGTTCTACTCGTATAATTTCGAGTGGTTGTCCAAAGTCGCGGCGAGGTCGACCGCGTGTCACGACAAAACGACACTTGACGCGTTTGCGAAACACCACTCCAAATCATGCCTTGTACCAAATTGAGCTGTTTCTGGGCACACGTGTACCTAACCTATGCTAATATTATACAGAAGAAAATTTTATATGTTTGAAAGAAGGGGTTAATAATTAATCTTCGCAACTACTGATTGAATTCCGAAAACTCCTCTCTAGTTTACTATGTCTCATAGTTCGTATTCAGATATTATGTACGGTAAATGTCCCGTTGGGTAAATTCTGACCGTGACGTACCAGCCACGGGCAAAAATCTAGCATCCTAAAAATGCAACAAGCACGTGGAATCTATCAAAGATTCACCTTTAACCTAGCACGCGCAAACATGAAAAAAAAAAAAAAGAAAAATGGAGGGCTTTGTACGCTTCAAATAGGTCAGCTTCGTTTTTCAAACTTGTTTCTTTTTCTGTTTTTTTTTTTTTTTAAGACTCGTTGCCAGTAACGCTTTGTGCAAGATTTAAGAATACAATTTGAGACAAACTTTTTGCTAGATTTTTAGAGCTCGGAGATACGATGCTGTTGCAATTATTTAGGATTAAAGTTGAACTAGGTACTCACGTTGCATTTCAATTAAGATTTATGAGCAGTGGGGGCAAGAGAGCAGACTTGCAAAATAAAACAAGCTGTAAATGACAAACAATATAGATTAGTAACCAATGATATTAAAGAAGAACGTTCGATATAAACTTGTCCAATTTTATACTCAGGAAATAATATCAAAGAAAAACGATAAGGAATTAACTTACTAATTTACATACATTTTCTACTAGCCATTACATTTGATATTAAAATACCGTGTTGGATAACATAAAGGAAATAGTTGGAATGGTTACCGACTGCCTTGACAAAGGCAGGCGAGAGTTGTGAATAGTTGCCGATTCTGACTCAGGCGACCTTTGCGTAAAGTTCGCACAGTAATTTGTCTGATCAACTTACGTATACATGCGTAAGAACCGCAGACATCCGCAATTGCTAGCATAATTGTAGTAGTGAATCTACATTACTGGGATGCAGTGTTAAAAGTCTGCATCAGCTTCTGAATAAAATTATGCCAGCTAGCTTGAACGTCTTATTTCGCAGTTCATACATCAACATTTGAATAAAGAATCTTCAATCTGGAAAAGCTTCAAAAACTGAACTACCTATCCGTGAAATTTTGGAATGAAAATGAAAAAAAATGAAATCTGTTTGGATTTGACAATTTTTGGACAGGACGATAATGATTTAACTAGATGTTCCAAACTATACGATACTGCTTACAACTTTACAAAATCTCTAAAAACATAAATCTAAATCTATCTAATCTAATATAATGACTGACTGACATAGTGATATCAACGCACAGCCCAAACCACTGGACGGATCGGGCTGAAATGGCATGCAGGTAGATGTTATGACGTAGGCATCCGCTAAGAAAGGATTTTGATCTATTCTACCCCCAAGGGGATAAAATAGGGATGAAAGTTTGTATGAAACTTTGTCAATTTTATAAAAATACATTGTTAAGTTCCGACACACACGCGAACGAAGTCGCGGGCACAGCTAGTAATTAATAAATACCATGTTCCAAACGCTTATCATGAACAAAACTTAAACACATCATAAGGAAACCTTCGTGGAACAGTAAGAATAGTGAATTTACTCATGACATGAGTCATAGAGCACACGGCCTCATGTTAAAGCTCTATTGTCTGATGGATTAAGATAAACGGCTTTCTTAGCTGCGCCTGCGACTGTAGGCAACTGTAAAGCTAATAATTACTTGCTGCGCTTGTTGAAGGCTTTATTATGTGTCATGTTGGAGCTGAGTGGGAACACACAGTCATCATCTGCCTGCATTTTTTCAAACGCCGTGGCGGATTTCCCCTAAGTAGGCCCGGGCCTAGGGCGGCTATTAGGGTAGACATTATGGGCGGCCAATCGTGTCAAAAAATAACTGATGGTAACAATTTATAAAAATAAAATAACTCAAATGCATCAATGAATCATGTCATATACAATCTTAATGTATTAAAGGTCGCGTACTTTATTTTTCTAAATAACTATTGCGTATAAATAATTTCGTACATATAAAAAATTTCGTACCTCCGTTTATTTTAACAAAACCTGAAACCGTTTTAAATGCTTTCTTTTAATGTCCAATAATCCCTGAAACCTCAGAAAATATTATAAAGTAATAGCAGCTTTAAGTGAACGTTAACCAATTTTCTGAATCAGTGTAAAGTGGGCAAAAGTAAATTCATTAATTATTTAAATTAATTAAGTCTATATAAGTATAAGCCGGAGCATCGAAGAAAGGATTCTAAAATGGCGGCTTGTACTTGCGTTGACAGATAGTACAGTCAGCATATAAGATTTCAAATTAAAGTTTTTTTGAAATTGAAAATAAAAAAACAAGACTGAATCAAAATAATTCTCAAACTTAATCTAACAAAAAAACAAAATTCAACAACAATAATCAACAGGTAACAACGGAAAAATAACAGAAAACTATAAAAAATATTCTTAAAAAATATCACTGAGCGCGTCAAGACACATCAAGACTATTTTTTTTCTGCTTACGCTACACGCGGGAGTGAGTATAGACGGCACTAGAGTGCGAGCGAGAAGACACGATAAGCACCGCCATTTTAGAATCCTTTCTTCATTGACCCAGGTTATATATATCTGGTTTCTGAGAAAGAGGCGGCACATGGTGTGGGGCCTAGAGCGGCTAGAACTGTAAATCCGCCATAGTAGGTGCGAACACCATACTCATTTAGTACAATACCTATTGAACTGGTTATCAGTATTTCGGGCTACTGACACCCTGACCCACTATAACATTTTTTCTGAGGCACGAAGTAAACATGAGATGGAGTAGCTAGAAGCTGAGGGGTGAGTGTGATGTACAAAAAGAAGGCACCAGAGTGACGCAGCAAGAAGGCTGACTTCTTCAGCAGTAGGAAGAACTATTTCCCGAAAAGAACTGGCGAGAATAGAGTGCCAAAACAAACAAATTGCAATGGCTTTAAAATATTTTCGGATTTCTGCAATGACTTGTGAAGCTTTCGCCACGACTATTCTGTCATAGTTATCGTAAGATGATAACAATTTAACTGCAGTGTACTGTGTACCTCGTTTAACTTAACTGGAACTATGTAGGTACGTAATATGAAACATGTTCAATTATAGCTGAGCCGGAATACCCAGGAAAAACCAAATCATCAGCTTACCGCATAATATATGCAAGCTTAGCTCATCTAATCTTTAATTCAATTAATTGCGCAAGCGCCGCACGTCAGCTTCGAAAGTGCTCCGCTAGAGGGCGGTGATTGTGAACAATTGTGAACTCCCACGCACTCCTGGGAAACTAAGTGCCACCGTTAGCTTAGAGCAATTATCATCATTAACACTAAAGGTCGGTGAACAATTCATTTGCCAAAATAGTTTGATAGGTGCAAAGATATGGATTAATTAGCGCAAATGAGGAGGTTCTACAGCGAACAATTAATATAGACAACTGCACGTGCAATAATTTGATGATAGCTAGGGTCGAAAATTGCCTTTATGCCTTAGCCAGTACGGACGATTTGTAGTTTAAGTGTTACCACCAAACCAATTCTAGTACGGTCTCTTCAATTTCGCTATAAATAATTTAATTTGCAATAATTAATTACGGCGGAACCGTAGACTTCTAATAGCCACGTTAAACTACCAATAAGCGACCACTGTATCGTATTCAGTTACTTTCATTTTTATGCGTTCATCATCTATTAATTTTTATAGATCAACAGCACGACACGCTATTGCATGTACGAGTATGTAATCTCTCCATTCATAATGACGACTATTATGTTCAACTTATCTAGATAATTCTACTGCCCCAATGACCACCTCCTTTCTGTCTGAAAATTAAGTCTGCGTCGGCTACAGCGCATATAAAAGACATAAATATCTTTGTCTATGCCCAAATATGACAGCTTTCAATATAGCAACACAATCTATGGTCTGCTCTACATAATCCATGCCTTATACCGCCCTAAAAGGGAAAACTAAGTTCAAACCACGAGTTTGCAAATCGAACCCAACATACTATAAGTGGTTACCTGGTATTCACGATTGTATGTAGATGTTATGTCGCAAGACATGATCGGAATTGCCTAATATCTCCGAGTGACTGCTACGCTGTGAATCTCTGATGGGGCCAATTTGTAAACAAGACATGGCAATATAGACCTTACGGCCTTGGGGGAGCATGCGCGGAATTTCGATTGTTGTTCGAAGGCTGTATTTAAGGGCGATTGGGTAAATTCTTGAGTGCATCTTCAATATTGGTGTTTTGTTCCGAAGACGTAAATGTCATTGCCTACGGGTTTTTTCGATAAATTTCTGGACTAGTTTAATAATGACGTTCAAATAGGTGTTAATAGTTTAACAAGTTGACATGGAGAAACTCGAGACAGACGTAATTGATGCTTCCAAAGCCATGTGTTTCATTAAACAATAATAAATATGGATTAGATAAAGATAACTACTTTTTAAATTAAAATCTAATAATAACTTACAGATTTAAGATTACTTACATGTTGCAATAAATTCCACCATTTGCATATAAGCAATCATTTACTGAATGTTTAATTCGAACTGCGTTCATTAAATAGTGGTTAACTAATTTAAATACACATGTATCCATTTGTTGCTTAATTATTTTAATTAAAATCTGTGTTTGTTTATCGTTAGATATTCTGAAACACGTGTGGTGGTTTCATTTCTAAGGCCAGGCAACTTTATTTTTTGTGTTTTTTTTTTTTACTATCATCGATCGTACTTACGAGAAGTTATTCTTCATGATCTAAAATAGGGATCAGCGGGGATCTAAAATAGTTGCTTTAGCAGAATCATAATATGAATTACCATAAAAATTTGCTGCTATAGTAGACCTCCCAGGAACCGACTGTTATGCTTATCAAAATAATTCAGTATTATAATCTAATCTAAGTAAATGACTTCATAACTGCTCCAATTATGCCAAAGACCAGTCCAATCACACATAAGTATAAATTTTTCTTTATCATAAACAACCTGTCGTACTTAACAACCTGTTTATTAACGAATACCTTACCCTCAACAAAGTCTAGGACATTATCAAGATCAGGAAAAATATCTTGATACGCAAGATTTTCTCAATGCCTTCCGGTTGCCTGTAACTCATGAACGGGTTTTCCTCCCGCCTTTTATTACATTTTACACTGGGTTGGTATTTCCAGATCTTATGATGACTGTAGTAAAACCTCAATGATTCGCTAGAAAATATAAATGAGCCTGTGAGCAATTTTTCAATGTCAAGGTGTTTAATTGAAGGTTTTATGTGAATGGGTCGTTGGAGAGTCGTTGTGCGTACTTTTTAAATTGCCTGAAAAGGTCAGCAATGATCTTTTGTACATAGAAACTTTGTGTATTTATTTATTATTTTACACTTTTACGTACAAATGTGGTACATAAGGCGCACTTAATGTCGTAACGTATGAATAATTATATAAATAAAAGAAGTTTTTAATACTTCTCTGTAACTCTATAATATCTGTGTCTGCGAAAATATTTTGCTTCAATCTATTTTCTCCCAATCGTTTCTTTTGTTTGCTTATCTAATATCAAGAAAACTTTAATTTTAATTTAATGTTTGTTTGTAACAGATAAACTCAAAAACTACTTTACCGATTTTAATTATTCTTTCAGCTATAGAAAGCAACATTATCAGCGTGTTTAAAGGCTTTATTTTTTTCTTAAATTGCACCTAGACGAAGCCAGGGCGGGTCGCTAGTTAGTAATTTTTAAAAATATTTTCCACAAAAATGCAATTGTTGATCGCTCAACTCCTTTTACAACTTACTTGTGATGAGTAACATATTTATCACAAGTAGGTATGTAACCGATATTTATATTACACTATTACTTATACCATAGAATATATAATAGCTTATACATTTATAAGTAATAGTGTAATATAAATATCGGTTTACACTTTGAACTTTCACAAAGGAATCCTGTATACAGTGCGGCTTGCCACTGATGTCACGTCTAAAGATTCCGGTCACACCCGGATGCGCAGACGCACACAATCGAGCTTTTTTACGAACCAATAGGCAGGTAAGTGTTCATTGAGAAGGCTTTATTACCTGACAAGTGTGAATTTAGTGGTTACGATTCTATTTGTAGTTTTATTTAAAAGAATTTTGTCTGGTTAGTGTATTGTTATTTTTATTTATTTTAACGAAAATCTGTTATTTTATGTTTTGCGGCATATCTTCAGTTTCAAGAAGGCACTTTGACAGCATCAATTAAGTCATCCAATCAGTCCGTCGGTTAAATAACAATGGTTTAATTTTTCAAATTCAAATTCAAATTAATTTATTGTTTGTTACATGTAAAAAGAGATCTTAAAGTAAATATATATAGTATCAGTGTAACATACCATTAAGGTGTACAATATTATGGGGATATGTGGGTTACATTTTATTAATTTATGTCAATATTATAATCAGTTTGATATTACTTGGTCCAGTCACTCTTACATTAATCAAATTTTACATTAAGTTATACATTAAATAATAATTAAATTAACTTTACATCAAATACATTAAATAGTCCTAAATTGTCAATTATCCTGTTACATTATTATAAATCCTTGTCGTTAAAAAAGTCATTAATTGTGTAGTATGCTTTACCTATTAAAAATTCCTTAAGTTCGTGTTTAAAAGTATTGAGTGCTGAAATAATTTTTATACGATTTGGTATTTTATTATAGATTTTTACTCCTATTCCAAATATACTAGATTTAAATTTAACCGTTCTGCATCTGATTCCGGACAGTACATTTTTGTGTCGTGCACTTTTTAGTGTTTCATATTAATCAATATCACTTTTTATCATTACTGCCGCTTGATAAATGTATAGTGAAGGCAGCGTTAAAATTCTTAACCTCTTAAATTCTTCTCTGCATGAGTCTGTCTGTTTCAGTCCGCAGATACTTCTCACACATTTTTTTGGGCTTTAAATGCATTTTCTCTGTTTGAAGAGTTTCCCCAGAACAGAATGCCATAATTTTATTTTATCAATTTTATCATTTTATCAATGAATATTTACAAAGATAATAAAAAAACGCGAAAATGGGGACTAGTTACGTCAGAACTCTAATAACATTGTACTAGGTTTACGAGGAAAAACTAAGGAATAAATATAATTATTTGATAATAATCTTACGGATTAATTAGATTTTTTCAGTCTAATTGTCAATTTAAAAACAACATGTTGAGTTTTGGCCAAAATCACTTTCTTTAACCAGAGTTTAGCCTCTTCTCTTACATTGATACAAGTTGCTTACAAAACACAAATTATTTACTAGCAACCAGCGTCCGAAATATCTAATAAAAATTTACCACAAAACATTGAGCGCTAAAGAAGCCAGGCTGCTAGTCAGCCAGGCACAGTCTCGTGACCTCATACCTTTCACTGGCTGCAAATAATACCGAACGGTTCACTTCACCGACACAAAGGAACTGCACAGAGAAAATACTAATACTTACTTATGCACTAGAACCGAAAACAACTTGGAACGGGGACTGTGGTATTATGTAGTGAAATGTATTTGTACCTGTTATTTTGGCTATTAAGAAAGTATTTGGTAAGTCAAAATATGTATACTTTATTACTTTATACAACTGAAGAGTTTGTTTTGTCATTTGTTCGTTATTTTGGCATCAAAAGTGTCGAAAATCGTCTCATTGAAAAAGGCCTAAATTATGTAAAAGATTAAGGGCGCGTATTCTGAAAGTTGGCAACGTCGCAAATAGTTGTCAAATATTAACAAGTTTTAATTAATTTGGCAATGTAAAAAAAATATAAGGGAATGCAATAATTAATATCGTAACACCGAACGAATACGTAGTTTTAGATGTAAAAAAGTATTTGGAAACTTTCCAAATTCCTTTTTTTACATCTGAAACGGAGATAACATCAAATTCAGTGTTTTAATTGCATTCCTGTATCGTTGTTTAGTGCACTACAGAAGTGCCATATTTCTTATTTTTATACAGTACCTAAATTTACCAAAAAACTTGAAAATATTTTACAGCTATTTGCGACGTTACCAACTTTCTGGTTACGCGCCCTTTAAAAAAGTGGCCCTTTACCTTAATATTGAAAAGATTAAGAAAAAGTGGCCCTTATTCTTAAAGCTGTAAAAGATGAACATTAACAGACATAACACATATAGAGCATAACATCATACTAATATCAACGTACAAAGATAGATACTGCAAATGATAAAATGACTGATATCTAGTTTTATATCAGACTTGCATCTCTTAACTTCTACGCTGCATTCAAAGATATTGCCAACATTAGAATCTAAAGCATTCAAATTAAGATCAAGTCAAGATATAATACCAAGTTGTAGATGCCATGCGTCTGATAATAGGGTAGTTTCCAGGGTCAAAATAATTACATTCTATTTAGTCCGTATTTTAGATTATAAAAAAATATTGGACACGTATTTTTTCTTTTTTCGATTAAACAAAAAAGAACAAAGATAATAGCCTATTTAAGTTACCTGTGACGTCATTCTGCGCGAAAAATGCCACGCATCGTGACGTCACACGTAACTTTAATAGGCTATATCTTTGTCATTTTTGGTCTAATTTACAAATAAAAAAATACGTGTCCCCTTATTTTTGAATAATCTAAAAGACGGACTAATTACATTTTTTTAGGCAACTAGCCTATTATGTAATAAGAATTCAATTATAATTCCTTGATAGATACTGCAGTAAATTCTCTAATCTATTATGCAAATGTTATTGCATTTGCATATTAAAATCTTTTGATATTCCAGCTTAGAAAATGATATTGAAATATCTTGGATCAACAAAGTATAAATATTAAAATAAAAAAAACCGGCCAAGTGCGTGTCGGGCCACGCACAGTGTAGGGTTCCGTAGTTGCCCATCAAAATACTTATGCTAACTAAACTGATTCGCTGAATTTAGTTTTAAAAAGAAGAATTTTCAAAATCGGTCCAGGAGTCTGAGAAATCGGGGAAAATACATAAAAAAAAGGTTACGACGAATTTAGAACCTCCTCCTTTTTTTGAAGTTAGTTAAAAATAGTTGACGATAAAAACCTACCTATCCCCAAAAAACCTACCGTAAAAACATACCTATTAAAGCTGTAAAAATAAAGTTGACAAACTTACATTTGCAGTTGAAGAACATGTTCTCCGATACATTTTGTTTAAGAAAATATGTTATCCAAGTACATTTTATAAGTTGGTCGACTATTACTCGTAAAGTTGTAAAGCCTACTTAGTCATGATAATTTTCTTTTAAACTTCGTTATATATACTACTATTGTGAATTTTTTCACACCCCAAAACATAACCGTTTAGCTGGTAGAGGGGGGGGACACTCGAGTCGAGCAAAATTTAGCACTTTAAAGCTTAATATTTCACAAACGAATTTTTTTATCAAAAAATTGTTAATGGAAACTATTAATATTTTTTAAAGACCTATTTAATGATACCCCACACTAAGGGGTACGCGAGAAAAAAAAAATACATCCCCACTTCACGTGTACTGGAGGCACCCTAAAAAAAAATATTTTACGAGATTTTATTTTACCACTTTTTCGGCACAACAAATCCGTATATTTACACCAAATTACAGCTCTCTAGTACTGTGCGTCTCTGAGCTAAACTGCGGACAGACGGACGGACGGACGGACGGACGGACGGACATGGCGAAACTATAAGGGTTCCTTGTTGACTACGGAACCCTAAAAACGAGATTGCATGCACACATGTTAGCACAAAGTTTCTTAATACCTGTTTACTCGATCAAATAAACATATTTCAAATTAACATCAGAAAATAAAAATGCATTAATAACGATTTAGTTTTTACTGACCAGTCAATGACCGAAAACAGAGGACGTGCACCTTTATGTAATTTGCAGTGAGAATAGTCATGATGATCATTAAAATCTCTGCAAGTTTAATTTATCAAGATATTTCGCATCCGTAGATATGTTGGCGGTTTCTAAGATATAACCTTGCATTGGTAAACTTTTTACAGCTTTTGAATCAGACAATATAATATGAAGTTTATAATACCTGTGAGACCGCTGGTAATTTTTTTTTAAGTCTGAGTTGCTAGTTTTCATAAAGGTAAACCCTCGATTTTTAAGATTTGTACTCAACCTAAGACCTAGCCATATAAAGTTATAATTTTTAGTTTATCACTATCCTAAATTCTAACTGACGTAAAAACACAACAAATACGCATTACCAAAACTAATTAACATTTTAATAAGTCAAATAGAACCTTATCATAATTTGATTTTAAGTCGATATTTCGTAAAGACACAAATATAGTAGTTTTTTGTTAAACAGGGTGTAAATTTCATGCTTTATAATTAGGCGGTGTTGGCCAACGCTTGGCATTCTAGTGATGAACGCTGAACGATTGACAAATTCATATTGAAACCGATGATGGCATGTCCAGGATGGGAACACCCAAATACTCCGAAATATTTTATTCCGAATTTCGATATTCCGATTTTCAAAACTCCGAATATCATAATACCTAAAAATTACAATATCTATTATTAGGAATCTCGAAATTTATTTGACCGAAAGTCGTATGTCCGATTTCTTCATTTTCCGATTTTCACATAATCGAAAAATGTAATGCTCGATGAGTTCTCATTCCGAAAATCGAAATTCCGATTTTCAATATTCCGAATAAACTAATTTTTTCGGAATATTGAAAATTGGAATTTTGTTTCTCATTCTACAAAGTCAGTGACAGAAACGAATTGGTGCAAAACCGGCTCCACGTAGTTTTGTCTACCGTACTCCCAGAGTGTTATTTAAGCCTGTGTAGGCACGGAGTGGCGAGGCGTATCCTCTTAACTTTCACTGTTTGCCTTTAGGATTTTTATTGTTATTAGGAGAACTTAGGATCCAAGAGCGAGCGAAGCGAGCTCGGGACTTGGGGCACCCCAACTCGGACAGGTTAAGTTCCTTCATGTTAGGTTACTTTAAACCTTGCTCACAGAAATAGGAGCCCCGCGAAGCGGGGCTCCGTCGATCTACCTTGGTAGGTGGTAGTCAACAAAATGACCAAGGATGCAAGAGCGAGCGAAGCGAGCTCGGGACTGGGGACACCCCGACTCGGACAGGTTAGGTTCAAGGGGATGGCGGGGTCTGAAAGACCCCGCCATCCCCTTCGTGTTAGGTTACTTTAAACCTTGCTCACAGAAATAGGAGCCCCGCTTCGCGGGGCTCCGTTGAACCACCTTAGTGGTGCTATAACTCAGGATGCAATAGCGAGCAAAATGTGTCTTGGGGCACCCAGAATCGGAATTCTAATAATCAGAATTTTAATATTCGGTATTCGTATTTTTGATGTTTCGGAAAATATATTTAGTCGGAATTTTTGATGTTCGGTCTACTGAAATTCGGTCTTTTGAAAATAGTAATTATAAACGTTAGGAATTTTGAAATTTCGGAATTATTAAAATAGGAATAATGATCCATCGGAGTTGTTATATTAGGAATTTTGAACCATTCGGAATTATGAAAATCGGTATTTTGAAATTCGTATTTATGAATTTCGGAATAAAGTTTTTCGTATTATCGTAGTGTACCCGTCCAGGATACAATGTGTCCGGTTTTAATCTGGTAACTTACTCCCGGAAACCAACTCCCTCCTGAATAGTAGTCATTCAGGGGGTTGATTTCCGAAACACGTTTGAAGTTTGTACCGGGCATGCTGTGGATTGGATGTGAGGAGTGGTGGCCCAGTGGTATCGGTCCCGATTTACGAGTTGTAGGTCGTGGGTTCGAACCCCGCCAGGCGCATTACTTTGTGTAAATTATTTCATCACCACTGCTCTCAAAACGGTGAAGGAAAACATCATGAGGAGAGACATGTGACATTCGCAATTGGCCCGCGTGGCGGATTATGGCCCACTCACTCTCACAGAGAGGAGGCCTGTGTCCCAGCAGTGGGAACATTATAGGCTGATGATGATGATGATGTTGTGGATTTGGAACCTTAGAATAGCCTCAAGTTAGCCTATCCTATTACAGACATAGGCGTCTACCAGGCTGTGCCACACCCTGACCCCCAATTTCAGCACCGAATCTGTCCCAGCTACAAGTTTCTAATTGATTGGGTTCCGTCATGGGAGATAAAATTTTCTGTTAGATCATGCATTTTGGGTAATTGAACTAAAACTAGAGGTAATTATAAAACACAGTGGTTCACATCGTTAAATTTATGACAGCTAATTACTAACAATTATTCAAAAATTAAAGAATCACCTCATAAATCTTTTGAAGGCACTGTTTTCTTATTGTGTACTGAAAACAATCTAATTTTATATAATTTAAAATTTTAGAAAAACTATAAAAATATTTAAAATTAAGTACTTATAACATTTTTTATCAGGTTTAAAGATCGAAAGACTAGAACTTAGAACCTTGATTTAGATTCGTTTAGCTGATTATATTACTAAACTCAAATTGTAACACCTAGGCTATGAGGAAACTGCTAAAACAAATTGGAAATCTACTGTTATTTACCGTATCGATTTCAAGGACTTGTTTTATGAAATATTTAAAGAATACCTACTGAAGTTTCTTCTGTATTTGTAGCAATTGATTTACCTATGCACGACTTATTAGCCAATACATTTATTTACGATAGAGAACTTTTTTCTTCTTTTGCTTAAAATGACGATGGCATTTTAAAATTCAGCCCGGAATTCGATGAGAAGTTGAACTGGAATACAAAACGATGGTGATGACGAACCCCTACAATGCCTTCGGTATCTAACGTTCATCTGTTCGACCTGTAATGAGCGAACAACAGAACACGTACAACAAAATAAAATTAAGTACCAAAGTCATAGTTTCACTATAAAAACCTTAAAACCAGATAATCCAAATCCAAAACATGTGCATTAATTTTAAACCAACAAAAAACAGTAGGTAACCACAAATAGTGCTAAAATAGTAGATAAAGACACAACGACAATAACGTAATTAAGTTATATTTTAAAAGCGTCAAGATAGACGTTTAATGGATAGACGAAAACGAATCGTGCCTTCAATTAATTTGATCTTAATTGCAACAGTTTAAATTGCAAAGAACATTAAACGCAGATTCGACAAAAGAAAATAGGCAAGTCACACAATTATACGCTGAACTCTTAATAAAGGCTAAGCAAATAGAAAACGTCAACTAACTTATTAGGTAATACAACATAACAGAACAATAACAGAAAGTTCTTACTTAACTTTTAACGACATTAATAAATAGAAAGAAAAAAAAACAATAGGGTCCCACTCTCCCTTTCCAAGCTTCAAAATGTTCTCATAAGAGCAACACAAATCTTCAACAATGAAGGTTATCACGACCGTTACGTTGATAAAAGTGATACAAGTTTTGTTATTAAAAATTCAACACGGGCTTTTAACATTGAAACCACTTGTAATAGCGAGACTAATCTACCAGTTACATGCGCGAAAGTGCAAGTTGCAACGTGTCCCTGAAGTAGGTAGAACAGTACTAACGTGATTCGTATACATACGTATTGATTTACTTGTAAGAATGAAAAACTGGGACGTTTGAATAAGACATGAGATTGCAACAAAACTGCCCTGGTTGTTTGAAGGTAAAAATAAAGCTGCATCTGTTGTTGATGTTGATGCATACCAAAGCGTACGTCTTCATAGTCTATGCCACAACGTTGATAATGAATATCGTGCCAAAAGTTTCGAAATGGCTGAGTAACACGAATCTGTAGCAACAAGCAGAGGGGATAAGATTTACCACAGTAATGTACTAAATTGAGTAGGTACTAGGTGAATATAAAAGATTAGATCAACTCCCTATAAAAACACAGATTAGTACCAATTAAAGAGTAATGGCAGATTCATAGGCTAGTCAGAAATATCAAACCAAAGGACCCCAAAAAATATTTGAACCAAACATAAAGAATCTTGGCAACTACAACTAGATGTTGACAACGACCTCACTAAGTAGTTAAGTACTCTTCAACAGTAATTATCCAAAGTGAACAGGTGCCATCGTAAGTCATAGATTGAAATGCAGTTAGTCTAGTATTTGCTAAGGCTGCTGAGCCTTTCACAACGGCGTGCTTAACATTCCTGCAATGCAGCAAAACAGCCGCGCCTGCGCCGGCGATGCTGTACCGACATGTTTTACTTTACCTACGTAGGAGTATTAATCATACTGTTTGGTAGGATATAGATTAGTAAATAAGTTTTAATGAAGGATGAAGCTAGTTTATTTGGTGCTAAGAAATGCTATCCCGTTGAAGCCGACTCTTGAGTCAAATAAAATAATTATAATACACGAAAATAATACTGTCAGTCTGGGTCATGGGATTGTCTGGGTCACTCACAAAACACTACAAGTCCAAGACAGACCCAAGACAGTACAAGTCTGGCATCCCCTCCCCGCTTTGTGTAGGAGGACTTATTTGATGATTTTGCCACGATAAAAAAGGGCAAAGGCCTCATACAGAGATACGTGAGAATCTCCATGCTTACTTAAATTCTCAAGAAGATATTAACAACCTGAACACTATTTGAATAAACTAATAACGTATCTAAAACGAAGATAAAACGGTATGCACATCAACCACCAACGACTCCAAATTGTTTATGTAAAACCGCTGAAAATAATGGAAATGATCGCTTTAAAGACCAAAGGTATACCTGTCCAATAGTAAATAAGCTATTGTATGTCATTTTTTTCAGTGATCAGCCTATTCTTTGAATGGCAATGCATTGTACGCGCGTCGTGTATTCTTTTAGCATGAAGTCATTGATGTTGAAAATATTTTTATACAGGATGTTAAGATGTACATGACAATCAATTAACTGAGGCTAGGGACACCCATTGCTGGACCTCTCTTAGTAGCTCAATACCCTGGCCTCTTCTACTACCATATCCACTCTGAGCCAGCCACCTTCTTTAGGTCGTCGGTCTACACGTATCTTCATCATCTTTTCGTCGGTTATTTGAACTTCCACTTTGCCGTAACTTAGACTGCATCAACCCAAAGCTGGGCTAAGGCCTCATTTTCAGTTCTTTCGATCCAGGGCCAATGTGGACCATTGACTTACTCTTTTTCTATTGCACACAATAGGATGATCGTTTCAGAAAAAATCCGGATCTTGTCTTTATATTGCAGCAGAATTTACAAGAGAACGTGTGAGTCAGCGATTCATTCCAAGTCGTTTTACCTTGACATTGATTTAAAACACGTTCTAAAATACTCAGGCGCTTTAACTGTATTTACTAAGACATAATACACTGCTTATTTCAAATACAAAACTTGGTTTTGTTTGATATTTTTAAAAGGCCCAAATATTAATCCTTGGGGAACACCAAGACGAAGAAATTCACTGGATTTGGCTAAATACCTACTACAAAATTATGCTGCTTAACACCGCACTGATTAAAAAACAAATACAGAGCATCCCGTACTTCGCGAAACAGAACAATATTATTGTTTACGAGATTGTTTTCTTCGTCAACTGAATACGGAGGACCACGAGCCGCGCGGACGTCAGTTCTACAACAGAAACGATTATACAACCACATTTTGAATGTAAAAGTACAACATGTTTATTTTTCGTGAAAGGTAGTGGCTATGTGAGTGAAGGATGCCTGGAGGAGGCAACCTGGTGAGGGCCGAGAGGTTCCGCAAGGCACCTCGAACGCCACGCTCCACGCATGCGCGGTACTACTATACCAGATCGTTGGTGTTAGATTCTCCGGTTAAGAAGAGACCTAATACACCAAGGACAAGGTGAGAAAAAGATGTTGGCACCAGTCATGAGTGAGTCCAGAAAATATGTTAGAATTCTAAAGTATTGGTAGGTAAATGAAATGCGAAATGATAATTCCATTAATCCTTATAATAGAATTTTTTTATAGAACCTGACCCAATAGTTGTTATTCTAATATTGGTAAACAGTGTAAAATCATTTACAAAAGTGACAAACAACCGTGAAGATATTTCATTAGTCAATGACACAATTGTAACAACAGATTTCAGTTTAGCTTTTGTTTTAAACCCAGAACTAAACCTTCACATCAGTTACATAAATGATAGTATTAAATCTAATTGAACATTCTCTTGGCTAAAGTCACGCGTTTAACAGTTTCGACACTGCAGAAGATGCCAGCAAAACAGTGCCTATAGTAAAAGGTTACTTTGTACTACAGAATCATGACTGTTTGTTGCTATCAGGTCATCTTTGAAAATGCTTACAAAGATTAACGTAACATAGTGAGAAAAGTGATATATTTTAGAACAATTTGGAGACATGTCTCATCTCATCAATCAACTTGACTGACACATCCACTTGAAGGAGACCTGTGTGTTGGAGTTACATCATTATGGGCTGACTAGCGCTCCCCCCGCGAGGATTTCGGACTTACGCCTTTGATTTTCAACTGGAATTTCCAAAAATCTTGAAACCATGTTTTTATAATTTGGTTGATAAGTCTACATCAAAATTTCAAGCAAATAGGATGAGATCGACTGGAGCCGCAACAGTTATTGCTTAAAATAGTTATTTCATTTTCTACTCATCTTCAATTCTATTTTAATTACTTGTTACAATAACGCATGTAGTATAAACGTAACCAAGTATGTCCAGTTTATTTTTACGAACAACAACATCAACAGCTATTTATAAACAACTATTGTTTTCGACCGGTCCACCACTATGCTTGTCGACCTAACCGTCAAAATATGCACCTTGATCAAAACTCTACGTACCCTATCTCTAGAGCTTTTATATACGACGTTAGTTGTGTAAACAGGTTCTAAATTATTTTTATATCGTCGTCAGCCTATCGTCACAGATTACCTATCGTGTTTAGGTGTTGATTGTGTTGAATACATTTTTAGCTCCTTTTTTCGGAAAAATGGACCACAATGCTTAAACCTTGCTAGGTTTCATCTTAGGTCTACGTCTAGGCAATCAATCAACTTAGCCAATTATATACCTACCCTTCCTAGAACCCTTCCTTAGACTCCTCAATCATAAATTTAGAAGTAGCAACATCTATCTTCTCTTCTTCTATCTTCTATAATATAATAAAACCGGCCAAGTGCGTGTCGGGCCACACACGGTGTAGGGTTCCGTAGTTGCCCATCAAAATACTTATGCGAACTAACTAAACTGATTCGCTGAATTTAATTTTAAAAAGAAGAATTTTCAAAATCGGTCCAGGAGTCTTTGAGAAATCTGGGAAAATACATAAAAAAAAGGTTACGACGAAGAACCTCCTCCTTTTTTTGAAGTTAGTTAAAAATAGTTGACGATAGAAACCTACCTATCCCCAAAAAACATACCGTAAAAACATACCTATTAAAGCTGTAAAAATAAAGTTGACAAACTTACATTTGCAGTTGAAGAACATGTTCTCCGATACATTTTGTTTAAGAAAATATGTTATCCAAGTACATTTTATAAGTTGGTCGACTATTACTCGTAAAGTTGTAAAGCCTACTTAGTCATGATAATTTTCTTTTAAACTTCGTTATATATACTACTATTGTGAATTTTTTCACACCCCCAAACATAACCGTTTAGCTGGTAGAGGGGGGGGACACTCGAGTCGAGCAAAATTTAGCACTTTAAAGCTTAATATTTCACAAACTAATTTTTTTATCAAAAAAATGTTAAAGAAAACTATCAATATTTTTTAAAGACCTATTTAATGATACCCCACACTAAGGAGTACGCGAGAAAAAAAAAACATCCCCACTTTACGTGTACAGGAGGTACCCTAAAAAAAAATATTTTACGAGATTTTATTTTACCACTTTTTCGGCACAACAAATCCGTATATTTTCACCAAATTACAGCTCTCTAGTACTGTGCGTCTCTGAGCTAAACTGCGGACAGACGGAC
The DNA here is from genome assembly GCA_954870645.1 of Agrotis clavis. Classification (NCBI taxonomy): domain Eukaryota; kingdom Metazoa; phylum Arthropoda; class Insecta; order Lepidoptera; family Noctuidae; genus Agrotis; species Agrotis clavis. The sequence goes on along the minus strand of OX940919.1, from coordinate 2,906,546 downwards.
GGACGGACGGACGGACGGACATGGCGAAACTATAAGGGTTCCTTGTTGACTACGGAACCCTTAAAATGAATCGCTAAATGTATTGCTAAGCCGATAACTTGCAAACGGCTGGACCGATTCGGATAATTCTTTTTTTGTTGTGTTTGTAACCATCAGGACCAGGTTATAGAGGACGAAAATCATCATGTCCACCCGTGCGAAGCCGGGACGGGCCGCTAGTATGTAATATAAATTGATTCTTTTCGGGGTTTGAAGGAATCAATTGAAATCCATGTTATCAATAACATAGCTGTCTTGAATCACAGTGACGACTCAAAAAACAATGAACAGAAGTAATATTTGCCAAAATTCCAAAGCAATAAGTGTTGGTTCCGAATTTAGACAAAAACCACTTCTGTTCACTACTTAGCAGATGCGAAAGGTTACATAAACATCTCCTTTCTCAACATAGCTGAACCCCGACCTCTAACTGGTACAATTATCGCTGAGCGGAGGAGCACAGTTCAGTAAGAGGTGGCCAACCTCGAAGCCTCGCGTATTGAGACTAAGGACAAATGCCTTGTTCTCAGCTACCATTGATCGTGGGCTCGTTATTTTGATACCCACACGTTGTCACATTCATGCATCTTCTCGGTATTTGAACACTGACTAAGCTAAACATCTCTTTAGAGATTATAAAACATAGTACTTCTTCTAGCCGTGTCGATGGACTCAAACTGTATCCGATCAATACGTAGCCACTGGCAGAGCTCCGGTCGTTTGCCTAGTTCAAACATGGGCTGAAGATCTAAACAAACATTCATCTAGACATACATGTAACCTATAGCAAATGAACCATTTCATATTTTGTGACGTTATGAATAACAGATACATTATTATCCAGCTTCCGTCATGTTCAAAAGAGAGACGCAACTGTTCATGCAAAGATCGTTTTGATTATGGCATGGCTTTATGACCAATCGCTTTGGTTGAAGCTGATCCAGCTCGCATTAGCCTTCACCTTGCGGACATAAATTTGAAAGCAATGAGTCCGTTGACTTCACTTGCATTAAAGTCTGAAAAATCGGTTAATTTCGTTTAAAATCTAGACCCATAATTACAATACATAATTATCTATCTACATCTTGATGGTGATCTTCAGACTCCAGGCCAATCTAACGATAGATTAACTAATGTTGTTATGTTAAGCTTCAAAGAGTCAAATTAAGCTGTCATTGTAGTCTAGATTGTGCATACTAGTTCTGTCTAAGATCAAAGGTGGGGAAAGCCTACGGCATTTTGATTACACCGATGCGCTGTAATCACTGTAGCGGTATAATTTGCAACGCTCAATTTTCTCCGAAACTTAGATTACAATTTAATTTGATTCCTATCGAGGAAGTTATTTTCGACTGTGTTCTAGCATGGTAAGCTTATATTTGGGACCAGAGTAAAAGAATTGGTCAAGAAAAGAAGCTCTCATACAGAAGAAATCTCATCGTTCGCATTATTATGCTTAAAGACATGGCGTTAATAGCAGGTAGTGCCTATTAACTTTAATCACTTAATATATAAAATAATAAATCATTTGTCTAATTAATCAGTTCATTGAAGATTTCATTCAGCATATATTATTTAAAATCGAAGATCCATTGATATTTAAAAAGACTTTGCCCAAATTTTGACAGTGAAATGGCCAGGTATATGGTCCGCTGCAGTTGTCAACCAGCGTGGCAGCGCCAGGGTTATCATTGTAGTGGACAGTGGACCGTGACCGAGTGGTTCCACGTTATTCGTAACATTCCAATTTGGCACGCCGCGGGTTTTTATTAGAGCCTACTTCCGCATCCATTTGAATAACTTGAGCAATATTGCCGAAATGTCACGTCACGTTATATTTGTCACAGACATATCATGTGCCAATATGGGTACTTATAAAGTTTCGGCGTTCTTGAACTTTAATACCCATAAAAACTTCTGATTGTTCACTTAACATAAGTGAACGGCCATTTACTACAATGATCATAGTACAATTTGGCATTAAAATGTAGCGTATGACCTTTCACACGATTATCAGTTATGTAAACATCGACATCATGAAATCATCACACAAATGACAAGCAATTTAAAAATGTCAGCTGCACTTGAATACAATACAAAGAAAACGTTTACTGCACAATATAAACAATTTGTGCTAAAATAATAGCCGATACTTAGGGTAATTCCGAAGACATTAACGTAGGTAACACACATAATGTCCGCATTAATGACCCACATATGTAAATTGTCACTTAAGGCGCTGCAAATGAGATAATAGTACAGTACCGAGATAGGTTCGCTTGACTAACCTGTTCGTTCCTTTATTTGCAGATGTCAGTCCGCTCCGAAAGTAATGGATAGTCACAGCAGATCGGCGTCGCCGCGCGAGCCCATGCGGCCGCAGCACCGCCCTCCCTCGCCGCCGTCCTCCCCTGGCGCTTTCGACAACCAGGCCTACCAACACGACGAAGCAGACCCTAACCACAACGACTCATTCTCCTCCAACGGAACACAACAGCAGAATGGACATACTAAAGAACCGAATGGAGAGACGAAAACCTTGGAAGCAGTGAATTTAGAACTTATCAACCTCACCCCGAAGAATGGCAGTGCGAAGAAGAAAGATGTGGAGGTGGATATGAATACTACGAACCCTTACGACGAGTACTTCGTGCCTGTCAACGAGCATAGGAAATATATGAGGTTAGTGGATGTTCTATTGTACAATTACCACAAATATAGAATCGATAAATGTATAGTATGTTACTGGTAAAGGTTTGATTTGTGTAACCACATTTTGAGGTAAAAATTTTCGACTACAACCACAAAATCATCGAATCTCCGTCTATTTTATCAATCGTGACATTAAACAAAATAGTTGAATTCATGCGATTTATTGCATTAGCAGAGATTGAAGATCTCATAATTTTGATTTCAATCATAAAGATCGCTGATTACGTTTAACTTTTTTTGAACATCCTCTTACCGTTACTCGTGCAGTCGTCTTTTTTATGCTCTGTATCTAATTTACGGACGAGCCTCTGCTTGGTCTATTTCTTTTTTCCTTTTTATATCGTAGAATGTCCGCACTTTTTATTTTATCGTAGACATCCATGAATGACCAATTCATGTGAATCTATTACAGTTTTATTATATTGGCTAACGACAATTTGAGATCGTAAACCATTTTTAATTGAGGGCTATGAAATGAATCTGCAGGTAGACTATGTATTAAAACATCTCATAAAAACAAACACTATTATAAAGCCAAGCACCTGTTAAAGATAGCTTTTTGCATAAACGTGAGAGTCTCAGTCAAATTTTAAATCTATGAATTTATTATAAGTTTCTTTGAGACAGTTAATAGTTTTATTACGGCCGTGCTCATAACCGAAAAGAAAAAACAATGACAGCAAACTATTAAACATAACATAATAACACTGGCCATTAGAAGCCGACTATCATAGACAAAAAGAAAAAAAAAGTACTGCATAAAGCCCGTGGCTGAAATGCAGCGGTACTCAATCTTTTTTGTGTGGGATCCGTTACTTTATGAGTATCTATGGCGGTATCGGTTGCGTCTACTCAAGAAATCAGATGCAAAATAAAATAAACAGAAGATCAGTATCCCATGCTTGATAAGCTTTAATCAAGATTAAAAGAAAAACAGTAGATTTTGGAAAGCTAGTTCAAAATTGCGTTAAAAATGTATAAGCTATCTTTGTTGAGAACCTCAAAAGCTTTTTAGCCAATAGTTCAAAATCCCCTAGTGTATTGACTTGCTAACTAAAGAAGAGATGGTTATCAGTAAGTACCGTTGAGCATGGATCCGTACAACTCGAACCCGACGCGAATTAGTGACCTCGACGGATCGAACACCGAACTAACTATTACATTATTACCACTAAATATAGTTTTGTAGATTAAATCAGTGAAGTTGTATACTCTGAATAAGATGAGACAATTTTTATTCATATTTCAGTAATGCTTGAAAATAACAAGCTTTGATACCGATCTTTGTCGATAACCGATCAACGACCGAATTTACCGAATCATACAGATGCAATGTCCAATCAGCAGTCGTCAATGAAAATGAAGCGTGATTTGAATTGATACTCGTATTGTATAATGATTTCAGGCGTACGTCGCCGTCGTTACAAAAAGATGAAGAAAAAATTAAAGAAAGGAGTTCTGTTAATGTTTGTTGTTATGTTGTTGTTATGTGTAGGTATACGTAAATACTTAAAGCTTAAATTTTCATAAACACAGACTTGTCAGTGCAGTGGTGGCCGTGTGATATCGGCCCCGATTTACGAGTTGTATCTACCAATCCACATAATCACAGAGAAGAGACCTGTGTCCAAACAGTGGGAACATTTAAAGGCTGGTTATGATGATGATGATGATGATGGACTGGTCAAAAGATTGATAATCTCGAACGGGCTAAACAATAATTGTACCTACCTAATGGTTTATGACCATAAACTTACTTAAAGACGATTGTAAAGTACTCTGTGGTCAGTTTAATGTCACGGTTAATGGCTGTGCGCCTTCTGCAATTGTAAAATAAATAAACAATAATAATTGGAACTGTCTAGCCGTACCTTGGAAGTAGCACATTAATTATGTTTGTATTGATCTTCACAGACAGTCTATTTTTTTTTCTCGAGTATTTATCCAATGGATTTGCTTGAAGGATAAGTTATTTAGTAGGTAATGAGTGTAATGACAATGATGAATGAAGAATAATTGTTAAAATACAAATTAAACTTGACACATCTGCTATCTATACCCATTGATTCACATAAATGTTACATCACGCTGCGATAGATTTGATAGTCTCCACCACCGTCTTCGCACATAGTGTATATAGGTACTGTATACTGTTATAGTGCAGAAACCTATTTTAATATAGGTACCGATTTGCGAAGATTTGCTCAAATAAAGCTGAGAATAATTGACCAACATTACAATTAGCAAAAGAAAAAGGAAAGGTTGCAAAACACTCAACAAAGAAAATGTATTGAAGAGAAAGATGCTTTCAAATTCTTATCTTTATAGGATAAAATTTTGAAAGCATCATTCTGCGAGTGCATAAATTCTTGGATGAAATCTTAATAAATATATATAACGGAGAATCGTTATCAGAGGGGTTGGGATATCAGAAATAATCCTCACAAAATCTTCGTTAACACTTTTAATTACTTGCTAACACACTCCGAATACAAAATACGAGTAATCAAGGATGCCCGAGATATAGCTCGATTAAAACTTAGGAACACGGGAAGTTTAACATGGCGGAGCAACCAAAATGTCTACCCAGCTTGCCGGTTCGATTCACCGTCCTCACTTCTCTCAACTGTCACCGCCCATGTGGCCTACCCCACACCGGTTAGCCAAATCTGTCAACGTCACTACCTGTCAGTGTCGAATAGCTGATTGAACTTGCGATCGACATTTGACTCGACTATTCGCTCGGTGTTGCCATTGCTCCCCATGCTAACCTTCCCCAAATCTATTCATCAATAACTTGAGTTCCCAAGCGTTATCTGTCAAATTTAACTACATAGTTCCTTCAATGAGAGATAGATGGCGTTATTCTAAATTAACAATAATCAATTGAGATTCTAAATTGTGTTCGTTTTGATTCCGCTGCAACGATAATAGGTGGCGTTGTTTTAAATTGTTGTGCTTCTGTGTTGATTATCCGACATATAAATTCATTTACTTAACAACAGGTAACAAATACACAACAAACATTTAGCTGACATGTCAGTATTAGTTAATTTCCTAGCCAATCAGAAATACGACAATTTTTCACGAAATAAAATTAAATCAAGGTTGAACTAAGTTTCCAAACATAAGATTCAATTAGAGTCAAATAGGTTAAGATGTCCATTATGACTCACGAAAGTTAGGTCATATAATACCTAACCAGTGACCTACCTTCGTTAGATATAATGGAATGAAAGTCACCTCATAAGCGATAAATTATATTATTTATACTGGTGTACAATCCAAATTACTAAAATGCTATTATTATTAGATCCCAATTTCGCCAAAAGATTGCTAAAGTTTTTCGCTATCAGTTTTTTTTTACAATTGTCCCTAACAAAGGACTTCAAACTCAAGATTCACGGAGCGTGTCTCAAATTGGTCACAGGCTTGCTTTCCGCATCAGTACCACCTCGAACAACTCCTGAATTTATCGGAATACGGCGCTGGGGTTCACGACCGAGCTGTGAAATCGAAATTAGTTGCTTGAGAATTATTTGCTTGTTTTAGAAAATTCACTTGACTTTTTCAAGTGAATTTTCTATTCGCAACACGTCATCAGGAAAATTGATTGTTTTGTTTTTGAACATTGTTTTTTTTTCGGCATAATTATTACGCCATAAGTACCCTTTGTTTTTGCTGCAAGATTTGCTTTTCCTATAAGGAATGAGGTTTTTTTTTGCATATCATTTTAATTTAAAAATCCCACGTTAATCTTGAAGTTAGAAAATAATATAAAAAATGCAATTTTTTTATAGTTTAAATGGGAACGATCTGTCAAAAAAAAAATTACAGTCATAGCTGGTATCGATCGGAAATGTTTCATTCACAGTTTCAAGGCCTGACAGCTAGATATGGTAATAGAAATATTTGAACGAAAAAACTTACAAATGAAGTAATTCATCATTACAACATCCGATGAACCGTTCAATTACGCGTTCGTGCCGATGCGCTGCGCTTGCGCAACCCAGCAAAAAGGTTCACACTCCGCGACCTCCGCGGAATGTAAACACAAACTTTAATATGAAAAACACAATTAAATATTTGTATTTAGAATGCAATTTAGTAGTAGTTTATTTGTTTAATTTAGGCAATTTAAATCTTCTTTTATGAAGATCGGTTGTTTTTTTAAATAGGTAGAATTCATAGTTTAAATTAATTTATAAGTAAACTTATCGTTTTATGTAAATTGCCTTTGTACTTTTAAGAAACATAAGTACTTCATTAACACAGGAATGGTCTCATTTCACTTGTAGATTAACAAAGAAAAGCACTATCTAGAATAATCGAGATTGTCATATAAGTTTGGTTCACTTCTGTTAATTTAAAATGACTAGATTTGGAATAAAAACCTTATGAAATTCCTTTTTTAATGGCAACACGCAGTATTTTGAGATTCTTCCACTTAGTTAACCCAGGACTATTTTATTACAAAATATACTTGCATGTAAGATATCTAGACCATTTTAATCCTATTCTCACTAAGTATGATTTTTGTCCGATCAGTCCATAAAAAATCCCAAAAACATAAAACTCACTAGTTTCTAAATCACAATAGGTAATTAATATCTATGACTTTGTGAACCAGCATGGGTATTCCGTCTACCACAAAACGCGGTTTGATGCGGTCAGCGTTATGCAATCGTGCGCAATCAACTAAAACGTCACTCAATTACTTTTACTCATAAAAAGCAGTCCATATTGATTTGCTTTAGATTCGCGTTGACTATTGTCCGTCAGTTTTGACACCGATACTTTTGCCGATAATGAATGGCAATTTTGTTTTCTAATAAGATCATGTTTAATTTTTGTTAAGTAATTTATTTTTGGAGGTTTTTAACGGGATCGGTGCGCGGTGCTTAAATGACACGGATTTTGGAACCTATAGGAATGATTGTAGATCATTAAGATAGTCTTCAATGAATTACTTATTCAAGTTCAAGCACTTGAGTATCCTTAAGTAACTTATCTCAATTTTGACATTCATTAAATTTGCCTTATTTAATTTTATTACTTATACCTTATAAAACTTAATGACACAAATATTAAACTACAAAACACAACAAAATGTGCGAAATTCTTAGGCATAAATTCCACAATACCGTGTTATTTATAATGATAAAATCAAGTTTGGAATGATAAAAGCCGTTGAATACATAAGAACAATTTAATTTGTTAAAAGATCTGACCTTGGCAGGATTCCAACGCGTATAATCGTCACGTATTATGGCACCCCTCTGAATTGCAAATTAGTAACGTATTTTGAACGAATCTTGATCAAAATTAACTAAACTCTTGTAAGTAAATCAGCCATGCTCATAATTATCAAAATATTTAAAATAACATAACTATAGCTTAAGCTAATTTGATCAGATTTTTATTTTGGTGAAATCCAAATATGTATTTTTTAATCATAATTTTATATATTTCATTAAAATTAAATTAAATAAAGTAGGTACCAGCCACATTGTCCCCTCTTAATATTTTGTAGTTAAGCTGAATCGTTACTGCTTTACACGTTCTTACATCTTAATGAAGAGACTAATCATTATAAACAGTATCTTCAAACAATAATTACTTAGCACCCAAGTTAAATACTTACATGACTTATCTCAAGTTGAGTGACTTATTAAGGAACAAAAGGATTGCGTGTAACTTCCACTTTAGTTGTTATAACTCAAGAATATTTGCCCGTCAATTAGCACTTCCCATTCCGAAGGAAATTCTCTAGGAAACCCCGTAACGACCAATATCCTTTTCCTACAAAGTAAAGAAATCTGGTAAGTTTCGAGAAACCAACAATTAATATGTCTAGACGTTATGAAGTACAAGTTATGAATATTTATTGTTAAGGCTGTTAGCAAAACTATATTTCCTTTACCTTTAGTAATTTTTGTTACATTTCGAGTTGTGCGAAAATAAGATAAATTAACTATAGATAACTACTCAGGTTGAATTATGGAAATTGACATAAAATTCAGGTTATTTTATGGCGCTTAATTTTTATGGCCCATTAAATATAAACTAGATATCAAGGACGCAATTTTGTCAAAGATTTCAATACGAAATTCGCCTCGTGGTGATTAAAATGTTCGATAATTTCTTTACTTCGATACCCAGTTATTTCGTACAAGACGATCGAAGGTCGTCCACTACACAATTTACATTCTAATAAGTTAGGACAGACGTTTATTTGAACGGATTGTTTCCCTAGTAATTGGTATAGTTGGATTTCTTGAAAAAATCAACAGAAATAGATTTGATTTGTGCCTTAATAAGTCGTAACGTAACCAACGTAGTTATCAATGAGTAATATCCTCGTTTAGTATAATATTGTTCGCATAACTTTGTGCATTTTTACACGACTGCCCAAAAAAAGGAGTGTTTTAATTTTGAACTGCATTTGTTGCATTCTGATCTTTTTTGCTGTAGTCTTTAAACTAGTTATACATAACAATTTTTATTATATTCATAATTATTGACACCGCAGCCACCGCATATTATGAAAACTATGCCGCTTGTGAAGTAGAAGAAATGGTCTAGTAATTATTTTATACACATATACTCTTTGCTTATAAGCATTACTTATTAATTATTTTAAAAAATAAAAGTGGAGACAGCTTAGCTTCAAAACGAATGCAGCACTAAGTAAGAATCTAGTTTTTAATCATATTATCTATTTGCGATTATGCAAAGTAGTGACAGTCAGTTGGCTCTTTCAAATAGTGATCAGACTAGTATTATTTTTAGATCTTGTTTTTCTTGATTATTAATATGATAACTTCTACCATACCCATTATTTTTTATCACGGAAAGAAAAAGTGTTTTGTTCATGTTCCAATAGTCACAAAGCTTAGCTATGACTGATTGAAATATTTTAGATAAGTCACCTTTGTCTACTACGCGTGTTACGTAGACAAAGGTCATATCTAAAATATTTTAATGCGTAATTTTGTTACGTGACACATGCCTGTTGGCATTTATCTTCTATCTATATACTTATAATAAATCTGTAGAGAGGTCAATTCTGTACATGAAATATATTTCCAAAATAACTATCAGGGGGTGATAAGGGATCGATACTGATGACAAAAATGCAATTAGTAAAATTATTGTCTGTCTGTCTGTCTGTCAGTCTGTCTGTCTGTATAACCGTTATAGAAACAAAAACTACTTGACGGATTTTGACGAAACTTGGTACAATTATTTTTCATACTCCTGCGCTGGTTATACTATACTTTTCATCACGCTACCATCAATAGGAGCAGAGCAGTGAAGGGGAATGTTAGGAAAACGGGAGAAGTTACACCATACACGCTAATCTTCGGAACTACTGGACGGATTTGATTGTTTTTTTTTTTTTGTTGTATAGTTATTAAGTCTGGGCAACATATAGGTTATAATTTATCTTGGAAACTTGAACACCTGATGCAGAACTGCAATAGATCAGCTAAACTATAAGAGATACAAAAATAGCGCAATAGCAAAAATTGTTCCGCGTGATGAGCATTTTCTGCTAAGAAAATAAAATTGAAGATATGGAACACCTGATGTGGAACTCCAAGAGCCCAGCTATACTATTACATATACAGTAATGACGTCTTAGCAAGAGTTGTTCAGCCTGATGAGCACTCCCTGTTGTCGTATAAAAACTGAAGATCTAGAACACCTCATGTGGAACTCCAAGAGCCCAGCTACACTATAACATATATAGGAATAACATATATCTTAGCAAGAGTTGTTTAGTCTGATGGGCATTTCCTGTTGACTAACAAAAATGAAAGATCTCTGGAACGTCTGGAATCGTCATGCGCGTCCCGTTGTTTTCCCGTCCCCAGGCTCTAAGAATTGGACATCAGACGTTTCAGATCTCCGATTTTGACCCCATTGTCGCTGGTATAAGCAACAGGATCCGCGTACGAAGTCGCTGGCAGAAGCTAGTTTAAAATAGAAAAAAAAAGATTAAGATGGCTGACTCATTGGCGCCAATCCTAGACTTGTCCCCTTTATAAATAAAGATCGAACATTATAGAATTTCCTCAAAATGACAAGTTTTATCTACGAATTAAATTGGTATTCTTAGTTTAATTAAGCTATTGGGCAAACCTGATAACCTCTTAAAGCCATCACCTAAATCGTTTAGGAACTAGACATCTACCCATTTCCCACAACACATGCTTTAAATTATTTTATTTCAAAACAATGTATTTTTCAAAGTTTACTTTTACTGTCGAAATGATGGCAAAATATTAAACGGAACATGTTAATCCCACGACAGGTGAGTATAGGTATTGTTGGTACACCGGAACACAGGAAGTGCACATCACGACTTCTTACATTATGCAACATGTTCTCTGACAGCGCTCGTCGGTCACTCACGGACGGGCCATAAGGATGTTCAGATGTTCAGTTATTTTAAAGCTTTCTTTGTTTATGATGGTTACATAGTTCTTTTGGCGCGAAATTTACGCCGCCATCTTGATTTTTCAACACGATTTCCCCAGCCAATGTTCTGGGACTGTCTTTCAAATATCACATACACCAGTTCCTCTATTTATGAACTATGGTAGTGGTTTGGTCTTTGACTACTTGCCGAAAGGCCATAGAGAATATTTGATCTTTTTTTAAGAATTCAAAATTTAATGTTGAGTGGGAGAAGAATAACTTGCTTACTCGATTAAGAAATCGACTAACGACCTAGCTTTAATCACTTTTACTTAGACTAGTCCGAGGTGGACTGCAGCGAGCTTCTTCATTAATCTCGGTAAGATAATGTCCCCGAGTGTCTAGTGTTCAGCAATTTCATCGTTAATTAGAAAGTTTACTCAAAGATTGCATTAATAACACGCTGCTTTCCAATTATTGTTGTTTACACTTTCCTCAGTTGTATATGACAGAGTATAGTTTATTATGTACCTATGTTGTTAATAATTTATGAACTGATGATGCGCATTAGTTGACGTCAATTCAGATAAAGTTGGAAAAGAAGACTTTGATATTACCTATTTGAATAAAATACAAATCAAATAGGAATACAATAATTTGATATTAAAAACTTATATTTCCCCTTGTTTTTTTTTATATACCTAAACTTTGTTATTATGTTTCGACACAATATTGTAGGCTATCGATACCTACTAGTATAATTTATAACAATTAGTTTCCATGACTTTCAAATTACGTGCCCAAAAGGTTGCACAACCATTGTTTTTGTTACTTAAAATCCGGCAGAAAGTTTTTAAAACAACCTGGAGTAGTAGTAAACAAAAAAAAAAACATGTTAGCTGTAACTATTTGTCATTGTTTGTAGAAAGCCGTTGCATATTCAAACTTGTTCCACAAAGAGTGTGTCGTTGCCTGAAAGAAATTCATAACAATACGAAGTGGAGCTCGGTGCGGACTTGGCCCATGACGAAAACATTGGCATTGCATTTCAAAGCCTTCGCCTCAGCATTGAGTAGTGTAACTAACTTAGTAATTAAATTTAGATCCGCTAGGAGTCGATTGTTTAGTCGATTAGTTCGTGACTCACGATGTAGACAAAAAAAAAGTGTAACGACCAGACTAAATGGGTTTTGATCTTTGTTAAAAAAGCAATGTGACAACTTAATCTTTTTTAAAACGTTTTTCAGTAACTTTTTCAACGTTAAAAGATTCCTAATTTCTCTCCAATAAATGTATTGTAAAATAAATATGTAGTTTAATCGTTTCGTCTTATTTCTAAAAGCATTTCAAATCTAAATCTCTCCACTTATTACTTGTGTTGTGTCTACATGAACCATCATCATCATCTTTTATATGTTTTTAAATTGTGGTTCAGCGATACAGAATACTAAAGAAACCAACTCAGGCTCTTACACGCCAGTTAACTTACAAACCTATTCTTACTTACAAATGAACCATAAAAACAAGTGATATGTGTTAAATATTTTTAAGTTAACCTCAGATACCTACTCATTAAAGTGTTTATAACCGATTCAGCCCGCGTTCGTGGGTATGGGAGCAGAGTAGCCGAAAATGCGCCGGAGTCGCCTTGGGGAATATAAAAGAGACCTCACATGGTGGCTTAAATTTAAGTACTATAATGAGGGCAGGGATATTATTTGTCGGAAATTTGATAAGAACCAGTTTGACAACATAAATTGACATAATTTACTTGTTTCTGTGGACTATTTTAGAGTTCAACCGGTTTAAAATGTCCTTTGGAAGATGAGAGTTCTTGGCACTATACGAAATCAATAGAACATCTTAATTCAAGCCTACTACACTAGCGAGCAAAAGTATGGAAACAGTATGAAATTGATCCGGGATTAATCCTTAAATAATGGCGTGATTTGTATGAATTTTGTTTCAATTTAAAGTTAAAAGTTAAACCCTTAAAATTGTATCATATTTTATTATTCTTATCTAGTTAATAAGTACTTAAGATCACGTGGAATCGGAGCAATTGATTCCATAATTTTGACTACCAGTATAGATAAATAATAATACGAGTTACGAGTCACACACCCATGCTTGATAAATAGGTTCCAAGTGTTAAATTCTTTAAGACTCGATGCCACTGAACTCGACTCACACAAATAGTTATTAGTTGACCAGTTTGACCTATTGTGATGAAAAACAAAAGAGGATCAGTGACCAGGCTGGCCTGTATGAAGACAAAAGCTCACCTAAGTCAGACAGATGCGTATTGTCACGTGGTTTTGTGCTCGAATGCTTCAAAAGTTTACAAATCTTTCAGCAAACTGAAAAATTTGAGATACGAATTGATGTTTCTGATGTTCCAAAGCATCGACAGGACACGCAGAAAACGATATTAAGAGCGCCATCGTTTGCAAAGCCATTGAAGGTACTTTCTTCGAATATATTTAAATCGGGCCAGTTTAGCTAACTGATTTGTTACCTATTAGTTCTTTTAAAACAAACACAAAGGCGAACATAATTTCTAAAACGGTTAGTGAAGAAAACTAAGCCACTAACAAAATAACGGTAAACCTACCTAGTCATACGTAGGTGACTTCGTTTACAATTTCGCTCGTCCTTTTGTAACACGGTACAATGTGAGATGCAGTGGTTTATAACCAAATACGTAGGTCACGGCATAAGTCTTGTCGTATGAAAAAAGTATTTACTGTTTTTCGAAATATTTTCCACCACACTCAACACACTTTCTCATACGCAAGAACCAGTCATTAAACCAATGCTCCCATTTTTCTTTTTCAATGGAATCACATATTGCTTCCCACGCCTCGATTAACTGCTCCTCCGAAGCAAACTTACGTCCTTTTAGTTGTGATTTTGCAAACGGAAAAAGACCAAAGTCGCATGGTGCCAAGTCAGGACTGTAAGGTGGATGGTCCAATACTCGGATTCCAGTTTCTTGAAAAGTCTGTTGAGTTAGCTGGGCAAGATGCGCTGGAGCGTTGTCGATATGAAGATACCACGAGCGCATAGGGGACTTTGGTCTGAGATTTTTCAACGCTCTAAATAACTGTGGCAAACAAACTTCAGTATACCAACGAGCTGTGACTGTCTTCTGCTTATCTAGCACAACATTGGCCACTAAACCCGTTTTACGAAAAAAAGACACAATCATTCTTCTTCCGACCGACCGTGATTTTTTCACTTGTATCGGTTGATCTTCATCTTCGAAGACCCATACCTTGCTCTGTGATTTAGATGGTACATTAAAAAAATACAGCCAGCTTTCGTCACCTGTGATGATTGAATTTACAGCACCATGTTCTCCCGATTCGAAATCTTTCAACATTTTTTTGCACCAAATTACGCGTGCCTCCCGTTGAGCGTCGGTTAGCTCGTGAGGTATCCACAGGGTACAAAGTTTTCTAACATTTAAATGGTTTGATATAATTCTTCCAATACTTCGTTCAGAGATCTTCAGAGTTTCAGCTAATTGTTTATAAGTTATTCGTCTGTCTTTGATTATAGCTTTTCTCACAAGTTCAATATTTTTTTCGGTCATGATTTCTGTCGGCCGGCCTGAACGAGGATCGTCTTCTAAATTAAACAGCCCACGCTTAAAATTTAAATACCATCTCTCAATAGTTCTTAAGGACGGGCAATCCCTATCAAACACTTTTTTCATTTCTTCTTCACACTGTTTAGTAGATAATCCGCGGCGAAAGTTGTAGAAAATAATAGCGCGATATCCGACAGCTGGGAACGACTCCATAGCGTCGTATTAAAAAAATCACTGAATAAATTGAGTCAATAGTTAACAGTCTATATTTTGTACTTAGACTAAACAAAGAGGGTACTTTGTAATAACGTAAACAAATCAACGCTGCGGTATGTTTAAGTGCTCAACGACAAAACTTATGCCGTGACCTACGTATTGTAATATGTGCACAACACAGTTTCAAAGAACCTTGCAATCTGCATTGCAGAACATGAACCGAGACACACACCGTCAGACACCAATAACAACCGTTCAGTAGTGTTGGGATAAAATACAATGGAATTATCGATACAGCTTGACAAATTTGATTCACTGTTATATTACTCGACCACCCAACACTCCAGTGTTATTGCTAATCTTGTTCTATATTCAAACGTTGAAGATGCATCTAACAACCAAAACAACAATACGACACAGTTTTCTCCCAAGTTGCGCAATTCCAAACGACACACTGATAATATATTTGAGCCCATTCATGATCTGAATAGACAGAGGCTTGCTCAATGGCTCGTGCTCTGATTGATAGCTGATCATGATCACACACGCGCTAAATGTGGGTCACTAGTCAATGCTGTTCGCGGCTTTTCGGCTGAGACAAAACGGGTTTCGCACTAGCTAATTGCTGTTTAAAGTCGCATTAGAATATGGACTAATGTTTGAAGTTACGCAACTGTTGACAAGCCTGCGCAGATCCAAAATTGGCCTCATTAGACATTTTAAGATTTGGCATAGGTAATGCTTATTCGCCAGTTATGGCCAGGGCCTGATTTACCCTTAGGCTAATTAGGCTGCAGACTAGGGCGCGAGGATCGGGGGGGCGCTGAAATCTTGTCTATGATGATGCCTCTCTTGTTTTTTTTTTTAATATTTAATTTTTCTCTAGAGTAAATATTTTAAAAAAATACTCGAGTCGAAGCAACTTCACGCACTAGATGACCACGCTCATGGTCAATGGCATTGGCAGCTAAGTTGTCTATAGAAACTAAGCCAATATAAGTCATGCGGTCAAACACGACATAGATTTGGTTTTCTAGTTGGTAGCCTGCAGTCACTTGTCATGATTTTGGTCTTTTATTGCGTGAGGTAGATGCCTTTATGTACGGTCAGCTTAAAAAATGGTTTGCCACCCTAAGGTTGAATGTCATCGGGCACGCCGCAATCGCGGCGGTAAGACCCCTCTTTGAGAATGAGGATTGGCTGGAAAGGCGTCACGCCGTCCTGACCTACCACATTTTTTTTTCGTGGTAAAATCATCAAATGAGTCCTCCCACCCCGGGCAGGGCGGGAAGGACTGTCAGACTTGTACTGACTAAAATCCACGGTTTCCTTCGGTAGCCACTTGTGTACCGGAGTCGCGGTATACGTATGTCCCGCAACCCCGGCAGGGGTGTGACTGTGACCCTCTATAGGGGGGGGCCCGTCATTATGCTCCTTGAGGCGCGCGTGGAACACAACGCGCCGTCTGTCGACCCGGGCATGTTCCATGGTCAGGCAGCAAGTTGCCCTTTACTCGCCGTCCGCATGCCCGCGCCTACGGTGGCCGGAGATCGTCCCGCGACATCCGTCGCTGTGGGCGTCTACCACTGCGTCTAGGGCGGAGGGAGGACGGTATCCTCTCTCTCTCGCGGCCCGCCTCCTCCTTCGCGAGCATGACTGCTTCGCAGAAGGAGGCGACCGCTTCCCACTCCGTCTCGCCCCGCAGCATGGCCGCGACCAATGCCGGGCGCGAGAGGTCTCCGCCTATCGCCTGCGTGAGGACACGTCGGTGCTCCGCCCAAGCAGGGCAGTCCTGCACCGTATGCTCCACCGTGTCCTCCGGGTGGTCTGACCTACCACATGACGCAGGTACTCACCGGACACGGAAGTTTCAGGAGGTACTGTGTCTGATAAGGAGGGAGGAAACGCCTGGTTGTCACTGCTGCCAGGATCGCCCTAAGCACACGGTGGAGCATATGGTGCAGGACTGCCACGCTTGGGCAGAGCACTGCCGTGTCCTCACGACGGCGATAGGCGGAGACCTCTCGCGCCCGGCATTGGTCGAAGCCATGCTGCGGGGCGAGACGGGGTGAGAAGCGGTTGCCTCCTTCTGCGAAGCAGTCATGCTGTGCATGGATGAGGCGGGCTGCGTGAGGGAGAGAATAGCGTCCTCCCTCCACCCAAGCCGCAGTGGTAGACGCCCACGGTGACGGACGTCGGCAGACCTACTTATAAAATTCTCCGGCCTCCCCGTAGGCGCGGGCATGGGGGCGGCGAGTAAAGGGCAACTCGCTGTCCGACCATGGACCATGCCCGGGTCGACGGCGCGTTGTGTTCCACGCGCGCCTCAAAGAATGTCAGCATTGTGACGAACCGCCCTCTAGAGGGCTAAAGCCTGCCAGGGTCGTGGGACTTATCTCATTACCGTGACCCGGAACGTAAAGGGCTATTGAAGGACACCGTGAATTTTAGTCAGTACGAGTCTGACAGTCCCTCCCGCCCTGCCTTGGCTGGGAGGACTCGTTTGATGATCTTACCACTATGGAAAAAAAAAAGTTGAATGTCATGCAGATTAAAAAAAACGTTAATTTCGGTTGCAGATCGATCTTAAAGATTTTATAGGTAGTATCTGATAGTGAACCATGACCACCTTAAAATTTTCACACTACTATTTACTCAGTTATGAGTACTACATACTTTTTAGGCCGTCCTCCGTAACACGCCAGGCGGGGGGCGCGTCTTCCTAATTAGCCTAGGGCGGTCAGAACCCTTAATCAGTCGCTGGTTATGGCCGGATTAGTTGCCGACTCCAAAATTGAGAATTAACTGATCATTATCAACTTAAACGTTCTAGCTTACTGTTATATGTACTACAGTGTAGATTAAGTCCTACTTCGCAATACGGAGATACCGAAAAAAGATAAGTCCATAAATCAAGCATCGTTGTTCAAATGCCTATGCCCAAATGACTGAAAGCCTATACCTCCCATAGAGCAACAGGAACCGTTTTCACACAGGACGCCAAAACTTAGCTAGAAAGTGACAAACCCTGCCAAGCAATAAGGAGTCTCACTTCAAACGCTAAGGCCGAAGGGACATAAGGTGCAGGACTGTGTGTACCGCAGGCACGCGCTGGCCCGGGTCGCGGGTCGCGGGCGCGGGGAACAAAGCGCAGGGCGACGACCCGCCGACCGCGCTCACCTCGCGACCACGGCGACCACCGGCGGATTTTATAATAACCGACATGTCTCACTGTTCTATAACATGTCTATGGAGTACGCCGGTCGCCTCGCGATCTGTGGGAGCGAGAAGCATAGTGCGTGTGCAAAATATAACTTACACTTATTTTTTATGGGACAAAGGTGAAGTTTGCTTTTGCATTGTCGCAATAACTTTTTTCCACATTAAACTCTTAAGAATAATAACAGAATGATATACTCGTATGATACTTAGAGGTAAGTAATAGTGGGTAGGCATCAAATCTTTTCTGCTTTGCAAATGAAGAGATCCGGCTGGGTTGCCATATTATTGTAAATAAAAAAAAAATTGTATTAAGCTAACTCTAAGTAAGAAAATTAAAAGATCAGCAATAAAATAAATAATCAAGAAAGATCATCATAACCGGATTAACTAATAAAAAATCAGATAAGTACCTAATTCAACTTACAAAACAACAAACGATAAACTTTTTAAGAAAAAAGACCACCAGACAAGATGCTTATATCACAGTGGTCATTGAAGAAAACTAGTTGTGCTTAGAAGTGCACCTGGCAGGCTGGCACTATTTATGCACTTAAGTGTTGCCATTTATAAACTTGGTAGGTAAACATAGGGCGTATAACCATAGACTACTTGTCCACAGAAGATTGTGCTGATTAACGCTATACATCCTGACATTTTACACCTGTATTTCTAACTAGAGATTTCCTTGATTGGTTTCTATAACTCGAGAAATATTAGGAATAAGGTACGTAATCTGAAACTATTTACTTTGCTAAACGCTAAGTATTTTGATAGGCATCCTAATGCTATACGCATAGAAACAGATGTAATTATGATAATAAATCTTCTTAATTCTAATAAGGGCAAAGACGTTTGACTGCGTACTTTGAATTATGTTAGCTATTCGATTTCGTATAAGGCAACATTTCGTGACAGGAATGCGACATGCGACACACCCTGACTCTTGGCTTCCGACCTTCGAATAACTCAAGCCTAGTATTTGCATAGGTGCATCCGAAATCAGTCTTAAGAGCCACCATGTAGCTGTTTAAGTATTGTCATTGAAATTTGTACTCTGTCTCTACTGATTACAAACTGTTTTTGGATACTGTAAATCATAATGACTTACATGTATTCTAAATATAAAATCTTATATCCTATGAAATCTGTTAAATCTTGTTTCCTTTGAAAATGAATCCTGCTGATCAAAATAAGGGATCTGTTTCCCCATATAACCTTTTAAAAACTACCTATGTTCAATTTATTTTGACCTCAGAAACTAAAAAGAAAACTAAACTAGAAAGAAACGAATTACAAATCGAACCATTTAACATTTCAACGAGGTAAATAACGATCTTTCTACAAGTGGAGAAAGACAAACTGGTTCACATAAAACATCACTTGAGACGAAGTATTTTAATTTAAGTAAAGTGTGTTTTGCAAATACGCTATTTTAGCTACAATGGGGAAGGCAAGTGTCAAAATGGCTTTGACGTTTTGGTCCCATAAGAACTGTCAAATCAAAGGAATTTTTATGAAAAAAACGATTTATTGATGTAAAATGACTAGATGTTGTGTAATAGGCTGTAAAAATGATGGAACATACAAATTTGCTACAATCCACACTATCAAGAAATAATGGGAAGCTGCTGTGACTGCTGTGAGAACAAAAATTGTATTATCACTAAGGAAAAAGCTATATAATAAACAAATATCTACCCTTGCGAAGCCGGGACAGGCCGTTAGTTGAATTCATGAATGAAATTCTATGATTATACCATAACTAAACAATCGAATACACCTTTCAAAATAATATCTAATTTTCTATTGGAGGTTAAGTACTGCATCGCTCTTTAAATCATGAAACGGTTCGTCTGGTGGAAAAATTATCACCGGAACCGAGATTTGTGATAGTAGTGGTGATAAGAAGTTAAAATTCTTATCATATTGCTCCAATCTATAAAATAGATGTAAAATTAGATGAAGAAGACAAACACAAAACTTGATGAAATTTTTCTCAATATAGAATATCAGAAGCAGTACTATATTCTTTGCAGAGGCTAGCACATGTAATACCTACTTAAAAAATACAATTTAAATCCTAACTACAAGTAAATGTGTGTTTAATGTAGTAGAATCAAATTTCTAGCCTCTTAACTATGGGAAGCGGTCGCCTCCTTCTGCGAAGCAGTAATGCTCGCAAAGGAGGAGGCGGGCCGCAAGCGAGAGAGGACAGAGTCCTCCCTCCGCCCCACCCGCGGTGGTAGACGCCCACGGCGACGGACGTCGCTTGATGATCTCCGGCCACCGTAGGCGCGGGCATGCGGGCAGCGAGTAAAGGGCAACTCGCTGCCCGACCAAGGACCATGCCCGGGTCAACGGCGCGTTGTGTCCCACGCGCGCCTCAAAGCGCGTCAGCATAATGACGGGGCCCCCCTCTCAGAGGGCCAAAGCCTGCCGGGGTCGCGGGATTATTTCCTTACCGTGACCCCGGAACAGAAAGGGCTATTGAAGGACACCGTGGATTTTAGTCAGTAGAAGTCTGACAGTCCCTCCCGCCCTGCCCGGGGTTGGAGGACTCATTTGATGATTTTACCACGCTAAAAAAAAAAAGCCTCTCAACTAAATCACTTTTTTTTTTCTCTTGTAGATGCACCGCGGCGACTTAGTTCTTCTTTTAATAAATGCACTTGCATTAACGAATAATTTTCCATATTTGTTTTGTATTTATATTCAATTTTTATAACAATAAATCTTGTTTATTTTTTGTACAAGGTTGACAGAAATCTGACGTAGGGGACCAACTATCACAGCGCCATCTACGATTAGCTTTGAGTTGCCATCCCCATTAATTAACTACCACAAACTGGCAACATTCAATTGAACAAATTGCTTTATATATGAGGGTAGATCGTAACGCCTGTCAACTTGAGTCTGAAAACTAAAATTAGTGAGTGTCCATAAATGTGGCGGGTTGCAGACCAAAGTTGAATCACTTCTCATTCAGTTTAAGTGGCAAAGGAAACCATGGAAAATCCCACAGAAAGGCTTTTAACCTTTCACGAAGATAACTCAGATGTCGAAGAGTGCGTATAATTAATATTAGCAAATTGTAATGGAGTTTAACCATGTTTTGTTCTAACCTCCGGTACGGTGGACAAACTTACTCACCGTGTAATTACCCAATCTATTTCGTAATCCGATAATTATTCAAAGCTTTTTTCATTGTCCTATAGAAGCTATGGTAATTATTTTGTTTAGCCGGTGAAGCAAGTCTTGCTCAAAATTTTGATGAAAACGGCCATGATGGTAGTAAACTACCGACACGTTTTTTCTTGTAACATGTTTAATTTTATGGAGATTTCAAGTGGTTTAAAAACGCTGCTGTATTCGTTCAATTATTTTAATGATTTAAGCAAAAAACGAATACGAAAAACCTTTTCTTTACTTACCTACATTTTTTTTTCGCCTTTCCTTTTTTACATCCCTACTTTCAGTTAAAAAAATATTAACTGTATTTTCGTTTTCTTATTTTAAAACTTAACTTAACTTTTCGTTGCTTACAGAGGTGAAAAGCTGTATGTAACAGCAGACAAACGCGGCGAGAAAGGAGGTTGCAAGCGACCTCTTTGTTGGACGCTCCTGGGACTTGTAGTCGCAGCCATAGTTGCCATCATTGTGTTAGCAGCCAGTAAGTTCACTATTATATTTAGCCTGCTAACTAGAGGGACTTGTCTCGAAAATGGTAATCTCTTCAGCACGTTGGAGGTTATAAATTCTTAATTGCGGATTCTCCCCATGAAACGGAATACCTACGTCGGAACATCGAAACTAGGTACTTACCGCCTCTTACCGTCAATTATTTTTCCAAGGGAATTGTGGGTGATGTGATGAGTCGAGTGCTAACATGCACAGATATATAGGGTGACTGGCAATTAGTGTACGATACTTAAACACGTGATTGTGCTCATGATAACAAACAATTTTTATTATGGGAGCAAAGCCGAAATCGTGAAAAAAAATCAGCTGTTCAGTACATTAGGCAAACATATATGTAATTATGTACTGAACAGCTGAGCTGTATCATGAGCACAATCAAGTGTTAAAGTATCGTACACTAATTTCCAGTCACCCTATATATTTGACGGCACAGTTCACACAGTGGTTGAGAGATCGACTGCTGCGTTACGTGTCGCTGGTTCGAATCTCGCATGGAACAAATATTTGTATGACCCGATGCCGGTTGTTCCGGGTCTGGCTGTTGTGTATTTGATTGTTTGTGAACGCACCCACGACACAGGACACTAACTCCTAGTGCGAGGAAAAAATAATGAATTATTATATAAAATGAAGGAGATTTGACTGATCAACATTCAAGACAACTTATAATCGAGGGAATACCAACGCAGCAGTACCTATCCTTTACTTAAAACTCCATCGATTCGTAGAGCAATATGACAACACTGTGTCATCATTATTTGTGGCCAAAATTACCATTTTACATACACCAAACTTCAATGTAATTAACCATCCCAAATTTATTTCCAGCTGGCGTACTATTCACGAACTCGCCAACTCCTCTGGAGCAATACAACACATCTGTCAGCTCGGCGCGGGCGTTAGGCGGCATCGGTCACGTCCACGACGACCACGAACACGATCATGACCACAGCGCGGACCACGACCACAGCGTGGACCACGACCACAGCGCGGACCACGACCACAGCGCGGACCACGACCACAGTGAAGATCACGACCACAGCATGGAGACGACAGAACACCAACACGGACCAGAACCACAGAGCGATGAGGGTCACGAACCTTCCATCATATCTGATGAAACCGTCGATTCTTCTATGTATGGTGAGTGTATTGTTTTTTTTTTTTTGTAATGGAACTTAATTAATAAAATCCGGATCGTTTTCATTATAATAATATGATTTAAAAAAAAACACCCAGTTCTTTCAATTTCCCTTTGGACTGCTCCAGAGGTCGCTTTTTCAAACAAACCAGTAAAGGAACCATATTTATCGTTTTAACTTGACTGAACTACCTAACAATTCTTTTGTCTAACTCCACAGTGCCCAGAACAGTGGAAGGTGAGCTGAAGATTGATAACGAAGAGTTTAGCCCGGCACTGGAAGACCCTGAGAGCGAGGCATACAAAGAGTTCGTCTCCAACTTCGCTGACGGCATCAAACGAGCACTATTCGACAGGAACAGCCTCGAGAACGGAGACAATGAAATTACAGTTGAAGTTATACAGATCAAGTAAGATTTATAATTATACTTTTATAAAAAAAAAAAAACACCTACGTATGATGGTCTGCAGTAGCCCATGAGATGAGTGATGGCCCAGTGGTAGTGACATAATAATAATGATTTCTAGGTCGAGTTCATACTCAAGCATTAATCATATTAAACGCGTATTACATCGTTTTATTTATTTTACTGCATGTGGTAGCTACTGTCCGCGTGGTGGACATTAGACACCTAATCCCTTTTATAAAAAGGAAAACAGGTCTCCTTTCTATAAAAGGGATTAGGTGTCCTTGCAATGGGACCATTAAAAGTTGATTGCTACATAATAGTATACATTATAACAAGAAAATATATACACGTTTGACAGTATTGATTTAAAGATCAATATTACAACTACGGTGGTACATAATATATATATATTCCACAACTATCACACAACGCCATCTAGTCCCAAGCTAAGCAGAGCTTGTGTTATGGGTACTAGACAACTGATAAACATACTTATATCGACTCATCCGAAGAATAAAGTCCGATGTGACCATAGGCCAAAAATCAGTTTAATAGCTTAATGAGATAAGCAATTAAAACTCTACAAACGTGTGTTTTTAGAATTTTGATATTTCATTTAGTTCCGGAAATATAGAATCGAATAACGTCTCATCTGAAATTCGTTCCGCAGAACAACGCACGAAGTGTATAAGTGACGGTACCCAGGCATCTGGGGCCACGTCTCTTCGTCAGATCGGCCATTGTTTGTTGGAGAGAGAATATTTTCGTTGCATGATCTTATTTTTATACACTGTATAGTCTAAGTCACACATCACGTTTATATACTTTTTAGTCTAAGTAAACAGTTGTGGACTATCGATGTTTACATAGAACGGTTTTCGACGGAATTGTTCAGACACGCATTATTTTCGATGGTATGATTATTTTTATAAATATTCACTGGCACTGATGAACTTTTAAGACGCTGTTATACGAATTTAAATAATCTTCTAAGCGTTTTATTTTAAAATAGAACGTTTCTGTGCGGAATCAGTGAAATGATTTATGGGTTCCATGTTAAGATGGGACGTTGTTCCTGGTAGAATGAAATCAGTTAGGACGTTGTTCGTTTAAAATGTTTGCTAAATATAAAAAAATATGTATTTATGAGTGGGTAAATTAATTCCTACGTGCAAAGTCTTGCACTTCACATGAATGATATTTCTTGAATATTCTATTTTACAGTTTTATTTTATTTCATATGTCAATTTAGAAGGAAATATCAATGAGTCCTTTTTGTGGCCTTTGCATCCTGATGCAGAAGAAATAAGCCAATAATTAGCAGAAATATTAAATTAAGAACTTCTACGTGAATATCATAACACCAAATGATATAGATAATGAGTGATAGCTAAAAACAGGTTGTCACGTCAACTCAGACAGCAGAATATATTTACAGTAATTAACCTAGTACATTTTCTTTGGAATGCCTTCTAATCTCGAAATTTCACCATTAATTCAACATGAGGACTTAGAATTTTCTCATCATAATATTTAGTATCTACCCCAGTTATTTAAAACTATCAGAGCCAACTCCTACCACTGTTCATTCGATCTGCGATAACTCATGTGGACAATTTCTCTGCGATTCCTTTTTCGTCATTAGGCGCCACAAACTCCCTTGTTATTGCTACTTTCCTACTCCAAAACATACAGTGCCAGTACGCATACGGACTAATCGTGTGTAGATCGGAATGCAAAGCATGCATAAAGTTGCATGCTTGCCATTTTGATTTGCCTCTCCTTCAATTCCATGGTAATACCTATCAGCATTTCTATTTTAAACATTGCATAATACAAACCCATTTTTTACGCGTATGAACCAAAAGAAAACGGTCAACGTCAGGACACCCCAAGGATTTAAGACGGTAATAGGCATCTCTGTTGACTTGACATAGACCACCCTGCATCAAAGTCCCCGCCTCCGCCAACACTGCCGAACCCTCACACTACACACCTTCAATTATTTCGCAAGACTGAATCAAGTTAACGGAGCCTCACTTGGCGGGACTACTATCTGGGGTCGGCCTGCATTATTTATAGGAACCTAACTAAATGGTTTGGTACGGTTTGGTTCTGTTTTCGGTCCTCACCCTTGAAGTCGGTTCTTCTCGTTCAAAAAAACACAAAGGTCAACATTATTATACTAAAAACATCTTAAACTCTTGTCAGGCATATGTCTATGTCAACTATGACAAGCAACTAGGTGTTCGAAGCATGCACTGAAGTTTCGTCATGAAAATAATGGAGAGTTTAATTTTATTTTAATGTGCGATGTGAAATCTCGTTTCTCCTTTCTGACTAAACAAGGGCACGCAGCCAAGTTCACTAAAATGATCTATGCCTGAATTAGGTATTCCTATATTTCAGGCAGAGGAAGGTTTAATAAAGAGGCGTAACGGTTATGTTAAGCTACATTTTTGAGATTTTTTTAAATATAATAAACTTTTAAATAATAATATCAGTTTTATTGACTCTAAGGAAATGTAATTATTTAACACATCGAAAATTATACTTAAATATTTCAAGGTAGGAAGTCAGATAGGACTCATTAGGTGTCATCAGGGATTGTCCCATTCCAACAAAAAGACACTTGTTAATATAGAACGTCACTAAAGTTGAGGCGTTTCCGTAAAACAACGTCTAATATTCACTACGGACCCACTTTTTTCTTCGTTCTTTCACTATAAAACGTCTTATGTTGATATGGAACTCACTATATCGTGTATTAAAAGGATTATAAATACACAATACCTGTCATTTAACTAGTCTAGGGTAATATAATAACATACCAAAAAATCAAAATGTCAAGTATCATAGTTTTAGAGTTACACAGAGTTACACAAGTCAACAACTTCTACAAGCTCTACTGAAAACCATCAATCTTGCAAATCGGACTTTATTCTTCGGATGAGTCGATATATTTCTAAATACATACATATTATAGATAAATTCCACCCAGACACAGAACAAATGATCGTGCTCATCACACAAACATTTGTCCTGGGTGGGAATCGAACCCACGACCTCCGGCATAGCAGTCAGGGTCACTAACCACTAGACCAGCAGGCCTGTCAATCAACAATACTGATTTCATTATTTTATTCACAGAAAAGGCTCGGTCATCGTCACCTACAGAATCCATTGGAAGCCCAAGCTGAACACTGAACCAACAGAAGACTTGTTAAACGCTAAAAAACTTGAGGCTGGTCTCGAGTCCTACCTTAAGAGAAATAATAGAATGATCAACGTTTATCATATTGCCGAAGAGAAACTCCAGACTAGACCCGTCCTAGATATCTGTCAAATAAACAAGAATGGTTGCGAACATGGCTGTGTTTTCGATGAGACTACCCTTGAATTCACATGCACATGTCCATACGGTGAAATAATAGATATGGCTAACCCTAAACAATGTATATCATTGTTAGGCACTGAAAATGAAAAGCACCTTGAAGACACGAATGAGAGAGACTTTACAGTTCTTACAGTAAACGCCAATCCGGTCACTACTAAAATGATTCCAGATGAAGAAAACCCCGCCACTGAAACGGATCAACACGAGCATGCCTTCGATTGGAGAGAAACTCATCACAGAATGCCTGAAACGACCACCGAAACTGAAACTGATGTTAACTTTTCACACATTTTTGGCCACTCAACGAATAAGATAGAAGAGTCGGAAACGGCTAAACCAAGTGACCAGAACCCAGTTCCTGAACCAGAATCGCAACCTGAGCCTGAACCTACATCTGAGTCAGAACCAAAACCTGAGCCAGAACCCACACCCGAGCCAGAATCAAAACCTGAGCCAGAACCCACACCCGAGCCAGAACCAAAACCTGAGTCTGAAACCACATCCGAGCCTGAACCTACACCTGAGCCAGAACACAAATTTGAGTCTGAACCCAAGGCTGAGCCAGAGCCGGTAGCCGAACCAACAGCTGAGCCAGAGCCCCAACCAACTGCTGAGCCAGAACCTCAACCAACTGTTGAGCCAGAACCTCAACCAACTGTTGAGCCAGAGCCTCAAACAACTGCTGTACTAGAAGTCCACCCGATGACTACGGCACCCCAATCAGCTGCTGAGCCCGAACCCCAACCAACTGTTGAGCCATCTCCCGAACCGACTACAGAACAAGTACATAAGTACGATCTGGAATCGGAACCTAAATCTGTTCCAGAACCATCATCAGTTCCTGAACCAACGTCAGAACCAGAACCCTCTCCAGAACCAAAATCGGAGCTAGAACCAACATCAGAGTCAGAATCTATATCGACAACGCCTTCACCAGAACATATCGCATTGAATCCTGCCTTTATGTCGCGAGAAGAAGAGCAATCCAAACCAACTGAGGAACCTAACCCAGAACCTGAACCGACTAGCGTGCCAATGGCAGAATCTTACTCCGAAACTAACACACAAGCTTCACAATCTATCGAAAAAGAAATTTCTCAATCACTAGGACATGAAACTAAACACGAAACTTATGCGGTCACAGAAGAACCTAATGTGACCACAGTCGCTAGTAATAACCAACTATCTGAGCATCACATTGAGCAGTCAGATAACGGCGAAGAAAAATCTATTTTATACACGAATGAAGGAAAATTTGAATATAAACCTGTCGAAGAAACTGAAAGTCAGGAAATGACAACCAGGAGAATTTCTTTATCTGAACCAAACCTTATAAATGAACCATCTTACGAACCAAAACCAGAAATCATTTCAATTTTAAGTGCTAAACATGAAAACAATGAGAGCAATTCAGACGAGGAGTATCGCACAACCACTGAAATAACTGATTGGCTTGAACAGCAAGGTCAGGATTCGGAAAAATCGGTCGATCATAACCAAACAGACTTCGAAGAGCTACTTAATAATAATGTTAACAAAATCATGCATGAATCGGAGCAAAGATCGTTCAAATCATTTGATGAAGATTTCTTATTTGAAACAACGTCTACCGCAAGAACAATCCCTGTAAACGAAAACGATTCACTCGACGTACTCAGCAAAGATGTTGTTACCCCGAATACCGAAATAACAAGAACGATGGAGGACGAAAACAATATGCCAATTTCAATTTTACCCGCTAACCAAGAAACATCAGAAATAACTACTAAAATTGTCAACACAATGGCAACCGTCGAATTGGAAAGGACCACAGGTGAAACTGAAACGGAAAACGAAAAATCATCTGAATCTAAAACGGGATCTATGATAACTTCTATAATCGAAGAAGCCAAGTCAATAGAAACAAACAAATCAGAACCAACTGAAACAACAACCTCAGAACCTGAAACGATCAAAGAATTTTCAATCAGTAAACACTACGATAACTCTGATGGAGATAAATTATTACAAGTTTTAGAAAAAAAACCTTATCCTGAAAATAACGAAACCTCTACCGAACACGAACCTGAAGAAGGAATGGATATTACTTTCGATGCAATAAACATGCTCTACAACCGTTCCTCTAAGTCGATTGAAGATAAATCAAAAACATCCAGCAATTACAATGGCATACAAGATACAACGGAGAGTACTACCACAGGTGTTACTGATTCTGATTGGCTGTCAGAATCTGTTACTGTTATAAACTACGATGAAGCTATGAACAAGATGGCGAAACATGAAACAACAGAAACCAGTATAACCAAAATAGATGAAATAATGAACCGTGGCCAGGTGAAAGATGATTTTGAGCCCGATTATTTGAGTAATATGGGCTCTAATAGTAACAAACAGGAACCGGACGAACCGCTATACGGAATGGTGCAAGACTATGATAATGAGGATACTCGTTTTAAAAGAGTCAACAAAGAAATAACAGCTGGAACAGCAAATAATGTCACCACGAACGTAGTAGACGCCGAAAGAAACAATTCGGGAGCTATAGTTAGCACAAATGTGTCAGTTGAAACCACTACTATCAGCGATTATATTTATAGAGTAGCTGAGACGTTCATTGAGGATCCTGTATCAGACCACAAAGAGACAGAAGCCAATAATTCATTTCAAGCGATTGAAGCTGTGACAGCACCAGTCAGTATTAAAGATTTAGAGTTTAGTATCACCGAAGAACCAGCAACGAAGGCTGAACCAGCCCCCGTTTGGGAGGAATCGGACTCTGATAAATATTTGACTGTCAAAGAATTGCCCAAAAAGAGTGAAGAAGTAACTACACAAATCCAACAACCTGTTATGATCAATGAAAAACAAATACCCTCTTCAACTGAAGCACCTACCACTACAGTGTCAACTAACGAAACTGCCCAAGATATTACAATGACCGGAACAGAAAATTCGGACGGAAAATTAAGTAATCTGAACGTAACTATTTATGAGATTTCTAGTCATCACGGTAATAATACAGTCCTATTAGCGAAACCTGGAAATGCACAATCAGCAGAGTATGATGATCATGAAACTGAAATGAATCCTTTCTTACCAGAGGTGGAGAACAACAAGAGTTTAGTCAAAAAACTTCAAGAAGGTCACGACCTGGAACCAAACAACTTTACTGAGCCCCAAAACGAGAATACTGAGGTCATAAACCAGTCAGAAGGACTAATATCATCTACTAACGAAACCTTACCTGTAGTAGAAAATGCAACTGACACAAACCATACCAAACAAGAAGAGAATCAGCAAATTCCGACAGCCTCAGAAGACGATACTTCATTTAATGAATTGCTCATGAACGGAAATGCTACCACGGCTTCTACGACGCTAAACAAAACTATCGACAACGATACAACAATGTCCAAACCTGAGCCTGTACCCATTTCCACATTTTTATTGGACACCGATGATCTAGAAACCCCAACAATAACAACGATAAGAAGTAACAACGTAGATACGACTACATCTGCATCAGTGCTCAACACTGACGGTGGGTTCCTCAGTGTTGTTCCCATTGAAGAAAAAGAAGTTCTCCTGGAGCAACATCCAAGTGAAAACAATGCCGAGCTCAATGATATCAGTGATTTGCCAAAAAGTGATAAAAGGACATTAGAAGCTACCAAATTTGATTCAGTAATTAATAATGAAGCGTAGTACGCGCCGCTCAATTGTAACTCAACACACACAATTAGTTTTAATGTTGCTATTTCATTTCCTGTGATTTCGTTGACACCGTCGAACAAATTATTCTAAAATCTTTTACACCAATGTAAATACAATATTATTGTATTAATAATGAATCCAATTTACTGGGTTTCGGTCCGCAGAAACTTGCTTACAGTACCTTTAATTGTATCGTTCTTTATTCGTATCGTGAACAATTTTATTCATTAGACTAGTCAAACTAGGAAGAGTCATCGTCTTGAAAGATTTAGATTTATTTATTGCTTTCTCTATGTAAAAATTATACGGATTGCGTAAAAATGTATAAATAACTGGTAAAACGTATGTACTTTAAGTATTTTACGCGATTTATGCTCTATGAAGGTACACAAAAACCTTGGATCTTGTAATATTACGCCCACGCTCCTAGAGGATTACCTGACAGTCCTATATTGTAATTGTTACCATAGCTAAATGTATATTATTATTATTTTAAATAAATTACTCTTGAATCGGACGCTATAACGAGTTTGAAATAAAATGGCGTACCGTTAGACGGCGTTTGTTACATTCTTGTGATTGTCTGCCATGCCGTATGTGATGATAACTCGCAGATAAACTACATTCCATTCGTACTTATTAACTTAGTGATATTACACAGAAGTGAGGTCTGATTGTAAAATAATAATTAATTTAGTACTTGTTAACTAAGATAAATATTTTGTATAAATGGTTGATTTGTAAAATAATTGAATTATGTTGTAAATAAATATAAAGTTAATAATAATTATATCAGAGTGTTTCTTGTTCCCTTACACAACGAAAATAGCATTAAAAATTTATTATTTTTATTAAGTACCAACAAACTACATAACTTTTTCATAGACAACAATTTAACGTTATAAAATCTTTTTGTATTTAATCACAGAATATTTCATCTTTTGGTCGTGGCGTGATATCGTCAATCTCTTGAGCGGTTACTTGCTCCTCCAGGACCATCCTCGCACAGAGACATCCGTCTCCCATCATTCCATTTCCACTGACTATACAGTTTCCCAGCACAGCCTTACAACTGTTGTATGGAATGAATTTGACATCAGTATTTACACTATCAACTTCTGCCTTAACAGTTACAGCTGGAGGAATATCAATTTCAAATATGTCCTTTAATTTAACAGTGCCATCAGCCTTATACTCTATTACTGGTGTGTTGTCCCGATAGTTATCAGTACTTCCCTTTTGAACATTGAATCGTTCAGAACATTCGCAGCCTTCACAGAAGTTGCTCACATTGTTATCAACTTTGCTCATATTTATGGGTTCATTGTCAATAGGTGTGAAATCGTATTCTTCATCAACAGTCTTAGATATTTGTGCACAAACGCATGTTTCGCCTTTATCAATCATTATACATCTGCCTAATACTGATTTACAATCGGGGACTTCTTCATCATCAATGTTTTCATTTGGTGTGTTTTTGATATTATCTACAATTCCACTGCTTTCAAAAGTAGCAACAGCTAAATCTTTGGAGATGTATTCTTCTTTTATGTTCTGTATACAACTAAATGTATGTTTTTCATATTGGAACTTCGAGACTGTTAATCCACATGAAGAACAAGTTATGGCATCTGAAATAAAAAAAAATACATGACATTCTATGGCAATCTTTGACGGCAAGGTATGCGTAGTGGGTAAGGGACTTTACCCATGGCGCAATGCAACGCGTTTCGACCGATCCAACTACAAGTGAAAATCAACCTTGCTACTTAGAAATAATGATGCAATTTGATTGACTTGACGTCGCCGTGGCGATCGTGTTTTGTTTTTTATTTACCCTTAAATAACAACGTGTTCTTTGTCATAATTATGTCGTAGTGGTAAGGTTTATTTTCACTTGTTAAGTCCCTTTTATAAGCCGTTGACAAATGCATTGCAAGCGCTGCGTGTCGCAGGGTCAACTCCCGCACGGAAAAAATATTTATATGATGACTAACGCTGGAAATTAATAATCTATCTCGGTTGGTAAGAGTACTTTCGGTTGCATCTTTGTCTATCTTAATTTGCCTATCCGAGTCTTTAACACGTCAGTCGCAATATCAAAATTATGTCACACGTCCAATTTAGTTTTTCGAGATAATTGCCTTTGTACCACTTCAGGTCCATAAGGGCCATAAAAATAGGGAGGAGGGACACTTTATCCCCAATGAGATGATTTATTAGATGAATTTGATTGACTCGCACATAGAAGCAGATAATTCAGTGACCCACATGTGTGGCACGGACGTCTTATTCCAACCCAAAATGACCCACAGGTACCATGGACAGTGAACGTGTTAAAATATCCAATCAGAAGCAACCATCAAATAAAAGGAACGGGGTTTAGATTGAAGGTGAATATTAATTTGGGGCGTTAGAGTGTTGTTCCGGGTTTGGCTGTTTGTGTACGTGAGTTAAAATGTTTGTAAACGCACCCACAACGTAGGAGAAATTCTCAGTACGGGAAAAACTTTCATAAACAAAACATATTGAGAAGTAATGAACATATTGAAAAGTAATTTGAGCAAATGTAAGATGCAAAAAACTGGAATCAAATAAAGTGCAATCTGAACTTACCATATTCAGTTTCCTTCTTCGTCAAACATGACAAGTCACATGCTGAATTTGAATCTGATGATATTCCACTGTCCGCTGTATCTAAAATAAAACACAAGCAATATAGAACCAGATCATTTAACGGGTACCACAGAACTCTAGTTTATGCTTGATATTCTTTTAAAATAGGTATATGCCTTAATTTTAGATCTCCTTTGCAGTTCATAGTAATTCATTAGCTACAGTCAAAGACAATGTAAGGCAAAGAGATATTCTCAACAGTTTTTTTTAAACGTAGGTGCAGAAATTACTTACGATGTTTAGCCAGATGTCTCTTCTTAGCGTACACAGTGGCAAACTTCTTCCCGCAGTCGGCAAATGAACAATACAGTGAAGTATCAGCAGTGTGCGTCTTCAGGTGAGACTTCAAGTGATGAGACTGTATAAAACCTGGAATTTTTAAATGATTAAATGAGAGGATGTTGTAATTCTGCCACGATTGCGAGACTATTCTAGACGGTCCTAAAACGCGAAAGTCATGTACCTAAAGGAACACGATGGTTTTGAGTCATAAAACGCGAAAGTCATGTGAAGGAACAGGATGGTTTTGAGTCAGAAAACAATACGTTCCACCTCATCCAGGGTGAGCGGAATTATTTAATGATATTGACAACCCAAATAATCCTGTCAATTTTGGTTCGCCTAGCAATAATTAAATACGGTTCAATTTTCTTTGGCAATCTAACTGACAGCATACAAGATTTTTTCAGTCAACATACCTATTACTGATAGGTCTCGCTCACATTCATTTTTTGTACACACCTCTAATCTTAGTAGTTACCAGCTTTGAGCGTCAAATGATAGGGTAGGAATTGACCCTATGATCAGTATGATGTATTATGTTTAAGAAATCAAATTACACTCACCCTTATTACAAATTTTACAGTAATGCTGCTTAGTGTTAGTATGTGTAAGCTCGTGATGCTTCAAATGATGAGGGAAGTTGAACTTCTTGGAGCAGCCAGTGAAGCTGCATTGATAGCGTCTCTCGGACTGCGACTTATGTGTCTTCATGTGTGTGTTGAGTGCCAGCTCACTGCTGAACACTGCACTGCATTTCGTACATGTATATGTTCCTGGAAATTATAGTTTAGGTTATTGTAAGTTTACATAAGCACTAGCTGTTTCAGCTGCTGCTCGACTTCTCCCTCGATAAATAGACTATCCGACACAGAAGTAGTTTTCAATTTGAATCAGAAGTTCCAGAGATTTGTTTGTTCAATCAAACAAAAAATCCAGCTTTATAATGTTAGTATAGATAAGCTTAATATAAACGCAATTTATGTCACTGCTCTCAAAACGGTGAAGGAAAACATTGTGAGGAAACCACCATGTCCTAGAATTCATTCTAAATTTGAAGATATTTATGCACTGTGTGAGAAGAGGCCTGTGACAGCAGTGGAAACATTATAAGTTGATAAAGTATAGTTAAATAATAAAGTGCAGTTACACTTTAGTAATCCATTCCAAGAATATTTCTGGCAACAGATAGCCTCAACTATCCAAACTATGATATGACCTTTGGCATGATTGTTTTTCTATTAATTGTATCCAAGCATCTTACAGATTTTAACAATCCATCTGTTAAAAGTAAGATGCTTACTTTGTGATAATTGCTATAATATTTTACCTCCATGTGCATATCTGGTGTGTCTCTTCAGAAGTATGTCATCGCGGACCTCTCTCCCACACTCGGAACACTTTGTGATAATTGCTATAAAATATTACCTCCATGTGCATATTTGGTGTGTCTCTTCAGAAGTATGTTATCGCGGAACTCTCTCCCACACTCGGAACACTGTACGCTTCCAGTTCTTTCATGTTGCTTCTCATGGCGGCGCAGAGCAGATCTAAAAACATTCATCAACATCCATTTATAATAAGTTAATGCAGTGGTTTAGCTACAGGTTCGTTTCGTTACAGGTTTGTTTAAAAAAAAAATGTACTTTTTCAGATTTATCGTTCTGATCAATGTAGGTAAATGTAGGTAAAATATTGTGTAATATAACTATTACTTTTTGTTATCACCTTACAGGTCAAAACAAGATAATAATATGAGTCATAGAGGCGATTGATTTACTGACTGGACACAAATAACTGAGATAAGAGAAATTGTGCTAACTCACATGAAACTAAAGTTTTTGCTGCAAACTTTGCACTGGAACTGAGGACTGTGGCTCTGCTCGTGTCTTCTTCTTTCACTATCATATTTGAAGCTCTTCGGACAGTGGCGACATTTCAGTATTGTTTCCTTATCAGGCATTGTACACTGAAGAGCTAATTCCTTCCTTCTCCTAGTATCTTTACACAAGCAGTTTTCATACAATTAATACTGTGCGCTTAACCAAGCAACGCATGCAATTGGTATTTAATTAGAAGTGTTGAGATGGAAATAAATGAAAAGATTGATAATTAAAACATTTTGGATAATTTACTGACGAGCACGGCAGGCAAGCAAATCATAACACAAGGTTTGACATTGACTTGACAGGGACGTGTCATCTGGCTGTCAAACTGCTGTAATCAGCTGTTATTCGTCCAGAAAAACAAAAATATCTAGAATTCGTAAATTCCCTCATCTAAATCAGCAACAGCTTCCCACAATTATTATTTCCTATTGGGGTGGTTAGGCCGCACAAGAGTCGCCTGGTTCAATAGGTTTTACTGTGTTCTATCTGTGGTTCCATCGTCAGTGCATCTATCCCACTGCGGTTACAAACCAAAAGAACCAGCCAACCAGGCAACACAGTTAGTTTGTGACGTAACGACTGGCTGCCAAATGGCTGCCAATGACCTTGACTTGACAAATGACGTGCTTATTGATGACGTTAAATAAAGTGACGTTTGTGTTCCTTGAGCTTGAGGCAGCATGATCAAATTGATCATGATAATTATAATTTTAAAGAGTGCAAAAGACATAATTCGATATTAAAGGAATATTTATCGTATCAAAACTGCCTCTACAAAATTATTTTTGATGTGAATTCAACTTATAAAAATCTCAAGAAAGTTGCTATCAAATCTGTGCCTAGAATATGAAGGAATTCGAAAAGCAAGCAGCGCAAATAGTACGGTCATAATGTTTTACGTAAGTTTAGGCGCGAAGGACTGATGCTGGCGTGCACACACCGGTGAGAGATGCGTGGAGCGTGTGGAGAGGGGTGCCGCCTCATCAGTCGGCACGCGGCACGTGAGCTTGTTGCACGGCCGCTCACCAACGCCAAGGGCAAGGTTGCTCGAACAATTTTTT
This sequence comes from Agrotis clavis, assembly GCA_954870645.1. NCBI lineage: Eukaryota > Metazoa > Arthropoda > Insecta > Lepidoptera > Noctuidae > Agrotis > Agrotis clavis. Next base: position 2,870,069 of record OX940919.1, on the reverse strand, counting down.
CCACATTTATTACATAAAAGTGCTTGAAAATGCTCCCGTGGGTTCAAGTGACGCTCATTTTGTGCGCTTTCGGGCTGCTGAGAGAGATACGACCTTCCGAGCCGTTCGTGTCGGAGTTCCTCCTCGGAGAATGGAGGAATATAACTGAAGAGCAACTGAACAGAGATGTATATCCCATTGGAACTTACTCCTACCTTGGACTGCTTGTTGTTGTATTTCTGGTAACAGATTTCCTGAGATTCAAGCCTGTCATCATCCTATCAGGTGAGCGTGCTGACTTGTCTACGACCTACATACTTGTTACCTAAGATGCTCACAAGATTACCATTATATGCTACAATGTGTTGATAAAAACTTGTCATCAACATTGAACCACCAGAATAATATTTTTAATATTTTCATAAGATAATGAACTAGGAACTTGAATATTAATTAATCATTACATCGCAGAAAGCACTCAGTTTCATTTAAATGGGTTGTTAAAATGTTTCAGTGGTTTTTATTTTATAATCAGTTTATCAGTAGATGAATGCAACAATATGTGTTAAATATTGGTTAAAAGTTACATATTCATAATTAAGTTGTGGAGATTAAAAATTTTTCTTTGTTGTTAGAAATGGACCACAGTAATTAATCAAAGTATAATGCTTGCATGCTTGCTGTAAAATGTTATTGTTCTATTATAATAAATAATATTCTTGAAATTCTGTAACAAATCTGCTGATAAAACAAATATTAACACAAAAGCGATCATATTTTGGCTTACTTTAACTTCATTGAACTAAATTTAAAAGTATAGCAGATAACATCTTTATTTATTAGTGGACTAATAGGTTTCCAGCAGTTCAATGGAATAGAATCCTACTAATATTATAAATGCGAAAGTTTGTGAGGATGTATGTATGTGTTATGTTTGTTTCTCTTTCACGCAAAAACCACTGAACGGATTTGGCTAAAATTTGGTACATGGATAGTTTATAAACTGGATTAACACATAGGATAGTTTTTATCCCGATTTTATGTACCCGTGGGATAATTTTCGAGTTGTAGCTTGTGAAGCCGCTGGCAACAGCTAGTAATTTATATAAAAAACAGAAGAGATAACTATACATCATAAAACAAATAAGTGTACCAATTAATATACTATTTTATTTACGCTGGCTGTAAATAAACAAGAAAAAATATTACTTACTTAAAGGATGATGCAATTTTTGGGCCCACCCTCCAATAGCAACATGTGATACGTCATTGGATAGGTATTTTTAAGCTGAGCAAAAAATATTACGGCACCAAGTCTGAAATATTAGTCCGTTCTGAGATATGTTTGATTGAATATGGCAGTTTAATATACAGGGTGAATTTTTCAACTGGGCGTGGATGGCTATCTTGGAAAGTATGAGGAATATTGAAAAACGTTGAAAGGAGTCTCGAGGCCGATTTTGACAAAAACTAAAACTGCATCGTTGGATTTTAGAAAATTCAATAATCCTGGCCAGGAATCGAACCCGCTGATTTTGAAAAAAAAAACACAACCTGTATTATTACACCATTCGATAGTGTTGCTAATAACGATCAATTTCTGGGAAGTAACCATATACGGCAAACTTAAGGAAACAGCATATTTTTATGAAATTGCTATTTTTCTATGTCACTTTACTTCAACTAAGCCATAATTCTATTCGAAATTACAAAATTTCGTTGTTTTCAATGTTTCACTGGATTTGACGCCTCAACAACAGCACTTTATTCAGCAATACGAAATTATTGAATTGAACAAAAAATATAATTATTTCAAAGAAGAAACGATAAAACTATGTTTCGAATACAGTCATTGCCTTGAGATTGATCAGTTTTTTTCATAATTAGACCTTTTCCTTAAGTTTGCCGTAAATGGTTACATCCCAGAAATTGGTCCTTATTAGCAACACTATCGAATGGTGTAATAATACAGGATGTGATTTTTTTTCCAAAATCAGCGGGTTCGATTTCTGGCCAGGATTATTAAATTTTCTAAAATCAAACGATGCAGTTTTAGTTTTCGTCAAAATCGGCCTCGAGACTCCTTTCAACGTTTTTCGATATTCCTCATAGTTTCAAAGATAGCCATCCACGCCCAGTTGAAAAATTCACCCTGTATAACCAAATAATGTATTTTTCCTTACATATTACATTTTGGTGCAAAGGAGGACGAAGAGAAGCTCGGTTCTAAATAATTGGAGTCGCACGGGTCGATCTTCCATGTCAAGCCGCGCTTGCCGAGGTCGGTTTATGGATGGGTGACCATCTATCCGAGTTTTCTCAGTGCTTCAGAAAGAACTTAAAAGCCTTTGATTACGGCTGTCATTAGTAGATCTTTGACCACCTCCACCAATGAGATGGTTAACGGCAGGTTGAAGAGCGATTTTAAGCTGTTACTCCAAATATATTTCAACAATGCGTCAATGTCTTGTCGCATTCAGTCACTACACATAAGAGCTAGAAAGTTTTTTTTACATGGTTCAATCATACAAGAGCTAGGTACAGTTACTAAGACTTACCATTTCACACCAACTATGGTATTCAAAGCTATTGTACCTGCAAGACCCGACGTTGTTCTGAAGGCACCTGTGCGCATCAATTGTGTCAATACTTTGGTACCTAGGGTCAGATGCCATACCGTATGTCATGGGATCTAGAGGCGAAAGCCTTCCAGCACTATAAGTGGCGTGTGGAGCGGAGGCACAATGGCGAGGCGTATCTCCGCTACCTCTGACAAGTCGAGGAGCTGCGGGAAGAGCTCTGGCGTAATCTCATGGGGTATGGAGGGTACGACTGTCGCAACCGAGGTTTGGCAACGCCGCAACCGCGGCGGTAACACCCTTCTTTGAGGAGTGACGCAGGTCCACACTCTATGTTTCGGGAGGTTCCTGTGTCGAATTGTGCGGTAAAAAATAGGTATGCCTGGGTGTAACCATTGCGAAAATCGCCCGGAGGTGCACACGATTGACCATACAGTGAAGGTATGCATAGCTTGGGCGGGGCACCACTGCGGAACCCGACGCAACCGTTTATTAAGAAGTAATCACCTCCTCCTGCTCTTCCTAAGCAGTGATGCTCGCAAATGAGGAGGCGGAATACGTGAAGGAGAGGACAGCCTCCGTCTCACGACACAACCGCTGCGGGAGACGCCTATGGTATTGGACGTCGCGAGGCGATTTTTGAACCACAGTAGTCGAGTGCATGAGGAGGGCGAGTAAAGGATGACTCTCCGTCATGGACCATGCTGATGTCAACTGCGCGTCATGCTCCACGCGAGCTTCAAAGAGTTGTCAGTAATCCGGCGGGGAATCAAACGCCTGCCGAGGTCGCGAGACTGACTAAACAGGTAACTGTGACCCTAGAACGTAAAGAGCTATTGAAGGGACACCATGGATTTCAGTCAGTGCGTGTCTGGCAGTTCCTTCTGCTCCACACTGGGCAGGAGGACTCATTTGTAAATGTAAAAAAAGGCACCCCTTATACGACCAAAGCCTGCCGGAGTCGTGCCGCCGACACCGTGGATTTTAGTTAGTCCATGTCTGCCCGCCCTGCCCAGGGAGGGGCACTCATTCGATGATTTAACCATGTAAAGATAACCTTGTAGCTTTTATGTGTAGTGACTGAATGTGACAAGAAATTGACGCATTGTTGAAATATCTTTGGTGTAAAAGCTTAAAATCGCTCTTCAACCTGCCGTTAACCACCTACGTAGTGGAAGTGGTTAACGGCAAAGCGAGCTTTTACAGTAGGTAACGACTGTCAAAGATCTACAAATGACAGCCGTAATCAACGGCTTTTACGTGCTTTCTGAGGCACGAAGAAAACTCGGATAGATGGTCAGCCATCCATAAACCGACCTCGGCAAGTGCGGCTTGACATGGAGGATCGACCTGTGCGTTTGTCATTATTTAGAACCGAACTTCTCCTCCTCCTCCTCCTCTGCACCAAAATGCAATATGTAAGGAAAAAAACATTATTTGGTTTATCTTAAACTGCCATATTCAATCAAACATTTATCTCAGAACGGACTAATATTTCAGACTTGGTGCCATATTATTTTTTGCTCAGCCTAAAAATACCTATCCAATGACGTATTACATGTTGCTATTGGAGGGTGGTACCAGATTTCATAGAAGCCCTGGCATCATCCTTTAAAATGACATACCTATATCAGAGAAGCAGTTTGAAAAGATTTACATAAAGATTACATATCTGTTATTAAAAATAATATTGACTCTAAGATAATTATCCTCAACTTCATGATAAGAATCAAATGCAAAATGCAATGAGGGATCAATGTTATCAGTCCAACTGATTAAAGAACTACATATTTGGTTGTATCTTCATGGCTACTTGATAACAGAATACTTTTTTTATTGAATCTTCATTAAACTTGTGCTTAATTTTGATATAATAAAATTTCTTCAGTTTGATAAATATCTTCTTAGACTGGTCTATTATACGAAATTGGAAAATTCTTTAGTTCTTAATAACATATTTTTGTCTCAATTTATTTTCTAAATCTAGAACAATTTGACTATTCATTTTTGATGTTCCAACCCACAATATCATGGACTGACTGAAGTGATGTTTATATTTTTCTCTTGATTCTTAATGCATGCAGAACTAGTAAATTATGTTAAATAACATAAAATCCTTTGAATGAATGAATGAATGAATGAATGAATGAATGAATGAATGAATGAATGTTCATTTATTTGTAAGAATATAGGTAACATACATAAGTTCTTAAAATCTAAAAAATTGGTTTCACTATATTCGACATACCAGCCGTACAAATATTTAGGTTTACATCTTAGTTAAGTATAATATATCATAGAGCAATGAGCATGCTTTTACATAATTTGCAATAGGTATTATAAAAATAATAATTTAATTAATTATATTATGATTACAATTCATATTAGTTAAAATTAAAATCATTCAAATTAAAATTAATATCAAAAATAGGTCAATATTAAAACGATGTTATGTCAATAGCATTAAACAAAAATAGCAACAATAATCGACAAATTAAATATTTCAACATTATTTAAGTCTACCATAATAATATGTCAAATTTTAATATAAAAATGATGATATTTATGTCAATAAAATGAAACAGTAACAACCGTCAAAAATTAAAATATTCCTATTAACGTACGGTCCCCCTTCAGTTAAGTTTTACATGGTTTGTACTCAAAATATTCATTGATGGAATAAAAACATCTGTCACATAACCAGTTATAGAGCTTCTTATTGAATTCCAAATCTGTTGCACGTCTAAATTCTTCATCTAAGTGGTTATATATTTTAACCGCCATGGTGTAACAATTTCTGTCACATAATTTTAGTCTATTACGTGGGACTACTAGTGGTTTTTGTGTGATTTTTCTTTTTGAAATAGCCTTTTCATCCTTCTCAAAAAGCGAGTAATTGTTTTTCACAAACTTGCAGGTTTCAAATATATAAAGAGATGGGAGGGTAAGGAGTTTTTGCTTGATAAATACAGGCTTACAAGAGTCTGTCCACTTAAGATTGAAAATTGACCTTACACACTTTTTTTGGGCGATAAATGCCCTCTGGGCATCTGTTGAATTCCCCCACACAGTTATTCCATATCTTAAAACGGAACAAACATGGCTATGGTATACCAATAAGGCTGTTTGCATGTCTGTTAAGTATGTGATCCTCCTAAGTGCAAATACGAATTTGTTAACTTTCTTACATACATTATCTATTTGAGCTTTCCAATTGCAATGTTTGTCCATAACTATTCCTAAATAATTGAAATTATTGACTTCTTCAATTTCATTGTTTTTGTAGTTTATATTTAATTTCATTTCTTTTTTGTGATTATTATAAGGCAAGAATGTAACAAATTTAGTTTTATTTGTATTAATTTTTAAATGATTATTATCTAGCCAGTTGATCAAATCTATCAAAGCCTTATTCGTAACTAATTGACTGTCATTTAGAGTTTTCTGTCTTGTCAACACAGTAGTGTCATCTGCAAATAATATGGTAAATTCGTTTGTGGATTTGGGCAGTTCATTAATATATATAATAAATAACAAAGGACCAAGGACGCTTCCCTGTGGTACGCCACAGTAATTTGCTTGATACGGTGACCTAAAGGTTTTCTGGGTGTTGGTTTCGAAACACATTTTTTTAATCTCTGTGCATTGTTGTCTGCCCTTTAAGTAGCTTTCGAACCAACTATAAGCAACGCCTCGTATGCCATATTGCTCAAGCTTACGCAATAAGCTGTCATGACAAACCATATCAAAAGCCTTACTCATGTCCAAGAATACTGCTACTGGGATTTCTTTTTTATTGATGGCATCCATGATTTCTTTCACTATTTGAAAACATGCTAAAGTTGTAGATTTATGTTTAATGAAACCGTTCTGTTGGCTACACAATACATTATGTTTTTCTAAGAAATTTATAACCCTTTTGCTCATTACTTTCTCAAATATTTTTGAGATTATGGGAACTAAAGTAATTGGTCTATAATTATTTGCGTCAGATCTAGGTCCTTTCTTGTGAAGCGGCTTTACAATGGAAAATTTAAGACAGTCGGGGAATATGCCCTTTTCTAGTGATAGATTAATTATGTAAGTCAAGGGTTTCGTTAACGTTTTCAAATTTTGTTTGATCATTTTAGTACTAATGTTATCATATCCAACTGAATTAGTATTTCGTAATTTCATAGCTATCATAAATATTTCCATGCATGTAGCTGGTTCTAAATAAATTGACTGTACAACCGATTCATTGCAAACCTGCCTTCTCATTGGATCTTGGGCGTTTACTTGAGCAGTATTGATAAAGTAGTTGTTCAAGTACATTGCTATATCATCCCCTTCTCTCAATACATTTTTCCCATCCAAAATTTCTCTAATCTCATTATTACCATTGTTTTGTTTAAGTCTATCGTTTATTATTTTCCATGTAGCTTTACATTTATTGTCTGCTCTCTCTATATATTTTTTATTGATATCCTTTTGTATAGTGTTTACACATTGCCTCAGCTTTTTGCTATATTTTTTAAATTTGTGTTTATTGGATTTTGTTTTATTTTTATAATATATACTTTGTAGTTTTCGTTTTGTAATAAAGGATTTTTTTAGACCTTTAGTGAGCCATTTGGGAGTAAGAGAGTTAGAATTCATCTTAACTTTAATCAAGGGGAAACACAGTTCATAGAATAGACAAAGTTCATCATGCAATAATGAAAAGGCTTTATTTACGTCTGATTCCAAGTATACTTCGGAGAATGATAGATTACTAATATAGTAATTGAATTTTTCTATATTTTCTTTACTCAGGTCCCTTTTGTATGCAAACCAATGCTTACGATTACGATTATTTTTTTCCGTTTCGAATGTTATTGATAATGTTTGTCCGGTATTATGATCAGATAGTCCTAATTCATGTGTTTCACCTTTTGCTTCTTTGATGTCACTTATAATATTGTCAATGCAAGAATTTTGCCGAGTTGGTTTAGTTATATGTACAATTAAATCATATTGGTATAAAATATCAATAAATGTATTTTTATGTTTACTATCACTAAGCATATCTATATTAAAATCACCACATAGGATATTTTTATGTTTGTCATTTTTACGTGTTTTATCTAGTAATATTTGTAATTTCCTAAAAAATATATTTATATCAGAATCTGGTGTTCTATAAAGACAAAATAAATTCAAGTTATATTGTTTTATTTTAATACCACAAATTTCAAAATGTTTTTCCATCGCAATGCTATCCAACCAGTCTAAATTCTCATATTCAATATCCGGCTTCATTAGTATACAAACTCCTCCTCGCCTTTGGTCTTTCCTACAATAGCTGCTGACAAATTTAAACGAATTTACTGTCATGTTATCTTCTTCTCCAGATTTGATAAAAGTCTCGCTTAGGCATAAGAAATCCACAGAATATGCTTGGTCCTGAAGCAAATTTAGAGCAATTTCAATTTCATTTATTTTGTTAACAGCACCTGCAATGTTTTGGTGGAAAATAACAAGATTTTGTTTTTTAGCTACGAAAAAAAGATTTATTCTTAACTTGGGCCGACGTAATACCCTGAGATATTTCAGTAGTGTTTGAAAATTTATCATCACCCATCAATATATCATCACAAGTCTGTGTGCTTTGGTTTTTAGTCTTAAGGACATTGACAGTTGATACTAATCCAGTTTTTTTGTTATAATGATTAGAACTCTCGTAGAAAGATAGAAACTGTTTGTCATAGTCTAGTTGATCCAGTAAAGAATTTATATTATAACATAATGATGACCGATTATAAGAATTTTTGAGAAGGTAACATTCTTTAGTCTGACTACAAATTAAATTTAACATTTCATTCAATTTTACCTCATTGGAACAGATGTTTTTACTCACACGCAATATAATAACAGGACAGGGCACAGACTTTAAAAACAAACATAATTCTGTTGTCATTTTCAAGCTATTGCTATCGTTTTGTCCAATAGAAATTATCAATTTATCGTCAGCTTCAATTTGAAATAAGTTTGCGCTTTTTAAGATTTCTTGTGTGGAGGCGTTTGTTTTAACTATTGAGTTAAACTGATAGGTATTATAGGGATTGCTAGATCTAGATTTTATCAGTTGCGCTGACAGTCCACTGCACTGACGGCCTCCAATTATAAATGCTCTTTTAATACATTTATTTTTAGTATTAAGTATCCCGTTCTCCGTTTTGTTGGTCGCCTTAGTTTCCGTATTACTTTCCATATTCGTCTGAGATAGAGTGTTTTTTTCTTCACATATATTTTCTTGAAGATGTGTACGTTTTGTAGTCTGACTGGTCGTCAATTTCTTATTAGATTGCTGCGAAGAGATCAATGTGCTTTCATTTAGTTTTAGAGGAGAGACCCGAAAGCTGTCTGTCAGTCGACGTCGTACACTTTTCTTAGTGCTGCTTGACATGTTTTGTCTCAAAGATGTAAGTGGACTTTTACATAGTTGTTTGAGAACGCTCACTTCTTGAGTCATATTGGCAATCGTTTTTTTAAGTTCTAAATTTTCTAAAATAATATTTTCCATTTCACTCTGTGTACTTTCTAAATTTAATCTTAGTTGCTTAATTTCTTCTTTCATTTCCGTGATAAAAGTCGAGCATATATTAGTGGATAAATCTAGGCTTCTCCCCAACAATTCATCACAGGACATTGGACTAATATTACTTTTATCAAGGAAGTCCATTGACCTAGATTTAATACTTTGGCGTCTCCGTAAGGTTACGTTATTTGTTTCGTCCATGTCAGTAGGTAAGAGTTTTGTTGTATAAATAATTTGTAGATAAATGATAAAATCGAAATGTTTGTGTTTGGTTGATAGGTAGGGTCCTTAATGTCATTAGGAAAAAAATATGTTGCTAAAACATTCACAAAAAGTCTTCATTGCGCCACTGAGATTCGAACCGGCGTCCACTGCCGCTCAAGTCGCATGTATTCGCTCTGCCGCCAACTGAGCTCTAATTACTTCGGTCGAAATATGTCATCAGAGTGTTTGGCATTGAATGAGAAATTTTGCTAGTCATTCATTAAGGTCCAAAGGTCACTTTTGAATCAGATAAAATGTATCCTTTTTTATTTGAGTAACGGATTTTGTGAAGTAATATTCAAAAATTCACTCACTTGTTTATTTTATTTCCTTTAACTTTCTTGTTGTTTTCTTCATAAGGTTATTTATTATGTTGTGGTGTAATAGTATTATAGAAAACTTCACTGGTTCTGCTGTTTGGTTTCACTTGATATTTGTATTAATTTAAGGTATTAGGAATATACATTTTTGTTCACAAACATTATATATTGCGAATCACACAACTTTAAAAGATGTTCCTTTACTGGTACAGTCAGCATCAAAAGTTGCTGAACACATTCAGATTTTCAAAATCGCTGTACACCGTAATAATACGTAATGATACGGTGTACAGCGACTTTGAAAATCTGGATATGGTCAGCAACTTTTGATGCTGACTGTACATATATACCTACGTATCCAACTAGATGAATGCGGGTCTAACACCTCTTCACATCATCAATGAATAGCCAGTGACATGACATTGCTGGAAATGCATGTGAAACATTAGGTATATTGCTTTAAGTGGTTGTTTTCTACCTGCTGATGCAATTCATTGTAATATTTTCTACATCTGAACTCTTTAATGTTTGTTGGTAGCTGTAAGACTTATGGGATAAGATTATGCCCTGATTAGCTTGATACAATTCAGTTTACATACTCACTCGTCACTTTTGACCACACCTCCAAAAAATACCAACATATTATTGTGTCATTATCTGTCAGTATTATCTGACCACTGAAGAAAAAATAAAATTAGGTGCAATGCTATTGGTTAATATTTCTCCGCTTACTCGCTCTGCTCTTGTGATCAGGCCACAAAAAAAATCACAGTGTGGTTTTTTTTTTTTTTTTTAATGTTGCCCCATACTAGGAATTTCACCTGTGTTGTGGGTGCGTTTACAAACATATAAATTTAACACCCAGACCCAGAACAACTACCTACTTGTTGATCAGACAAATGTTTGCTCCGTGCGAGAATCGAACTCTCAACACGCAGCGCAGCAGTCCAATCGCTCAGCCACTGCGCTAACAGTGCCGTCAATTAGACGTCACCCTCTCGAAATGTATTCATTAACTATTTTATTCCTAACACAGTCCAACATGCGGCGTCGGACGTCAGCAGACGATCTCCGGCCACCGTAGGCGCGGGCAGCGAGTAAAGGGCAACTCGCTGCCCGACCATGGACCATGCCCGGGTCGACGGCGCGTTGTGTCCCACGCGCGCCTCAAAGAGCGTCAGCATAATGACGGGGCCCCTCTCAGAGGGCCAAAGCCTGCCGGGGTCGCGGGACTTATTCCATCACCGTGACCCCGGAACATAAAGGGCTATTGAAGGACACCGTGGATTTTAGTCAGTACGAGTCTGACAGTCCCTCCCGCCCTGCCCGGGGTGGGAGGACTCATTTGAAGATTTTAACACGTTAAAAAAAAACACAGTCCAACAATATTGATAGCTATGTACTTACTTAAATTATATCATAATTATATTAACACACAGCTAGAATGTTATGCAGGTCATGAGACAAAGGCACGTGTTTTAATACGTCTCAATTCGTAAGGAGTTTTAATATGTCACAAAATTATCAACGTGTTTATTTACAAAAAGCTGCCAACAACAACCCACTCAAAAATAGAGAATGCAGTTCTCTACATCTGATGTAACTATTACAAAAAAAACGTTCAGAGGTCAATAGACTTATTCCAGCTCATGATAAAGACAAACTATATTCCACCGGTAGGTACGCAGGAGTTTCACGAAACGAATGTATGTAGATGTACCAATGCGAGAATCAATATCTTAATCCAGGCCATTGAGTCCATCGAGTATTTTGTTTTGAGCCAGATATCATCCAAATCTATTAACCCTGGTACGTTGGCATACCCGCGCTTTTTGTATCACTACGCACCCACGCACGATGCGACTAACCGAAAGCTTTGAAACCATGTTCAGGATACTTTTTTCAAAAACATTATATGGGAATATAATTATGTAGGTACTTATTCGGGGAATATACTGCGAAGTATCGTAAACAAGATAAGATATGACAATATACCATTCATTTAATGAGTATGTATAAGTTGGTTTTTACTGCAGTCCTAGAGAGTAAAAAACGCAAAGATTCAGGACACCTATTTATCTTTTAAGAAAATACAAACCTAACAGTTCCTTCGAACGTAATCTTCTTTCTAAATTTCATTTTCACAGAACATAATTAAATAACGCCTATAATTAAAAGTACCCGCGTCTGTCCCATAGACTTCGGTAAATACGGTCATAATTATGTGCTATTCACACAAACACAATTTTTACTCGAATTGATCGGGTAAAGCAGCTAACAAGAAAGAGCACTATTTTTTATAAAAAACCATAAAGAACTTCTTTTGCATTTTAAAATAATAATATTTCTCAATAACTGCGACGAATGCTACAAGCCAGGCACCTCCGACAGGAGGTGCCTGGCTTGTACATGCACGTGTTTTCTTGATCTACGAGTAAATTAAATTCAATTAGATAGCAACACAGACAATGAACTGGTTCTGTAATATTTGGAATGCAGATAAACTAAAAACAAAAGAAATAATAATGTCTAAGTCTAGACAAAAGGCATGTACACATGGCTACGCATCAAACTATACAAAAAAACCAGTTTATCGTGGTCTCGCTTGTGTGGTCTTTCCGTATATTCAACGATCAGCTATACATAGGTTTTGTATAGCTTGATGTGTAGCCGTGTATATCAAATTAACCTTGGACAGTCACGGATTTATATCGATGTAAAAAAAAAAAACAAAAATATCCGACGAAGAATGTTTAAATTTTCTAGTTCATTTCGCTCGCTATTCCATCGTAGGCCTTCACCTTATTTGTCGCTTAAAGAAGAAAGGTGCAAAAAAAATCGAGCTCGCTTCGCTCGCTCTTGTATTTCCTTAGTTCTCGAAAGGACTCTGTTTTACCTACTAAGTGAAGGCACAAGGGTACCAAAGACTTCGACCGCTTAGTTAGGGCATCAAGTAGTCTTAATCCGGCACTGCCCTTGAATAAAGTATCTCATTCATGAAATCATTGATCTCATTCCTACTTTCTGTATGCAAAAATCAGCAGCACTCATGCAGATGGGTAGGTAATTGATCATAATAGTTAGCTAATAAATACCAATTTATGAATCTTGGCAATTCATGCCTCAAGTCCACTGTCATTCGACAACGACATCATGTATTGAAATTACTTTAATTACGAGACACGGAAAATGTTAACTGATTAATTAAACGTACCGAAATACTATGAGTCATACAAGAGTTACAATTTTTGTGTAGAATCTTAAGCTATGGGAATATGAAGACACCAAAGATAAGTATAGATGGATGGATTGTGTGATAAATGATGCGGCAACTAATACCTATTAAATATAGTGGATTATTTGATGGCAACTAATAATACTGCGAATGCCCCTATAAAAAGGCGTCATTATCCCCGAACTTTTAGCAAAATGCACCACCACAACGTCGGACTGGCCAAATCGATGTGGCGTTTGCTAGCTGGTCCCCAGTCTGCGCGGGCCCATCATGTTTCTGGCTTCTGGTGCCTGTAGGTAGGATCGGGGGCCCACGCAGACTCAGCTCTTGCAACTTAAATCTTAACAATAAAAATCGAAAAATGGTTGAACCTGAGCAGGCCATCCCTGAAACAAGTTTAGAAAAATTCTCAACGGGGATAACCCGGGCTTGTGGGAGCCACCCAGGCTCTTCTAACCTAGTCTGACTCTGCAGCACCAGGATGCATTATGCATCATTCTAGATTGTTTACTTACGAAGAACATCAGAGTAAGTTGTGACTAACACCACTATGCCACTATTACGCGAAGAAACCGTAGATTTAAAAACCTTGTAACTTCCAGGCTCCGCTCGCAGTTAGATACGATATAATTTTCATGCATTTATGCCTCTTTTAATGAAAGAATGATCCAGCAGTCACAACCTGTGTGCATTGGATGTTAACTATTGACACACTTGTGTGTGATGAATGTTAAACTTCTGCATCACGTATGTTCATTGCATATTTTTTGCACTTCCTTAACCAGCTAGCGAGGATCGCAAGCAATGCCTATTTACAAATACGATACTCTGGACCATATCTCGAGATGTGATTACACCGGTGTGCGACACTCTGCGGCACAAAATGGAAACTGTTGTACGCGAACAAATGTGCTGCACAATGTGTTGGTAGAATCGTACTATTAGGATCAAGTAGCTAAATTGTTATAAAAAACAGGCGAGATCTATTTTTATTGTGCAATTTATCTATCGAGACGCTTTCTTCAGGTATGTTTTCTATTGTTACAGGGCTGAGTGGCATAGCTGTTTACGCCATTCTGCTATGGACGACAAGTCTAGAATGGGTGCAAGCGTCGCAGTTCTTCTATGGCCTCTACATCGCAACAGAAGTCGCATATTACACTTATATTTACGCGAAAGTAAGCTATTTATATGCTGCTGTTCTAATGCATTCGCAGACAGATAAAAAAGAAACTAGTTCGCTTAAGATTAAATGCGGACATTTGGTGTTCCAAAACTTTGTCACCTAGCCTCATGCCATGAGTGATGTCTGCTCTCCAGATGCCAGCAGGTGTATTGACATTTAAAAGCTCAAAAGCACGTGTATAAAACCGGATATCGATTTAGGTTGACGAAAATAATGTAACAAACGATAGCTATTATCTGTTTTTAGGGTTCCGTAGTCAACAAGGAACCCTTATAGTTTCGCCATGTCCGTCCGTCCGTCTGTCCGCAGCTTAGCTCAGAGACGCCCAGTACTAGAAAGCTGTAATTTGGTGTAAATATACGGATTTGTTGCGCCGAAAAAGTGGTAAAATAAAATGTCGTAAAATATTTTTTTTTAGGGTACCTCCAGTACACGTAAAGTGGGGATGTTTTTTTTTTTTCTCGCGTACCCCGTAGTGTGGGGTATCATTAAATAGGTGTTTAAAAAATATTGATAGTTTTCATTGACAATTTTTTGATTAAAAGATTCGTCTGTGAAATATTAAGCTTTAAAGAGCTAATTTTTGCTCGACTCGAGTGTCCCCCCCCTCTACCAGCTAAACGGTTATGTTTGGGGGTGTGAAAAAATTCACAATAGTAGTATATACAACGAAGTTTAAAAGAAAATTATCATGACTAAGTAGGCTTTACAAGTTTACGAGTAATAGTCCACCAACTTATAAAACGTACTTGGATAACATATTTTCCTAAACAAAATGTATCGGAGAACATGTTCTTCAACTGCAAATGTAAGTTTGTCAACTTTATTTTTACAGCTATACTTAATAGGTGGGTAGGTTTTGGGGATAGGTAGGTTTTTATTGTCAACTATTTTTAACTAACTTAAAAAAAAAAACCGGCCAAGTGCGTGTCGGGCCACGCACAGTGTAGGGTTCCGTAGTTGCCCATCAAAATACTTATGCGAACTAACTAAACTGATTCGCTGAATTTAATTTTAAAAAGAAGAATTTTCAAAATCGGTCCAGGAGTCTTTGAGAAATCGGGCAAAATACATTAAAAAAAAAGATTACGACGAATTTAGAACCTTTTTTTTTTGAAGTTAGTTAAAAATAGTTGACGATAAAAACCTACCTATCCCCAAAAAACATACCGTAAAACATACCTATTAAAGCTGTAAAAATAAAGTTGACAAACTTACATTTGCAGTTGAATAACATGTTCTCCGATACATTTTGTTTAAGAAAAATATTATCCAAGTACATTTTATAAGTTGGTCGACTATTACTCGTAAAGTTGTAAAGCCTACTAAGTCATGACAATTTTCTTTTAAACTTCGTTATATATACTACTATTGTGAATTTTTTCATACCCCCACACATAACCGTTTAGCTGGTAGAGGGGGGGGACACTCGAGTCGAGCAAAATTTAGCACTTTAAAGCTTAATATTTCACAAACCAATTTTTTTATCAAAAAATTGTTAATGGAAACTGTCAATATTTTTTAAAGACCTATTTAATGATACCCCACACTATGGGGTACGCGAGAAAAAAAAATAACATCCCCACTTTACGTGTACAGGAGATACCCTAAAAAAAAATATTTTACGAGATTTTATTTTACCACTTTTTCGGCACAACAAATCCATATATTTACACCAAATTACAGCTCTCTAGTACTGTGCGTCTCTGAGCTAAACTGCGGACAGACGGACGGACGGACGGACGGACGGACATGGCGAAACTATAAGGGTTCCTTGTTGACTACGGAACCCTAAAAAGGAGGAGGTTGTCAATTCGTCGGTAATCTTTTTTTTTTATGTATTTTCCCCGATTTCTCAAAGACGCCTTTGGAAATTCTTCTTTTTAAAATTAAATTCAGCGAATCTGTTTAGTTAGTTCGCATAAGTATTTTGATGGGCAACTACGGAACCCTACACTGTGCGTGGCCCGACACGCACTTGGCCGGTTTTATTTAATATTTCTGTGGCTATTATTCATATTATGCAGGTACCTATTAAGAGCAAATTAAGATAAGATCGAAAGATAAAATTATTCGATTAGTACTGCATGCAATATCGTCGTGCGTCAGTTTTTATGCATGGCCGTCATAAATATTCGATAAGATCTCCTTACACTTTTAAGCACAAACTATGACTATTCTTAGAAGTAAAATTTATGAGACATTAAACTTTAGTAGGTACTTTCTGTAGCTGAATAATGTCGTACGGTGGGCTTAGCCAGTAGGTCCAGTAACGAACGTAGGTACTTCCAAGGAGGGTTACCACTAATAGCGAACACTGCACTTCCTAACATGTCGTTATATTACCTTTCTGATGTAAAGAAGACGATGTCGGCAATCCAATGAAGAAATTTCAAATTTTGAGAGAAAGACTTCTTGCTTAACCATTGGAACAAAAATAATTGTGCAGGTGGACCCGGCGAAGTACCCGCGCGTGTCATCCTACACTCGTATCGCGGCGCTCACTGGCCGGTTCCTGTCGGGGGTTTCCTCACAACTGCTCACACACTTCGGCCTGATGGACTACCGAGACCTCAACTACATCACGTTCGCAGGTATACACTAGCTATCAGCTGTCTTTCTACTCGTTTTAGCCCACATACTATCTTGCCCTCTGTGCTCTAAAATATATACTGCCTAAGTCCTGTCTGCGCTGCCAAATAAAAAAAAACCTGGCGTGCAGGTAAACCGAAAATAAAAGCCCACAATCACTGACCTACCCATATATTATTATGTAAACAACTTATATTTACAATTATATCAAAATAATAATAATATTTCCACAATGCTGGCGGAATGACATCAAGTTACCTACATTATTTCTGAATATACCCATTAAAAAACAATATATTTATATATAGCGTTTTAAATGAACACTCAAATAAGTTACGTAGTACCTACATCATTAATATTTTCTAATACCCCGGCCGCGCCCCGAGAAAGAAAACCGCAGGCCTTTACAATAAAATAAAGTCGTCAATAACGGCAGCATGAAAAGGACTCCTGTACACGATGCCGCCGCCGCGTCGCCAACGTTCCACCACCGCGTCGCCAATTTTCCACCACCGCGTCGCCAACGTTCCACCACCGCGCCGCCAACGTTCCGCCACCGCGCTGCCACATCGCCACCGTGCTTCGTCATTCGCTAGTGTTTGATTTAAAGGCGGCGCGGTAGCGGTGCGGTGGCGGCGCTGTCGCGAAGGCATACACAGCAAAGGGGCGCGGTGACGGCATTGTGTACTGGAGCTGTAATAATGACTTAATTGTATTTTCGTTTGAAGATTGCCCCGTGAGTAACACTAGAATGTCTCAGCTCAGATCCTAGCGACTTTCTGGGCGTTCTGGCTACCGACCGTGCAGTACGGCATCTACTTCCACCGGAGGACCTCTGTCGTGGTGCCACCGCTCGACAAACAACTGCAACAGCCATCTTCTGGGGTAAGCTTAAACCGTATCAATTTTGATTTGAATGCTGTGCATCTTTAACAGTGTTCTTCAGGAGTGCCAGTTCAAATATCAGTGGACCACATTATATCAAAACCATATTTTTTAGGTGTATAAATTAATATCAATTGAGTCCGCCTGCCCTAGAAGAATGGAACTGTAAGACTCTTACTAACTACCTTCGTATACTCTTGACCACCGGGCCGCGGTACTCTTTTAACGATCAGTCAGTCAGACTAAATGTAACAGGTTCGATATTTATCTGACGAGAAACAAATACTGGGTTAAACGGTATCCAATATGTTTTGTTATTCAGGATAGCCTATTTCAGCAAAATCTGTTCTGCCATGAGCTCCATTATATCCATCATCAAGAACTTTCACATTTAAAATAGTCATAAGTTAGACAGCACACATTAGATCATCGCATCACACAGCCAAATAACAACAATATTCCTTAAATATTCCAGCGTAGTATTCGCTCCAATGTGGTGGAGGCGTCAACATTGATAGCGCGTCACGCCCGCGCGGCGTACACGCGGCCGAAGGTGCTGGCCTGGTCGGCGCTGTACGCGGCGGCGCTGGCGCTATTCGTGCAGGCGCAGACCTACGTCCAGCTCCTCTGGAAGGAGATACAGGAGGAGAGTAACTCGCCGGTAAGATACATATTTATTTTAAAAGTAGCTAAACCGGCAAACTTCGTACGGCCTCAGAAACATTTTCTTTTTCTCATATTTGATTATGTTTCATATTTACCCACCACAGAAACCTTCCCAGCACGCGTAGCATGACCACCGTAGAAACGAGTTTTCTCGACAGGAGAATCGATAAAATTACAGATTGAAGAAAGATCTCTTTCATATTCATCGTGAGCATGGCGATGTTTAACAAGAAGAAATGTTTCTTCTCTACGGTAGACATAAGTCTACATTAGTAGTTATATAATATGTCGCAGGGAAATGATAACTAAATAAATAAATAACAAAACGATTTTATCATTTCCCTAAACAAATCTAGTGATTTGATCAAATCCGTAAATTGGTTCAGTGAAATAACAAAAATTACTTTTCTGTGGTATTTTAAAACTAAACTAAATCTAGTAAAATGTTAGAAAACATTGACGGAGCACCGCGAATACTTCCGGGTGGTTTAAAAAAAATAACCACGAAGGGGATAGCGGGGTCTTCCAGACCCCGTTATCCCCTTCTAGCCTAACCTGTACGAGTCGGGGTGCCCCGTGTGTACGAAACGGGGCACTGAGAAATAAAAATTGTCCTAAAAACGACTGAGGGCACCCCGATAAGGGAAATGATCAAATTCGTATTGTTATTTTAACATCTCCCGGGGATCAAATCCCTCGTTTTATCATATTCCTGCGACATCATATTTGAAGAAGATGGATATAAAAATTTCGAAGACATCTTCCAAAGTTCAACCCGCACGCGCACTGGGCGCACATGGTAGATTACAGCCCACTCCCTCTCTCAGAGGCGAGGCTTACGCTACAGCAGCGGGAAACCATAAACGAAACACCTCTTATTCACGATGAGGAAATCCTCAATGCATGCCTTGGAGGGTCTGTCAGACTCATAATTGACTGAAAATTTCTAATGCGATCAATTAAATCCCTAAATGCAGCCAGTTCGCAAAAAAATAATCTCTTTCGCTAGCTTTACGATTATATACATATTCGAATAAAAGCCGACACAGAAATATTATCAGAATTCAAAACCAGCTTGGCTTTAAAATCTTTGAAATAGCATGCTTTGCTCTTAATTCCTAAATACTTTTAAATTATGACATTACTTAATATTGCCTTTTCCGCAAGAGGTTGGCATACCAAATATATAATAAATCCCAAACAAAGCTCAATTTGAACCTTATGTCAATGCAATAAACCTCACACGTGAAATGCATAAACTAAGAATAATAACAATCAGATAAGTCTGCAGCTGCAGCAGCACTGCTGAAGAGCAGTGGTGGCCCCGTGAAGAGCAGTGGTGGCCCAGTGGTATCGGTCCCGACTTACGAGATGTAGGTCGTGGGTTCGAACCCCGCCAGGCGCATTACTTTGTGTAATTTAATTCATCACCACTGCTCTCAAAACGGTGAAGGAAAACATCGTGAGGAAACCGGCATGTCCTAGAACCAAAAATTCGAAGACATGTGACATCTGCCAACCCGCACTGGGCCCGCGTGGTGGATTATGGCCCACTCCCTCTCACAGAGAGGAGGCCTGTGTCCCAGCAGTGGGAACATTACAGGCTGATGATGAGATAAGTCTGCTGTAATGTCTGGTTTTTTTTGTTTATAAATTAATCATCTTTCACGTCAATAATAATTTTCTTCATATCAGTTATAAATAGCATGATAACGTCGTTATAAACAATCAGTCAATCAGTTTGTTCAACTTAATCTTAATTGCCTGACGATTACCACATAAGCTGGGTGTCCTTTTTTTAAATGCAATAATTTATGCAATCCAATAACTAATTAAAACTGTTTATTTTTTGTTTTCGAATTTCAGCTGATAACAAGTTTGGAATGCTGTATTTTACCAAATGTAGAGTATACGACAAGACTGTAGTATTTTTGTCGCGGCGCTAGTGTCTATGTCATAACATCAAATTACATTAAAAAAATTTAGTACCACAAATCCACAGGGCTTCTTTCGTGGCGCGCACTCTAGCGTACTGAATAACTTTAAATGAGTCAGGAAATTACAATAATTTATCATCACTGCTCTCAAAACGGTGAAGGAAAACAGTTCTGAGGCATGTCTAAGAACCAAAATTTCGAAGACGTGACATAATTATTATGATATACCAACCCGCACGCGAGGTGGATTACAGCCGACTCCCTCTCACAGAGGGGAGGCCTGTGTGTGTACCATGTAGGAGGCTTAGCAGTAGCAACATTATAGATTGCTAAGCGATGCAAAGGACAGGCCAGAAACAAAAATTACTTCCTTTTCATGTTATTTTTAGTAAACATAATAAGTAAATGGCGACGTCAATTGAAATCTGCAAAGGATCAGTAAATGTCTATTTCACTTCATAATTCAGGCAAACAGTTTACTCCTCGTCGCAGTTTATCTTAGGATGGTTAAATAAAGCTTATGTGCAATGTTTTCACTAAGCAAACAGTACAATCTTTAAGTTGTACTCCATGTTCACGTTAAATACTTCATCGTAGTTTCTCTAGGTAATATTTATATTATAAAGTGAATAACTTGTCGCCAGTCAATATTGATAAAGAAAAGCGTTTTCCTATCTTTCGCTTTACCTTTAAGTTTCAGCACTCGGGAGAAATAATTAGGTATGGTTTTAGAAAAAAAATAATCGGGGAGATCATAATTTCACGATTTGACATTCAATTAATGTAAAGTACCGTGTACAATACATGGTTTTTTACATTCGATAGTGTGATTATTTATATTCACGAGTTATAATCTAAACTTCACCTTAAAACGTTAGAAATTAATTGAAGAATTCGACGGGGTAGGTAAGAACCCCATTGGCTCGGTTGGAAAGAGCGTCGGATGAACTGAATCCGGAGGTCGCGGGTTGGAATCCTGCATGCTGTTCGAATTTTTCTAAGAAATCTTTGTATCTAAAACGAGTGTATGATCTAAAACTAACAGTCCCGATGAACATTTCCAGGTAGCCTACAACGGCGCAGTAGAAGCAGTACAGACGCTGCTGGGCGCGGGCGGTGCGTTCCTCGCGTCAGTGTACTCGTCGTCCGGCGTGCCCGCGCCCGCGGCGGCCGTGCAGGGCGTGGCCATGTTCGTGGGCACCTTCGTCCCTAACGTCTTCGTGTCGTACGCTGGGTACATCGTCATGGGCATGCTGTTTCATTATACTATCACTTTGGCGAGGTGAGTAAACTTTGCGAAATGTGGAATAGAATTGGTCAAATCAAATAGCGCATGCAATGTAAGTGAGCCATTTTTGTTTAAACCAGCTCGGTAGTCGGAGAACTTTCTAGACTAATTCTCATTCATTCCAGTTCTCGCGTGTATTCCTCTCGTACTTTCATTCTGCATACTGTTTCTTTCTATCGTCATTCCTCATTCATTCTAGGGTGGTCCTATTTTAACTATTCTATTCCAACTATTCTTAGTAGTCTGTTTTACTTTATTTTTCTATTCCTATCCGCTTTTATTTCCGTGTTTTTCTTTTGTTGTGGTTCAATAAGAGCAAGCGCAAGCGTTTTATTTTTACATACATTTTCCCTATTCTTTTATTCTTACATTTTAATTCTCTTGAATCTATTTTTGTCAGTTTACTGTTTACTTATCTGATTACTATCTGTTTCCTAAACTTTACTCGTATGCTTACATTTTATATATATTATGTATATCATAAATATAAAATTTCCGTGTCACAATGTTAGTTACCGTACTCCTCCGAAACGGCTCTACCGATTTTTACCAAATTTTATGCGTATTCAGTAGGTCTGAGAATCGGCTACTATCTATTTTTTTTTTTATTTATATGGCAAAACAACGTTTGCGGGGTCAGCTAGTAATATGTTAATAAAATTAAAAGAAACAAGACAAGATAAATTATGTTTATCTTGTCTTGTTTCTTTTAATGGCTTTTTGACATATTTTGATGCAGTAATCAATGAAAATTTTTGACTTTTTACATGATATTATTTGATTAATGACCTCTTTTTTACCGACTTCAAAAAAAAGGAGGTTATCAATTCGACCCGTATGTATGTAATATTTCCAGAACCCAGTTTTCTTAAGTGTTAGTCTATATCCGCGTCTGAACAAATGAGCCAAATTTCAAAAGTGAAAACGATTTGTTTTCTGAAATTAAGAATTGGCGTTGAAACAGTATTTGGCGGGTCGTTTCGTTGCTTTTTATTGTGTTTTCATGCGTTTTGATTCGGAAAATCGGATTGTTTTAAAGTGATTTGTCCACTAAACTCAACTTTATTATTTTCGTTAAAAGCTTCGGAATGAGCTTCTTAGTTTAATCTTAGTTCATATTTTGTGCAGAATAATATTAACTGGACAGGTTCCGTCTGAACTGGAAGGAAGACGCCCAACATCGTGAAAGGTATGAGTGGAAAGAGAATATTGCCCAGCACGCGTAGCATGGCGATTCTATCTCTATTCTACCAAGAAAAGACAAAGTTATTTCATCGTTATTTCTACACAAATCGACTGTTTTTTGCACAAATATGACACCATTCGTACACTATTGAAGAAAAGAACGTTTATTTTCCGTATTTTTTACATTACCATGCTTAAAACGCTAAAAATATTTCTACGTTCCGTCATTTTGTCTATTCTTGCGTCGACAAAACCTCTTTCTACGGCGCCATGCTACACCTGCTGGAGTGGGAGAGAAAAAAAAATAACTGAAATATGATCGATACTACTTTCTAACGATTTCAATCGATTCTTTTATCGCTTCTGTGACACTTTGAGTCCAATCCCTTCTTTAAGAAAAAAACAAACGTCAGACGTCATTTGAACGCTCTGCGCTCTGCTTAATAATATTGTTCGTTGTGATTCTTCCTTTTGCTTTTCCTTGACCCCCGCTTGTTTATTGGACTTCCTGCTTGCAAACCTACCGACCTCTCGCTTCTCGACCCGGACTTAACTTGTATACTGTGAATCATGCAATGCATAAACTGTGGTATATCCACGCGAAGACTACGGCGTCATATACACTCGAGAGGAGCTCGTGGCTAAATAATTATAACCGCACAGGCCGATCTTTCAGCCAACATTGTCATCCTTGTTTTGAACTGCTGCATTCAGGAGCAACTGGTGAAATTCGTTTATTCGGCTATTCAACGGAGTGCATAACTTGTGGTCGTTCTGTGAGAACATTGCAAGGCCATCGCCATGTAGTGGAGATGGCCTTGCAATGTTTGATGGCCTTGCCTTGTTGCAGAAATTAACAACATCACACCCAGATTTCCATCATCACGTAATAAAATGATATTTAAACACAGTCCGTCGCTTCGTATTCTTTCAGACTTTATTTATAAGAATCACAGATTATCGAATAAATATAGTATTTCCTATTCCTATTTTTCTTGTTTCATTTCGAAATTGTTAAATGTATCCTTAGCTAATTAGAGGGTTCAACAACGAGTTCAGAAAGGATTTATCAATCACGACATGTTATACAATATGAAGGCGCCCAGCGTGTTCTTATTTGACTTTACCGATATAACTAACATATTATTAATGTGTTTAACATTAATAATGTAGTTTGAAGATATTTAATTAATCTGAGTGGGTCACAAAAATGTGGTCATCAATAAATAAATACAATCGCAGATACATTAAACTAAACGCCTACGTAAAAGTTTATAGCAATATCAATATTTGCGATTTTTGTAGTACTTTTAATGGTAGGTGTTCACGTTTTTTTTTATCATGATTATGAAGATATAACAAGTTTTAGAAACTTTTTTTATGTGAAATATGAATATTGAGCTATTCAGCGTTATACAGTGCTAGGTCCCATTTCTATAGCCGTCTGAATTTTTCCACATACTTGAACTTTCCATCTCCTTTATGTATTTAAAGTATCTTTTTCATAATTCCAGTGCAAAAATAGCGAGCCAGTTAAGCGACGAGAGCTGTTTCGGCTTGATCTTCGGCATCAACACGTTAATCGGGACTGGCCTGCAGTCCATCCTGACTCTGGTGTTGATCCAGACCCTCAAGCTGCCCATAGCGTCCCAGTACTTCGCCATCAGCGGGCTGTTCCTGTTGCTAGCTTCGCTCTGGCTCCTCGGTTGGATGATCAACATGTGCCGGCAGAAACGAAGTATTAGTATTAATAATCAGTATTGATGACCTGGTATGGTTACAGTTGAATTTTGTACTTAACCATAGATATAGTGAGATAGTTGTCTAAAGTGAAACTGTCGCTAAATAAAAAAAAACCTTGTGATTTTTGATCAGATTGATGGGGTCTGATTGAGATTTTTGTGAGTAAGCTAAGCGTTTAGAACACATGTTTTTTTTTATTGACTTTTAAGTTACGTTTCGTATTGCATTAATCTTCCACCAACTAAATTAAATACTGCTGCAAAGAAAAAGGAATTTCGTCAAATTATTACATGACAACTCTGGATACACAGTATTTTTTCAAAATTAATATGACTCAAACCGATATACTTTACAGGTATTTCCGTCCCCTTAACGCGGCGACGAGGCTCTTTTGTATGGAACAGCACTGGCGTCCGCATAACTCAGTTTCAAATGTTACACGCATCTCTGCTCCGCTCTAAGCGGTACGCATCTACACAGAGCTTCGATGGATTCACCCTGACTCCTAAATAGGAGATATTTCTCCTCTCATATCTCTTCAAAGGAGATATTTCTCCTCTCATATCACCTCTCCCCTTCGCACACCTCCATGAATTCGCTTTGGTGGAGTCCTGGCCTTAGTGCCACAAATTAAACGCCGCTACAAAGATAGCACGTCCTCCAAAATTTCTTTAAAATCACAAAAATTCATATTTTTTCAAAATGAGACCTACATTAGTAGGATGTATATCAACTATCAACAAGTTCGGCAGAACATTTTATCTTATACCTACTTGCTTATTTTTGCTGAACGGTATACCAGTGATAATAATGTAAATTCAACAATTGAAATTAATCAACCACAACTACTAAGTTTGTTCTTTTAGGCATAGGGTAAAAAAACTTAGACACAAATTATAAAATGAGATGTACGACTAAGTACAGCTCTGCCTAGCCCTTCGGAGACCACAGGCGACATGTTATCTTATATTAATTATTAATATATAAGTTGGTAAGATATAGGTTTACCACAGGCTGTGAGTTTGTGAATGTATGTATGTACCTATTGTTATCTCAATCTAATGTGCAATCTTGATATTTTTAGATACTTGTCAAAAGACATTCTTGAGTTTTTGGAGCTATCGATATTACCATCATCATCATCATCATCATCATATATAGCATAAAGTGAATGATACATAAAGAAATGACGCGTGAATATCGCTCTGAATTTTTTTTATCACTTTCGACCATTTATGTAACAAATTTATTGAAAGATATTTGAACAAATGTAACTATCAAGGTTTTAAATATACATTCTGTTAATTTTCTGGTAGTACTGTATTCTAAAGTTTACACAAATGGCATCTCCTTGTATTGTTGAAAATGAGACTTCACGTTTATTGTTATCTAACACATATTGTTGAATATTTTATTAAGACTCGACCTTGCAAAAGAATAATGTTTGAATGTTACTTTGTTTTAGATTTAGTGAAGAATTAATTTAGATCAATATAAGTTGGTATTAAAATAAAAAGGACTTTTCCTTTCTAAAAATTAATATAAATATTTGTTACAAAGTCACAATTATTTTATTATAAAATAATTAAGGTAGAAGACCTTAGGACCAGTCTAAATGTTATTTTTATTTAATAAATGATTGACAGAATTGACTAGTTAAATTTATAGGGTTTGTTGCACAAGCCACAGAGGTATTTGAAGTAAGTATTGTATTCAAGTACCTATTTACTAAATTTAGTGACACCACATACAAACTGGAGCTCCTTAAGCACCATAGGTCATTCTTAACAGGCACACCTCAAAAGTACAATCGACAAAGTTGAATCATGACCCACCATAAGCATATTTTCTCACAGACATTCTAACATAATTAGGTTCGCGTAAACATACATAATTATCCATGGCAACGACTTTGAACTTTATCAATTTGACGGATTCAAACGATTTATTGTCAAAATGGGTCATGATTCAACTTTGTCGATTGTACCTATGGCCCGAATTCCTATGAGCCTCACAGAATACCTCTGTTTTTACCGACTTCAATAAAAAGGAGTTTATCAATTCGACCCGTATGTATGTAGGTAATATTTCCAGAACTACACAGTTTTCGTATATGTTAGTCTATATCAGCATCTGATCAAACGTGCCAAATTTCAAAAGCGTATTGTATGTATGTTTTTATGTTTGTGTTCGCATATCTCCGAAACTGTCCGATTTAAGTAATTCTTTTTGTGTTGTACTAGGTATTGCTCAACTTAGGGAATACTACAAGTTTCATCAAAATCGGTTTAGTAGTTCTTGAGATAGGGAATTTTTTGCCTACTTGGATCGTAGATTTTCAAAGTCAATGTTTGTTCACGATTATCTCGCATTTGGCTGAACCGATTTTCGGAAGTGTTTGTTACATTCTAGGGAAGGTTTTAGTATATAACAATAATGGATATCTCGTGACGTTGCCCGCATAGATCCGTATTTGCTGCTCGCTTGGATAAAGAGATTTCTAAAGACGCCGATTTTACGAAGATTTTTGTTGAATATATTAACTAACTAAAAAGGGTAAAATAAAAAACTTTAAAAAAAAAAGTACCAACTTCAAAAACAAATACCTACAAAAAAGTATAAAATAACTTTTTTTCGGAAGTCAGTGGCAATAGTCAATGAAATAAGAAACAAAAAAGCCACCAACTTCCGAAAGAAAAGGTGTCCGTTTCGACCGCGCGGCCATGACGTTTTTTTTAAATAAAAACCATCCCAAGTTTTTGTAAAAAAATGTAAAAGTCGATTCCCATAAACCATAAATTTGTCAAAGCAATGGTTAAAAAGTTATAAGGGTTTGAACGTGGCCGCGCCATCGAAACTTTCCGATCCGCGCGGCCATGGAGATCTTTAAAACTAAGAGTCGCAGAGACCTGAAATGGGAAATAGTAGATTGAATTTGTAAACCAAATGTAAAAATATAGAAAAAAATCCTGTGTTTGTATTTTAGGAGTTTTAAGGATAAAACCTCATGGCCGCGCCATTGAAACGGTGACAAAAACGTTATCGCCGATATCTCACTGAAAAAGAATCTCAGACGTCTGAAATTTTTTGTAAAACACAGATTTTCATTTGTCAAAATCAAAACTAGTAAAAATACAACAAAAAATCCTAGGTTTATATTTCAGGAGCTGTAAGACTAAAACGCCATGGCCGCGCCATCGAAACGTTGAAATTTTAGTTTTTCGCCAATATCTCATTGAAAAAGCATCGCAGAGGTCTGAAGTTTTTTGTAAAACACAGATTTGAATTTGTCAAAACTTGTAAAAATACAACAAAAATCCTAGGTTTATATTTGAGGAGCTGTTGAAGAAAATCTTCAATGCGTCTTGAATATGTCGATTAGGGTGACCACGGATTATTATTTACAGAGAAATTTCCACCCTTTTTATTAAAAATGATATCCCAAGGATTCGTTGAACAAAATCTTTAAAAATCACATAAGTTAGAGATTGTTCGATTGTTGGTATATGTTTTTTAAAAAGTAGTAATTAAATTAAAAATTCAGGTCTGTGTCAGGTAGGTGTAAGACGATACATAATTTAACATATGGTTTAATCGATGACTATTAAGATATTAAACAACAGGAGAATTTTAAAAACTATATTGAGAATAAGCTCCATTTAAAGACGGGGCTGTCTTTAAATGGAGCACTCAACATCGAACAATCTCTAATTTATGTGATTTTTATTAAAGATATAGCCATATTATTGCTCCTCATTGTTCGACGAATCCTTGGGATATCATTTCTTATGAAAAGGTGGAAATTTTCTCTGTAAATAATAATCCGTGGTCACCCTAATCGACATATTCAAGACGCATTGAAGATTTTCTTCAACAGCTCCTCAAATATAAACCTAGGATTTTTTGTTGTATTTTTAATAGTTTTGACAAATTCAAATCTGTGTTTTACAAAAAACTTCAGACCTCTGCGATGCTTTTTCAGCGAGATATTGGCGAAAAACGAAATTTTCAACGTTTCGATGGCGCGGCCATGGCGTTTTAGTCTTACAGGTCCTGAAATATAAACCTAGGATTTTTTGTTGTATTTTTACTAGTTTTGACAAATGCAAATCTGTGTTTTACAAAAAATTTCAGACGTCTGATATTCTTTTTCAGTGAGATATCGGCGATAACGTTTTTGTCACCGTTTCAATGGCGCGGCCACGAGGTTTTATCCTTAAAACTCCTAAAATACAAACACAGGATTTTTTTCTATATTTTTACATTTGGTTTACAAATTCAATCTACTATTTCTCAAAATTTCAGGTCTCTGCGTCTCTTAGTTTTAAAGATCTCCATGGCCGCGCGGTTCGGAAAGTTTCGATGGCGCGGCCACGTTCAAACCCTTATAACTTTTTAACCATTGCTTTGACAAATTTATGGTTTTTGGGAATCGACTTTTACATTTTTTTACAAAAACTTGGGATGGTTTTTATTTAAAAAAAACGTCATGGCCGCGCGGTCGAAACGGATACAAGAAAAGTTATTTTATACTTTTTGTATTAAATACAATATTTTTTTTATAATAATTACTTATTTTTTTTTTTTAATATTTTTTTTTTTTAATTAGCCATTTATGTCCCACTGCTGGGCAAAGGCCTCCCCCATATCCTTCCAAGTGTTCTTTTCTAGTGCCACTTCGACCCAGCCATCGAGGTACGCATCTAGATCGTCCTGCAACCTCTTTTTGGGCCGGCCTCGGCGGCGTCGTCCAAAAATAATTTAACATAATATTTAAAAAAAAAAGTTAGGTATTTATTTAATATAATAACCAACTTGAATTATCAGTTAAAAACCACACACACAAGTTATAGGTCTGTACATAATAATTTTGTGCCAGTGGGTTCAGTTTTGCACACTACATTCTTACGATCTTATGCGTTTTTACTAGCTACACAAGTCAATAATTGCTTTTTTGTACTAACACTCAAAAACAAAATGGTCCAAGTGTTGTGGTACTCCGTTATCCTAAATTCCTCCATTTACGTTAAAGCAGCCCTGTCAAGCACCAATATGAATTGGATCCATATTAAAACAGACACATAATATTTTCATAACTTTAATATAATATTTACATTAATTTTGTCTTTCAGAACAAGAAATTAATGCTGATATGTGGACGAATATAAATGTGGAATGTCCATAGCACACTTTTTTTATTAAAAATAGAAATACTGTGTCAATAAGTACTCAGTATAGTCATATTTAGTACATTGCATTTCTTGAGCTCACAACCTTATAGATAGTTTAAATTAATTTCCCAAACCATTTATCCATTGATGGTAAGTTATAATTTAATAATATGTACAATTTTCACGCAACTTATACCTATTTGTGTTACGCGTACTGCATCGACGTCGGTCTCGTTTTCAAGTATACGTATACGCAAATTAACAGGAATATTACAGCGAATGTAGGCAAAACAACCGTATGAATTTGTTGACGCATTTGAGCAAATTCCTGCTTCCTCTCGCGCTTCTGTCTCGCGGTTTCTTTCACTGCTCCTTTTAGTTTCCTCATAGTGATGCTAAAAAATAAAGCCACATACAATATTATGAATTATTACGGTCTTTAACTATGCCACGTCCAAAATCAAATAAACAGAATTCTTATCTGACTAGACCTGTTTATTTGGAAGATTAAAACAATGTCCTGTCAGAATATATAATACTAGTTATTTATTATAATAATTTCATACCTTTGAATGCAGGCACTCGACTGTTTATTTTAGTAGTTGAATTTATTTTCATAGAAATTCGAGACAGATAGCCAGATAGACACACGTCACGTCACAACCTAATAATAAAAGTACTCTGTGGTCACAACACCGAAACATGTGTTAGCATAGACAACGCACAGGTGACACATCACAGTTTGAAATGTCGTGGTCACAGATAACTAATAGTGTCGTAGTGCTAGTGCCTTAGGCTAGTGCTGTTTCATAAACTAAGCCCCAATATCACGAGCGAGCGCTTTTTTAATCGGCGTTAAAAAGTACTGTGTTTGAAAGAAAAAAGGTAAACTGAACTTAGGAGCCTATTTGCACGAGTGTTTTTTTATTGGGCGTTTAAAAAGCGCTGAGTTTATAAATGTAGCCCGCGAAATTCAAATCTTACGTTTTTTGCAATTTGCAGGCCAGTGACATGTTGTAATTTTATCAAAATATGAACTGCGGTAATAACAAGTACAATTTTAAATAGAAAAATTCATCAAAACATTTGCTCCATCAGCTCTCACATAAAAAAGCTGCATGTACAATAAGTTAGATTTCGGAGATTTTAACAATATGCACCTTTTCTATGTGAGAGCTGGTGGAGCGAATGTTTTGATCATTTTGATATTTAAAATTATACTTGTTATTACCGCAGTTCATATTTTCATAAAATTACATGTCACTGGCCTGCAAATTGCAAAAAACGTAAGATTTGAATTTCGCGGGCTGATTGGAGCATTTACCATAAGGGGGATGCTCCAAAAAGCCCGCGAAATTCAAATACGCGCAAAAAAATTTGAATTTCGCGGGCTACATGGAATGCTCCAACCAGCCCGCGAAATTCAAATTTTCTTACGTTTTTTGCAATTTGCAGGCCAGTGACATGTTGTAACTTTGTCAAAATATGAATTGCGGTAATAATAAGTATAATTTTAAATAAAAAAATTATCAAAACATTCGCTCCATCAGCTCTCACATAGAAAAGCTGCATCTAAGTTAGATTTCGGAGATTTTAACAAGATGCAGCTTTTCTATGTGAAATGAACAGATGTACATACATTGCAATCTTTTTTTATTGCGGCGCTTTTTTAACGCCCCTTAAAAAATGCTCGTGCAATGGGCACGATGGGCACTAAGCAAATTCTTGATTCTTCACTTTTTAGAGAGGGGTCAATTTAATCTGTCAGTTGGTTTAGGCTTAGGCCAGTTTTTTTCAACCTGGGGGCCGCAAACACAGAACATATACACCGTGTTCTTCACGTTATCCATAAACTTTAGCAAATACTTCTATGGCTTTTACAAATCAAATCCAACAAAGGAAGTAGTACTTAAAAAGGCTTCGTTACAAAGATATTTGTAATTTCATTTAATGAAATTTAATAGAGCTATGCAGTGAGAAAGTATCTTAATTTGGCCTATGTTGCCGCTTAGTGCAATTAAAATGATAAATCTATCAAATACCTACTATTTGCATTTCATTTGCACGTACGAGAGGAAACCGAGAGTTAGCGAAGAAATACGATCATTTGCGATAACGAATCTTCCAAAGAGATATACCTAAGTTGTTATTTGTCATTGTTTGTCATGCATGATTTTAACTGTCAGGATTATTGTTTATTGTAATTTGCTTTTGGGTTTCCGACTAATTTAATCAATCATTTTGATTACAACTTTCACTATGCCGCACGAATATTCTGCTCAACACCAAGCTGATATTCACTTCGTCTACGGTTTCTGTGACGGAAATGCTACAGCAGCTGTGCGAGAGTACCAACGGCGATTCCCTGGTCGGCGCGTTCCTGATATACGAACATTTATTAACATACACAGGAGATTTTGTGAGATCGGAATTAGACCACGCCGCCCTGAACGAGCAATCAATTTGAGCGTCGCTCAAGAAAACAGAATAATGAACCTTATTATTCATGATCCTACACTCTCAACGAGACGCGTTGGGAGAATCGTGGGTGTATCTCATAAGCTAGTGTGGAAACTGTGGAAAAGATATGGTTTGCATGCCTACCACTACAGAAAATCCCAAGGCATAATACCACCTGATCACTTCTCAAGAATTGTTTTTTGCCAGAGAATGATAATACTATGAATAATTATATGAATAATCCAATACTGCTTCAAAAAATTCTTTGGATGGATGAAGCCCAGTTTACAAGAGCGGGAGTATTCAATTCCAAAAATCAAGTGCAGTGGCATGAGAGCAACCCGAATTTACATTGGCAGGCGTCACATCAAACTGAATTCTCTGTAAACATGTGGGCTGGTGTTTTTAACAATCAGCTGATCGGCCCTATTGAGATTCCCCACCGCCTAAATGCTGACAATTACTTAGAGTTCCTAAGAAACGTCACTAGCTTCGAATTTTTCGAACAAGTGGATCTTCAAACTCTGCGAACCATGTGGCTCCAACATGATGGGGCCCCTGCACATTATGGCACACAAGTGCGTGAATATTTAAATGCAACGTTTCCTGGCCGTTGGATTGGACGAGGTAGCACAAATATCGCATGGCCAGCTAGGTCCCCAGATCTGACTCCTTTAGATTTTTATGTCTGGGGAACCTTAAAGGAGAAGGTGTACTCCGTACAAATTCAGAACCGTGAACAGCTCTTAGATAGAATATCTCAGGCTGCTGAACAAATAAGACAAATGTCTGTAAAGGATGATGCTAGGGTTTGTATGAAATCTGGGCCCACCCTCCAATAGCAACATGTTATACGTCATTGGATAGGTATTTCTAAGCTGAACAAAAAATACTATGGCACCAAGTCTGAAATGTTAGTCCGTTCTGAGATATGTTTGATTTAATGTAGCAG
Source organism: Agrotis clavis (assembly GCA_954870645.1). NCBI lineage: Eukaryota > Metazoa > Arthropoda > Insecta > Lepidoptera > Noctuidae > Agrotis > Agrotis clavis. The sequence continues at coordinate 2,837,068 of OX940919.1, read as the reverse complement.
TTCAAGACTTATCCAAATAATGTTTATTTCGTAACATATTACATTTTGGTGCAGAGGAGGAGCAGAAGAAGCTCGGTTTTAAATAATAACAGCCACACAGATCGATCTTCCATGTCAGGCCGCGCTTGCCGAGGTCGGTTTATGGATGGGTGACCATCTATTCGAGGTTCATTCGTTCCTTAGAAAGCACTTAAAAGCCGTTGATTACGGCTGTCATTTGTAGATCTTTGACAGTCGTTACCTACTGTTAAAAGCTTGCTTTGCCGTTGACCACTTCCACGGCAGAGAGAAGAAAGATTTTAAGCTTTTACGCCAAAGATATTTCAACAATGCGTCAATGTGTTGTCGCATTCAGTCACTACACATAAAGCTGGAAGGTTTTTTTTTTACATGGTAAAATCATTGAATGAGTCCTCTCTCCCGTTACTGCCAGACATGTACTAAAATCTACGGTGTCCCTTCAATAGCCTTTAACGTTCCAGGGTCACAGTTACCAGTTTAGGCAGTCTCGAAACCTCGGGTGGCGTTTGATTCCCGTCAGATTGCTGACAGCTCTTTGCAGCTCGCGTAGGACACGACGCTTAGTTGACCCGAGCATGGTCCATACGGCGAGTCGCCTTTTACTCGCCGTCCGCATGCCCTCGACTACCCTAAAAATCGCCTCGCAACGTCCAAAAACGTAGGCGTCTCCCGCAGCGGTATTGTCGTCGCTGCCCTCTCCCACACGCATTCTACCTTCTACTTCGTTGGCATCACTGCTTATGAGGAGCAGGAGGACGTGACTACTTCAATCAGCGCGTCTGCGTCTGGCTCCACAGCCCCCGTCCCCCGTGCCCCGTCCAAGCTATGCATACCTTCACCGTATGCTCCATCGTGTGCACCTCCGGGCGATTCTCGCAATGGTTACATTCAACATTCAAGCATATTCATGACGCACAATTCGACACAGGAACCTCCCGAAACATCCGGTGTGGACCTGCGTCAGACACTCCTCAAAAAAAGAGTTTTATCGCCGCGGTTGCGGCGTTTCACAGCTCGGTTGCGACTGTCGTACCCTCCGTACCCCCATGAGATTACGCTGGAGCTCTTCCTGCAGCGCCTGGACTTGTCAGAGTTAGCGGATATTCACCCCGGCATTTTGCCTCCGTTCTCACGCCTTACTTATAGACGAGCTGGTAGGCTTTCGCCTCTAGATCCCATGGCGTACGGTATGGCATCTGACCCTAGGTACCAAAGTACTGAGACATGATGCGCACAGGTGCCTTCAGAACGACGTCAGGTTTTGAAACTGTAAGTACCTACCTTAGTAATTGTAACTTCTAGCTCTTGAATGATTTTACCATGTAAAAATACCTTCTACCTCCTTGTGTAGAGACTGAATGATACAAGACATTGCCGCTTTGTTGAATTATCTTTGGAGTAACAGTTCAAAATCGCTGTTCAACCTGTGGTTAACCAACTCCGAAGTGGAGGTGGTTAACGGCAGAGCGAGCTTCTATAGTAGGTAACGACTGTCAAAGATCTACAAATGACAGCCGTAATCAACGGCTTTTATGTGCTATCTGAGGAACGGATGAAACTCAGATAGATGATCACCCATCCATAAACCGACCTCGGCAAGCGCGGCTTGACATGGAAGATCGATCTTTGTGGCTGTTATTATTTAAAGCCGAGCTTCTCCTCCTCCTCCTCTGCACCAAAATGTAATATGTTACGAAAAAAACATTATTTGGATAAATCTTGAACTGCTACATTAAATCAAACATATCTCAGAACGGACTAACATTTCAGACTTGGTGCCATAGTATTTTTTGTTTAGCTTAAAAATACCTATCCAATGACGTATAACATGTTGCTATTGGAGGGTGGGCCCAAAAATTGCATCATCCTTTAAATGGCCAAATTAGGACTCGTTTGAATATTTGTGTCGAAAAAGAAGGTGGTCATTTCGAAAACTTTTTACATTAAATTTATTTTTTGCTTTTTAGAGTTTATTTTTTATTAATAAAAATATTTTTGAATGACATTACGGCTGACGTAGTTGTCTAACCTACAGTGTTTTATGGATCTTTGGACACTCCATTGAGGTTGACAGGAGAGCGCTCATTTGTGAAATGTATTGAAAAATAAGATGGTGGCGTTAGTTCTGATGTTGCCCACGCAACAAGTGTGCTTATAAATTATAATTATTCTACTCAAATGCATAAAAAAAATATGCTGTGATTACCATTTATCTTAATTTGACCGAGACCTATCTTTTGAGAGTATTTTTACGAATGTACGTGAGCTCTAAGCGTGGTCCCCAGATTGCGTGTTGAGCTGCCCCTCTTTTAGTCAATAATTTTGAGATTGAATGTTCGTTACTTAAGGTGATTGCTTCGATGTAGCCCGCGAAATTCAAATTTTTTTACGTTTTTTGCAATTTGCAGGCCAGTGACATGTTGTAACTTTATAAATATTTGTGTTGCGCAAATAACAAGTATAATTTTAAATATAAAAAATATCAAAAAACTCGCTCCATCAGCTCTCACATAGAAAAGGTGCATCGTAGTTAGATTTCGGAGATTTTAACATGATGCACCTTTTCTATGTGAGAGCTGATGGAGCGAGTTTTTTGATATTTTTTATATTTAAAATTATACTTGTTATTTGCGCAACACAAATATTTATAAAGTTACAACATGTCACTGGCCTGCAAATTGCAAAAAACGTAAAAAAATTTGAATTTCGCGGGCTGGTTGGAGCATCCCCCTTAAGCCGAAACGGCAGAATGGGAAGATAATTATGGTAGCCTACTCCCCTTCCCGTCGTTGGAGGTCCGGCGTTGCTTTAAGCCTAGACTAAAAATAAGGACTGCAGAAACGTTTTGCGAAGGCTGCATGTCGTGGGAAGAGGTTATCATGATTTGGTTATGGAATTTTGTTTTTTTTTTTATTCCTCAATTAAAAAGACAATTCGAAATACGTATCTACCTGCTTGGTAGCCTTATACGTTCTCTTTAGATAAGTATAGTACATTGACAGTGCTATGAGGAACGAGATAAAAAATCAAAGAAACTGTTTTGACAAGTTTCAGCCCGCCAAATGTTATGAATGAAAATACGACGTTGCCAATTCGGATAAAGAGGCATGCATATCGGGTTATTTACGTCTAGGTATTTAGTTTGTATGAAAATTAACAAAAAATAAAAAATAAGAATTTATTAATGTGTCCATAATGAAAAATGCTTACTTCCGTGGTCTGAACATCTGGTCGAAGTTTATGTATATCGTCCGGAACACGGTGTATACTCCTTGGCCGCAAAGCCTCTGTATAGTTATAAAAGGTTGGGAAAGCAGGAAAAAGAAGAGCAGAGAAGAAAAGAAAGTAGGAAAAATGTTAACTAAATTACATAGTTGTATCAAATTAACAAAAAATCAACATAACTTACGAGATCTTTGCCATCTTGAACAACAGTCGTAGCCGTCTCGTAGGGGTCGCGAAATATTTTATTCATACTAAAGGGGCCGTGCCCTAAAAAAGGTTGAAAAACACTGGAGGCGATTCCCCCGTAGTAGCCCGCGAAATTTAAATTTTCATGCAATTTACATAACAGTAATAAAGTTGTAACTTGATCAAAATATGATTCGCGATCGCGACAACTTTTTATTACTTATTAGGAAGATCAAAACATTCGGTCCATTCGCTCTCACAAAGATTTGGTGAAAATAAGATAAGATTTCGGAAATTTTACTTATTTTGGACAAATCTGAATGATACGAAAACTGAATTTCGTGGGCTACTACTGCTGTTTCACCTTAAGCGCAACCGCATACTGAAAGATCAGATACTTGCCGAAAGGCAAGCTGCATACATTTTTATTTTTATACTTATTAGTTCTTTTTGCACTTTTTTGTGCTGGTTTTTTAAAATTAATATCTGTTTATAATCCCGTCATAGTCGTCAGGCACGTCAGTGTGTTTTTGACACTTACATACAAAACTTTTTTAAAAAAAAAATTAACCGCCTTCAAAAACAACCACAAAAAAGGGTAAAATAACCTGCAAAATAACTTTTCTTTCGGAAGTCGGTGGCTTTGTTTTTTTATTTCGTTGTCTTTTTGCCACCGACTTCCGAAAGAAAAGTTATTTTGCAGGTTATTTTACCCTTTTTTGTGGTTGTTTTTGAAGGCGGTTAATTTTTTTTTTAAAAAAGTTTTTTTATTTTACTCTTTTTAGTTTAAATATTCAACCCAAATTCTTGTCAAATACATCATTTTCTTACATGTGCACTAGAATTTTGTAATCCGTGGCACCGGTATTAACATCGCTCATGTACACATGCTAATAAAATTCCCTATCTCAAAAACTGCTGAACAGATTTTGATGAAACTTGCAGTATTCCCTAAGGTGAACAATCCTTAGTACAACAAAAAAAGAATTTTGAAAATCGGTCCACAATTGGCGGAGTAATCGCGTAACAAACACGCAAAAAGTAATGTCATCCAAGTAGCCGAAATCAATAAAAATGCTCACAAAATAAAAAGTACTGAACCAAATTAGATGAAATTTTTATGGGACCACACTGCAAGTATACTGCATCGAACAAAAAAAGAATCACACTAATCGGACTAGAAACCTCGGAGTAATCGATGTACATACATAAAAAAACAAAAAAAAAAAAAACATACCGACCGAATTGAGAACCTCCTCCTTTTTTTGAAGTCGGTTAAAAATAACACAATTATTATCTCACTCTTTATTCATCAGATGAATACAATAAAGTTCATTAGCTTACAAAAACAATAATAAATATATTTTTTATTAGTTAGTTGACTACCTACTTATAAATGGGGATGGCAACTGGGGAACTAATAGCGTTATATAGCTTGTTCCAAGCATCGTCATTGGTTCAAATCTTAAAGGTACTTCAAAATAGTACTACGTCATTGGTCGGATTAGGACTAAGCTATGGTGGCGCCATCTACAATTACCTTTAACTTGCCTTCCCCATTACTTCATCACAGAATTCAAAATGTGTAGGTAGACAGGTTGAATAATTGAATTTCTAATTGATTAATTGATAAAAAAAAAACTGAATTTTCATCTTCTTCTTCTCTCATAAATAAAAATCAATTGCTGTTCGTTAGTCTCGCTCAAACTCGAGAACGCCTGAACCGATTTGACTAATTTTAGTTTTGTATTATTTCTGAAAGTCCAGGGAAGGTTTAAAAGGTGAAAAAATGAATCCTGATGCGGTACGAAGTTTGCTGGGGCAGCTATAATAATAATATAGAGGAATCATAGTTCAAAAAACGACATTGTTTAAGAAAACACCTTCATTTGATACTCTAGTTAGTATTTTATAGGTTTTATCTTGATCAAAGAATTTTTCACTCGACTTCAATGAACTTATGATAGGTTAAGGTAAACTATTAGATTGCGATTACAGGAAACATTATTTGGTATTAAAATGTAATAATTTACACATGATATTCTCCTCCTTCGACCTTCTCATCAGACAACGAAGCAACGATAGACGCGCAGGTGCCTTGCGATAGCCACAGTAGATACATTAGACCTCCTTCTAGAATGCCAATCAGAACTCCACATATTACGTCCAAGATGTAATGTCTTTCGGCGAGTACTCTCGTGAGGCACACGGCACCCACCCAGGCCAGTAACGGAGGAACGAAGTAGATAGGAACATCGTTCAAGAGGAGTATGGTCACGATCATACAAGCACGACTGGCGTGTCCAGATGGGAAGGAGAACTTGTCCGGCCCGACTTCTAGCATCTTGTTCATCGGGATCGGCCGACGTCGACGCACGAACGCCTTGGTAACGGCTATCACCACGATATCCAAGATCAGTGCTGCGGAAAATACAAAACAATGTTTATATTTCTGTTTCTTTCGAAGTAATAAGGAAAAATGAAGGAAATTAGAAGTACCGTAAAGCAATTGTGACAGGTACATTATGGTATTTGATTGCATTCTATCAGTCTCATTCAAGGGGAAGCATAAATACTACACCAGAGAACAGTTCAACCTCTACTAGATGGAGTTCAACCCCATCTCTTATACAGAAGATTAAGTGGGAAGGTCAAGCCGTCCTCTAGGTGCGGGATTTATCCACATTAATATTGTATGCATGTCGACGACCGCTGATGCGCTGACATTGGCGATTACCATCATCATTTATACTTGCAGACAAAAAAAATATTGTGATACAATTACCTACACTGACGCAGAAAGCAGGTACTAGAATAGTTAGTCATTACAAGGCTGATGTAATCAACAAATCTATCGATCTATCTATTTGATTCATTATTTTACAAACGAGTAATTGAGACCTAGTTATCAAATAGCTAACAATTCATTAGATTGTAGTAACATCATAGCAGGACGTTTTCATCTGTTTAGCTTTTTCCCTATTATATTTAGTGTATACTGTAACCCACTAAATAAATACGTCCTATATGTATTTAGTGGGTTACAGCCAAATACGCTTAATTTACATAGCTAGTAATTTTTATCCTCATAAGAACTTAAAACGGATATTTAACATGTTTTATAAATGTCTATATAAAACTATAATAATTTTGTTATTAATTTATGTCAACATGACTGTATTTATGTTGGTATCTGTTTCAGTTCATCAGTAACTTATATCCTCATAAGCTCTCATTTTGATGTGATATCCATACTTAATAATATGACCTTCGTCTTTTTAAAGTAGTTCTTCAATTTAAAAATAGAGCCAGTAATAGCAACAATCCAACTATGTCATAATGTGATCATATTCGGATTCTGTATCAAAAAGGGACTAAAATAATGTAGAATCAAACAAATGAGTTGGTGTTGCATTAGCAGCATATCCATTTCATCACAAAATGCTGTAATAGAATGTCTTTCTAGCCATACCACAATTTATGACATCAAATGCTTCTACTACACAGTTATGACTGTGTCTATACCTTCACATATCTCTCACTATAAACACACAAATGAATCTCGAGATAATACTATTTCTATATGGTATACAAGTCCAATAAAAGTGCTATCGTACCTATGAGTGTGTTGACTTGCAACTGATAAAGTTCCTTGTTGTTGAACAACCAGATAAAAGTGAGCCAGCCGGCCAACCAGACGATCCCATGGCAAGACACCTGCAAACAAAAACAGATAACAATACAGGCTAAATTCTTTCTCACTACATTAAATTCTTTGTAGCATTGGCTTGGCATAATTATTATTTTACAATTCGGAAAAAATAATAGCAGTAGGTTGGGGCATAGCATAGATACTCTACTAGTACAGATGCACATTAAAATACCCTAATCTGTGTTTGTTTAATAGATTTACAACATTATTACAAAAAAAAAGAATTTTCATTTTGAAAAAATTTAGACTTTAAAATAGGTTGTTGAATTTTTATTGTTTTTTTTTTATTTTGGCACATATAGATCACCTATTTACCTCAATCTAAATTTATTGTGTTCATAGTTCAAAAAGGTGCCATAGTTCCTTAATACACACCTCAAAGAGTCTGTAATTATTGCGTAGGGATCTCGTCCATGTAGTTTTCATCCCCAGCTCCACAACCTTCTTGGTAAACCGTACATCCTCCTGTAATACCTTCTTCAACATTGGAGGTACTTGCCTCTTTGACTGTTCTCGTCCTATTAGCTGGAAATCATATTATTATAATGTTAAAACACTGACTTAAAGGTCTGATTTTGGTCTAGTGGTTCCAAATATTTCTGTAGAATAGGAGGCCCCAGGTTGGGCAGTTGTATTTTGTCACTGAAATGTTATTGTTTGATGTTTCATTAACTTTTTAAATAGAGCATAAAACAGTTAGTATAGATACATTTGAAACATTCTAATGCAGACAACAGAATGAGGGGTACTTTTTCTAGTTATTTATGCTACTAGCAACATGCTATGCCTTCTCATAAATGATATTTATAATTGAAGTGAAAATAATGCAACAACCATAGACCAGCAGAAACAGAGATTTCCAACTATCTTTTTTTAAACAAAACATGTCAAATGTTTTCAAATAACTTTTTGAACCTATGTATCCTGCATCTAAGTTTCAACAAAGTCGGTTGAGTCATTTAGAGAAATAGGAACTTGTAAGTTTGTATTAATACCATTCAATGTAGGTAAGTGTTGATAATGAATTTAAATTAAAAAAAAAAGAAAAGCCGGTGGCTAGTAACTCAGCTGGGAATAAGATTAATTATTTATAGTGTTAAATTATTATGCTGGAATGAATTATTAGTAATAGATGTAACTTACATCCTCCATTCTGCCTATCTGTGATCTATGAAGATATTTTCAACAAGCGAACACACCTGTACAAAAATAAGTGCAAATACTACAATGAAAGGTTACAGGATGCAAAAATAAAGAATAGTAATGGATTGGGTTCTGATCAGAATGTATTTACAGACTTTCTTACCCGACACTAGTGTCTCACACAAATATTGTTCTTTATCTCAAAGACTGGCTTAGCCAATACTTCTTTGCTATAAGTATTATTGCTGAATTCTCCTCAGATCTCCTGATTTCTCCTTGAACTCAAAAATATGAGTAATACACGCACGAATAATGAAATCATAACAGCTGACATCTGAGATTGACATTGACGCAAAGACTTGACACTTGACAGATGAATAGTGGTGCGTCGCAACTTGGTCGCAACCATGTCGCAACAATGGTAAACACTAAACTCGATTTTTTCTCGATTAAATAACGACAAGAAGGTTTAGCTCCACGTCTATGGCTGTGAACAGTTCTTTTGCTAGTTATTTCTGAAGCTGGCTTAGCTCCACGAATCGTTTCCTCGGCGTCACAACTGTGGTGTTGATGTTCCAACACTGCATGATTAACGCGTGATTAACATTCTAAAATAAAGCTTAATTAAAAATTAAGCAACCAAAAACAGCATAATATTTACTACTCGTCATATTAAATAAATGTACTTGAACTGATTTGTAGTGAAAAAATCGCGCGGTTATTGTTAAAAAAACAACACACCGTCCGTTCGTCACTGCGGTACAGTCGTGACTGCAACGACGATATAATACTAGACTCCTAATAGTCCAAGAGCTACAGAACCCTGCGACTAACGGTCTTCCTGTAAGGTTAGAAATTTGTACACGTAATATTTATAGCATGCTAAGAGCAATAGCGACGACCTGGCAGGCGTCAGCCGTGCACATCATTAGACAATTTAATTTTCAAAGTGTAAAAAAAAATGAAAAAAAAAACTTGTTCCTGTAAGCTTAAAAATTTAACAGGGTGTAGTTTATTTATTGTAAAGCTTGGAAAAAAAATGACAGGCGATTACAAGGTGCACAAGTATGTGACAGGCGAATTGAAAAGTGCAAAGTTGATAAGGAAAAATAAACTTTCTCCTGTAAGATCAAAATTATCTCGCGTTTGGCTGAACTGATTTTGATGCCGTTTTCAGAAAAGTGTGCGTTACGTTCCGAGAAAGGGTTTAATATACAGGGTGAATTTTTCAACTGGGCGTGGATGGCTATCTCCGAAACAATGAGGAATATCGAAAAAAGTTGAAAGGAATCTCGAGGCCGATTTTGACGAAAATAAAAACGCATCGTTGGATTTTAGAAAAATCAATAATCCTGGCCAGGAATCGAACCCGCTGATTTTGGAAAAAAAATCACAGCCTGTATTATTACACCATTCGATAGTGTTGCTAATTAGGATCAAATTCTGTGAAGTATTCATACACGGAAAACTTTAGGAAGACGTATAATTGAAAAAAGAAACTGATGAATGTTCAAGACGATAACTGTATTCGGAAAATAAATTAACCGTTTCTTCTTTGAAATAACGCTTATTTTTGTTCAACTCAATTATTTCGCATTGCTGAATACACTGGGATTGTTGAGACATCAAATCCACTGAATTATTGAAAACAATTATAAATAAATTATGGCTCAGTAGAACATAGTAACATAGAAATATAGCAATTTCATGAAAATCTGCTATTTCCTTAAGTTTGCCTTATATGATTACTTCCCAGAATTTGATCCTTATTAGCCACACTATCGAATGGTGTAATAATACAGGCTGTGTTTTTTTTTCCAAAATCAGCGGGTTCGATTCCTGGCCAGGATTATTGATTTTTCTAAAATTCAACGATGCAGTTTTATTTTCGTCAAAATCGGCCTCGAGATTCCTTTCAACGTTTTTCGATATTCATCATAGTTTTGGAGATAGCCATCCACGCCCAGTTGAAAAATTCATCCTGTATATTAAAACCTTTCTCGGAATGTAACGCACACTTTTCTGAAAACGGCATCAAAATCAGTTCAGCCAAACGCGAGATAATTTTGATCTTACAGGAGAAAGTTTATTTTTCCTTATCAACTTTGCACTTTTCAATTCGCCTGTCACATACTTGTGCACCTTGTAATCGCCTGTCATTTTTTTTCCAAGCTTTACAATAAATAAACTACACCCTGTTAAATTTTTAAGCTTACAGGAACAAGTTTTTTTTTTCAATTTTTTTTACACTTTGAAAATTAAATTGTCTAATGATGTGCACGGCTGACGCCTGCCAGGTCGTCGCTATTGCTCTTAGCATGCTATAAATATTACGTGTACAAATTTCTAACCTTACAGGAAGACCGTTAGTCGCAGGGTTCAGTAGCTCTCCAGCTATAATAACAGGCGACCGATGTCTGCCAACACATTAGGCAAAAAAGTCTTATATCCGTCTCATTTCGACCAATCCTGTGAGCCGTAAACATACGTTGAGACAGAACAGACCTTGAGTTAGCCAATCACAACGCAGTACCCCGCCCCCCTCGCTTACGTAGTACCTCAGCGAGTTGGCAGAATAGTTTTGTTCGTTAGATCGTGCAATGCGTAGTCTAGTATTATATCGTCGTTGCGTGACTGTCTGCGCCCCGAGCGCGCCCCAACATCGAGGCGCGTAGGCATAGCTCGCGTTTCGTCCGTTTCTATGAAGTCGGAGTACTGTATAATAATATTACCGTGCCCGCGCGATTAATATGCGCAAGCTACTTGATCAAGTTACCCGCGGGGTGCTTATACACGGCGCATGCTACTCGCGCAAGTAATGCTGCGGGTTTGCGGTTTACCCGCGCGTGTAACATGCGCAAGCTACTTGATCAAGCTACCCGCGGGGTGCTTGTACATGGCGCATGTAGCTTGAGCATGTTGAGGCATTTGCGCGGGTTACATGCGCCGTGTACAAAGACCCTAAAACTGATTTGAAGGTTTGTAAAAACATAGTATAGAAGAAAGGATAGAGCATTGAAGAAAGGATTCTAAAATGGCGGCTTGTACTTGCGTGACTTGCGTTGACAGATAGTACAGTCAGCATATGAGATTTAAAATAAAAGTTTTTTTCAAATTAAAAATAATAAAAAACAAGACTGGATCACAATAATTTCTCAAACATAACCTAACAATAAAACAAAATGAAAACAACAATAATCAACAGGTAACAACGGAAAATTAACAGAAAACTGTAGTAAATATTCATAAAAAAGATCTCTGAGCGCTTCAAGACATGAAGATTTTTTTTTCTGCTGACGCTACGCGCCGGAGTGAGTATAGACGACACTAGTGTGCAAGCGAGACAACACGAGAATCCTTCTTCAAAAAACAGGGTTTTACAAAAAATGTTTTCTGGCAATTCCCGCACATTTTCGGGTTTTGGCGCTTATAATAAAGTTCGGAATAATATTTAGAAGATTTCTTTTCTTCCAACATACTTAAGTCCCCTTGAGCCCTCTGGCCCCCCTCCCCCTGGAGGTATAAAGACAGAAAGATTTTGTTTTTTACTTTTTTTTATCAAAATCAAATTTATACAGTTCGATAAAAAACGCCGCGTTTTAAAAGCGCTGAAGTGTGTACAGGTGGGAATGCATGTTATATTTCCGGCGCTTTTTTAACGCCCAGAAAAAAACGCTCATGCGTATGGACACTTTTTGTTTAACATGGGTGGTATTTATTAGTTCCGCGTCCTATGTCTCACATCAATCAATCAATCTTGTCAGTCACTGGTTGACAGTAGATAACGCATTATATTTGTCACAACTCAATAATTCAAAAATCATTTTATATACAGTTAAATACAGTTTCTATTAAACATAAGAGATTTTTTGTATAGTATCTGCTAAAGTTATTTTTTTCAACCATGGAATTCTTCGGTATTACCATGTTTGGTCCTCAGAATTATATCAAAGATATGATGATAGAAAAATACAAAGACCCTCGCGCTATAGATGATGTCAAACCTTTGATGAAAAAAGTCAAGGAATATTCAACTCTACCAGACAGGGTATTCGTTAATTTATTTAACTTAAATCGTTTGCTGTCTTATCTGTTGTTTTCAAGGCCACAGTCCATGACGTTTTTATTGACCACATGATCTCATGGAGGCTTCTTATGGCGGTGACATCGCCGTGGTGGCGTGAAGAAGGCGGTGTTTTCGGCAAGCTGTGTTACTCTCGCTTGGTTCAGGCCTGGCCCACGTTGGCCCCAAAGTGATCGTGCCCGGAGTTATAGGGACTGGCTAGGCTCTAAGCTGAGGCGCCGAATATTTGGCAGCAAAATATTCGGCGAGACTCTAAACATTTCTCGGGTTACTGGGACAGATTCCGGTCTGCATCATTGTAGTGCCTGCATTAAATACCATGAGAGCATATTTTTTCATTTACGAGAGGGTCGTATTAATCAAAAATTCGCGGCATCTCTTGAACTTGACGTCCCGTGGATTTTAGTCAGTACATGTCTATTGTCTAACACTCCTGCTTTGGATGGGAGGACTCATCAGTCTACATTTCCTTACTTTTTCTCTTTCTACGACATTTCCTAAACACGCAGAATAACTTTACTTTCATGTTCGAATTTCTACAGATAGAACGCCCCGACGTTGATGTGATTAGAGTAATTGACCTTTACCTAGGAAGAGTTAATGGATTTGCTTACGGCTCATCGGAAAGGTTCAATAAGATGAAACGTAAAGGAGTTCTGATACCTCCTTTTCCTTGTGACGTATACAGATTTCCCCCTACGACTTGTTTAGAGGTAAATAATGCATAGTTATTTCGCATTTACTTAATTATTGCTAACTATAAATTTACCCCGGGCTCGCCGCAGTCGCGGCGGTAAGACCCCTCTTTGAGGAGTGGCTGGAGAGACATCACGGCGTCCTGACCTATCGGATGACGCAGGTCCTCACCGGACACGGAAGTTTCGGGAGGTACCTGTGTCGGATAGGGAGGGAAGAAACGCCCGGGTGTCACCACTGCGAAGATCGCCCGGAGGACACAGTAGAGCATACGGTGCAAGACTGCCCCGCTTGGGCAGAGCACCGACGTGTCCTCACGGCGGCGATAAGTGGAGAACTCTCGAGCCCGGTATTGGTTGCGGGCGTTGCGGCCATGCTGCGGGGCGAGAAGGAGTGGGAAGCGGTCGCCTCCTTCTGCGAAGCAGTAATGCTCGTGAAGGAGGCAGGCCGCGAGCGAGAGAGGACAGCGTCCTCCCTCCGCCCCAACCGCAGTGGTAGGCGCCCGCGGCGTCGGACGTTGGCAGTCGATCTCCGGCCACCGTAGGCGCGGGCATGCGGACAGCGAGTAAAGGGCAACTCGCTGTCTGACCATGGACCATGCCCGGGTCGACGCGCGCGTCGACCCGGACAGAGCTCCAAAGCCTGCCGGGGTCGCGGGATTTTATTTCCTCACCGTGACCCCGGAACATAAAGGTCTATTGAAGAACACCGTGGATTTTAGTCAGAACAAGTCTGACAGGCCCTCCCGCCCTGCCCGGTGTGGGAGGACTCATTTGATGATTTTACCACGGTAAAAAAAAAACTATAAAGGAGAATGGGCAGTCGGGCGTTCGGCGGCCATCAATTAATTTAGTGTCAAATGAAAGTACTGTTATTTAGGAATAACTTTTACTATGGGCGTTACTCTGTATTTCATTTAGGAAAAAAAATATTTGAGGGTAAATATAACCTAAGTGCATGAAGCAATATCGCACAATAACTATGTTCATATGCAATATTGTTGTTGTTTTTGTCTTGCTAATGACACAATCTAGTAGCTAGCGGATTATCCATCAGCAACTTGCCTTTTTTTATCCGACTTCAAAAAAAAGTAGGTTCTTAGTTCGACCTATATGTCTGCATGTATGTTTGTCCGCGATTATACTCGCCCATCACTAGCCGTCCGCATGTGGTCCATAGGCGGAAATCACCCCGCGACTCCGCGTCTCCCGCGGCGGCTGGTGAGGTTGAAGCTGTCCGCTCCCTCAAATGTCCCGCCTCCTCCTTCGCTAGGATTGCTCCGCAGAAGGAGGCGACCGCTTCCCACTTCGACTCGCCCCGTAGCATGGCCTCGACCAATGCCGGGCGCGAGAGGTCGCATCCTATCGCTTCAGTGGGGACACAGCGGTGCTCTGCTATACTACAAGCAAATGCTCGATACATTATGCTGTTCATGAGAACGGTCATGCCACATGGTTTGACTTCCACTGTCCGACCATGGACAGCGAGTCGCCCAGTACTCGCCGCCCACATGCTCGAGATCGCCATGCGACGTCCGTCACCGTGGGCGTCTACCACTGCGGCTGGGCTGTGAGATGGACGCTGTTCTTTCCCTCACGCGTACCGTTTCCACCTTTGCTAGCATGACTGCTTCGCAGAAGGAGGCTACCGCTTCCCACTCCCTCTCGCCTTGCAGCATGGCCTCGACTAGTGCCGGGCGCGAGAGGTCGCCGCTTAACGCCGTCGTGAGGACGCGGGCGGTGGTGCTCTGCCCAAGCGGGGCAGTCCTGCACCGTGTCCTCTGGGCGATCCTCGCAGTGGTGACACCCAGGCGTTTCTTAACTCCTTATCCGACACAGGTACCTCCCGAAACTTCCGTGTCCGGTGAAGACCTGCGTTAGGAGGTAGGACAGGACGCAATGACGCCTATCCAGCGTTTCCTCAAAGAGGGGTCTTACCGCCGCAATTGTGGCGTGCCCGTAGTAATAAAACTTTCATTATTTTTAATGAACATCTTTAAAACTATCTAGATTTGTTGTTTTACTTTACTTTTGTTTTTTACAAGATCTTACTCAGTAGGAAATATCAACACTACCGACTCGGAGAACTTGCCTACTACATCCTCAGCTAAGAACACCACGGATGATGATGCCAACAAAATCTGCCCTCCCCCTTGGCAAAGAGTACCCATGGAGCGTAACCCCAAAAGGAAGAGGATATCGAATAGCCCTCCACAACCAGAAAAATCCACCCATACAGCACAAACAGGAATTACGACTGCCAATAAATACAGTGGACTGCCGATAGATCTGACTGATGAACCAACAGAAACTCCATCCACTAGTTCTGAAAAAGTCAACAAACCACCACCTGTTATTCTCTATGGCATAGAAGACCTTTCAAAATTAACAGAGCTTCTAAATACGACTATGCCTAGCAACAGCTATTCATACAAAGTAATAAACAGAGATCAACTCAGAGTGATAACACAATCAACTGAAATATATAAAGACCTAATAGAACTCATCCGGACCAATGGCCTCATTGGTCATACTTTCACGCAGAAACAAAACAAATGCTACAGAATAGTAATCAAAAACCTGCACCACACCACCCCTAAAACAGCAATAACCGAGGAAATAGAAAAAACAGGAAACAAAGTACGAGGTGAAATTATTTGTGCTATATCAAGAAAAAACAAAAAACCCTTAAACATGTTCTTTGTTAATGTTGAACCTAGCCCCAACAACCGAGAAATAAAAAATATAGTAAGCATATACCACACGAGAGTCAAGATTGAAGACCCAAGGAAATCAAATGAAATACCACAGTGTACCAGGTGCCAACAATATGGGCACACTAAAAACAACTGTATGCGACCCTACAGATGTGTCAAATGCGCAAAAGGACACAAAACCACGGACTGCCCAAAACAAGATAGGAACACGCCAGCCACTTGTGCCCTCTGCCAAGGTGATCACCCGGCCAATTATAAGGGCTGCCAAGTGTACAAGGAGATTCGCTCACGGAAGATGGCTCAAGCAGACAACAGGAAAGTTCTACTAGAAAAAATTAAGAAAGCTAACAATACGTTTACACCTCACCCAGAAGACTTCCCACCAATAAAACCCCCCAGATATGCCACACAACGGTCTACAAATAACCAGGAAAGAAACACTCCTCATGCACCTGGAAACATAGACAACAATGCAAATGCCAGCAATTGGAGTAGAAAAATAGAGAATAAACAATCTCAGCCAACAAGCTCTCTAGAGCAAGTTATAATAAAGCAATCGGAGAAGATAGACATCCTAATCCAACAAATAGGGACCCTAATGGGTCTCCTTACGACATTAGTAGCGCAATGTAAAAAATGAAGTTCCTACGCATTGCCGCGTGGAACATAAATGGCTTATCCCCGAATAAGCAAGAAGTAGAGCTATTCCTGAACCACAACAGCATAGACGTGTTATTAATTTCTGAAACACATATGACTAACCAAAAAGTGATTAAAATTAAAGGATACAACATATACTACGCCAACCATCCAGACGGCACCTCACATGCTGGGGCCGCTGTCGCAGTTAAGGAACACATAAGACACCATGTCAATCAAAACTTCACACATGCACACATACAGTCGGCAATAATATCTAGAGATGACTGGCATGGATCATTCCGTAGCTGCGATATACTGTCCTCCACGACATCGCATAGATGAACAAATGTTCACTAAATTCTTCCAAACACTTGGTGGCAGATATATTGTAGGGGGTGACTGGAATTCTAAAAACACATTCTGGGGATCCCGTCTAACGACGACAAGAGGTCGAGAAATAAAAAAGGCTATTGTTAGTAATGACCTCAATGTAATATCGACAGGGGAACCAACATATTGGCCAACTGACCCTAACAAAACTCCAGATCTGATTGACTTCTTTTTCACCAAAAGGATGTCAGAACTCTATACAGAATCATGCACGCAAAATACGCGCATTTGACGTGGAGTTGCGGATACCAGCCTGTTATACAATACAATACAATACAATACAATACAATACAATACAAATCGAATCATGCCTAGATGGGTCATCAGACCATACACCCGTGATATGCACATTAAGCACAACAGTCATCTGGAAAGAACCACGTGAAACTCTATATAATCATAAAACCGAC
This sequence comes from Agrotis clavis, assembly GCA_954870645.1. Taxonomy (NCBI): domain Eukaryota; kingdom Metazoa; phylum Arthropoda; class Insecta; order Lepidoptera; family Noctuidae; genus Agrotis; species Agrotis clavis. The sequence continues at coordinate 2,819,843 of OX940919.1, read as the reverse complement.
TGGGTGGCCTTTCGAGATTATATTGATGAAAATATCAATCTGTGCATCCCTCTTAAATCATTACATGACATAGAGAACGCTACGTGGTGTGCCACTAACCTTATACAAAAGGCGGCCTGGCTATCAACGCCATACCTAGCATCTAAACCACAAAATCAGGACACTACTCTGGAAATACGAGAAATGATAGCTGCGAAGAGAAGGCTAAGACATCAGTGGCACACCAGCAGGAATCGTCAAGACAAGAAGGCACTCAATAAAATGCAAAAAGACCTAAAAGAACTGTTAAGGGAAAATGAGAGCAGTACTCTGCAAGAAAAACTTAGGAATCTATCTCCGAATAAAGCAGAGGATTATACACTTTGGAAAATAACTAAATCACTAAAAAGGCCCAAATAACACATGCCCCCACTAAGACAAACAAATGGCAATTGGTCACGAAAACCTCAAAATAAAGCAGAGTTGTTTGCTAGTTCTTTAAAAAACGTCTTCAAACCAAATGAACCTGACAACACGCACACCGAAGAGGAAATAGACAAACTCTTGAACAGCGACCAACAGATGTCTCCGCCAATAACACCAGTTACGCCGTCAGAAGTCAAAAAGGCTATCATGCATTTGAAACAAAAAAAGGCACCAGGATTTGATCTAATAACGGCAGAAGTTCTTAAACTGCCACAAAAAGGCATTGTCCTGCTGACAATACTCTACAATGCAATGCTAAGGCTACAATATTTCCCAAAGTTGTGGAAAGTATCAACTATAAACATGGTCGCCAAACCGGGAAAGCCTCCTACAGAGGTATCATCATACAGACCCATAAGTCTCCTTCCCTTGCTGTCGAAGGTTTTTGAGAAACTGGTCCTGAAACGACTTTTATCAATTCTAAAAGAACAAAAAGTTATACCAGAACACCAATTCGGTTTTCGCGCAAACCACGGGACTACAGAACAAGTGCACCGAGTAGCTCATACAGTACGACAAGCGCTCGAAAGAAAGGAATACTGTTCAGCTGTGTTCCTCGATATTCAGCAGGCCTTTGACCGCGTGTGGCACAAGGGCCTCCTGTACAAGCTAAAGCTCCATCTACCAAATATTATGTACATGCTGTTGAAGTCTTACTTGCAAAATCGCCTGTTCCAAGTCAAATGTGAAGATTGTCTCTCGTCTATTTGCCAAATGGAAGCAGGAGTGCCACAGGGCTCTGTGCTAGGCCCTGTCTTATATACTATATACACAGCTGACCTACCCACCTCAGAGGAAGTAATAACTGCGACTTATGCGGATGACACTGCAGTCCTCTCTTGTAGTAAAGACCCGAACACAGCATTAACAAAACTCCAAGTATGCCTGGACCAAATTGGAGTGTGGCTAAAAAAATGGAGAATCCGTGCAAGCCCGGCAAAATCGGTACACATTACGTTCACACTAAAAAGAGGGGACTGCACACCAGTAACACTTGATGGTACCACTTTACCAACTAACAATACAGTCAAATACTTGGGCATGCACCTAGATAGGAGACTCACTTGGCGAGATCATTATAAAAGCCAAAAGAGATCAGGCTAACAAAAAGTTTGGAAATATGTACTGGCTACTGGGCAGGCAATCAACACTGAGTCTAGAAAACAAACTCCTCCTATACAAGTGCATTCTAAAACCAATATGGACGTACGGCATCCAACTCTGGGGATCAGCAATCACTCAAATGTGGAAATCCTCCAACGCTATCAGAACAAAATATTAAAGATCTTGGTCAATGCGCCATGGTTCACACGGAACACGGAAGTGCACGAGTATTTGGAAATCCCGACAGTCAAGGAAGAAATAGAGAGGTCTTGTGTATCTTACAAACAACGCCTAGAGCGACACACCAACCATCTTGCCACACAGCTCATGCAAACAAGCAACTGTCTATTCCGGCTGAAGCGAGTGCGACTAGCATCAATATAAAAATTAACAGAAGTTGCAAAAAGATAGGGTTGACACTTCGAAGGATGTGCACCCTCCAAGGATATTCTAAATCACATCCATCCAATCTGATTAAAGCCATGAGGCTGATTGTAGATTTATATATATAAAAAAAAAACTTTAGGTACTTTTGTATTTTTGTATTGGATATAAGCCAAAACAGTGAGTAAAATAATAAAATAAGGGTTCAAAAACAAAAATGTATTTTATCGGTTTTAGAAGTGCACCACAGTGATAAAACTTTTTCACAATAATTGTAGGACTAAAGCACACTAAAATATGATAAAATCATTCTTGGCCGCTGACCGCCCAACTCCATACAAAATTGCCCATTCTCCTTTACCTCCCATTATTTGTGTTGTGGTTTTGTAAAGATCCCTGATCATTTCAGTATGGCTGGTGGCAACATGACCCGGAATTGTTGAAAACCGATTGGTATGTAACCAACCCAAGATTCCCACAACCATCCTCACCGAATTCTTTGATTTTGGACAAAGTTCGGAAAAACAATAAATATGCAACTCTATTCTGATTTTAATTTACCTAGTTGTTTTTGATGAATGTTAGTAAAAACATTTTATTGTAACAGAATGACATATTTTAATAAATTAACTTGTAAACAAAACACATTGAATCAATGCATTGAACTTTATTTTTGTTATGAACTCATAGGATGATTGAGCTCCTGCATCTCCAGCAGTTAAGGTACAGATACACGTGCTTTAAACTAGCAAATGCTACTTAGTAGCATGTGTATCAAAATCATTTGCTAATAATGAGCATGCTAATTTAAATGTAAACTATTCTTATGCATACTCGAATGAAGCATACTCTTATGCATGCTCAAAAGCATGCTCCTTTAGCATCTCCAACCAGCCCGCGAAATTCAAATTTTCTTACGTTTTTTGCATTTTGCAGGCCAGTGACATGTTTTAACTTTATCAAAATATGAATTGCGGTAATAATAAGTATAATTATAAAATATAAAAATGATCAAAACATTCGCTCCATCAACTCTCACATATAATAAAACCTTTTTAAAAAAAAATCAAACCGACGAAACATCGAACTGAAAAGCAAAAAATAAATTTTGAGGCGGCGCCAAACAAACAAACATATACTTAAATTAACTATTTGAAGAGCAGAATAGCTCGTTGTATAGCTTGTCGTGGTTGAATAGCTCGTCGTAGCTATTCGTTGATTGTTTCTTTGGCGCCGCCTCAAAATTTATTTTTTGCTTTTAGTTCGATGTTTCGTCGGTTTGATTTTTTTAAAAAAGGTTTTATTTTTTACTTTTGAGTTTCCAATCTCGTGTCAATTTCTGTAACTAAAAAAAAATGTATAATTTTTTTTAATACCTATATTTTTTTTTTTTTTGTTAACTTTTGACGACCTTAATACTTAATATCTACCCCAGTTATTTAAAACTATCAGAGCCAACTTCTACCACTGTTCATTCGATCTGCGATAACTCAAATAGAGAATTTCTCTGCGATTCCTTTTTCGTCATTAGGCGCCACAAACTCCCTTGCTATTGCTACTTTCCTACTCCAAAACATACCTGCTTTCTGTCTTCATTCTCGAACTCTCAACAACTGTCATATCCCAGCTACGTCTAAAGTTCTCATAAGATGAGTGAAATGAGCCCAAATACGATATAGTTGCTGTTAACTGTTAAGGATCTCTTGCTACTGCCCTCTGTCACCATCCTCAGACCCTCGATGACAATTATACCCCAGCTAGGTATAAAGTTTTCATCAAGTCTAGTGAAATGAGCCCAAACACGATAAATGTGCTGTTAACTGTTGAGGACCTCTTGCCCCTGCTATCCGTCACCATCCTCAGACCCTGGATGGCAATGATACCTCAGCTAAGTCTAAAGTTCTCATCAAGCTGAGTGAAATATGCCCAAACACGATGTAGCTATTGTTAACTGTTAAGGAACTCCTGGGACTGACTTCACAAAATAACAGGGATCTGGAGTTGATCTGATGATGGTGACGCCATCATGTTATGTTCTCCACATCTCTGCTATATAATAATGTCCTCAGAACTACAATTGTTAACTTTATTTCAACAGAATCGGTTCATAATTGAAAATTCTGTAGGAAGATTGACAATTAATGGGAAAGGCAAGTCAAAGCTAATTGTAGATGGCGCCACCATAGCTTAAACCATATCCGACCAATGACGTAGTACTATTTTGAAGTACCTTTAAGATTTAAACTGATTTGAACCAATGACGATGCTTGGAAGAAGCTATACTAGCGCCATTAGTTCCCCAGTTGCCATCCCCATTCCTTTTTTTCTACCCTTAGAGGCCGATTATAGTTTTGTAATTTAAATGGGACCAACTTTGAAATATACTCTTTCCAACAAAAAAAGAATTTTTGAAATCGGACCACGATAGGTAAAGTTATGCGTGGTCATACATAAAAAAAAATATACATGTCGAATTGAGAACCTCCTCCTTTTTTTTTCGTCGGTTAAAAAATGTGCATCAGAGTTAGATTTCGAAGATTTTTTTTCTACATCGACGCATGGCACTATTTTTAAAAAACCTTCGGTATTCGCTGTGGAAGACGCCAATCGGTGTATTTTTATTGCAAATTCCTGGTTACAGATTTAATAAATAACGGTCAGCTCAGACCGAGACGTGACGCTGCGCGCACTTTTCAATAGAGTTATTCAAAATGTAACTCTATTTAAAAAAACAAAAGATACACCTTTCGCAACGCAGCTCGACGCCGCGCACGTCGTTCAAAATCTGACTTTGTTTACTACAAGAAAAGATACAAATTTGAAGTATCGTTGCGTCACGTCGCTTCGCGTCGCGTCTCGGTGTGAACTGACGCTAAGTCACAAAGCACCGTCACTTTTTGAGCGGCTATACAGCGTGTATAGTATATAAATGTACTCTATGGTGTATAGCTTGGCAAAAGCTACCAGAATTTTGAATGATTTTATTTTATTTATTTTCACTTATTACGTTAATTTTATGGCACAATATTAAATCTAACAAGCCTGCGTCTTTGTTTACATCAAATATCAAAGATTTTAAAACGTTGTCAGCAAACAAAAATATTAGTTCCGTTTGAAGACATTCTGGCCAAGCTGTACAGCTGTGATGGATACCATAGCCGTGGCTATTTTGCTCATAGCCGGTATTTGGCTAGTTGCCTAGTTATAGCTTTAGCCTCTTTGGCTTTACAGCTTGGCCAGAACGGATTGAAACGGAACTAAAATTTTTATTTCTGACAGTGTTTCAAAATCTTTGATATTTGATGTAAACAAAGACCGCAGGTTTGTTAGATTTATTATTGTGCCATAAAACTAACGTAATAAGTGAAAAATAATAAAATAAAATCATTCAAAGTGCTGGTAGCGCGAAGAAAGTGGCGACTTCCGGTTTTCTACATTTTTATGTCAAGCTATAGCTTCCCCCATCGCTAGTCCTGGACTCCTGGCAACACTCGTCTTTAGACCATTGACCAATGGGGATGGCAACTCAAAGCTAATCGTAGATGGCGCTGCGATAGTTGGTCCCTACGTCAGATTACTGTCTACCTTGTACAAAAAACAAACAAGATTTATTGTTATAAAAATTGAGTATTAATACAAAACAAATATGGAAAATTATTCGTCAATGCAAGTGCTTATACCAACAGAGGAACTAAGACGCCGCGGTGCATGTACAAGAGGAAAAAAAGTGATTTAATTGAGTGGTTATACATTTGATTTTACCGTATTAAATCCACAATTACTTGTATTTGAGGTTTAAATTTTTGAGTTTAGGTATGTTTTACCTGTCTTCTCCTCTACCAAGCATATTATGCCCCTTCTGACTTTCTATTTTGATAAAATATCATAATGTTTTAATTCAGTAATTTTACCCATTTTTTCTATTTAGATTAGAGAAATATCACAATATATTTAATTTCTTAATACCACAACTATCACAAAACTCGTTCCAGGTGATAATTCTTTCACCAAATGAACCATTTCATGATTTATAGAGCGATGCAATACTGGTACTTAACCTCCAATAGAAAAGTAGATATTATTTTGAAAGGTGTATTCGATTGTTTAGTTATGGTATAATCATAGAATTTACTAATTAACTCAACTAACGGCCTGTCCCGGCTTCGCAAGGGTGGATATTTGTTTATTGTATAGCTTTTCCTTAGTGATAATACAACTTTTGTTCTCACAGCAGTCACAGCAGCTACCCATTATTTCTTGATAGTGTGAATTGTCGGAAATTTGAATGGTCCATCATTTTTACAGCTTATTCCACAACATCTAGTCATTATACATTAATTAATAGCTTTTTTTCCGAAAATTCCTTTGATTTGACAGTTCTTTTGGGACCATCTTGTCACTTGTCACTTTGACACTTGCCTTCCCCATTGACGTTGAACTGTCAAAGTCAAAATCCTTCTTTCATTTCGTTGACAACGTGAAGGGAGGACTACTCTTCCGCTATGTCGTAAGTAATCTGTATTAATTCTTGAAATCATTGCATCTTTATTTAGTGTTTCTGTTGCAATCTCCATGAATCATGTAATATAACTTCTTTAGCACTTGATTTTTCAATATTTCATCCGGCTTCAGTCTTCTAACCTCGTATTGCTAACATGTATCTGATGTGTTGTATTTTCATTCTAGGTCTAAAGTATCGCGTGATACGCTTTACGAGTGCGTAAATGCCGTCCTTCAGTCGTCGAAGGACAAGAAACGTAACTTTTTGGAGACTGTGGAACTGCAAATTGGTCTGAAGAACTATGACCCCCAGAAGGACAAGCGTTTCTCAGGCACCGTCAAGTACGTTTACCTGGAAAGAGCATTTTAGTGGTACAAGTTGTTTTCATAAGTTCCACCAAGATGAATCTGGACAGGGAGTCGGTGAAAACTGACGGGACTCGACCCAGAGTCTTTAAATATCGGGTAGGTAGGCCTCGCCTTACCGAACTAGCTTAAGATGTTGAAAACACGGGTCCAGGTATGTCTCACTGAATGTGTTAGTGGTAAAATTGAAATGACACCATACTTGAAATAAAATTTTAATGGTAAAGTGAAGAAGTTTAGGCAAGTGATGTTAAAAATTGCATGTATTATCTGTTGATATTGATGAACATTTTACTACTGATACCCTCATACAATTTACTTCTAATAAACTCACATGTGTCAGATTCTAACCTCAATTTAACGTTACAGGCTCAAGTACATTCCCCGTCCCAAAATGCAGGTGTGTATACTGGGAGACCAGCAGCACTGTGACGAGTCCAAGAGCTTGAACGTACCCTGCATGGATGCTGAGGCACTCAAAAAACTTAACAAGAACAAGAAGCTTGTTAAGAAACTAGCAAAGAAGTGAGTATTATTTGTTATTATTTTAAATTGGTATATTCTGTGGATTACATCAATCTGTTCTATTTAGTCCATAAGACCTATGTTATGTGTCCTACTGTATTTTTCTAGTTGTGTCACAAACTTTATCCAGATTAACCCTGATATTGATGAAGCCTGCCTATAATAACACTGTTTTCAACTTATTTTTCAGATATGATGCTTTCCTTGCATCAGAATCCCTCATCAAGCAAATCCCACGTCTGCTGGGACCCGGTCTCAACAAGGCCGGCAAGTTTCCTGGTCTCCTCTCCCACCAGGAGTCCATGACACAGAAGATTGATGAAGTCAAAGCTACCATCAAGTTCCAGATGAAGAAGGTATGTAACAGGGGAATGCATCTCATTGGTTGTAGAAATTAGTCTGAATTTTTAATATTATTGTAATAATACACCTGAGACCCTATCAAGAGTTACCAGTTTTGAGACGTAAACTGGAATTTTTGACTATGCAACTTTGTTTGGACTAATTAGGAGGTGAACATATCAAAAGTCCCCGCCCCTAGCCCTTGAGCTGTGTTTGAAGGTATTATTTTTTGGTTCTTCGCTCATATCTCAAAAACCATGAGTCTTAGCGGCATAACATGTATGAACAAAATAAAAGCTGTATAAATTCCCCATAAATGTTTTATTCAGTGAGCATTTCGATATCTTGTATAGTTTTCAAGGTATCTGCTCTTGAATGTCTGTAATTTGGGAAAAATCTTTTTTGCCTTTTCACATTTAGAAAGTTGTATTTGATATTGCCAAAGATCTAGAAAGCATTTGTTGACTTGGCTATTAAAGAAAGTACTTTTACATTTTGCCATCCACACACAAAATACGCGCATCATGACGTGGAGTTGCAGATACCAGCCTGTTATACAATACAATACTTTCTGGCATTCAACAAATGCAGGAAATACTTCAAGTTCTCTGTAAACAAAATACAAATATCTTTTAATAAGGCCTCTGGAACCTCATTAACGAGGAATGTGGGCACTCTCCTAGAATGTACTAATTGGTGATAAAAATCCAATTTTTAATTTTGTACAATTAATATTTACTCGATTTTCATCTGGGAAGTTCACAGTTACTAGGAAATCTAACTTATTTGATTCTAATAATTGTCTTTGTGCATTCCAGGTGTTGTGCCTGTCAGTGGCAGTAGGCCACGTGGACATGACTCCAGATGAGCTAGCCCAGAACGTGCACTTGTCCATCAACTTCTTGGTATCTCTGCTGAAGAAACACTGGCAGAATGTGCGCTCACTTCATATGAAGTCCACAATGGGCCCGCCCCAGAGATTGTACTAAACCTACTTCAATAAATACCTATGACTTCACACTACTTTGTGGTTTCTTTCTTCACCTGTTGTAATAGGTACCAAATTAAAATGAGCGAGCCTCGCAATAGTCGCTTATGATCTAATGTCTCGCATTCTTTTCTTTGTAATAAGCCTTCTTCCCTCAAACAAACCTCGGTGAGCTCTGCATTAGTTTGGTCACACCTGACTCATTATAAAAATATTCCCTGGGAAAATGCTTGGCACCAACATAGTCAAATAAAATGACGCATACCCGCCTTCCTATTTTACTTCAGTCCATTATTAATTTTATTATGAAATCGCTAAAGTGATAGGGTAAATACGCTAAATGTCGGCCCCCTTACGGTTTTTCTGTTTTGGGATCGGTCTGGAACCATCAATTTGCAACGAAAGGATAGCTTCCAGTGTGGTTTTGGATAGTTTGATAAACCTATTTCATGTTTATGGGCATAAGGTTGACATTTCTACTACAAGGAAAAGGTACTAAGGTTTAGATGCGTCGAGAACGAAAAAACCCTAAAGTCGGCCATTCACGGCCCATAGTCGGTCGCGTTTTTCCCAAATTTCGGCCGGGTAGAGGGTGTTTTAAATTAAGACAGACAAATATTATTAAATATGATTTATTTTGGCAGGAGTCTCATTATTAATCGAATTTTGTTTAATAGTAGGTAAAGTATTTTTTTAAATGCACTTAAATAATGTTAGGTAAAGTTGCGATCGTAACTACATAGGTAATTTTCTGTTTCCGTAAAGGCCCTTGATCTCCCTGCTCTGTCATTGTAGGTAGTACCTTAAATTAAAATCATTATTCTAAATGCAGCTTTTTGTGACATGCAGATTAATTAATGAACTTAGCTTCTGCCCGCGACTTCGTACGCGGATCCTGTTGCTTATGCCGGCGACGACGGGGTCGTCAAAATCGAAGATCTGGAACGTCGAATTCTAAGAACCAGGCTGAACAACTCTTGCCAAGACCAAGACGTCATTCCTATATATATTATAGTGTACAGCTCGACATAAAAATGTAGAAAACCGGAAGTCGCCACTGTCTTCGCGCTACCAGCACTTTGAATGATTTTATTTCATTTTTTTTTCACTTATTACGTTAGTTTTATGGCACAATAATAAATCTAACAAATCTGCGGTCTTTGTTTTCATCAAATATCAAAGATTTTAAAACGCTGTCAGAAATAAAGATTTAGTTCCGTTTCAATCCGTTCTGGCCAAGCTGTAGCTGGGGTCTTTGAGTTTCACATCAGGTGTTCCAGATCTCAATTTTCATACGTCAATAGAGAGTGCTCATTAGGCTGGACAACTCTTGCTAAGACGTCATTCCTATATATGTTATAAAGTAGCTGGGCTGTTGGAAGTTCCACATCAGATGTACCAGATCTCCAATTTTTATACGACAACAGAGGTTGCTCATCAGGTTCAACAACTCTTGCAAAGACGTCTTTACTGCATATGTTATAGAGTACCTATCTATATAGGCTCTTGGAGTTCCACACCAGTTGTTCCAGATCTCAATTTTCATACGTCAACAGAGAGTGCACATTAGGCTGGACAACTCTTGCTAAGACGTCATTCCTATAATATATGTTATAAAGTAGCTGGGCTGTTGGAGTTCCACATCAGGTGTACCAGATCTTCAAATTTTATACGACAACAGAAGTTGCTCATCAGGCTCAACAACTCTTGCTAAGACGTCTTTAGATACTGTACTTATATGTTATAGTGTAGCTAGGCACTTGGAGTTCCACATCAGGTGTTCCAGTTCTTTAATTTTTATACGTCAACAGATAGTGCTCATCAGGCTGAACAACTCTTGCTAAGACGTCTTTACTGTATATGTTACAGTGTAGCTGGGCTCTTGAAGTTCCACATCAGGTGTACCAGATCTTCAAATTTTATACGACAACAGAGGTTGCTCATCAGGCTCAACAACTCTTGCTAAGATGTCTTTACTGTATATTATTTTATAGTGTAGCTAGGCACTTGGAGTTCCACATCAGGTGTTCCAGTTCTTTAATTTTTATACGTCAACAGAGAGTGCTCATCAGGCTGAACAACTCTTGCTAAGACGTCTTTACTGTTTATGTTACAGTGTAGGTGGGCTCTTGGTGTTCCAGATCTTCAATTTTTATACGTTGACAGAGAGTACTCATCAGGCTGAATAACTCTTGTTAAGACGTCATTCACTTGTATGTTATAGTGTAGCTGGGCTCTTGGAGTTCCACATCAGGTGTTCCAGATCTTCAAATTTTTATACAGTAACAGAGAGTGCTTATCAGGCTGAACAACTCTTGCTAAGACGTCGTTCCTGTATATGTCATAGTGCAGCTGGGCTCTTGGTGTTCCACATCAGGTGTCCAGGATCTTCAAATTTATTCTCTCAGCAGAAAATGCTCATCACGTGGAACAATTTTTGCTACGGCACCATTTCTGTATCTCTTATAGTTAAGCAGGTCTGTTGCGGTTCTGCATCAGGTGTTCAAGTTTCCAAGATAAATTATAGCCTATATGTTAACGGGACTTAATACCAATACAACGAAAAAAAAATTATTCAAATCCGTCCAGTAGTTCCGAAGATTAGCGTGCACAAACACACAGACAAACAGACAAAAAAATTTTTAACTACATTTTCGGGTTCGGCATCGATATAATAACAATCCCTGATACTTTTTTTTTATATATTTCCATTGTACAGACACCACTTTTCTACAAATTTATTATATGTATAGATAGATGAAAGATTCACGACCAACCATTTATATTTTTTAAGCTAATTAACATGGCTTTATTAGGTAGCAAGTTCCAAAGAGCAATTTTTATCTTATATTCCCAAACCGTAATAAGCTATCATAAATGTTTTCAATTTTATCCTCCCATTTAAACGTAACTCATTAATAAATTAAATTCTACAATGAACATTTAATTTTGAGAAAATAATAAAAAGCAATCAGCCTGTATAGTTGGGCTCGAATTCGAGGCTGGTCGACATTACGATCTTTAATATTTCTAAAGCCGGCCCCTATTTCATGTATTGTACACTATTTCTCGAGATTCAACTTATATCACCCCGGCCGGTATTTGGCGATTAAACGTAAAATAGATTTATTTGCCTTTATGCGTTGCAAATTCTCATAGTAAGCCAATGGAATTAGTACAATTGGAATTTATAAAACAGACTGCATTTACTTTAAGTCGACCATGGCCGAGAATCCGGTTTTAACTCAAAATTGGTAGTCTATTGGCGGCCTCCTATTTTTCTTTTAAAACAATACGTTAAACATTGAAAAAACTGTCTCAAAATATAGTAAAAAATACTAATTACTGATAATAAAGCTTAAAACAATAAAAAAGGAATGTTTTAGCGTTCTAATATCAATCCCCGAAGTGTGGGTATTCACAGCAAGTAAGGTACTTTCAATATGAACTTGACGCTTCGACGGCGCAATCGCTGCTGAAGCTCAGTGTGCGAAGAGTGAGTGTCGTAATCGGAAAGTAACGGTTTGTACATAAAGAGTATGAATGAACTAAGGTGGTAATTCGAGTAGCAAATTTGTCAATTCATTACGTTTTAAATGAACGCAAGCTGAAAATGTGCAGAGGGCCGAAGTTTGGGGAGGGGCCGACGTATGGCGTATTTACCCTAGATCAATTTACTGTCGAAAAAGTCAATCGGCCATCTGCGCCTAAAATGTAGGGATCTTATAAAATCGAGTTTCCTCTAAATTCATTAAAACTTGTCCAATACCTACTTCTCTTCAAATATACACAGATGTAGACCTGGCTGAGAAGTACTTAGCGGGATTTAACTAATTCAGATAGTCGAAATTTACACCTCGACAGGCCTGAAATATTTTAAAATTCAATAATCATCATCATCAGCCTATAATGTTCCCACTGCTGGGACACAGGCCTCCTCTCTGTGAGAGGGAGTGGGCCATAATCCACCATGCGGGCCCAGTGTAGGTTGGTATTTTAAATTCAATAATTATTAGGGTAAAACACCCAATCACATTTTTCCGTGCTTTTCTCGCAAAATAAACCAATGAATGTGTTGCAAGTGGAAATGATGGTTTTGGGAGATAAAAAATAAACATTGGAGAATGTAAAGTAAAACATTAAAAACAGTCATCCACAGGTAGAACGTGTATTTTTTCTCGAGTTTAGCAAGAACAGGTGGCCTACCACATGAACCAACGACGATATAATACTAGACTCCGCATGCACGATCTAAGGAACAAATTATTCTGCCAAGTTGCCAACTCGCTGAGGTACTACGTAAGCGAGGGGGACGGGGTACTGCGTTGTGATTGGCTAACTCAAGGTCTGTTCTGTCTCAACGTATGTTTACGGCTCACAGGATTGGTCGAAATGAGACGAATATAAGACTTTTTTGCCTAATGTGTTGACAGACATCGGTCGCCTGTTATTAGGAGTCTAGTATAGGGTAGTTTCCAGGGTCAAAATAATTACATTCTATTTAGTCCGTATTTTAGATTATAAAAAAATATTGGACACGTATTTTTTCTTTTTTTCGATTAAACAAAAAAGAACAAAGATAATAGCCTATTTAAGTTACCTGTGACGTCACTCTGCGCGAAAAATGCCACGCATCGTGACGTCACACGTAACTTTAATAGGCTATATCTTTGTCATTTTTGGTCTAATTTACAAATAAAAAAATACGTGTCCCTTATTTTTGAATAATCTAAAAGACGGACTAATTACATTTTTTTAGGCAACTAGCCTATTATAATTATCGTCGTTGACATGAACTCTCGATCCAGCCTGTGATCCAGCTTAGGCTGTGGGAAAGAGATGGCGCTAGACAATGCTAGACAACTTGAGCTGTCTCCGGGAGGACTCATTTGATGATTTTCCCATGTTAGAAAAAAGGTCCGAGAACGAATCTGCAAGTTTATGTGCGAGTGTTGGGTGCAATAAAAGGCTTTTTATTAACAAAATATGAATTTAAATAAGTAGGTACTTTTAAAATGAGGTAGGTACTTATATTTTATTAATGTCAAACAATATCACTTAGACTTCTAGAATCAGGATTAAGCATTTCATCATCTGTATCGTCACTCTCTTCATCTTCCGGCAACTGGTCATCACAATCTTCAACAGATTCTTCACTTGCAATGCTCTGTTGAGAAGCAATTACTGCGCCGTGAATATCCTTATTTTTCAGATTACCCATCCAAAATGCTTCTGAACAATTATTTGCAACTAAAACAGCCTTAACTTTGTAAATCAGAGTTTCAAGTAGTTGTCTCATGTGTGGGACCTTACTCATCAGAACAGTATCTTTCTTCAACCTTGAATGACAACATAAGGTCTGCAAGAATCGTGTGGATTGCTGAAGAATTTTCAAAATTTCCAAAACATCTTGATTCTCAGTTTTGAACTGAATTTCCAAAATAGGGATTCCTTGTGACATAAAAAGTTTAAGGACGGGAATAGATTTCTTGAAAAATGCTGCTAAGTTATTTCTGTTCGAGAGAGTTTTTGCAATTTCAGACATGTTTTTCATTATTGTTGCTACGTCTTTCCACAGATTCAAATGTTCCGAGTTTGTCATTCCTTTCTCTAAGCGAGTTTTGGTTGCTTCGTGAAGTGCTGTACCGAGATTTCTATACAAGATGGGGAAATTACTCTTGGATATGCACTTAAACGTACTTAGTGTGTTTTTGCTTGTTTGCAGCAACTTTATATCTTCGGTAAGTTGCAAAGTCAAATTTTTCAGTGCAAGCACTTCGTTATTTATGAAATAGATAGAAGTCAATCGATCTACACTTTGATTGAAGTGTAGCCCCTTTTCCAATATACCTTCGGGGGTTTTCCACTGCCGTGACAAAAAGTTTTGTGCTAATATTTTTAAAATATTGAGTATGATTCTATTGTCAGAGAAGTTTTGAATGCTTTTCAGGAATTCTATGAGTGACACTGCGGTTGATAATTGCAAACAATATTTTTCATGTTTCTGTAAGTACTGGGCAGCAGCTATCAGTAATTCTTTCAGTGATACTGTAGCAGTATTTGGATTTGCCAAAGTTCTCAGAGAACTCTTTAGCAAGGCACTGTGCTGCTGATTCTTAAAACCTATCCACTTAAAATATATGGTCCACAAGTTGTAAATACAATCCAGGCATGTCAGGAGATTGATCAAATCTGAAGTGTACATAATTTCATTATCTACTTGTGTATTCTCAGTTGTTAACTTTTCTATGCACAATGTAATGAATTTCAAATGCTCAACCAGTTGTGGTAATACATCACTGACTGTCTTCGCACATTGTTCAGCTTTGGCAGCATCATACACAGCAATTTCCTGCTTAGTAAGAAATGTTTTCCTTTTGATTTTAGAAATTAAAACATTCTCAATGTTGCTGTTAACACACTTGAGTAAGAAGGTTAAAGTTTTCACGGTTAGCTCTGTTTCAGACTCTTTCTCTTCAGTCATATCAGTTTTAATTAAATGGAGTAGGTTTAGACTTAATTGTCTGAGGGGCATATTGTGACTTATTTCGAGGCTACTTTTTACAGACATATTATTCTGCGTTGCTTGAGAGCGCGCCGTTTCAGGTAGCACTGTGTCATCTGGCGCTGGCTTCTTTGTGGTTTTTTGTTTAACAGTTTGTATTTTTACAGGCTTTCTTTCAAGTTGTTCACCAGTGTACTTGTTAACATTGAAGGTACAAATTGGCGGTTTGTAAGAAATCTTGGTTTTAATGAGGATTTCTTTAACAAAAGTTTCTAACTCTTCAATCTGTAACACCCTATTTAATGTCTTAGTCTTCAAGTCGTTATCATCTTGAGTAGCAAAAGCATTGAGTAATTCCCTGAACCAATTAATGCAATGGACTAAACAATCCAAGATATTACTTATTGCCACTGAATCCATATCCTCAACCATGTCAATATCAAACTTGGGCATCACAACTGCACATCCTAATAGTGCATCTATGCTAGCTAAGTTTCCTTCATGTTGCTTGAAATGCAAAGTCTGAACAAGTTGAAAAAGGGGAGACAGAATACCAATATTCACTTCAGAATTTGAAACTATGGTCATGCTTGCAATGTTGATAGCAATAACTTCATCCATTTCACTGTCTGCATTTAGACAATACTGCATAGTCAACTTTATATCACCAATTCTATCCATTTCTATTGAATCTACTATAAAGTTTTGTTGCAAGTCATTAGTCACTGCATCAGTAAGCCATGATAAAAAGTTTCTATTTATAAATGTTGCAGAAAAAATTACTTTAGATAATTCATCATAGAAGAATGCAATCATATCTGGAAATTGTCTAGTACTCCGGCTTATTAGTTCTATAATTTGGGCTGCCTCACGAAGATCTCCTTCTGGTAAATGAGTAACAGATCCATAACTCACATCATCTGGCATTTCCCTAGTCTGATCATCATCTTCAGAGTTTGCGACCATTAGGTACTTGACAGCATGAATGGCAGCTAAGATACCTTGAATTTTTATTCTTATATTAGATGAACCTAGTTCTTTTCTTATAATCATATGTAAATCATCTCTTATAACTGAGTTTTCATAACTGTAGGCCAAGCCACATAATAAATTCATAACTGCTCTTACTTCATCCAAAGGCATGTCATCCATTCTATCTAATAGTGTAAGCATTTGAACACTCTGAGGTTTCAAAAGGGACATGTCTTTTGATGCAACATTGTTTAAGACAAGCAAAATACCCATAACACACTGTTTGGAATCCAATCCCAGTTGCAACAGTTCTGCGACAATTGTTGGACAACATTCCTCTAGTTCTGCAAACATGAGAGAGTACATATAAGAAGCAAAAGACTCTACAGCAGGGTCCACTTTGGTCTTCAATAGGGAATTGGAAAGATCAATCAATTGCCTTAAATATTCTTTCAGTATTGGTTTGAATTTCTTAAATACATCTTCTAGTAACTCTTCTTTTAGAATATTCAGTTTGATTTGCTTTCTAATCACATTTTCTACTTGTCTCTGTTTCTCTTCAGATGTTGAATAGGCAATAAGAAGTAAAATGAAATCAATTGGCTTATGATCTGTGTGCACTTTACATGAAGATATTGCCTTTAGCCATGAATTGCCAATAAATTTTGATGACACCATAGAATTTCTTATGGCTGTGGCAGTGAGCACTTGACTTGTGGCAACTTCCTGAGCTTGACAAAGTGATGACCATCCTAGAGCATTCCTCAAGCCTTGGACTGCTTCTAAATAAGCATTGTCACTTATTCTTCCAGGCATTAACAGAAATTTAACAAAATTTGAGAAATAATTACACTTTGTGAGACTCTTAAGAAGATTAAGTGTTTTTTTCTGTAATCTCTCATACTGATCATCCGATAAGCACAAGTAAGATAGACAGTCTAATATAGCAGGAATTAGATCATGATCTTCGCTTAGAATTCTGCTCATTTCTGTGGCAATATTGTCATGCTCTTGATCTCCGATAATGTCTGGAATAGCAGTTATTATTTCCAACTTAACCATTTTTTCAAATGCAACATCTAAAAGGTTAATTAAATTTGTGGACATTTTGTCTGTATTGACCATGCAGTCTAAAGAGGAGAAACATTTGAGTATCATTTGAATCCATGGCCCGCATTTTGATTCAGCTGCTAAGTCTATAGCTTTCTCAAATACATAATCTGTTAGTTTGTTTTGCAAAACCGGAACACTCAGAAGTATTTTTATAACACTATCGCTTACCGGGAACTCTTCGTCTTCAGATATCCTCACAATATTTGGAAACAAGTAATGTTTGAAAACATCCAAATCTTTGCATTCATTCTCCAAATTTGTGAAAAGATCAGATAAGTTTCGTGGATAGTCATAATGCTTTTCCAAGTTTTTCTTGATATTGCGAACAGTGTGAACTATTTCATGAGAAACGACGCACTTTTCTGGTGGATGTTTCAAAATAAGCCCACTAGCACGCAAAGAAACGCGGAGATACGTAGTGTTAATATCCGACACTTTAGATTTCTTGCTCTGACTGGCATTGCTTCGTTGAGATGATTGTCTTTTGGAACTCATGCTTTCGTTGTTTCCACTTTGTTTATTTGTATTTTAAAAATAGTGACCAGCCGGCGAGGGCGACCGCCTTTTCAAATTAAAACTTGTCAAAACATGTCGGGGTCCCGATCCAAAGTCATGATGTTGTCAAACGTGTCAAAAAACTCTATCTTCTATTTTTTTTTCAATAGTGATACACTCGTAAAAATCGACTAAATATTAAATTTTCCTACCAACGATAGAACTACTACTCTAGCCCTCTGTTGCGAAGTGTCACTGTCAAAAATATGTCAAATTAAAAAAAATACACCTAAACTAAAATACATTTCTAGACAAAAAAGTAAGAAAAGCAACCATGAATTTAAATATATCTGGTCTCGCAAAATATGTCTGGAAGTCTCAAAATGTTGCTGGTTTCGGGGTTCGTTATTAATTACGTATTTGAACGCCATCATCTTCAATAATTGCATACCTAGTTTTTCAAATATTTGTAGCAGGTCTCTTTCTTTTTCACCAAATAATCTTATATAGAAGTTTACATTTTGCAGTTCCAACAAGTGAGAAACAAATGGGCAAACTGGCACATGATTCGAGACGTGAAGAGGCGTCGAATGAGCGCGGAAAACTTTCTTGAAAGAACGCGAATCAATGCCATGAGGAAAAATGATGTTCTGCCTGTTGAAATTAGAGAACTAGCTGACAAAGACATAAACAAGTTTGAAATGAATGCTATCCCACTTCGAATTAACAACAGATGCGTTGTAACGTCAAGGTTTGTACAAAATTATACTACAATAATTTAAAACAAGCGAATCTTTTTGAGGGTACATGGATGTGTTCTTCTTTCGTGCCAGAACTACTGAGCTTATTTTAATGAGACTTGACAACTATCTTCTTATTCTCAAAAAGTTGCAAAGTTGGCAACACGCAAGCGAAACCGCTGTTGTAGCAGGCAAGCAGGCTATGGTGACTGCTTTCCAGCAGGCTAGCCAGTATGCTTGGAGTGAACTTTATTTAACTAGATTTAGGCAGGCAGAAGCTGCTGGTACATGATAAAAAGTAGAAAACATATGACTTGATTGTCCAATACTTAGCTGTACAGCACACATTAATTATACTGATTAGTAGTATCAGTCAGCCTTCTTCATCCCACTGCTGGGTAAGGCCTCTCCCCATGACTTGAAGTTTTCTTGATCCAGGGTCAAAGTGGACCACTGTCCACTGATCGTTGGTTCACATGAATTATATCGTCGTTGATAGTCCAATAATGCGTAACTAACATTGTCAAAAACCGCGTAACTACAAAAAAAGCAAAAATGAGATTTCGCGGGTGTAGGTAACTGATTGTGACTGGCGTCGACCTGTGCGACCAATTTTTGAATAGATCAATAAAATGAGGAGTAAATCAAAAATAACAATACCGCGGATCTTTGGACGAACAAGTTACGACCAGAAAACCGCGTATATGCGCCAGTTTGTATGAGAATTTGCAGTGCTTATGTGACGCTTCAGTTAAAAATTGCTTTTTTTCGGCATCACTGGATTATTTTGAATGTAAGTATATTACACGTATTCTAAATGTTATGGTAATTAAAATTGGAATGTTTATTATTCTAAAATTGTGTAATTTGGTGTGTAAATAGCGACGACAGGAACTACCTCGGTTTGAAAAAATTTCGGCCTAGCCTATATTTGAGGGTAGTATGTAAATAAATTTGTACTTATTCGATAGCTTGATTATTTATTATCACGTTTCATTGTAAATTGCGCTTTTTTATTTCAGGCAATCTGCTACTCTGCCAGGTAATGGAAAAAATCTTAAAGTGGCTCCATGACTAATACTTTGTCAAAAACTTAACCATGTTGAAATTGCAAGATGGTATGTGACGATCAGATACCAGCAATGTGTAATGAACATCTATGATAATCAACTTTCCTACTACATTCCTGAGCAATTGTCAAAAAAGGGGAAACAGGGAGATTTTTCTCCCTTGAAAGAAGTCATGTCACAAAAATCGCTAGGAAATGTGAATCAGTTTTGGGGTCCATGGATTCTTGTATTTGTCTTGTTTCCCAAAGACCAATCTATAACAGGCTAACAGTAAGCTAAATTGTTTGATAAATTCACTGAAAAAAGTCCCGAAAATCGGCGGGGATTTAGTAAAAAGTAAGGCTTTTTACAGGATACTGCAACGGCTCACCATTTATTTTTTTAAGACATCTATTTAATGTATTTCTTATTACCGAGTATCTTCTTTCAATAATTACCTATATTTTTAACAAATTGACTTAAAAATATAGATCATTAGGGGAGAGATTTGTTAAAAAATAAATTATTATTGTTGAAAAAAATATTATTTCTAAATAGTTTTAGTTAGTTATAATTTTGAGACTGATTTGTTTCTGTTCATATAAAGACTTATTATATATAATAATAACTATGTTTATTTCTTATCTGATGTTAAACTTTAGCAGCATTAATAAATAAGCTGAGGAAGTTTAAAAAAGTAATAATGTTGCCTATTTATTACTTCTAATATGTTTTCATACCTGTTAGTATATATTTGTTGTTCTTCTATAAATATAAACTATTTATGATTAAACATAATCATTTATATACTTAATTTCATTAAATAAATGATTGATTAAAGTTGCAGAATTTTTTTAAATATCACGTAAGTACTGTCTATAATCCAAAATCGTTTGAAACTATGCAGCGTAAGTGACTTTCTAATTAAAACATTGATAATGTTGTCTTCAAAATTAGTACATTACATGAAAGAAAACAAAATGATCCTCTACTCAAGTTCAGTCGAAGATCGGTCGATTAGTCTTTTAGAAAATTAGTTTTTTGTCTCTCCTGTAAAATCAGTGAAAGTGTAGTTACGCAGTATTTGACAATGTTAGTTACGCGTCATTGGACTATCAACGACGATATGTAACTTACAGGTTTAAGGAATTAACACTTTTTAATTTCCAGGCCCAGAGGTATTGTGAAGGAGTGGCGCATGAGTCGTATAGTGTGGAGACACCTGGCGGACTACAACAAACTTTCCGGTGTTCAGAGAGCTATGTGGGGATAGTGTGAGAAAAGTGATATTGTTTAATAGGTTAAAATAAATAAATTATGTTGTAGTTTTTCTTTTGTGTTTTTATTGAAGGGCTTTTCCTTGTTGAAATGAATGTATAGTAAAAAAATTGTTGCTGCACTTGACCAAAAAATAAAAAACACCAAAATTGTCAACATCAAAAAAGAGCTAAAGGTTCCTAAGACAGTTTTCCCGTATCTCTTATGGATTCGGATTTCTCCCTTTGGCCACTTTAAAAGAAACACCCTGTATACATAGGTACTTAAATACAAATATTGCTTGATTAATATATTATTGGGATAATTATCTTAAGTGCGTACAGACTATACACGCTGTTTTTTTGCATTTTCGTCAAACTTCAGGTGGTTGCCACAAAAGTCATAAATAATCAATTGAAAGTACAGTACCGGGCAAAACTAATAAGGGCTGCTTTTTTTTTGTTGTTGAAATTTTACAGTATTTCAGAATTAAACCCTTAATTCAATACAAATGAAAGAGAATCACCCGACTACGCAGTCCGCGCGTACCTACGCACACAGCGATGAGCAGCTGGTGTGCGTGAATTGAATCTACTACTCTTGAAGAAACTAGTTCACACTTACGGATTTCAGTAAAAAGGAAAAATAAAATAATAAAAAATACCTACCTACCTATTTTATTGTTGATTTGGGTCGAGAATCATGAGTATAATCACGTCCTTGAATTTGACTAGGTTGCAGATCAGCACATTGTATAACATAACATGTTTCAGATGATGTGGACACAGAATGATAAATAACATTGTGGATAGCACTGAAGAACGACAAACGACAATTGTTATATAACATTGTTACAATAATGTGTACGGTATTGTTTTATGTTGCAATGTTATATAACAATGTTAGATAGTGCGGACGTGTTATATAACATTGTTACATGGTCTGTACGCACCTTTAGTTGAAACCGTTTCCACCAGTGCTATGTGTGCACCAATGAATATGAATGGTGGATATCAAATGCATCTATAGCAACATAGCGTAGCGCATCTCTGGTGGAAAATCAGCTTTATGCAGTTAAGAAAAAAGTTTCAGTTAGGCTCAGGTTAAATTCTTTTTATTCAATGTAAGCTATCTTAATTCGGTCCCGGGACTGCTTGATCAAGTAGTTACCATGAACCTGGAACGTAGAGGTTTTGGAGGAACACCGTGGATTTTAATCAGTACGAGTCTGACAGTCCTGTCAGTCCACCTTGGGCAGGAGGACTCATTTGATGATGTTACAACGAAAAAAAAGCCTGTCTAGTTTCACTGCAGCTGCTCGGCTCCTTTTGGTAGTAGCGTGATGTTATATAAGCTATTTTTTTTTTAGCATGGTAAAATCATCAAAAATGAGTCCTATACAAATGTACTCTATGCCTCCCATCTAGGGCAGAGCGGAAGGCTGTCAGACTCATACTAACTAAAATCCAGTGTCCTACAATAGTCCTTAGGGGACGTCCATTAATCATGTGATGATTTTTCTGGCTTTTATTTTACCCCCCCCACCCCCTTGGTGATACATGGTGAGGTTTACCCCACTGAGTAACCCTGATCTATAGGATACTTACTTTGTTATTTGATCTAGGTCTGGCTGTTTATAAACACCCATTCAGGAGAGAAATTACTAGTGCATAGCAATGTAAAAATAAAACTAAGACAAAAATATGCCTATTCATTTTAAAATTGAGTCTATAAACATAAATAACACTTAATTAAAGAAGCTTTATTTTGATGTAAAGTGGTTCTCTAAAGACTAGAGACAAGCAAGACTAGCCAAGACTAAGTAAGCTTACTCTATTGTTGATGTTGGTTAACAATATAGCGAGCTTACCCAGAAGCTTGTTCACTCTACTTAGAAGATATTGGAGTTGTACGCGATCGGAAATACAACTTTGTGAAAACTAAAATGTGTAACTTGAGATCAATCAAAATAATAGGTCAAACTATAATAAACAAAACCCAAAATTAAGTTTAAAAAAACTTTATTATAAAGTCATTTAATTCTTATAGCTAAATAAGCTTCAAAAAGCTTACAATGGAATATCGTAGCTTCGATATAAAGCTTTTTAGTCAAAGAGTCCTGAAACAAAGAAAATATCAGAATTAGGGTGAGTTTATCAATTTAAAATATTTTTTTAGAGCATGAATTATCTCAGGAAAAAATTTCTTCAATCATTAGATTCTGAAGCTAATACATGCAAACATCATTGATTTTGTTGTTTGATAATTCAACACTGTGACTACAAACACTCAAAAATGCAAAAAAGCGAAACAATAGGTCCATACATAACAATACTTAAGTATTTTAGTTTGGACCACATAAACTGCAACTGCATTCTAAATCAAAACTTTATTATTGCTCTTCTGTTATGGACATGATTTGCGGTTTTGATACTGTTCATGGACACAGTGGATGTACAACAAGTAACACATGCCAAGGCAAGTGTTACTTGTCACTTTACTATTACTGCTATCACAATGGCTGAACATATTCACATAAAAACACAATGCCAACATTTTCATTTAGAATCCATATATGAGAAACTCAGTTGGAGCACCTCTGAAATGATCAGATATGTTTTTATGCAATATTTGGCCACTCAACAGATATTTATAGTACGTAAGAGATTCAACTCATAGTTACTAATAACAATTTTGAAAGATTCTTACCGAAGCCCATGTCGTCGTCCGACTCCTCAGGTTCTTCCTCTTTCTTCTCCTCCTTGGCCTCGGCAGCGGGTGCCGCGGCGGCGGCGGCGGGCGCAGCGCCGGCTGACGGCGCGGCTCCCACGCCCGATCCGATATTCGTGATCAGGTCGCGCACGTTGATGCCTTCAAGCGCCTTCGCGAACAGACCAGGCCAGTAGGGCTCAACATCTACGTTGGCCGCCTTCAGGATGGTGGAGATCTTCTCACCCTACGAAACAATAACATCAGTTTGAGAATTCGCGCTAAGACAATTACAACGATTTTGACTGAAATATAAGTTTTCATTGATAGAGTAACGTGTATTTAAACGTTTTAAATGGTTTTAGGTCACGTTTACATACGAAATGTACACGATGAAAGCGGATCATCTCATGACGACATTCTAACCTAACACAAAAATTATGATAAAAACACGTAAATACTTACAGTTACGGCAACGTCATCATCAACGAGGATGAGAGCGGAGTAAACGCAAGCTAATTCAGCCTTTGATGCCATTTTTAATTATAAGACGTGCAAGTCGCCAACAGGCCTTAGCTCTCAGAGAACAAGCACGTTTGACTTCTTGGTTTGGAAGAGAAACAGAAAGGCACGGCCTGTCAAAGCCTTTGTATCTGTCATGTTCATGTCATGTTGCTGTCAAAAACGTTGTCCAGGATTTGTTTTGTTCATTTTTGTAATTTGTAGCATGAATAGTCTTGCACCTCACTTTTACAAAGGCACAAAGAATGAACAAAAAAATTGAGTAATCAAACTTGAAATCAATGTAGTGCTGGAACGCAACATTCAGGGCTACCAGTAAATAAAAAAACCTTTGGTAAAGTATAAGCGCTAAAACCATAACGTTATCAAGTTACAAACGTTCCATGCTGCTATTCATAACGACTCTAATTAACGCCGTGAAAAAGCACTTTGAATGTTTTTTTTTTTTCACTTATTACAATAGTTTTATGGCACAATAATAAATCTAAAAAACCTGCGTTCTTTGTTTACAGCTTGGCAAAAAACAATAGAAAACTGGAAGTCGCCACTGTGCTCACGCTACCAGCACTGCACTTTGAATGATTTTATTTTGTATTTTCACTTATTACGTTAGTTGATGGTCGGTGCACAGCACAGACAGAGAGTCTCTGACTAATATATACCTAGTTATCTGTGGTGCACAGGGTCGGTGACGGTGACAAGAGCACGACGGATCGTGCGTGCTAACCGTGCTAACTGACCTGCACCCTTTTTTTTTTAGCGTGGTAAAATCATCAAATGAGTTCTCCAACCCCGTGGAGGGCGGGAGGGACTGTCAGAGTTGTACTGACTAAAATCCACGGTGTCCTTCAATAGTCCTTTATGTTCCGGGGTCACGGTAATGAGATAAGTCCCGCGACCCCGGCAGGCAACCGACCTGCACTCTTGCTGCAGGAAAGGCCATGGCGCCCAAGGCAGTCGAAGAAATAAGTGATTTAAATATATACAGAACTGAACTAAAAGAAATAAAAGACACAGGTGAAATTAATAGCTGTATAAGGATATATTTATTTAGCTTTTGAAATAAGCGTCAAATAGTAAAGTTGATAGATTAGGCAAACAGTGCACAGGTACAATTTATATTATTTACATATTAATAATTTTGGTAGCATATTAATAGAAATTACAATTATTTAAGCTTTAAAACTACGCGAAACATGTACAATAATTATAAGTCCCATGAAAATAAATGATGTTTAACGAGCATGTCTCTCACTCCTTCTTTTAAGGGCTGATTTTGTGTATCTTTTTTTAATGGAAGTTCCCAATCCGGATTTAAATTAAACCCAAATTGCGAAAGAATTCTTAATTCACATTTAATTTGCACCCATCCTGGAGAATTAATAAACGACCAGGGATGATACCATTTCTGGACCACATCTACACAAGAGCACAATACTTCCAGCCATAAATGCAAAGCTTCTTCATTTAAGCCCATACAAATTAGAGTACGTAATTTAACGTCCATTTGCGCATGAGCGTTATCGTGCGACAAGTTGATTGCTTGGACACATCTGTATAATAATTCTTCAGGCGTCAGAACTTTACCGTCTTCATCCAAACGATAGGTCTTGCACAGTACTAAACGGCTATAAACAGAATTAAAGTCTTTTTCAACTTCTCGTGATGATGCTTCTTCTATGAAAAGCCACGGATGGCATGGGCCGTCCAAGAAACTAGGACGTTTAATACCATGTAGGAGTACTCTTTTGAAAGCTGGAGCTAAAACTCCTCTGACTAAATGAGCGGCTTTTTCTGTGACGGAGTCGTCTCCAGCTCTGCTGTACTTAACGCCTTTTTCATCTAGCAGCTTAACAAATCTTGCTGGAAACCAACCCCTTAGACCATTCAACTCTCCAATCCAACAGTGTTCATCTCTTGAACTGATCACTTCAATGACGTCATTTTTCCTAAAACCTAATTCATCTCCATCCCTTCTTTCAAAATCTAAAAGTGCTTTAGCTCGTCTCCTTTTACTTCTTGATACATTGACGTATCTTTCTCTATCAGCCGCATGGCTTTGCATTGTGTAGTCTGCAGTCAGCTGAACCTCAGAGGCTAATTGTGGTTCAAGAGCTAAGAAGTGACGAGCAACCTGTAAAATTGCTTCTCTGAGATCAACTAAAATTTCAGTCTGCTTGACATTCTTCGAAACAGCGTCTTCATTGTTACTATCTTCCCCAAAAAGTATTGTTTGTATTACTGACTTACTTTTCTTTATCTGACGTCTCTGAAGTTGTTGTTTAGGTAAGTTGGGTACAGCACTAGGATTACCTACGAGAGCTCCCTGATCAGCCATCAGATATGCCAGATGTCTTCTTCTATGAGTGTCAATCAAAGTGGGACTTAAAGTGTCCCCGCAAACTTCATCAATTGTTTTGATCAGAAGTTCAACATCATCAATTTCACCAGGAATATCAGATAGAGCATTAAAGATTTGTGCAGAATTGGATATTTCTGTGAATCTGTTCTCTTTAATTTTCAACATAGCCAAGGTTACCTTAAATAGTACTAAAGAGCCATCCAAAAAGAACAAATCCCAAATTCTGAGAAGAATCTTCATATGAACAACATTAGCATACAATGTCAAAAACCAATGCATTGTTATCAGAGAGAGTTCAATGTCATGGGCATTTAAAACCTGATCAATGCCAGGCAAATATGTTGAAATCAGGCTTCTTAACACTTTTTGGTCTGCTTGAATTCCTATTAGGGTTGAAGAATAATATGATGCTGGTAGCAAGTCTTCTACTGTTGTACACATAATCCAAAATGCATCTTCTTCTTCCATTAACAGCAGTAGAGATGCAGCAATCATTCCAGTACCCTGACAGTATCCAATGTCAGGATAAAGCCATGCTAATGCTCTCAGTATTCTTCGCAATCTAGGTACGCCAGTACTTGTTGGGTGTGAGAAGCAAACATTATTAGGTAATATTTGCACTAAATCCTTTTCAATTTGTTTACTTGTTACCAATCCATCATCGCTTGACGCTCTTACAATCTCATGGTATGTTATTTCAGTAGAAGCTCTTTTTTTATTTGCACCACATAAATGCATCCAAACCTGAGGGCGCAGCGAGTGTGGCACACCATCTTTCACCATTTTCTGCAGCTTGTCTGTTTTTTCTAGTTTTCCTTCTCCTTCAGAAAAGTTGATTTCTTTGCTGTAAAATTCCCACTGAAGACGGTGCTGGTCATCTTCTACAAATGCATAAGCTAATAATTTATTTGAGCTTGGTTCTGGTCCATCTTCTTCTTCAACACAAAATCCAAATTCGTCAAATCGATAGTCCGGGAGTCCACCACCGTGACCTTCAGATTCTGGTTGCGCCAGTTTAGCCATTATGTCTTGAGGTACCATACTAGGTGTAAGTGCTGAAAATGGTCCACCAGGTGCTGGAAGAAGCTCATCGGCAATATTAAGTCCTCGTATCGCATCGATCATATCTTCTGGGTCGTCGTCAGCTAATGCAGCACTTATTTTACGTTCATGGTCTTCACGTCCCACGTAACCCTCATGATCGCGTGAACTAAATAGAGACTTCGCTAAATCCATTTTACTTCAAGTAAATCTCAACTTTATTTATATATTATATTGTTGATGCGATTTTATACGCTTCCTCCCTAAAAAACACTTTCACGTAAACTCATTGTTGTAGTTGGCAAACGTCAAAATAAATAAAGGTCAAACGTCAGTCTCGATTTCAGGCCAAAGATAATGGATAATAGATATCGTTGAAAACCTTCTGCAACTTATTGGCGTTTTCCTAGTCACACTTGAAGAAATGCTATAGTATGTCTCTTTCTTACATAACAGTGATGCTAAGTTAGTAACGGTGATGACCGCAATAATAATATGGTTTTTTAGTGTTGCGAGTTATCGATTTTCTTGGATTTTCTAATGGTCCAAAGACAAGAAGACAGCAAAATAAACTAAGTTTTTGGGGTGGTGAAAACACATTGTGTTGAATTTTAATTTCAATAGATAAATTATTGTCAAGTTGTCAAGTATTGTAGTCAATGGTAGTCAAGTATTGTTATATCTATGGACGTATTGTCAAATATGACTTGTAATATCTGTCATTCATTAAATTATTTGCTTTAGAATGTGATTCATTTTTTTGGCGACGAGGATGGGATTGCAAACAAATCGACGTCCTAATAAATGGAGTTCACTGTACAATGGATTGGGACCCTGGCTCTACCTACTCTATCATTAGTTCCGAACTTTGGAAAAAGGTTGGATCACCAACGTTAACAAAGGGGCCCAAACTAAAAGCATATGGAAATACTAAACTGAAAACCAAAGGAATCGCAAACGTAAATGTGGAAGTGAACGGACGATACGAAACCTTGCCTGTCGTAGTAATGAAAAACGCTAACCCATTGCTTTTTGGATTGAGATGGAGCGAGAAGTTTGAAATGGAATTTCCAAAACCAGTTTATTCAGTCCAAGAGAAGCCTGTTACGCCAACGACATTAAAACATATACTCAAGCAATACAGCGAACTTTTCGACGGCAAACTAGGCAAAGTCAATAACTACCAAGTTAACATACATGTCAAACCTGGCGCAGAACCAGTACACCTACCTGCACGTCCAATCAAATTCAGCATGAAGAAAAATGTCGAACGGGAGTTGGATCGCCTTGTCGATACAGGTATCATTAACAGAATAGATCCAAACCTTACCCCTTTGGAGTGGGCCACACCTACTGTAAATGTCCTGAAACCAACTGGTGACGTCAGAATTTGCGGAGACTACAGCACTACACTTAATCCTGTTTTAACAAAACATTTACATCCAGTACCTGTTTTTGATCAATTACGACAGAAACTAGCAAACGGCATAGTCTACTCCAAAATTGATCTCAAAGACGCTTATTTACAATTTCAAATAGCTCCGGAATCAAAAAAGTATTTAACAATATCCACACACAGAGGATACTACCAGTACAACCGGATGCCTTTCGGTATTTCTACAGCACCATTGTGAGGGATTTATATCATTGAAAATATACATGAATGCTTCTAAATTTTATTTGATACAACAGTTATTTAGTCGCTAAGGTAACAACGTAAATCACAGAAAACGATATGCTGTGTCAGCTGGTACCTATATATGGCCAGTACTCACACTCCTCTTCACAGCATTGTCGTGATCATCAGGAGTTCAGCAAACCCCTAAGCCGCTTCGCAATTTCAATAAGCGCGGGCCGGCTAGGGCTTTGGTTAAGATATCTGCCTCCATATCTTCGGTTCGCAGATACCTGACCTTTATTGCTCCATCCATTATGCAATTTCGAATGAAATGCATTTTTAGATCAATGTGCTTGGACTTTGAAGTAACCATTGAGTTCTGACTCAACTTGAGAGCAGCTTGGTTGTCATTTAATATGACTATGCTTTCATAGCTGGCTCCAAGGTCTTTGAACAGACTCTTCAAATGAATAGCTTCTTTCGCAGCTTCAGTCAGGGCGACATATTCCGCTTCGCCAGTCGATAGCGCCACACACTTTTGCTTTTTCGACATCCAGCTTATAGCCGTTCCAGCGTATTTAAAACAATAGCCCGAAAAGGACTTCCGGTCGAGCTTGCATGCGCCCCAATCAGCGTCAGCCATGCCTTGTAACTCTTGTTGAGTTTTTCGGAATATAAGACCAACGCTTTTTGTTCCTTTTAAGTATCGTAGCACTCTTTTTGCGCACTTGAAGTGTTCTTCTCCGTAAGAATCGTTAAATTGGGAGAGATAACTTATAGCAAACATTATATCCGGGCGAGTTGCTACTGCCAAGTACATGAGTGTGCCAATCAAATTTTTGTATGGCAGATTATTCCTTTCATCTCTTCCTCCTTTTTCTAGTCTTAGACCTGGTTCTATGGGCGTAGACGTGGCTTTGCAATCTTCCATTTTGAATTTTTTGAGAGTGTCTTCTATGAACTTCTCCTGGCTCAGTTTGATTTCATCTCCCTTATAGGTGATGTCTATCCCTATTAGCCGTTTAGGTGTACCGTTTAGGTGTGTCTTTTAACTCAAATTTCGTATTCAATAAGTCTTTTATTTCTTTGAGCTTTTTAGGACACGAATAGGCAATTAACAAATCGTCGACATAAATAATTATTATGACCTTAACTCCTCTTTTCTCTAGTAGGTATAAACATGGGTCAGCTTCTGATGCTTTAAAACCAATGTTCTTTAATTCTGTGTCGAGTTTCTTGTACCATTGCCTCCCTGCCTGTTTGAGTCCGTACAAGGCTTTTATGAGATGACAAACTTTTTCTTTTGGATTGCTTTTTATGTCTTTTAGCATTCTCATTGTTTTGTTGTACAAGGTTAATTCTTCTTTTTTACTTTCATCAACCATGATTTCAGTCAGGTATTCCTCTAAATAGTCAGGATACTTCATAGTTATGTTTTCCTCTAATTCTCCATTAAGGTACGCCGTTGTAACGTCCATCTGGTTCAATTTTAAGCCTTCTTCCATAGCTATTCCAACAACAGATCTTATTGAACTAAGTTTAGCTACAGGAGCATATGTTTCGTTGTAGTCAACGCCTGGTCGTTGAGTAAAACCTCGTGCTACAAGTCTAGCTTTCTTTGTGATACTGTTGTCAGGTCCTATTTTATTTCTAAGAACCATCTTGTAGTCCACTTCTTTCATGTTTTTGTCATTCTTTTCTATTTTCCAGGTTCCATTTTTAACATGTGCTCTAATTTCGGATTTAATAGCATCATGCCAGTATTCATCATCTTCATTCTCATCGGATATATAGGATATCTCCGAGAGTAGGTGACTTTCTTCAGTCTGGTCCAGTATAAAGTCCCTGGTCCACGCTGGTGGGCGCCTCTCTCTTTGCGGCCTCCCATTTTCAGGCATTTCAACAACATCCGATGCGTCATCATAAGATTCGACCTCCTCTTCCGAAGAGACTCCGTCCTCCCGCTCAATGAAACCCGGTAATATATTATTTCTGTTTTCAGCGATTTCAATTTCAATTTCAGGTTGCCGAGACTCTTTAATTAATTCCGTTTCCTTAATAATTTTATCATAGTTCTGACTTTCTTCTTCGTAGTACATTTTATCTATGACTTTTATGTCCCTGCTGATTACTACATCATCGTCTTCCGGTATGTATACTCTGTAAGCCTTTGAGGTCATCGAGTATCCCATGAATACGCCTTCTTTGGCTTTTTGGGTCAGCTTGCCTCGCTTGTTCTTTTTCAAAACGAAAGTCTTTCTGCCGTACACGTAGAGATGATGTCCGCATGGAATTCGGCCTAGCCATTTCTTGAATGGAGTTTCACCATTTAGTGCTTTGGAAGGACTACGATTTATGAGGTAGTTTGCAGTTGCTACCGCTTCCGCCCAGAGCTTTTTAGGTGCCTTGGCCTCGATTAAGAGACATCTGGCTTTGTCTAGCAATGATCTGTTCTTCCTCTCGCTAATCCCATTTTGTTGAGGGGTGTATACTGTGGTCAACCTTCTTTGGATGCCATGCGATTTGAGAAATTTATCGAATTCTTTGTTGCGGTATTCAGTGCCATTGTCGGTCTGCAGGTTCTTTATTTTCTTATTATGGAACGTCTCAACTTCATTTTTGTACTGTTTGAAAACGCCGAGTACGTCACTCTTTCTTTTAATAAAATAGATGTGACAATAGCGACTATAGTCGTCTATGAAACTAACATAATACTTTGATCCTGCTAGTGAATCGCATTCAAAAGGTCCACAAACGTCGCTATGGATTATTTCCAGGTTGTCGGTTGTCTAAAGATCATTATGTCTTATAAACGGCAGCCTGGACAATTTGCCTTTAATGCAGGTTTCGCATGTGCCCATGTCTTCATCTTTGAATTTTAAACCATACATAAGGTTAGCTTTAGCCATATTCTTTAAATCTTTTTCGTTTATGTGGCCGAGTTTGCGATGCCATTCCATAATGTCACTGTTTGTTTTTTGTGTGAAATTTGAAGTTTCGTTAGGCATGGAATCAAAGTAGTAGAGCCCATTTCTCTTCCAAGCAGTTAATGTCTTTTCGCCGGTTTTTTGTACGACGTAGGCTTTCTCTTTTTCAAAAACAACCTTATGTCCTTTGTCCGTAATCTTGGCGACGGATAAAAGGTTTACTGAAATATCAGGAACATACAGGGTGTCGTTGAAATCATAGCCATGTTTATTGGTACTGACAGTAACTCTTCCTTTACCTTGAATTAAACTAGTACATTTATCTGATGCCAACTTTAAGGTGCTATTTTCAGGGGTCATTGTAGAAAACATTGCTTTGTTACCGCATACGTGTGATGAGCAGCCGCTATCTAAACACCAGACGTTTTTATCGGTATCTGAATCTGCAGTGCTCAGACAAACGTTATAACCATATTTGCTTACGTTTTCTTTTTCATTTGAGTTTTTCTTCTTGCCCCAACATGTCTCGATAGTGTGGCCTTTCTTTTTACAGCTCTTGCAATATAACATCTTCCTGTTTTTCTTGATGTGATATGCTTCTGAACTTTCTGGCTGTTCACTTCCACTCCTTGCCTGGTATTCTTCCAGAATCTTTACTCTCAGGTCTTCCGGATTAGGCAGGGTGTCTCGAGATTCAATAGCTATTCTGAAGTTTTCAAAATTTGCTGGCAAACTGTAGAGAAGCATTATGCTAAGCAGTTCTGGAGGTACCTTAATCTCCATATCGGCGAGTTTGTCCACGATATCCATGAAGTTATTTATGTGGTCATGTATATCTTCTCCTGTAGTCCTGTGGTCATTCGCTTTAGAACCAACTGTTTTAATAATGTAGCTTTCCTTGCAGGCCCAGTACTTTGGTATGTGGCTTTTAACTTGTCCCATACGGCTTTAGATGTCGCGCAGCCTTTAATTTGTTTTAATTCAGACGGTGACAATAAAAGTAGGATCTCAGCCCTTGCCTTCAAGTCCTCTTTGTTGAACACCGATCTCGCCGCCGCATCCGTAGCTGGTGGTAATGTTTTCTCGCCACTTACGATATCCCAATAGTCATTTTTGATCAGGACCGCTTGTGCTTGCAAACACCATGTATCATAGTTTGATTTTGTCAAAGGTTCTATATTACGATAACTCGTAGATGCCATTTTTCAACCTTGCAAAATATAACCACGCTCTGCTACCAATTTGTGAGGGATTTATATCATTGAAAATATACATGAATGCTTCTAAATTTTTTATTTGACACAACAGTTATTTAGTCGCTAAGGTAACAACGTAAATCACAGAAAACGATATGCTGTGTCAGCTGGTACCTATATATGGCCAGTACTCACAACCATCAATTTTTCAAAATTTTCTTGATCAACTACTTGGAGACATACCAAACGTAGCAGTGTATTTTGATGATATTGCGTTGACAGGAGAAAGCGTGAATGGACACTTACGAACACTTTGCACAGTGTTAAGCCGCCTAAAACAGGCTGGTTTGAAAGTTAACTTAAAAAAGTGTAGCTTTCTGTGTAAAGAGATTGAGTACCTGGGTCACATAATTGATCAAAAAGGAATACGGCCAACAAAAGCGAAGATTAGCGCTATAACCAACGCATCACAACCCACAAACGCCAAGGAATTACGCTCTTTCCTAGGCCTTATAAATTTTTATGAAAGATTCGTTCCACATCTTCATGGATCATGTGCAGACCTGTACGAACTAACAAGCGGTAAAAAAAAATGGCGATGGTCCGAACACGAAGAAAAATTTTTCGAGAATGCTAAAAGTAAAATAGCTAGCTCAAATTCATTGCTAGCGTTCGATGAAAGGCGTCCCGTTTTTCTAGCGTGTGATGCGTCAGAAAAAGGAGTTGGGGCAGTTCTATACCACAAACACAAAGATGTCGAACAACCGATAGCATTTGCGTCAAGAAAACTTCGCTCAGCTGAGAGCAAATATTCTGTTATTGACCGTGAAGCACTAGCCATATTATTTGGAATACAAAAATTTGACCAATATCTGAGAGGAACGAAATTTACCTTGGTAACTGACCATAAGCCTCTCATGCATATTTTGGGACCTCAACGTAACCTACCGAAGCTTGTAAATAATAGACTCGTAAGATGGGCTCTTTTGATTGGAAGCTACCAGTACGAAATTTGCTACCAGAAGGGCGAAAACAATATTCTGGCCGATTGCCTGTCCAGATTACCAAACCCCACAACAAAACCCTCACACGTGGAAAACATTGTACATAGAGTAGTGTCACGCCTCCAAGAAAACAAAATTGTTGACCTACAATTGACAGAAAAAATATTAAGTCTGGAAACATCTAGGGACCCAAGTTTGTCACTCGTTTGCCAGTACCTAAAGACCGGGTGGAGAGACCTGGATTACAGGCAAGAGATGAAACAATGCTACAGGAATCGTTTCGAACTGTCGGTAGAAGGTAAAATTGTACTGTGGCAAGGCAGGATGGTTATAACTGAGGTTCTAAGAAAGACAGTCTTAGACTATTTGCACCGAGGGCACCCAGGAATATCGGCCATGAAAGCACTCTCACGATTCTATGTGTGGTGGCCCTCACTTGACGAGGACATTGAGAATTTTATCAAGAAATGCACCAGGTGTCAAGAAAACAGACCGTCTAATCCCGAACTACCGGTATTCTCCTGGTCTATACCCGAGCAAGTGTGGGAAAGAGTCCACATAGACTTTGCAGGTCCATTCGAGGGCAGCTACTGGCTCGTTTTGTGTGATGCTTTGTCAAAATGGTGTGAACTAAGACCAATGAAAAACATAACTTCAAAAAGTCTATGCGCTGTGCTGGATGAGATTTTCAACACCTTTGGACTCCCACAAATGATTGTATCTGACAACGGCCCCCAACTAACATCACAGGAATTCAAGGACTACTGTAAAAGTCAGGGCATTCTACATGTCACCGCATCTCCATATCATCCCCGAACAAATGGGTTAGCTGAACGGTTTGTGAGAACTTTTAAGAACAGAATGACTTCCAGTGACGGAAGCCCACTTAAGCGTCGATTGATGGAGTTTTTATTCACTTACCGGAATACTCCGCATACCACTACCGGCAAATCACCAGCCCAAATGATGTTCGGCAGGCAGTTGAACTGTGTTTTATCAAATATCCGACCGAACAAGAGAAGAAATTTGCTATACCAACATGTTAAGGCGGACATCGTGTCATCTACACCTACATACCAAACAGGCGATAAGGTCTACATAAAAACTAAACTAGAAAAAAAGTGGCAGCCTGCTACAGTAGTGACCCGTAAACACCGATACTCCTACGTGGTCACTACTGTAGCAAGTATTGTCATTGTCAAGTCCTTCTCACAGAGAGGAAGCCTGTGTTCCATCAGTGGGAACATTATGGTGAACGCACATCTAGCCGCACCGCAGTCTCCGCAGTCCCCGCATTACGAATTCTTTGTATGAAGTTCTATGAAACCTCGCACACTTACCCGCATCGTAGTAGCCGCAGAATCGGTAAGAAAACGGACTGCGGAGACTGCGGTGCGGCTAGGTGTGCGTTCACCATTATAGGCTGATGATGATGATGACTGTCAGTCTGTCACACTTTTGAGCAAAAGGCCTCCCCCAATTCCGTTCGTCACCTTTTTCTGGAC
The DNA here is from genome assembly GCA_954870645.1 of Agrotis clavis. Lineage (NCBI taxonomy): Eukaryota > Metazoa > Arthropoda > Insecta > Lepidoptera > Noctuidae > Agrotis > Agrotis clavis. The sequence goes on along the minus strand of OX940919.1, from coordinate 2,784,154 downwards.
CGTTCTCATTGTTAATGACGGCTCCAAACTATTGCCGTGAATTCGCGCCGCAAATTCTCGCCGTGAATTCTCGGCACAAGTCGTGCCCTCCGCACTATCGGGATGCTCTCACTCTCTCAGTCGTTCGTGAAACCTGCCGTGAAATAGACGTAGATGCTGCTGCTGCATTAACTTTGTTTGCTGAATTTACTTTGTAGGAATATGATTAAAACTGTCTTTATTGAATAAAATTCATTTCAGACTTTCTATGAACAAATAGTTAGCAGAATTTAATTAAATATTATAGAATTACATAAGAATAACAAGTAATTAATTTATTAAGTTCACGGGCCCGTGAATGTGGATGGGTACGCGTGATAATCGCGTGAAGGAGGCGCGAACCCTTTGTCGCGGGACAAAATACCGACACTGATCGGGGAACAGGCGCGAACGCCCGTGAACACCGCGAAAACCATCTACATTCTCGTACGCGGCTGTTCACGGGTGTTCACGGCAATAGTCTGGAGCCGGCATTATAGAAATAAGTACTAAAAATGCAAATATTATTTAGCAGTTAAATAATGGACCTCACATAGTGACCCTCATAGAGTCCTCATAGACCCTCATAGACCCTCATAGAGTCCTCAGACTAAGTAGAGACTGAATAGAAAATAATGGACCTCACCTAGTGAGGTCCATTATTTTCTATTCAGCTCTCTACTTAGTCTGTGCTCTATTCTCTATTGTATTGTATTTGTAGTCTGTGGTGAGGTTAATCAAGAATCAAACAAAATATTTAATGTGAATCAAATTCATGGGTTTTTCTACATAAATTCCTTGGGAATATGTTGAAGATTCCGACGATTTACGTGTAAATAATGAAACTGGGTTGATACACACTGTAGGTAACCCTGTGTCTATCAGGTTTGTATTCGGATTTTGAAATGAAAAAAATGTTTGTGTTTACCATTATCACTAACTCAATAACATTTCATTTTATATTTTTAACTGTTTCCACTGGGTGGAGTTCATATTATTATCCTCTTTTTATTATCTTTGTCAAAAAAGAAACTGATTTCGAGTAGTTCTGCAGCTTGCTTAGATTTGATTGGGTTTGCCATTCTTAACTTTTGGGTGCCTTGGGTCTGCGGATACACAATAATTATTAGAAATAATATTATTTGCTTAAATATTTCTGAATTATTTTGATGGGATCTAGGATAAGACTCTTTATTGTTAGCAGTTTTGGGCTAATTCTTTTGAGGTTATATGTATTGTGCAATCATTCTGACTAGTTTCTGTTCTCATAATCTTGTTTTGGATATTATTTTCAGTTATACTTCTTACCGTATATTGTCACTACATGGTGGATCCCTTTTGAAAAGCAAATTTTTTGACGGAACCCCAAAATAAAACAAAAAGTTACATTCTCCAAATTCTCCAATAACCCGCGCAATGTTGAACCGACCATTTGGGCGTTTATAACCGGTTTTTTGAACCAATCTCAAATGGTCAAAATTACATGGTATAACAGGAAATCACATTACAATCAAGGTGTATAATAAATGAAAATAAAAACCTTATGACGTGTGAAACTATTTATTGTTTTTTATCAATCAGTTTATAATATTATGTTTAGTCGAAAAGTGTTAAATTCTTATATCAGGTTTGGCCAGTCTATTGCGATATTATGTTTTTGTAGCTTTATTCTCGCGGAGGCCCTAGAAAGGCTTAGCGTAGCCCCAGGGCTCTGGGGAGCACACTTTGAGTATAACTGGTCTATTTATCAATAACAATGTTTTATTGCTATGTAAACAAATAGAGAGGTCTTTGCTTCACAGTGGAACAATACAGGCTGACATTTGTATACTAATAAAACAGTTTGTCTTAATCTGAGAATTCAACTGTGTTTATGTGTCTATATCAAACTCAAAGCATTTATTTCAATTTGATCATTACAGGCTTCAATCATTCCAGTCAGAAGGCATAATAACTTGTAAAAGTACTGTATTTGCCTATTGTAAATCATAGATCTCTATGGAGAAGAATGGCCATAACATAACAATATTAACTTCCCACACACTGACTATTTACCTATCTGATTTTTAAAGAATGCTCAAAACACATTAACATGTAAGTCATGTAACAGTAACTCTTACTTTTTGCACTAATATTAACTTGTACTAGTAGATTAGAGAAATGGAGCAGAAGTTCTAGTATCTATTATATGAGTGTAGTGCATTACTAATGAAAGCACAATAATAAAAAGTGATGCTTAATACCTAATACAGACTTTAGATTAAACCTACACTTTCACACAAACTATCACTCTCTTTCTCTCTGTGTCTTATCTATTGATTCACCAATAAGCACTTAATTGTTAATACATCATATATTAACATTAGGATGGCAGTTAAAAAGTGTTGCATTGATGACTGTAAGTCATGTTCCACGAGAAAGGAGGACAAGGGTGTAACATACCACAAGTTCCCAAAAAATGTTGCATTACGTAACCTTTGGATATCCGTAACACATAACAAATATACAGACACAGAGCTACCCAAGTTTGTGTGCTCGCGGCATTTCTGTAAAACCGATTTTCAAAGTTTCAAGGACTCTAAATACAAATTAAAAACAGGTATTTTAGTAGAATGTCCATTTTGCTTGAATGGGTTATTTTTATTATATGTGTTTTAAGTTTATTATGATTTGTATTCTTTATTTTTCTGTGTAGCCACTTAGATTTTTCTTATTTCTGAATTGAATGGTACTGTAGTTTTGGTTGCTATTTAAAAAAAAACACTCAAGGAGCAGTGTAACTGTATCTTTTGTCTGTCTTATTGTATTGGCTAAAAGTACACTTGCTAATAAAGTCTTCAACATTTGAATGCAAAGATTGTTTATAGTTTAGAAAAAAAAATTGCTTTATATTGGGTCTTTTTGATTTTCTGTCATACTTTTCGTTATTGCTGTCAGTAGACATGGTTATTGCTGTCAGTAGGATGTTATATTATTGAACTAATAAATTGTTAGTTACAGAATCTATTATTATGTTCTTCCAGGATGCACTCGTAGAAACCACTGCATAGTTGTTGCATGTTAAAGAGATACAATTTAAAACAGTTACTGATGACACAGTTAATTACAGACGCAATCCCATCAATATTTCCATGGGATTCGGACACTGACGAAGAGATGGAAGATATAACAGCCCCAGTGGAAGGTTTTAGTAAAGATTGTGAAGTTGAGAATGTTGATGCTATAAAGAAATTTATTGAAGCACAAGAGAAAGAGATACAGGAACAGAAAGAAGCAGATATTCAGAATGCTGACAAAAGAAATGACCCTGAAAGCAACAAACCAAGTCAAGAACCACTATGTGTGGCCAGCAGTATGATAGATATGATTCTTAATAAGTCCGAGCTAGAAATTGCTCAGAAAAAAGATGTTGCTAAAAAGAAGATTTTTAGCCCTGTGGACCGAGGTATGAAACAACCATTTCAGCACAGATTAGATCTGGATTAACACAGGATTGTCTTAATATCCAATTTTGCATTCCATGCAGGTGGAGTCACTTGCAGAAGCTAGTTTAATCATTCTTATGTCCTTTTATCATCTAATTTAGGAAACAACAGTTCGGCACTGTCTATTGGCTCTAAGGTCGAGGTTAAAGACTTTGAGGAAGAATGGCATTCTGCAGAAATCATAGAAGTTGACTATGAGGATATGGAGGTGCTTGTACATTATATTAATGTAAAAAGGTGAGTATTATACAAATTATCTACCGAATCTTGAACAGCATATTTTGTCATCTTAAAGAAAATTATATCATTCCACCAGGCATCTCTGCCTTAACCATTACGACTGTGATAATGTGTAACTCACATTTACCATAACAGTCGTAATGTATAATGTAGCGCGAAATATCAGTCAAAATGAAAATGTACAAACATTTGAAAAAAAAAAACAAACAAACCTTAAATTAAAACTTTTTCTTAAAAAAATACTGGCTGGCCAAAAAAAAAAAACACCAATTTAAAAAAAGAAAAAGTGACATTTCTCTTTTCATATTTTTTTCCGTAATATATAAAATGTCGTTCTCGTACAATACACGCAATAAAACATTACGTGAAAAACGCAGGTATGTTCTTACATAATTTATTGTATTTGCAAAACGAATTATTAAATTATTTTAAAAGTGATTTCCTGACAACATTTCATAGGTTTTTCTTATATAGTTTCCAGAATGTTTCTATACAGCTATGGTTTCTTGCAAAGACATTAAACTACATACGAGCAGTAGACGGGACATCACGAAGAAATTTGTGATCCAAAATTTTTTACCAATAGGTAAAAAGTCCCTCAGTCTAGTAGCGCGTTGCTATGCAACGCTTAGATAGTGCTACTGACGCACGGCATCAATAATTTTGTATGACAATCTTCCCAATGCCCGCTCTATAGGTTCTTTTAAATCTCTTTGGTTTCTTGAGACTTTAGATCTTAGAAAGAAAACGGAACTTTTATTCATATATTTTATTGTAAATAGCATGCATTTAAAAAAAAAATGTATTCGTTATAAATCATTACTACAAAAGCAAAACATTCAGCGGTTTGTTATGAGGTACAAACATGTAGGTACAATATAAAAACATGTTTTTATCTTATGTTGAAGTCTAAGCTGCGTTTATTGCACAATGCAGTAAAAGATGGCTACCATTACATAAAAAAAAAACAACTATTGCAGACTTGACGAATGGATAAGTGTGAGCAGTCCACGTCTACGGCCGGCCAGTGCGTCCAGTGCCAGTAGTGTGTCAACTACTTCCACGGTGAAGCCAGGCCCTAGCTCTGAGGAGAGCCTCACTGATACCATACCAATAGCCAATCTGAAAGAAGAACCCAAGGAGGTAAAGGTAGAAGAGAAGACTAAGCTGAGCTATGCGGTGGGTGAGCGATGCCTCGCGAGGTGGCGCGATAACAGACGCTTTATTGCAACCATTCTCAGAGATTTGGGGGATGGTGAGTTATTAATATTATATCTAATTTTGAAATGAGTTTTATGTCTATCTGTTTTTGTTTACATCAAAATATTTTTAAAGGAACTAGATAAACTTAGTAAAAACTATTTCTCATTCGATTTTTATCTGAACGCTCCTAGGATGACCCACCGAAAGACAAAAGTTATGTGAGAAATATTTTTTATTTTTCACGTTTTCTTTATTATTTTTTTGACAGGCAATTTCGAAATAGTGTTCGACGACGGTTGCCATTGGACGTGTAACACGAGTAGGCTCCATAAACTGCGTACAAAGTCGGGCGAAGTAGACGCGACGTCGGCCCCCCTCACGTACGGTGCGGGCCCTAGCAACACGACCCCACAAACAAACACGCAGTTCCCTTCACCTGCCTTCCACACACACCTATTTGATCCCACGCGAGACTACTTAGGATCCAAAAGTGAACGTCGCGAAATGAAACGCAAACTAAATATCAAAGAAATATTCAATATAGGACAGAAGAAGTCGCGTAAGCAAATCGTTCAAAAGGAAAAGACCGTGAGGACAGAGCCCAGGAAACCAAGGATTCTGAAGAAGAGAAGAGAGAAAGTGGTCAAGTTGAAGCTTGAGAGTGAAATAAAGACTGAGATAAAGACTGACTTGCCTGGTGAGTTCAGCTTAATTTCTATGCTCTTTTTATTCCTGTGGTTTTGTTGATTTCTAATTATAACATCTTTAGATGCCGTAGCTTCGATCATTGGTACTGTTATCCAAGAAGAACCAGCAGCTTTGAAAGTGAAGACAGAAGAGAAAGTAGAACAAGTCCAAGAAGAGACAGCCGAACAAGTACAAGATGGAAAACAAGAACAAGTTAAAGAACAGAAGGCAGAAGAAGTACAAGAAGAGAAAACCGAGCTACTTCTAAAAGAGAAAGGGGAACATCTCCAAGAAGAATTAAAAGAGGAAGTAAAAGAAGGGTCTCATGTAGCAAATGCAGAAGTGACTGAGACAGAACCTGAACAATCTTCAACTACAATAGATAATGATGACCTGATTCAGTTGGAAGACCTGAGAGGTGAACTTGACCCAGTAAGTGATCATTTTGTTTTTTATAACTTCGGTGATGCATCTTGTATTGTTTCTTAGGTAAATTTCTACATTTTTGTTATAGCCAGCCATTGCTAATAAGCAAGTAAGTGGTATTAATGTACGTATCGATTATACGCGGCTTACTTGCAAAACACCATATTGCTCATATCAATACGCTTCTTAAAACCTTAAGCTTTAGCAAATAACCTTGAGTAACGATATATTCATTTATATGTATATTCATTCCGTAATTAGGTCTTGGACGAAGAAGTGAAACTCGAACAGTTCGAGAAACCAGACGACAGCACGCATGAGGAAGTGATTGACAGAATCAAAGAGGCCATCAACAAACTAGAGGATGGTCTTAACAATGAAAATATTGGCTCACCCAAGATAGAATTAAAGGAAGAAATACCGATGTCTCCAGTAATTAAACTTGAACCAAAAGTAGAAGTTAAAGAAGAATTAGCAAGTAGCGAGCAAGTGACAGAAGTGAAAGATAAAAGTAAGAAGTTGCCAAAGACAAAGAAGGCTAAGAAGTTGCGGATATTACGGGAGAAGAAGGTGAAGATCCAAGTGGAGAAAGTGAAGAGTGAGCTAGAGTTGATGAAGAAGCAGATGGACCAGATGCGGGAGCAGATGCTGAAGGGTCACGAGATGGGCAAGGGCGCGGCCATGCCGGAGAGCTTCCTGCTGCCGGGCGAGTGGTGCTGCCGCTGGGTCAACGGCCAGCCCGAGGGAGCCGTCAGCGAGCTGGACAGCGAGGCGCGCGCGGAGCCCGGCCAGCCGGCGCCGCTGCCGAGGAGGAGTGTGCAGGTATTTATATCTTCTTCAACCTTTAACCATATAATGCTGAGTTTAGGTCCTCTTTTTCCTCCAAGTTCTTTTAAATATGTATAGTATTGGGCACAGTACATACAACTTTACATTGCACACCTTCTTTCTTAACTTTCTTATGCAAATATGCGGTTTTTTTGTTAGCTTTATAAACCATGTTCTGTTGACCATTTGGGATGGTTCAAAAAACCATAATGGTTAATTAAACTATGAAAACGTGTTTCTTTTTGATCCAGGTTGAAGACAAAAGATTACCAGAGGGCTGGACCAAACACATGGTTCGTAGAAGCTTTGGGCATTCTGCGGGCAAGTGGGACGTCGTGTTAGTCAGGTATATTAACATTTCGCCAATATTTTTCCACACAATTTCTTATTCTATGTATTAGCCGTTAGTGCTATAAATTCACTTGAATCTGTGTCATTTTTTAAGCAATTCTTTGTTACTTTCCCTGTTTGTAGCCCCGACAATCGAAGGTTCCACACCAAGCATGAAATGCGCGTATACTTAGAGAACAATCCAGAACTTATTGCACAAGGCTACGAACACGCGCTAACAGACTTCGGCGTACACCTGAAGATGGCGCGACGCCTCGGCTGGATCACACAAACGCCGGACGGAGCCCCGGGCGCCGCCCCGCTGGCGCCGGGCACTCTCAGCAGCACCTCGCCACTCGTTAAGAGAAGGAAGCTGAGTCTCAAGAAAGAGAAGGACAGAGCTGGCAAGCCGAAGAAAAAGATACCAAAAATAACTATCAAAATGAAAATGCCTAAGGATGTAAGTTCATTCGTCTACATGAGAAAGGCCCGACTTTCAGTGACTTTATCGATCAAACTAATTATCTCCGTGCGCTCATGGTCTACAGAAAAAATGCTCTTTCGTCACGTGATCGATCCGGTGCTATCTTGATTTACATAGATTTTAGTCAGGATTCTATTTCGTTTCGACACATGAAACAACATCGTAAACTTTTTGGCGATTTTGAGTTCCAATTATATTCTTACTGTAGAATTTTTGGCACTCATTCCGGTGGCTCTAGTCCTTTAAATAAAGTTTTTTTTTTCATGTAAAAACAATAAAAACATCGTGTGTCGACTGAAGTTCATTAAAGTAATTACACATCATTGTCAACATTGCCCAAGCTCACCAAATTATGTACTAATATTACATTGTAAAACAAGTTACAATTTTTTTTTAGAAATTCTTTTTTATAATAAGTCTATAATTATTATAATTATACTTTACGCAATTGTATGTTTGAGTTACAATGTTATTTAAACAAAAGAAACAGTATTTATGTTGTGAATTATGTAACTCACGAAAATATTTAAATATAACATATTTATAATAATAATTATAATCATTTAAAAGTGTATTAGCCCCTCGCTGACATTTTTTTTCAAGTTGATTGGCAGTAAGACTTAACCGAAATCCGTAGGATTTTTTTAAATCTTTGACGCGCTCTCCTGTAAAGTTGCTAAAAGTGAGTTACAATGTTGTTGCATGCAGGTGTCGATTTTGTCTCGCGTCTTAGCCTGCAGTATTTATAAAAATACACTAATGTAATCCTTTTTACCAAAGCATGTTGCATCAGAAGAGTCCGTGCCGTCCCCAGGAGGTATAAGTGTTACTGACAGTATCCCGCCTGAAACTATTGATGTGCCGCCATTAGAAGATGGATATGGTATGTGAAATTTAATTGTTTTGAATCATTGAATATTTGTTTGGATTTCACATTTTGATGATTTCTTATCTGTTCCAGTATATGTTGGCTCATTGAAAGTCCAAATTATTGAGAACCTTCTTCGATGTCCGGCTGAGGGTTGCTTTAAAAACTTCAGAAACAACACGCTACTACAGATGCACATTAAGCACTATCACAGAGAACTTAAGAAGATGATGGGAGCGACTCCGAAAGTGCTGGACCTAGCATACGCAAGGACTATGCCAGTAGGGATAGAAACTCCTCGCGCTAGAGAAGACAGCAAGATCATCAAGGTTAAAATTCCCCGACCACTGAAACGTGAAGAACCTAAACCAGTAAAAGACCCAGAAATAAATGATCTTCAAGCTGAATTACAAGTGGACACCACACCCCTTACGCCGGTCAGAGACAGTGCACCTGTGCCCAGAAGTCAGGACTCACCCAAACTGCGGCAGGCTCTCATCAACAAACCTGTGAAGCGGCCAAGAGTTCTTCTACCCGTAAGAAGACCAGAACCCGAGCCGGACATACCAGACCCTATGAACGAAGAGATAGATGTGGAGGACAGAGAACCCATGGAGCCCATCATTGAAATACCTGCTTTAGACATTCCTTTAGACTTCGAGAGTGCCATTTCGACGCATACAGTGACTAAGCCTGTGTTTGAGAAGAAACGTAAGGGTGAGAAGCGACGTAAGATGTTCGCGTTGGCAGCCAAGAGGCCGGCTAGTGAAGAAGAGGACTGGTACGGGGGGGCTAACTCTGACTTTGAGACTCGCTCCAGTTTCCCCAGATCCGGAACTCCGGATTCTAAGGTTGATTCCAAAATGGCGCCCGTTTCTTCGGAGTCTAATGAAGAAACTAAGGAAGCTAATATGTATATGTTTACTGAGAGTAAGTTGAATTATTTGAAAGCTTTGTTGATGTTAATAAGATCATGTACCAAAATAAGCTAACTGTATCCTTGCTTATAGATGGCGAGAGGATAAAGATAGTGCACATGAAACGCGAAGAGATCATCAACTGCCACTGCGGGTTCCGCGAGGAGGACGGGCTCATGGTGCAGTGCGAGCTGTGTCTGTGCTGGCAGCACGCCATGTGCCACAACATACAGAGGGAGTGTGACGTGAGTGCACTAGCCCATTTATTTATCAGTTCTGTATTTTGCTGTATTGGTACTTCCCAGAATTTGATTTGATTAGTGACACTATCGGATCGTATCATTATTGTTTAATTTTTGATCAACTATTTTTGGTGTCTCCTATTGAGCCCGAGACTTATTTATTTTAGTTTCTATTATTAAGCATAGTTTTGGATTTGGCCATTTACGCCCACTTGGAAAATTTACCTGGTGGTTCCGCTGAGGCGGAGTAGAGCAGAGCGGAGACGAACTGTGCCGCGATTCACTAATGACATGGCTTGAAATCCACATCTCTTCTCCACTCCTCCAGCACGCGTAGCATGGCGTTTCCATCTCTATTCTACCAAGAAAAGACAAAGTTATTTCTATAAAAATCGACTGTTTTTTTGCACAAGTATGACACGATTCGTACACCATTAAAGAATAGAAAAGTGTTTCTTCTATATTTTAAACATTGCTATGCTTGAATCGATAAAAATCTTTTACGGTCTGTCATTTTGTCTATTCTCGCGTCGACAAATCCCGTTTCTACGGCGCCATGCTACGCGTGCTAGTGATCGATGAATCGCGGCACAGCTCTTCTCCTTCCGCCTCAGTGGAACCGCAGCCTAAGGGACTTTACTCATGCCGCGACGCGACTCGTGCGATATCGAGTCGATTGCCGATTTAAGTCGCACGTGTTTCATAATGGAGTGATGCGATGAATTCGACCGTGCACTTCAAAAATCCACCTTACTACTACGACATAAAGGCGCTGCAAACCAAAGACAAAAAATATCGCCAGAGACGAATAGTTGCGCAATCGAATTTCGAACACGGAATCATATGCATTGTCATTAGGACGTACATGCAATTCGATATCGAGCAGATCTGTGAGCGATATTGTCAATAGGTGCGAGTCCATTAGCAAACACTCAATCGATTGTCCATACATTTTCTTCGGCCGGACGCTTGTGCGATATCTGACCGATATCGTCAATCGATGCAATTCGATATCGTATCGCGCCATGAGTAAAGTCCCTAAGAGTTTCTACTAACTTAATCATTGCATACACTGTTCTAAATGATGATGACACTGTTCTAAAATCATAACCTACTCAGGTGCCAGAAAAATACACATGCAGCATCTGCCTGAACCCTCGCCGTGGTCGTCGCAGCGCGCGCTTCCTGCACGACCAGGACCGCATGTTCGAGGGCGTGCTGGCGGGCGGGCGGCCGTGCGGCGGGCTGCGGCGCGCGCACGAGCTGGCCGGCAACCTGCTCAGGATCGAGGACGCGCTGCATGCGCTCAGAGTCAAGTATTATGTGGCCACGTGAGTCTTCATTTTTGCAACTTATTTTTTTTTTACTCTCCTTTTAATTTGGGTATTGGAATCAGCGTAAATTAATTTAGTATCCGGTCTTTAATATGGTTAACTAGTTTGAGTAACAGACGGTTGTGTAGGCCCAGATACAGACGCCAGCACATCGACCTACCTCAATTCGTTCGATTGGTAAAATTTCACATATATTCGGGTAGGTTGACCTGCTGGCGTCTGTACAACACTGTAGTTAAATGCCCCTCGTATTTCTTAGAGCTGAAATTGTAAACGCGGACGCCTTTACAGTTGTATACAAAAGCGCAACGTGTTCGCCTGTGACGAAATCCGAGGCGAGTCCCCACTTAACACAGTCTTGGCCCTTGCAAGTATCAAACTATAGCATAACCCAAACATACACGCTAGTTCCTTAAAACACTCGTGGAACTGTCCAAGCAGGATACCGCAGCCCTGGAACGCAAAAAGCAACCGAAGGAACAGGGTGAACTTTTAGTCAGTAAGAATTTAATGATCCTTCCGCTCCACCCGGGCCGGGTGGACTCGATCACAATTTTACCACCCAAAAACAGTCCCAGAAAACACATTCTAAATTCTATTATACCACCCACAGCAAGAAAGACCATCCCAAACTCTACCTGTGGGCCAAAGACTGGGAGCAAGTAGAGATCCAGTACACGCAGGAGAAGCTGAACTCTGACTACTCAGACCTGAACATCATGATCAATAACATGGACAAGGAGAACCAGCCTTTACGGCCTGAAGACGTAAGGGACTTGCCGATGGACATACGGACCCCTACCTTTGATGAGCAAGAACATGAGAGGTTTGTGTAGTGTACTTTTGATAGAGCTATTGGTAACGGAAAGAATGAAAAAAAAAAAAAGATGGGCTCGCATTTGACCACTAATTATCGTCTGATGGTAAGCAATAATAATATGGTCAACAGTACAATAAGCTTGCATACAATAATTAACAGTTTAATAGACGAGATACTAAATGGGCCGGTGGAACAGTAGGCACTATTCCTTAAAATGATATTAGTGGAACCAAAATTCCTCTTGGTTTTGTCTGTGCTGCAGCTTACTCAAAACTCGTATCCTAATTAATGAAATTTATGTTAGTTACTTGACAAATAACCTGTAATTTACTATGCTTTTATGTTCTGCGCCCCCCTCAGGTACACACAAAGGGAGGCTCCACTGGGTTCCCAGTCTCTACTAAGTGGTTTGTTGTCCAGTCCAGGCGCTGCATCACTGGATTTACATATAAGCACGTCTGAGTTGGAGCGACTCGCAAAGTCTGTACAAGGTATGCTTTACTTACTTGTTTATTTATTTTTTTCTTAATACCACCTTTTCTTGTTAGATCAAAATTTATTAAATATCACGTCTGTCGCATGCAAGAGCACCGCTTGGCAAAAATGTCCACACAATGGTGACGTGACGACCTAGCCGGTTACCATGAGGGCTGGTTCGAAGCGGTCCAGGAAAGGAGTTCCTGGAAGGAATTGGGGTCTTTGCTCAGCAGAGGGAGAGTACAGGCTAAGGAAAAAAAAAACTACTGCTGGTGACAACTTAGGGTGCCAAATTCCATATCTGAATATTTTCTCATGCCTATTCTGCAATCCTTTTGCAAGTATTGTGTTGAACTAAGAGTATATCCTAATATCCTACTTACATATTTCCAGAACAAGAGGCCCAGCGTACCGTAATCTCAGCCCCGCAGCCCGAGGCGCCCATAGAGAACGCGGCGTGTCGCCGACAACTGTTGAAGCACTTGCAACGATGCCAGGCGCTCATCGACGCCAGGCTTGACTCCATAGAGGCGCAGGTTGCAGGTAAAACACCTATTTCCACTTACCTTAAAGAAAAGAAACTGTAGTCCAGTTGTCATTACTTAAAAACTTGCTTGTTAGTTACTTTCTAGGTAAACACAATTTGTATGAATTATATTATTGAGTTGGGTGTATTGTTTTGTTGAATATGAACGTCCGTACATTGCGAAATATGCGGTGAATGCCGTGCGTCAGCGCATTTTTTGCATACTGTATTCGCCATAAATACTTTGTGAATATTTTATGATTAATATATTATCTGAATGCTACATTAAAATTGATTTTGTACTACTTCCAGAACTAGAATCCCAGGACCCATCGTTCGAGGACGACGAGACAGCGGACTACTTCCCGCGCACCAAACAGACCGTACAGATGCTGATGCGAGATCTCGACACCATGGAAGAGCTTGGAACCATTACCTAAAATAAAAACCCACCATGGAACTACCCTAGGAATTAGGATAGCTCATAGATGTGATAAGCATACAACTTTCATGAATTTAATATGTAATTCAAACTTTAAACAGATTCAGATTTATGCATTGCATTGTTATTCAAAGTAAATTATGATTTTGAAGTAGATACAGATAAATAAATGTCATATATTCCTGTTTATGTATCTCATGTAACATGAAATGAAAGTAAGAAATAAAGTATATTTAACGTGAAACACTAGTCTTTTTTTTATTAGAATCTAAGGTACCATTTGGCAGAAAAATGTAAATAACCCTCTTTTGCAGACTTTCATCTTGATAATCTTTTTTGTTAACACTTTCACTGTCCATGCATTACATGTAATGCACTAATGAGTTAGCTCCGTACGTCCGTGCATGACATACAATACACTATTGACCGCCAAGAATAGTGTTGTTCACGAGAAACTTGAAAAATCAAGCAAATAAAAAAAACAGATAATTCTTTCAACCTGCCAAGTACGTAATCTGGCTCCCTAGGTTGCCATCCAAACTAAGGCCTATTCAGACCTAAGCGGTATTCGCTACCGTCTGCGGCAGAGAAAACCTAGTGGGTATGCAGTAATAATACTGTTCACACCAAAACGGATTTCGCTATCCTTGTGGGTAGAATAAGGCGCGGTAGGTCGCTCTAGCCGCGGTACTTGATACTAAATACCTGAGCGAAACCCGCGCGGTATGTACCTCTACCCACAGCGGCAGCGAATATCGCTTAGGTCGCTCTAGCCGCGGTACTTGATACTAAATATCTGTGTGCGTCAGAATGGCTGGTTGCCTGTGGCGTTGGTCAATGAGAGTTGAATCGAAAATTGCTACATAATTGCTTATATTTGCTACATATAATAAATAATTGCTACATAGGATATATACTTAGATATAAAATATTTTTTTTGACCAGCCATCCTGACGTCAGGATGGCTGGTCACCTCCTAGTTTAAAGTGAAGCGTACAGAGTTTCCCGAAATGTATTGCGTCAATAATTGCTTCATATTTACTTCATTTATCTCATTTATTTGTATCTTTAAAAATATGCTAAATAAAGGATGTAGCAGTAATTTAAATTATCCCAAGGAAAAGTCCCTGATAAAATAATGAAGGCAAATAGTTGCAGTGCGTCTTCACTCAACGGTATTGCTACTTTAGGCGGCAGGCGTTCTAAATAAAATTGTTAAATGGCATGTTATGTATGAGTAGGTAAGTGGACAATAAGCATATTAGAAGGATATCGTAAATAAAAAAAAATACGAAGAGTAAAAAGAAGCTAATTCCACATTGTATAACATATGCGTAAAAATAATATGAAAATACTCGAAGTCGTTGACTCATATAATATCTACAAGACAAGTAAACTTCGAGAAAGGGGTCAACCACCAAATCCAACTCGGTTGGGCAGCGTTCGGGAAACTACGCAATGTCTTTCCGTCCGACTTAGCCCAGTGCCTCAAGACGAAAGTCTTCAACCAATGTGTGTTACCAGTGATGAGTTACGGCACCGAAACGTGGTCTTTCACTATCGGCCTCATCTCAAAGCTCAAAGTCGCTCAACGAGCTATGGAGAGGGCTATGCTCGGTGTTTCTCTACGTGATCACATACGAGTCACTGATATAGTCCACCGGATTAGCAAGCTGAAGTGGCAATGGGCAGGCCATCCATATTGCTCGCAGAGCAGATGGCCGATGCGGTCGAAAAGTGCTAGAGTGTAGACCACGGACTAGCAAGCGCAGCGTATGACGTCCACCAACAAGGTGGCCAGTCAACCTTATAAAAGTCGCTCGATGCAGGTCGCTTCCAACCGGTATATGTGGAGATCAAAAGGAGAGGCCTATGTTCAGCAGTGGACGTCCTATGGCTGAGATGATGATGATGATGAATATGAAAATAAGCTAAAAAATTGTTTCGGGCGAATCTACCCATGCACATTTTAAAAAGGGGACATCTGGCCTGCGGGCCACCTTTTTTCGTGGGCGAGATGTCCCATAACCTCAGCATTAATTAACCTTATTGCCATATTATTTTTTCGCATATATTATGCAATGTGGAATTATCTTCTTTTTACTCTTCGTATTTTTTTTATTTACGATATCCTTTTAATGTGCTTATTGTCCACTTACCTACTCATACATAACATGCCATTTAACAATTTTATTTAGAACGCCTGCCGCCTAAAGTAGCAATACCGTTGAGTGAAGACGCACTGCAACTATTTGCCTTTATTATTTTATCAGGGACTTTTCCTTGGGATAATTTAAATTACTGCTACATCCTTTATTTAGCATATTTTTAAAGATACAAATAAATGAGATAAATGAAGTAAATATGAAGCAATTATTGACGCAATACATTTCGGGAAACTCTGTACGCTTCACTTTAAACTAGGAGGTGACCAGCCATCCTGACGTCAGGATGGCTGGTCAAAAAAAATATTTTAGATCTAAGTATATATCCTATGTAGCAATTATTTATTCTATGTAGCAAATATAAGCAATTATGTAGCAATTTTCGAATCAACTCTCATTGACCAACGCCACAGGCAACCAGCCATTCTGATGCACACTAAATATCTGAGCGAAACCCGCGCGGTATGTACCTCTACCCACAGCGGCAGCGAATATCGCTTAGGTCTGAATAGGCCTTAAATGCGAAAGTAACTCTGTCTGTCTGTCTGTTACGCTTTCCCGCTTAAACCTCTCAACCGATTTTGATGAAATTTGGCACAGACAATCTTTAGACCCTCGACCCTGAGAAAGAACATAGGCTATCAAAACACCACGCGGGCGAAGCCGCGGGCGGAAGCTAGTATCTTATAAGTAAAAAAAAATAAAAGTAAAACTGTAGGGCTAGGAGCACACTAGGAGGTACATTATATTTTAATCAAACAAAAATAAAAATGGGTTTCTTACAAAATTCAACTTAAATAAAACTTTTTTTTATTTCTTTGGGATCTACGCTATCTATAATTTTATCTCTTTCGTTTTCCTCCTAGAGGTTTATCAATGAAACAGTCCGCCAAAATATACACGAGATCAACGATTTGACCATGTTTGTTACATCGCCCATGTATGTACACAATGAGCTAAAAATAAAAGCTACAAAACCAAACTAA
Organism: Agrotis clavis; assembly: GCA_954870645.1. Classification (NCBI taxonomy): domain Eukaryota; kingdom Metazoa; phylum Arthropoda; class Insecta; order Lepidoptera; family Noctuidae; genus Agrotis; species Agrotis clavis. The sequence continues at coordinate 2,767,676 of OX940919.1, read as the reverse complement.
ATGAAAATTTTATGGGATCAAAATATGGCAGTAAGCGTCAGGACGAAGAGAGATATAAAATGGACCAAATGAACAAAAAAAGAATCATCGAAATCGGACCAGAAACCTCGGAGTAATCGGTGTAGACAATGTTGAAAGCAGTGCCGGTTTTAGCACTACCAGCGCCCTTGGGCGACATTTTCTACGGCGCCCCCTAACTGCAAGGGCGGATCCAGCTTTTACATTGGGGGGGGGATCACCATGTCGCAGGCAGCTTGTCTCCGTAGTCTAGTTCGGATAGATATAGCTGTACTTTTTTTTATCGTGGTAAAATCATCAAATGAGTCCTCCCACTCAAGGCAGGGCGGGAGGGACTGTCCTTCAGTAGCCATTTACGTTCCGGGGTAACGGTAATTCGTGAGTCCCGCGAACCCGGCAGGCTGTGGCCCCGTCATTATGCTGACACTCTTTGAGGCGCGCGTGGAACACAACGCGCCGTCGACACGGGCATGCATGGTCCATGGTCAGACAGCGAGTCAACAACGCCCGCTTTCCCGCGCCTACGGTGGCCAGAGACCGTCTGCTGACGTCCATCGCCGTAGGCGTCTACCACTGCGTCTGGAGTGGAGGGAGGACGCTGTCCTCTTCCTTACGCGGCCCGTCTCCTCTTCCGCGAGCATGACTGCTTGGCAGGCGACCGCTTCCCATTCCGTCTCGTCCCGCAGCATGGCCTCGACCAATGCCGGGCACGAGAGGTCTCCACCTACCGCCGTCGTGACGACACGGCGCGCCGCGCCGTGGCGAGCAGAGCCACGGCGCCAGAGCAGAGCCACGGCAGAGCACCGCTACGGGCGGTGCTCTGCCCAACGTGCTCGTTTAACAAGAGATCCTGGCTGAAGTTAGATTAGTAAAAAAATATCCTTCCTTTTCCATAGCTTATTTATCCATTTACAATCTTAGATCACGTAATTTCGATAAAAAAGAAAACTGAAGACTTTTACTTCCGTTCGATCAAACAGAATGAAAAAGTTCAACTAACGTGACTCTCTGTTGGTCGCGGGACTTATTCCATCACCGTGACCCCGGAACATAAAGGGCTATTGAAGGACACCGTGGATTTTAGTCAGTATAAGTCTGACAGTCCCTCCCGCCCTGCCAGGGGTGGGAGGACTCATTTGATGATTCATCATCATCATCCTCAAAGCGTTAATCCCGGTTGCTTCCTTGGCTTCCACCTCGGTGCCCGGGGTCCGCCTTCCTACCTAACCGCCTCCACTTCGCATGGTCTTGTGCATCTCCTGCCGTGAGCCCGTTAGCACGCATATCGTCCCTTACGACGTCAAGCCAACGTTTCTTCGGCCTTCCTCGTTTCCCTGGCCCCGGCGGAGGCGGCATGGCAAGGCATTTGTTTCCCACGTAATCTGCCGGTTTACGTAAAACGTGGCCATACCAGCGTAGGCGACTTTCTTGCAGTTTATCTGCTATGTCACGGACATGAAGGCTGCCGCGGATGCGAGAGTTTTAATGCGGTCCTTCCGCGAGACTCCGCACATCCGTCGCAGCATATTCATTTCCGTGACACGCAGGTTCTGCTTATGTCGCTCAAGTATAGGCCACGCTTCACTGCCATACAAAAGGACAGGTCTAATGATGGTCTTCTTATAGACCTGTCCTTTGAGCTTCACCGGCATTTTTGGGTCACAAATAACCCCCGCCAACTCGCGCCATTTTGCCCAGGCCGCCGAGATACGTGACTTGACGTCGCTATCGACGTCCCCGGACTCGTGAAGCATCGATCCCAAGTACCTGACCTGTTCCGTGCGTTCGACTGTATGTTCGCCAATGCGAACAGGAGCAGCATTTGTGGTATTGCAGGCCAGGTACTCGGTCTTCGCCGCATTAATTTTCAGACCACCGTTTTCCAGCGACTCCTTCCATGCTGTCACACGTTGTACCAGGCGCCCCCCGTCCGAGTCCGCCAGCGCGATGTCATCGGCATACATGAGCAGCCATGGCGGCTGCTCATGTAAGTCCCTGATGTGAGTGGACAGCACATCTAACACCACGCTGAACAAAAACGGACTGAGGACAGAGCCCTGGTGAACTCCGACGGTGACGGGGAAGGGTTTCGTATCGCCAACCGCGGTCCGAACTATAGAACCGGAGTCTCGGTACATGTCCCGGATGATGTCAACATAGGTCTTGGGTACCCCTTTGGATCTTAACGCCCACCAGATCATCTGACGAGGGACACAGTCGAAGGCCTTCTGCATATCTAGGAACAGAAGATGCAGAGGCGTATTCTTCGATCTGTACTTCTCCATGACAACCCTTAGGGCAAAAATGGGATCCATGGCGCCGTGCCCCGGACGAAACCCATATTGACACCCCGAGACCGTACACTCCTGTCGGATCCGAGAGTCAATTACCCGCTCGAAGAGCTTCATGGTGTGGGACATAACCTTAATACCCCGATAACCACCACACTCCTGCACCGTTCCCTTGCCTTTGAAGACTGGAGTGATAATACTCAGTCTCCATTGGCTCGGGATCTTTCCGGTGAGGAGCATGCCGTTAAAAAGGTAGGTTAAGATGCCCACACCACGAGGACCCATCGCCTTCCAGGCTTCAATAGGGACTCCATCGGCTCCGACCGCTTTCCGGTTCTTCATGCGGCGAAGAGCCACATGTACTTCCTCGTGCTTTACCGGGGGCACTAGTCCCAGGTTTGGAGGGAGATCCGGTGACAGCACCTCTTTATGCTGCTTGTTTAGCAGCTCGTGGAAATACGAGCGCCATCTCTCCTTCACCGCGAGGTCATTGCATAACAGTTTGCCTTCAGGGTCTCTTATACAGCAGCACTTTGTAATATCCAGTGCCGCTTTGACCCTGGAACGTGCCAACTTATATATGAGCTTTTGCCCCTCAGACGATTCCAACTTTCGACTCATTTGATGATTCTTCCATGCTAAAAAAAAACATGACTCTGAGATTTGTGCATGTTTGCAATGCGTTGCAATAGATAGCGTTTTACTCAATTGAGTGACGAAAAGCATGTAATTTTGCAAAACCGTTCCTTGAATTATGTAAGTTTTGTGTTTTCTTTAGACGGATTTTGGGTTTATCCCCTAAAAATGGAATGAAAGAAATTGAGAAATTTACGAGAAAGGAGGCCTGCGGCGCCCCTTCGTATTCGGCGCCCTGGGCGGTCGCCTAACCGCGCCTTACCCTAACGCCGCTACTGGTTGAAAGCTTAGGTATTTGATGATTTTTCAAAAAGTGCTAGTCCGATTTCGATAAAATTTAAATGGAATAAAATTCAGGAAGTATACCTACCCTTTCCAACAAAAAAATAATTTTTCAAATCGGTTGGTTATTGCCATTTGTCAAAGAACGAATTCGCATAAGGTCTCACGACCGATTGCAAATAATAAATGAAAAAAAAAAAAAAAAAAAAATCGTTTGGTAAACGACGGAGTTATGCCCGAACAAACATAAAAAATAAAACCTCCTTTTGGAAGTCGGTTAAAAACAGTGTTCAGAGATGATGAAACACTGATCCATAATTAAAATCGATTACATAACAAAGGTTACTTGAAAATGAAAGTACTCAAACGTTTTTAAAATTTATTACCTTACAAAATAGAATACAAAATGAAAATTAGCCCTCATAGAATTTGGGCAGTTGGTCTCCGAGAATGACGGAGCGTTCAACACCGGCTTCCGTGATGACTCCGAGCCTGACCACACCACCGGAGGAGCCGTCCCGAAGGATGGCTAGCGTCAGCGTGTTGGTGACGAACTTGATAGCTTCCTCCTTGCTCATGTTGGGTTTGAAGTTAGCGTCAACGTAACCGTAAACATAGGTCGATCCAGACCCACCAATGGACACAGCTTGGCGCTGTACCATACCACCAATTGGGACTGAGTATATCTGTCCTGTAAAAAGAAGTTTATTTGTTAGAAAAATTAGTCTCACAGTAAAAACAGGTCAGTAGTGATATACCATTCACAAGCTAACTTCAAACTTATTGGTTTTATTGTTATTGTGTCTCCTTTAGAATTCGTGCTGTGCTGACTCACTCATTCAAGACTTGTTCAATAAAACCCAGCTTAAATAATATACACAAGTAAATATTACAAAGGTTTCTGTTGTCATAAAATATGTAGAAAGGACTTGTGGATTTTACAAAAATGTCTTTAGTATATTGGACTGATAAAATAGTCAGAAAAATGTTAGTTTATGTTGATTATGCTTAATATGGATTGTAAATGTAACATTAAATGAATTTATGATTTGAAACAAAAAAGGTACCTAAGTGATTTGGTTTCCCAATTTGAATAAAGTAAAATTCTATCCCATGAACCAAAAATGTAATCCTTACCTCCATTCTTCTTATCCCAGCCTGCAACCAGGATACCAGCGACCAAGGAGTCACGGTAGTTGTAGCAAAGCTCACGGAATATGGCAGCAGCAGTGTGAACTAGAGGGGGTTCGCCCAGCTCCATCTTGTGGAAATCTGTAAACATTCGTATTTTGTCAGAGAGAACAGCTCAATCCTCATTCTTCATTGTCTTTTCCTAATTATGTTGCAGCAGCCTCCAGTCTAACAGGATGATGAATAGTCAGCAAATGTGTGAGACAAAATTAGAATTATGAAATCTTGCATTCATCATCAGCCTATAATGTTCCCACTGCTGGGACACAGGCCTCCTCTCTGTGAGAGGGACTGGGCCATAATCTACCACGCGGGCCCAGTGCGGGTTGGTGGATGTCACATCACATTCATGTCTTTGAATTTTTGGTTCTAGGACATGCCAGTTTCCTCACGATGTTTTCCTTCACCGTTTAGAGAGCAGTGGTGATGAAATAAATTACACAAAGTAATGCGCCTGGCGGGGTTCGAACCCACAACCTACAACTCGTAAGTCGGGACCGATACCACTGGGCCACCACTGCTCCTAATCTTGCATTGCTCAAAATTATTTACAAGTAACAAAAAAATAATGCAATTGTCAGATACCACCAGCCCCTGGTTTGACGATCCTCCCTCAACAGATTTTTGGGAAGCTCATACAGCAGCACAATAACTTTACTGGGTATTTTCTATTGCATAGTGTGAATAAGCTACTAAGTTTCAAAAAAGTTGGTTCTAGCTGAATTACCTAGATTGATCTAAGTAATAGGTGTGCAATCTTTGTCAAAGACCTATGGCTGCAATCCACATGCATTAATTTTGGCAAAAAGACAGCTCTCTGTTCAGATTTTCTTCTAAGTTTTATGGGAGATTCAACAATGTAGGTGAGGGTAGCCATGCCTTATCATTTCTTGGAATATTTACATTGAAAATGGTATACTCACTCAAGTGATAAGTAACAATATCAGCAATAGCTTGCGTATCAGCCGCTGATCCAGACCTGCAGCAGTAGATGTGGTCAGTGATCCTTGTCAGTTTGTCCGTCACTCTGTTAGCGATGTAGGCCCCCGTGGTGGTGCGCGAGTCGGCGCCGATCACCACACCGCCGTTGAACTCACAGGCCATGATCGAAGTACCTGTACTATGAGGAGCGTTCATCCATTCAGGAATGCACGGATCATTGTAAGCTTTGACTACTGACGCCGCCATATTTCTGAAAAGGCATTTAAATAGTTAATTTGAAAGCTTTACACATGTTCAGGTTAAATTAATGATGATCAACGGTGATAGCGTGTATTGTGAGTAGGATTTTTGATTGTTTGTTAGAGCATCATTTTGGAAAAGATAACCTTATAAATTTTGTACCACAGTACCTGATATTAATAATACAGTTAAGAGAAGTAAGTGTGAGATAATACTCAGAATATTTTACAGTAAAAACTGAATTATTTAGCTAAAACAATTTTTGAAAGTCACGGTTTGACTGCGGCGAATAGGTGTCACTGTCAAAATTGGAACGTCATCGAAACTATCAACTCATGCATCCTGCTACGGAACAAGCAGCATTTTTAAGGACGACCTTAAAAATATTGATTTCAGTATTATAAAAAGAGCTATTCAACCCTCATAAAAATAAGTTATCCTTGTTTGAATAAACTTTGGTTTAAGAATTGTTTATTAATAGTAAAACATAATAATGACTAAAACTTGAACAATACTTTCTGCTCATCTAACTTGTAACGAAACGCATTTGAAAAACGTTTCTTTTTACGTAATGTTTATTCTAGATATTTACAAACAAGATTTACTTTCCCAATATTATTAATATTTTGCGGGGCTTTTAATTTAGTTAACTAATAATTTAACATATCTCTTAAGCTGTCATAGATTCGGGGTCGTGGGAGTAACCGGGGTCGCGGGACTACCGAGTTCCCGACTACCGTGACCCCGGAAAGTAAAGGGCTATTGAAGGACACCGTGGATTTTAGTCAGGACAAGTCTGACAGTCCCTCTTGCCCTGCCCTGGGTGGGAGTACTCATTTGATGATTTTATCGCGCTAAAAAATAAAGAAAAAACTGTTATACCTAGATAGTTTTTTTTTAATTTAGATTCGACATCGAAGAGTCAGCTTAAAAAGAAACGGGAGCTTTGATTTTTCTCTGGTCCCTGTCGAGTTCTGAAGAGCAACGTGTGACGGTGACGCTCTGTTACTTGTACCCACAATTAGTACCCAGAAGGGTACTTTATGTTGCGGAGATTATCTACATCACCGGCTTGTTCTACATCCAAAAATAAATATTGTCGTCCGTTTAAAAACCGGCCAAGTGCGTGTCGGGCCACGCACAGTGTAGGGTTCCGTAGTTGCCCATCAAAATACTAACTAAACTGATTCGCTGAATTTAATTTTAAAAAGAAGAATTTTCAAAATCGGCCCAGGCGTCTTTGAGAAATCGGGGAAAATACATTAAAAAAAAATATTTAAAAAAACAAAAAACCCGACTGCGTAAAAAAACTAAAAAGAAAGAAACAAGCCCAGTAGTTTAGAATTCACTCATTCACACTCACAGTCGGGGCCCATTCAAATTATACCAATCAAATCTTCCCAAGGGGCCCCGACTGTGAGTGTGAATACTGTGAATGAGTGAATTCTAAACTACTGGGCTTGTTTCTTTTATTTTTAGTTTTTTTACGCAGTCGGGTTTTTTGTTTTTTTTTTTAATATTTATTTTATTTTACTATTTTAGTTTTTGCTAGCATTTATCAGTTCAAATTAAATTGAAACATATAAGTTATATATATTTTGGTAAACCATTTTTAAAATCCTTTAATTTGATACCCCACTTGATAGAATGTGAGAGATTTAAAAAAAAATATTTTTAGTTCGGAACCCTTTTGCACACGAGTTCGACTCGCACTTAGCCAGTTTTATGTACCCAGTGACACTCTCACGTTTAAGACGAATCTAACGACACCTCTCAAGTTAAAATCCATCAAGCCGTTTAGGCTGCAGAGTAACACAAAGAAACATACATACATACATACACACATACACTCGAAAAACATAACCCTCCTGGCGCAGTCGGTTAAAAAAAGATTACGACGAATTGAGAACCAATCCTTTTTTTAAAGTTGGTTAAAAATAGTTGACAATAAAAACCTACCTATCCCCAAAACATATCCACCTATTATAGCTGTAAAAATAAAGTTGACAAACTTACATTTGCAGTTGAAGCACATGTTCTCCGATACATTTTGTTTAGGAAAAAATGTTATCCAAGTACGTTTTATAAGTTGGTCGACTATTACTCGTAAACTTGTAAAGCGTACTTAGTCGTGATAATTTTCTTTTAAACTTCGTTATATGTATATACTACTATTGTGATTTTTTTCACACCCCCAAGCATAACCGTTTAGCTGGTAGAGGGGGGGGACACTCGAGTCGAGCAAAAATTAGCACTTTAAAGCTTAATATTTCACAAACGGATCTTTTTATCAAAAAATTGTAAATGTAAACTATCAATATTTTTTAAAGACCTATTTAATGATACCCCACACTAAGGGGTACGCGAGAAAAAAAAAAAAGGTTGCACTCCAGGAGTGCCGGTAGAAGTGAAAACTTTTTTGTTACTATGTTTTATTTTAAAACTGGAGTAGTACAGATATGAAATTAACTAATTTGAATGACGTCTTACTCATTTTCGATCAGGGTCACGTGACCCTGACGCGAGTTTTAAATTTTTTACCCATTACAGAAAAAGTGTACAACGCCGCTAAAGAAGTTTTCACTTCAAAAACATCCCCACTTGTACGTGTACAGGAGGTACCCTAAAAAAAAATATTTTACGAGATTTTATTTTACCACTTTTTCGGCTTAACAAATCCGTATATTTACACCAAATTACAGCTTTCTAGTACTGGGCGTCTCTGAGCTAAGCTGCGGACAGACGGACGGACGGACGGACGGACATGGCGAAACTATAAGGGTTCCTTGTTGACTACGGAACCCTAACAAAAAAAGAAATACTTACTTAGTCAAAAAAGTTTGAGAATTGTTTGTGCGCCTGAGTAGTAATCTGTGGCCTGAGGTAAATTTGAGAATCTCGTTGCTATTCATTTTATCATGGCGAAATGGTTGTTGGGCTGAACGTTTTCTACGTCTGAAGAAGATAATGAGTTAGGTACTTCGTCTCGACTCGACTTCGACTCGAGTTAAATTTTGACAAGACCGTATTTGTCCATTTAGGTCGTGTCTATGAGGAAACCTGAAAGTCTTGTCAAAAAAAAACTTTTGTACTAAATTACTCCTTCAGGTAGCGGGACTCACGAATTACAGTGACCCCGGAACGTGAAGGGCAGGTATTGAAGGACACCGTGGATTTCAGTCAGTACAAGTCTGACAGTCCCTCCCACTGGAGGGAGGACTCATTTGATGATTTTACCACGCTAAAAAAAAGTTACACTTTATGAAGCGAGAAACAGTTAGGTGTAACAAATAGTAGGTAATAACCAAAATCCACGTGGTCCTAAGATTCGCAAACATTGTCCACATTTTGAAAAGAAAACGCATCGTCATCATAGCGTGGGTGTCCTCCACTCATTAGCATCCCTTGTCCCACTAAAAAGACACTTAAAAAAAGGAGAAAAAAAAAGATTCGCTACGCGCCATTTTGTACGTCATCCCAAAAACGATGTTTATTTAAAAGTTATAAAAGACTATCCTCTATAGAATGCTTGCGACGTTTATGATAAATCACCTTTTTATTCGACGTTTTCATTCAAAAAGAATATCGAATTTATAATTATTTATTCATGAAGTTTGCGATTCGCCACCGTTGTTCAATACGATAGCACACGTCTTAGAAAAATCCTTGTTCAATACGTATTGTATACCAAGTCTTGATACTTTCTTTATAGTTTTGAATAAAAGTTTTAGAGATTGTAATTTTGAAGGAAATATTTGTCAAGAATACTTCCTTCAAAACGTTGGTAAACTTACAAAGGTAGGTAACACCTACCTCTCCGTTTCGTTATGCATACTCCTGAAAGCTTGTCTTACTCTTACGAAAAGCTTATAGTAGTATATCGCGAGCCAAACAGAATAATTGCTGTTATGGAAGTGTAAAAGATTCTGTATTTTCACAATTTTAATGCTTCTTGTGCATTTCGACTTAGTCACACTGTTATGCCTTAGTTAGGTCAAGTTCAAGTGTCTTTTACAATACCTATGCGCAGCACAGCAGCAGAAGTTGAACTATCTGCAGGGCCCCCGTAAGGTCTACTGGCGCCTGTGTGCAAAAAAGGATTTTGGCGCCCCTTTATGCATTTTGAATTGTCTTTTATATGGTAGGTAGGCCAGTGGCGTATTTCAAAATTCAGCACCATTTGAAGCGCGAGCGGAGCGAGCGCGAAAATTTTTAGCTTTTTGGAATAGAACAAGGCAATTCTTCATAGAAGAACGCAGTGAGCTCTAAAAGTTTTACGTTTCCGGACTTGAAAGTTTTAATCTAAAAGTGATCAAATATTTGAAGTCTTTCTTTTTCTTTAGTAGGTACTTATTAAACCTAATCCTACTTAAGTTCTCAACTTTTATTTAAAAAAATATTTTTGTATTTTTCCAAACTTTTTTCTGGGACCTTGGTTTTGGCGCCCCTAAAGGATGGCGCCCGTGTGCATTGCACACATTGCACATATGGATGCGGGGGCCCTGACTATCTGTCTATATATCCTGGTGTATCCGAGAGCGTAAAACCGTCTCTTCAATGATTCGGTGAACCAGGATTTTTCTGGGTAAGCTCACTTCATCGTCAAATTAATCCTCTGACATCAAATCAAGAATCAAGAGTATAAGGCCCTTGATCGTACCTACACAAGGCGACGCAAGTGTCCGATACCTTACGACTTTGATATCCAGGCGATTATTGCAGTACAAATCCATACAGGTTCGTACACATGACAGCTGGCAATCGTCAATGAATGCCAACGTCGTAAGGTGTCGGAGACTTGTGTCGCCTTGTGCGAAGGCGCTTAGACCACAATAATAAAGCAGAAACACGGCGAACAAATAGGTAGGTAAAGCGGTGAGATGTTTTTCTTATTTCGAGTTGGATAAGGTATAATCAATCAATCCTAACGAATGATTCTTCCTGTAACATTTCATACTCACAACTACATTTAAATTTTTCTTATGTGCCATATTAACTTACAAGCATCAAGTACGTTCCGCGCGGTAGCCACGCATTGCTCGGCGGCAATAAGTAGGCGTATTATTGAGGCCGCGGCGACCCCGCGCCATGGAAGTGGCTGTCAATCGCACTTGAATAATGACGCGTGCGGTGGCGACGTTTTGTTATTTATTTATTTATTTCACAGCGACTCCCCCGCGACCCGCACAATGGCCAGATGTTGATATTTTTTTCGACATTACAATGTATTTTAAGTTTCGATAGCCATTGTCGTGTGATGCCTGTTTCCGTTAGACCCTCGGTTACCAGTCAGCTGAATTGTCAGTCATTCCCTGTTAAAGTTCATTCGATTCATTAAACCTACACGACAATAACCGTATCGGAGGAAAAAAAAACATTTTAAATTCTGTTTACCATTTCAGACATAGTACTTACCTTGTGCAAGTATTTACAACAAGTGTTTTCACAAATTATTCCACAGACAAAAAGTCAATGTTATTTCAACTTTTTACATGACCACTTACTTCCTACTGGTAACACGATGTTATTCCAATAGGTACATATTAGTGGGGTTCGATTCCAGGTTGAGCATGAGTTTTTCCATTAGTAATGTCTTAGTAGCAACCATGAATTCTGGGTTTGGGTTGATGGCAATAAGCTCGCCCCCTATTACACGAGATTGAACCGTATCGTTCGGTACCGGCGGGTCCTAAAGGGGCAAGACAAGTAAACCTACGCTGGCTCAGCACAGGGTCCCAAAGGGCCAGACGTTGTATACGTCATACGACATACTAATTATAAATTTTAAAAATATAATATTCTATGTGTTAAATGCTATGAGCGTGCATTAAAGATATGAGGAACTTCATACACTAACTACGAGTAACTAAAGTAACTTTCTACGTAACTATATCCTCGTAAAGTAACTATGTGATATTATTTTATGTTTGTCAACGCAGAATCATACAGGAGGAATTCTTAGAGAGGGGCAAAGTTTTATTTTAAAAAAGTAAGTAGGGGTACTGAAAAGAAAACACGACCCTATCTTTCTTTTTATTTATTTCTATCCTTGATTGGTGATTCTTTGATCTAATTTATTCTGACAATTCAAAAAATATCCACCAAAAATTGTGTCTACACCTAAAATACATTGTCATATCGTCCGTTGCTTAACCTTGTTGTAAGATCATGTCGTAAGGGGTGCTAAGACAGGAAACCTCCACGTGCGCCCGTGGACTGGAGGTCCCTCTCGGATACGTCCGGGGGGAAGACCAGTTTTTCGGGCCGGTGCACCCTGGGATGCGGGCAAAAACTCTTCCTTAGGCACTGTGTGCCTAAGGGGTCTCTTTGCCCGTATGCGAATAGCCTGCCGTGTGGATGCTCCAACGCGTGTCCCTCTAATCAGTAGAGGGCACAGCGGCGGAGCGGGCTTGCGGACGGTGAGTAATGGGTAGCTCGCCGTCCGACCAAGGACCAAGCCTGGGACGGTGGCGCGTCGTGTTTCGCGCTAAATACCTGCTGGGGTCGCGGGTTTTTCTTAACCCAGGATACCGTGGCCCCGGAACGTAAAGGGCATCCGAAGGAACACGGGTGGATTTTAGTCAGTAAGAGTCTGACAGTCTCTTCCACCCCACCCAGGGCGGGAGGACTCATTTGATGATTTAGCCACATAAAAAAAAAAGGGCATGTCTTAAAATTAGGACCTATGTTAAAATTAAAGGTACTAACATCACAAACATTAGGTAATGTTGACATAAATAGGCCTCTTATCTCGTGTTTTATGTTCATGTAAGTAGTATTTACTACTAATACTTAGGTACTTACCATAATATGTTATTGGATGCCATTAAATCCTGTTTGTGAAAAAGTTGATAGCCACAAATAAAATAAAACTCAAATAACCATAAATTATACCTACTGGGCTGAATACGTATTAGGTACAGACGCCAGCACATCAAGCTACCACAATCTGTCAGATTTCTTTATTAGAATTTCAACTTTATCACAAGAGTAGATGGTTAATGTTTGACTGGTAAAATCTGACAGATTCGGGTAGGTTGACCTCACCTACGTAGGTCCACAATGTCCAGGTAAACAGTGTTTATTTAGGCAATGGCGGTACTAAAGTCGAGGCATATGATTACCATAAAAATAAATGTTTACCTATCTTTAGGTACATACAGTCAGTAAGTTGCTGACCACATTCAGATTTTCAAAATCGCTGTACACCATAATAATATGTAATATTACGATGTACAGCGATTTTGAAAATCTGAATGTGGTCAGTAACTTTTGATGCTGACTGTACTACCACTTTTTGGTTACTTTATTGTAGGTAAGTAATTATTTACTTAGGTAGGTATCTATTTATTTTTTCTTTAAATCAGTTTTATTGCGTATTAAGTAGTTATGATATTTACTTATTTTTGTTAATAAGTACGACATGATGGGGTTGCCATAACTGCCTTGAAATAAACCCCTAAAAACATGAAAGAGAAAAGAAATTGTATCTGTCAAATTATTACATTAATTAAATGTTAATACGATTAAGTACCTACCAATAAGATGATTAATACCTACTTAACAGCGCAATATGTTTTCGAACACCCAAATGCTAATTTAGGATTTATTGTTTGTTACAATTATAGAAAATCACATCTGAGGTTTTCCTTCCTATAAGAGCGACATACCTACCCATTATTTATTTAAAAATACTTTTGATTTCATAATATTGGACGTACTTAGTTATGTAAGTTTCCACCACTAGGTATGTATCAATATTGGTATATTTTCTGCCACAAATATTTCGAAAAATTCGTCGACCACGATTTGGCGCATTTTTTTCCGTGCTATCACAACTTAATTTCCCCATGACACAGCAACCGAAAGATTAATGGCTGCTAAGTAGACTGATATAAAAACTGGCTAATCTCTGCTCATACTTCAGTGAGAAATCATTACATCAAAGTTAATCTCGATGGCTGGCTTCCACCCAACGCGCAACGGTGGAAATACAAAACTTTTACAGCGCCATCGACTGTTATGAAACCTTCTAACGTTCCAACACTGGGTTCAAAGAAAAGCTAGAAATCTAATACTTACGTATCGCACACTAAGGTACAGTCGAAATCCAAAATCCTTCTTCAATTTCTGAAAGCAATAGCCTGACGCTTCGCTGTGACTTACGACCTTTTATTATAAGTTGTTTTAATACTATACAAATCAAAGGAACTTACGGTATACTTCATAATTTCAACCTTTTCCTACAAGTAATGCTGGTGCAGTGGTTAACGTGCTCGGATATTTCCTTCACTGGCGAAGGATGGATCCTCACTTTTTTCTAATTACTTTTATTTTATTTAATAATTTTAAATAATTGCTTTATTCTTTTTGTTATTTTTCATGCATTTTTTTGTAGAAATTTGATAAATAAAATTGTTTTATTTTTAATAATTACTAATACTAGTCATTAGTGTTGTGTCGACCGTTATCATCATTAAAGTTTTGTAGGTAGATCAGAGAAAACAAAACAAAAATTACAAAAGTAAATTATTTCGATTTGTGAGGTAGACATAACTTTGTTAGTTCGTTTCGAGTCTCATAATAGAACGTTGTTGATTCCTGGTTATTTTGTGTGACGATTGTTTACATCTATTACACTGATATAATGTTATTGTTTTGCTGTGAAATATTAACAGTGGGAATAATATAATCACCGAGGGTGAATATTATAGCCGTGCATAAATATGGATGAAACAATACAAATATCAAATTAAACCGGACTAAGTGTGAGTATTAACATTTAATTTTTAGTTATTTCACATGTTAATATCTTATTTATTAGATAAGATTCCCTACAATAGGTTTGTTTGAAAGTAGTAATACGTGTTATTTATAGATTTTTCTTTTAGTAGATAAAAAAAATTAAAATTGCATTTTGCATAAAGATAATAATAGTATTCCATGTTTTGTTCTAGTGAAATACTGTCAGTCCTGTGGATATGAGATACGAGGAACGACAAGCACTATTGCTAAGCTTGTCGAGAGCAAAGTCCAACACCGACGCCGACGGTTGTCAGACATCATAATAAAATTATGGTGAATGAATGCGAAGGAAATAGCTTCATAGCCCCAATGAGTAACTAATTCAACACGAAATGAATAACCGTTCAGTTTCACCGTGCACTCAAGACAGAAATTACACCAAATATCAGCCAAAAACCGTTTGTTTTATAGAAATAAAAGAAACGTTTAAAAGCACGACCATATTTTTATATGGCTTTTGTTGTATTCATTGTTAATAGACTGTAAGCGAAAACATCATTTTATTCACAGTTCTTATTAATTTAGGGCTTAGATTTGAGGCTAAGTTTCAATCATTCTTTTCGTAAAGAAAACGAAAATTAAACTGATGTCCTCAAAAGGGTATTTTTATGGAGAGCGGTTATTTTTTTTGTGGTTCTGTTTCAGTAATAGAACATATTTCCATATTTTTTACTAAATCGCACTAAGTGGAACGCTAAAAGCCTGATTGCATAGAAACAAAATTTTTCTCACCGCAGCCCCGGAACGCAAAGAGCAGCTGGCCCTTTGCGTTCCAGGACCGCGATGCCTTCACAATCATAGCTGTAGCAATATTTTTTTAAGTAGTGCTAATGTTATTTGCGTGGTTCTATTTCAGTAAAAGAACATTGATCCTTAAATAACTTTTTTTTGGTAATTCGCATTAATTGGTGGAGCGGAAGAAATTTATTTGCTAAAAACAACCTGTTTCTGCACCGTGGCCCTGGAACGCAAAGGGCAAATAGCGTTTTGCGTTCCAGGACCGCAGTGCCATGGTAAGATTGTTTGAAATATTAACAAGGCACCGCGGCCTTAGAACGCATAGAGAAATTGGCCTGCTGAACTATTACTATTTCAAATGGCTTTAATAAATAGTCATATCTTTAATATTTCTTTTGTTAACATAAAGACAAAATTACACATTACCTATTTTTTTATGGGATAACATACTAAAAAGGCCGCACTTTATAAAAAAACCCTTTAGTTTCTTAAATATAATTAAACGTAATTTAGTCGTTATAATTTACAATTTATTCATGCTTATTATTTATTAAAAAAAAGTCAAATATTAGTTTTATGTGTTTGTTTTTTTTTGGTCTTGGTGGAAATAAAAAAAGCCATGCTGAATTAAAATGTTAATTTTGTTTTATTTATTTATGATTAACAAACTTATATTATATTTGTGATATCAGATTCATACGAATCTGACAAACCCTCAGTCAACAGTCAACTCATTTGATGAAATTCAACATGACATTTCAATAATATTCGTTCTTGCCTCAATATTGATATTCGCCGGCATTTTGAGAATACTTAATTAAATCCCTATCTATATAATCACACGTCACTAACCAACAACCACAATCTAACGACAACTTGATTTCGATCAAGTTAAATATTCCTAAAACTTGGTCTACCTCACAGAAATTGTGAAGAAACGATTATAATCATATTTCTGTCCCATTACAATATTTAACAATTGAGTAAAACTTACAAAAAGAATAACACTGTGAGAGGTTCGAACTCATGCCTTGCTGTTCACCGCATACGTCAAGTGGAACGCTTTACCACTAGGCCAACTAGACACATACTACACACGTTGAAATTATGAATCCTATACAATCAGTACTTGATGATGAATGTGTCTCTTAAAAATAGAAGGTCGTAAGTCAAACTAAACGTCAAGCTATTGCCTTGTAAGTGTGCCTAGCCGCTTTTGAACGTCTACTGTACAATAAAATACTGAAAATATAAGCACTTATGTGTTCCTGTTTGCTTTATGAGTTTGAAAGGTCATTCTGTGAAGAAGTTTAACGTTTTAATAACTTTTGTTCCGACATTTTTCTGTACTTAGTTGAAATCTCAGACTTCCTGATGTTGTAAGGGTTGCAGCAGACTAAAGTACTTAATATTTATTATTTTATTAACTACTATAATTAATTTTACATAATGATAGTACCATAACTAAACTCATTACCTATTCTTGCGATAGATACTAAAGTCTCTAAACGTAAAAAGTAGGGATAAAAGGGTTCCGTAGTCAACAACCGTCCGTCCGTCTGTCCGCAGTTTAACTCAGAGACGCACAGTACTAGAAAGCTGTAATTTGGTCTAAATAAACGGATTTCTTGCGCCGAAAAAGTGGTAAAATAAAATCTCGTAAAATATTTTTTTAAGGGTTTTTTAAAGTTTTTTTCTCGCGTACCCCTTAGTGTGGGGTATCATTAAATAGGCCTTTAAAAAAGATTGATAGTTTCCATTAACAATTTTTGATAAAAAGATTCGTTTGTGAAATATTAGTAATATTAGCTTTAAAGTGCTAATTTTTGCTCGACTCGAGTGTGCCCCACCTCTACCAGCTAAACGGTTATGTTTGGGAGTGTCAAAAAATTCACAATAGTAGTATATATAACGAAGTTTAAAAGAAAATTATCATGACTAAGTAGGCTTTACAAGTTTACGAGTAATAGTCGACCAACTTATAAAACGTACTTGGATAACATATTTTCCTAAACAAAATGTATCGGAGAACATGTTCTTCAACTGCAAATGTAAGTTTGTCAACTTTATTTTTACAGATAATAGGTGGGTATGTTTTGGGGATAGGTAGGTTTTTATTGTCAACTATTTTTAACTAACTTCAAAAAAAGGAGGAGGTTCTAAATTCGTCGTAATCTTTTTTTTAAATGTATTTTCCCCGATTTCTCAAAGACGCCTGGACCGATTTTGAAATTTCTTCGTTTTGAAATTAAATTCAGCGAATCAGTTTAGTTAGTCCGCATAAGTATTTTGATGGGCAACTACGGAACCCTGCACTGTGCGTGGCCCGACACGCACTTGGCCGGTTTTTTTTATCTTATATTTTTTTCTTCTCAATTATGAACGGTGGAGAACCTAACAACTACAGTAGCAAGTAAAGGAGAAAAAGTCACTGAAATTCTACCTATTAAACGTAATAGTTCTTGTGGAAGCATGATTTATATATAGTGAAACTACAGCTACTGGAACTGTAGTATTTTGCTGGGGCAGCGCTGCACTCAAAGTTGTATTCTCAAAGATTGCAGTTCTGTTTTTTTTAGAATCATCATTATTTTTGGCTTTCATACCTACTAACTTACTTTTCATCTTCAGTGGAGTCACATTCCCCGGTTTTTTCTACAAAAAAAAAACTATTTTCAAAAATCAATCACAGGAGCAAAGAAATAAATAATTTTCGTCTCAAGACTTTGACTACAGCTATACCACAACGGCCATAAGTCCACACATCTCGCAGATCGTTAAGTAATATCCGAGGTTCACTTCCCTAAATCCATCAAAACAGCCCTAATGTCCGGCTCCTTTATCCGAATAAGTTTTTTTCCTCTTCCCTCGTGCCAACAAAGGCACTTCCCATTATATAAATTTGATACGATATTTTATAGAGTATTGTAAGCACGCGCTGAAGCCCGCGTCGATATTTTTTTTTTATGTTTCGGTAGGTGGCACTGGAGCGGGCGGGTCGGCAGCAGGGGGAAGGCCGCCCCTAAAAAGTTATGTATTTTTTTCCCTCTTTTTTTTCCATCGACGTGATGAAACGGCGCGAGATATTGATCCACCTCGCGCTGGATGTTATAAGCTCGCTCTCATATACCCTTGATATTTTCTGCACTAGTTTGGATTCTCATTAAGTTTTTGGCTCCAGACTTATTTTTGCTGACGGTTGTAATTAGTGAGATGAAGTAGTAGAAAAAAAATGAGACGGTGATTTTTCTTTGGCCTCTACTCTCTGTTTTTGTGGATAAAATCGTCTTCTACATGAATTTTATCATGTTTTTTTTTTATGTTGTTTAAGAAATAATTATCAATTGACGTCAATATTAAGACCATAGACCTTTATGAATATTCAGTTAACCAGAAATAAGGTAAAAGACTCAGACAGCAACTTAATTAAATACCTACTTACTAATTTGGCGCCAGTCGTTTAATCAGTTTTTATGTTAAAACACTGTAATTTTTTTTTAAGGAATGGTTTATAAAATGTATGGCATTTTTAAATGTTTGTAGGAATTACAAATGTTTTCCTGTTAAAGACGATTTACAATCAAGAAACCTTGAATGTAATTTGATCTGGTACATTCTGTTTTAACCAATTCCCTGTCCGATGAATCACATGTGATCCACGACTATTGTTTAGGTATTGTGTCTGCTGCGCGGACAGTGAAAGTGTTAAGTCCCCATTTGACTGAAACATTATTGTCTTAACACAAATGCTGATATATTTTAATTTTAACAGATTAAGATTACACAGAAGGTTAGGCAGAGGTGCATTTCGGCGGTTTCGATGATCTACTTTCTATTTTAAACTTATTTGCTTCATCCAAATATGTCGTTCATTCGCCCATAAATTGAATAAGTGAGAACCTGTTATTTTAGGCTTTTAGTCTTTAAATAAATAGAAAAGAGTACAAATGGTGGTCCCATCTCTGATACCGATATCTTCCAGACCACCTTTTGATATTTCGGTACTGTACTGTCGCATTGTTCATGATCATTTGCAGCAGTGAGTGGCAAAATATCAGATACTCAAAAAAAACATGCTAAATAAAACGTTATTTAACATGTTTTTTTTTTTTTGAGTTTCTGATGATTTAAAGCTAAACCTTTCAATGCTCTTTAAAAGCTATAACCTAGGTACTGATTTCATATGCCTGGTACTGATTGCAGTAGGGTCTACATTCCTCTAAGCAGGTGCGAGATTGGCGCGCGGCCGGCGTGCGTCCATCCTTTATGCTATTATGTGATGGGACAAGCTGCTCCCATAGAGCACTATGGGCATATGTCACTCTATAGGGTGTTTCTCTTTACTAGCAACGTGAATACGAGTTTTTTTTAAATTAGAGTGGTTGAAAGGAAGTTTAAAAAGGTCATTTTAGCAGTACACAAACTGCGATAAAAATTTATTTTATAATAAGTAAGTATTATGATTCTGATAAAGTGATCGTTTTAGGTCACAAGGTAATTTGTTTTCAATTATTTATTCTGTACTTTTCAAAAGTATTGATAGATTTCAAAATAATTTTATAGATATTTGAATATAGGCATATCGAATTTATTTTGTGCTACACACGTCATAATGTACACTTGAAAAAACATTGAGTTTATAAATAACACGTTTGTTATAAACCTTATTGTTACGTCATTATCATTTAAATATAACCTTTTCAAAATAGGCTGAAAAACAAGTGTTCAGTTAATTTTTTAAAATTATTTTTTCCGATCCAATACGATAATTATTGTTGTATCAGGTGAACGAATAAAGTCAGTTTGTTATACGTTTTCAAGTAAAAAACAAAAGACATCGAATGAAACGCAAACACAGCTTTAAAATAATCATAGGAACCTACTTAATTATTTAAATGTTACTATAGTGGTCAATCTAGTGGCAAAATTAACAATTATGTGGTTAATTTTGGTGGTGGTTATAATGTGGTTATTTATGTTATAATTTAGTTAGTTAATAAGTCTTCTCACTTTGACCATAAACAAAAGAGTATTTATGTACAATGTGTGCATTTCAAACGCAGCGTGGTGTGTGTAATGTCTTTTTTAAATTAATTTCATGTTTTTAAATTATTTTACTCAGTGCCAAACATACTCCACCATTCGATTAATTTTCAAAAAAAATAGTACAAAGCTTTTTCGTCACATATTGATATTATAGATTGTGGAAATAATCGGTGAAAAAATAACACGCTGTATGTCGTGTATCAGAATTCTGTACAAATAGACGATTATATTTTTTTGTGCAGACCGCTGCTGTGTCAGGGCAGGCCTATGGTCCTTTAGTCTGCATTCAGGGGCACAGTCCTGAGCACTCTTTGGGGTCACTTTTTGGAGATTATTGCGCATTGTGAGCCGAAGTCGAAAAAGTGGGACAAAGGCGAAGAGGCACTGTTGACTGACCGACCGTTTGTGAACAAAAGGATAAACGTAACGGCGGATTACAATTTGGGATCGCTTACATCTTGATTTTGGTTAGTGTCGAGTGCCTGGAAAATGTGCAGCTAAGATACAGATCTACAGATGAAGATATTTTATTACTCGTAAAATTGCCTTCAGATTATCTTCTGAAATAAAAAATGGAAGGCTCAATTATAGGTTGGCGATTTGAATTTGCGCAGACAATTGAACATCTGGTAGGTTTAATTGGTTTTTTGTTTTAGATTTTTTTTTATAGATATTTAATTAGTACTTAACTAAAACATTTTTTTACGTATTTTTGTTATTTGTATGTTTATTCAAACATACTTAGTTATTTATAAAGTAAGTAGAATCAGCGTGGATGAATGCAACTTTTTTATTTTTAATTGAAAGTAATGAACAGTAAACAGAATTACAGATGTAAAATATATACATAATGATACATGTAAGTATATAAATGTTATTCACAATTTTCATGTTGCTATCTGCGTAGCAATTGTCCAAATCTATTTGTAAGCTATCTAACTGCTTTCCTTTACAAGATTGCTGTTATTTTCACCGTGTAAAATCGTTCTAGAGGACAAACGTCTCATCAAAAACCTTCCATTCTTCTCTGTTTATCAGAAAAAGTGTAATCCAGTAAATACTGGTAAAGTGAAAATCAAGAAAGTTATCAATGTGTGTTCTTCTTTAGACGTCCTCAGAATCCGATGAACTTCCTAAAGAGTGATTGTTTAGAGTTTAGAATATAAGATTTAAAGATAAATAAATGTTATTTTACAACTCACAGTATTTTACATT
Source organism: Agrotis clavis (assembly GCA_954870645.1). Lineage (NCBI taxonomy): Eukaryota > Metazoa > Arthropoda > Insecta > Lepidoptera > Noctuidae > Agrotis > Agrotis clavis. Next base: position 2,746,272 of record OX940919.1, on the reverse strand, counting down.
TCAGCCTTTATTCCAAATACTAGAATATACAATTTTCAGCAAAGAATTGCACGAAAACCTGTGCATCTTTGTACTAATTAATAGGAAACTATCACTCTAATTAAATTGCGTATCAAATTAATGTTCCTTATTAGTAGCAACGAAAAAAGAGCGGGTACATCACTAACGACAAAGAAAAGATTAATAAACGATCAACAAGGCCGTAACAAGCCATAGATTGTATTTCAAGTTTTTTAATTACATAAATAATTGAGTTAAAATATTACAACACCTTCCTAATGCTGGTTTTCGTTTTTTGGTTTCATTAGTAATTGGCACTTGTGCTTAGTTTATGTGATTGCATCAAAATTTTGTAATACATAGCTTTTATACAACTAGACAATAAGTACCTCATTCTGTCACCTTTTTTACGCCTTTATGTTTTATAGGATTTCGAAAAAAAAACTAGGGATGTCGTGTAGAATACATACTAAGGCCCACTTGCACGAACCCGAGTTATCTTTTAAACTCAGAGTTAGTTGCTAACACGAGGTTAAATTGACAATATTGTATGACAAACTGTCAATTTAACCTTGTGTTAGCAACTAACTCTGAGTTAAAAGATAACTCGGGTTCGTGCAAGCGGGCCTTAGTAGATAGGTTTTAATGGAGACGGTTATAAGTTTATAACCTAGGACTCTTTTCCCCTGTAGAGCGACCAACGAAAACTGCTTTTAGCTGGTCTCAAGACAAGGTTACTTTTTCGAGAAAGACGTCATCGACACACTTTTTATATTTAACTTTTCTGTCCGAACATTTTCCCAGACAAAACGAATTCCGTTAATGAGTGTTTGCATACCTAAGTAAATAACTAAATACATTAAAATTATCTTTTAACCATGTATTTTAAAGAAATAAAAAAACTAGTAAAAAGTCCCCTATTTTTAATCTAATCATAATAATTACCCGTACTTTTACACCCCAGCTTTTTACACCCCTAAGATTAGAGTTGGCGGTAGTATGGGCGGGGTTAAAAAATAATAGTCCATTTTTTATGTTTTTTTTATGGTTGTCGGTAAAAAAACCAGTGTAATGTCGGTACCACAAGTTTATGGTGGTGTCATTATTACAGATCAATAATGCCACCCAGAAAACGTTATCTAATGGTGGCCATAAAATTGACCATATAAGAGCAATTCCAGATATGGAGGTTGGCGTTGATCCCGGATTCTGAATAAGAAGGCCGTATATCTATAAATGTTAAGGTACTGTATTTGTACATTTTAATATTTATTTAATTACCAATCAAGCACATGTGGATTTACATGACAAGCAACTTTTAATGAAATCGCACACACAATTGAACACGATGCACATTAAAAACCGATACCTTTTTTCATTAAGCAATATTTTAACGACTAAAACTCATAAAAAAATCACACCTCTCTAACACTATCATTATCCACCTACTAATGCGTAAAGAACTTAAAAAAGTTCTTAATTAAAAAAAATACCAAAACAACACACGCCAACAAATCATTATCAATAATCACTCTAATTTTAAAAAAACGCATTTAAAAAACCACAACAACGGTTCAAGTGATAATCACGTCATCAAATTACAATAACACGCGTGCTCGTTTTTTTCGACAAAAAATTGAAAAAACCGCAAAGGGAACTATCACACACCTTATATCAGGGGTGCAGTGCGTTTAAAAAGTTATAAATAAACAATGGGACGTTTTTTGACGTTCGCGTGCGAGTTTTTAACCACGGGGCGTAAATGTCAAGTGTGCACGCTTCCGGTATTGTGTGCGACCCTCTTTAATTTGGAAGTTCTTAGGGTCACGGCTACGGTAAGAAACATTTGTATTTAGTTGACAGTTTTTAATATAATGTGGTATTTAGTGACGTAACTGACGGATTCCTATACTCAAAAATGAATATTTAAAATGGGTTTTGGTATTGCGTTAGTGGTAACTAATTAAGTGATTTAGAATCACATTCATTTAATTTGGTTTTGTTTTTTCTTACTTAGTCATTTTGTGATGGATGGATGTAACACTGACGATATTTGGTAATTCGAGTCGGTTGGTGTTCCCAAATTTTAAATTCCCAATATGCACATTGGGTACGAAATTTTAACTTCAGTACTTACATTTTTATTGGCCTAATTTTTGAAAATGTATAATGGTCACCATAGCACCATTGCCGAAATATCGAAAACTCAAAACAAATAATAAAGATGGTGTAGGAATAGATATCTCCTGTTTTAATTATAATATAGTTATAATATAGTTTTAAAAATGAATATTCGGAAACTTAATTTCAGTTTATTGTTAGAAAAGTATTAAAATAGTGTTTAGAACAATTTTATCTATGGTATAGAAATCGGCAAATATGATAACAGGATTATCTGTTAAAAAATAAGCTTAGATGTCGGCAAACTGTAATTTACAAGTGAAACAGTTAAATCCTGTTCACTTCATCCATGTTGGATTTTTTGGCAAAATAGCGGTCGGACACATGAAAGTCACTGTTCCTTTGCCGTTATTCCAAAAACACAACCTAACTAAACAATGTCTTGAAAAATTAATTCCATTGTCCATTAATCAAGTTAAAAGGATTTTCTATTGCAAAAACTGTCCGCTTTTGATGTCCAACCCTTTTTTTATCGATGTCGGCCGCCCTTACCGTTACCTCGGCAATATTTAGAACAATCTCTTTGTGTATTTTCTAAGCTTTTTACGACGGTCCACGACGTCGGGTGCCGTCTTTTGTTGTAAGATGTAAAGTAATGTATTTGCATATTCAAACATGAAGATTTGCATTTTGTTCCTGTAGCTATTGACGGGTTAACTACGTTTTATTTCGTCCACGTCCACTAAATGACAAAGAGTTGAAATAATAAAATGCAAATCAATAGAAAACGGATGGTGTCTTTTACTGGTTTAAAGCATTGTTTAGTTTTGACCAGACGCCTTCAATGATATTTAAATTTTGTTGGTATATGCATTAACTTCTCAAATTAGTTGAAAATAAATTTTTTCGTCATTTTTGTGTTTTCTTAATGTTTTGCCAGGGCCAAGTGACTTCAGAGAAACATGCAGTTGCAGTTGCCATGTGCGTCATTGACTACAAACACTCAATAAAATTTAATATAAGAAAAAGAAATGCGATCAAGTTGTAGGAAATATTTAGCAGATATTATTATCCACTTACCTAAAAATGCATTGTACAAAATTGTCACATTTACTTTATTCAATCAAGCGAGTGGTCCTTAGAAATCTTTAAGTTTTGTTACAAAATCAAAATACAAGCGTAACATAAAAGGATTAAAATTTGGAGCATATTTCGCGTTATTCTCTATAAACGTACAAAGAAGTTCGTGATATTGCAAAGGATTTTTTCGCATGGCAGAGATGGATAGTTTATGAAAGATATATTTTTTTTGATGTGGCAATCACTGGAATAACATTTAAAAATGGAATGCGCATGTGGCTGTAAAGGGACAGTGCGGGGCAGGTACTCGCGTTTTTGCATTTCCTTTCCTTGCTTTTTTCAATAAAAACTTTCTTTTAAATAAATAATCCCGACATCGCTTGACAGGGATTCATCTAAAATAATAATTGTTACCACTGTTTTTTTTAATCCGTAAATTGTAGGACGTAGGGCCTCTCTTTACTATTACTTTTAAATTCACCCTTCAGTAATTTCGAAATATTTGTATCAATTAAAAAAACCATGCAGTTATCTAAAACTTTTTCCAGATTTTTCTCAGTAAAATTCTAAAACATTATCTCCCATCATGAACGATCACAATTTCCCTCCAAAACAAAGCGAAGGTTACTCATAAAAGTTCCTTTAACATCGATCCTCGTGTTTCAGAGTACCTAAGTAAAAAGAGGGCCCTCCCTCACTGTGAGGGCGGAGGGCCATAAATTCGGCCAGTCTCATTTGAATTTCCAATCAGTGCATCTATTACCGCTACTAAGACTGGGGGAGATAGGAACGGGAGACTATAGGGCAATGTGATACATTATTTTGAAGCAAGCTGTGAAGGTTTTTTTTTATGGTAGCTTGTTCAGTATTCATTCATACCCAAAGCAAGATTTGCAGTATTGAAGCAAATTTTTCGTTATTCATCTGTCCAGTGTGTCCAGCCTTCTGCCTGAAACTAAATATTATTAAGCTGAAGAGTTTGTTTCTTTGTTTGGCTGAAAGCACTGATCTCAGGGTTTATCGAGGAAGGCTTGCTATATAACATCACGCTAAAACCAAAACGAGCTGGGCAGAGAGGGTGAAATCACAGGGAACAGCTAGTTTAACAATATGCCTAAAACATCATACATAGTCCAAGAGCTACTGAACCCTGCGACTAACGGTCTTCCTGTAAGGTTAGAAATTTGTACACGTAATATTTATAGCATGCTAAGAGCAATAGCGACGACCTGGCAGGCGTCAGCCGTGCACATCATTAGACAATTTAATTTTCAAAGTGTAAAAAAAAATTAAAAAAAAAACTTGTTCCTGTAAGCTTAAAAATTTTACAGGATGTAGTTTATTTATTGTAAAGCTTGGAAAAAAAATGACAGGCGATTACGAGGTGCACAAGTATGTGACAGGCGAATTGAAAAGTGCAAAGTTGATGAGGAAAAATAAACTTTCTCCTGTAAGATCAAAATTATCTCGCGTTTTGCTGAACTGATTTTGATGCCGTTTTCAGAAAAGTGTGCGTTACATTCCGAGAAAGGTTTTAATATACAGGGTGAATTTTTCAACTGGGCGTGGATGGCTATCTCCGAAACAATGAGGAATATCGAAAAACGTTGAAAGGAATCTCGAGGCCGATTTTGACGAAAATAAAACTGCATCGTTGGATTTTAGAAAAATCAATAATCCTGGCCAGGAATCGAACCCGCTGATTTTGGAATAAAAATCACAGCCTGTATTATTACACCATTCGATAGTGTTGCTAATAAGGATCAAATTCTGGGAAGTAATCATATACGGCAAACTTTAGGAAAACGTATAATTGAAAAAAGAAACTGATGAATGTTCAAGACGATAACTGTATTCGGAACATAAGTTAACCGTTTCTTCTTTGACATAACGCTTATTTTTGTTCAACTCAATAATTTCGCATTACTGAATACACTGGGATTGTTGAGACATCAAATCCACTGAATTATTGAAAACAATTATGTGGTGTTTGTTTATGGTAAATTGTGAGTGACACATTGCTTTTGATTGTCAGTTTGTAAGCCATTACATGAGTTTTTCGTGATCTGCTTGTTTTAATAAGATTCTTCCATAATACACAACATTTGGCGACGAGTCGTTATTCACGTGTGTAAGAGCACTAGTTATTGTGTGTAAATGACCACGGCGGAGCACGCAAAATCATTTAATATGGCGTTTGGTGGCAATCTCTCATTTGATCACCGCGTGCAGGAGTGGAGCATTTTTAGAAGTCGTTTTATCCAGTACTGTACGGCGAACGACATTGGAGACGACACCGATAAGTCTGGAAATAGAAGACGAGCTTTTCTACTCACTGCGTTGGTGGAAGATACTTACCGCGTCGCAAGAGATGTAGTTTTTCCCGAAAGCTTGGACAACGTTGACTATAAAAACTTGTTAGAGAAACTAAACCTCCATTTTCAAGCAAAAAAGAGTACGTTCGCTGAGAGGTACAATTTTTATAGGGCGGAACAACGTCCTGGGGAAGATCTAGCGGAATGGGCGGCGCGAGTGCGCAATTTGGCACAGTTCTGTGGTTTCAAGTCTGAGTTAGATACGGCTTTACGCGACAAGTTCGTTTTAGGTTTAGAAAATACCAAGGAAAAAGAAAAATTGTTCGCAGAAAGCATTGAAACCCTCACATTTAATAAGGCATTGGAGATGGCGCAGAGCGTGCGGTGTGCGCGAGCCGCGTTGCATGCCGCGCGAGCAGGCGACGTCGCGGCCGGCACGGCTGGCGGGATCTCCGCGGAGCCGGTCTTCGCACTGCAGCGGCCAAGCGGTTCTTCTTCTTACGATAATAATTCGCGAGTATGTAAGAGTTGTGAAGTGTGTGGGTACAAAAATCACTCGACGGAAAAGTGCCGTTTTGCTAATTATACCTGTCAGAAATGTCATAAAAAAGGTCATCTGAAAAGGATGTGCAAAGCTAAGATAGTTGAAAGCCATTTCTTGGAAACGGGTGACGATGATGTTGATGACGGAGGTATTTATAATTTATTCAATATTAAAAACGTTAGTAAGGATCAGCCTTTTTCACGTAATGTCATGTTAGATAACAGGAACATCTTATGTGAAATTGACTGTGGCAGTGCTGTCTCCGTTTTACCATTTATTTTATATGAACAGCTGTTTGGGGCTATGAACAATAGTAAATATCGTTTACAGCCATGTGAGGAGGTTTTTAACTTCTATACAGGAGAAAAAATTGCACCATTAGGTTGTTTGTCATTGTCTATAACATACGAAGGCCGCACAAAACTAATTTCCTTTTTCGTAATCAAAACTAATGAGAAACGTTTGCCTCTTTTAGGTCGAGATTTTATGAGGTTGTTCGGTATACATTTGTGTAGTTTAAACTGTAACAGTGTAGTAAGGGATAACACGGGGGAAAGGTTATTAAAGAAATATTCAACATTATTTTCTGATGAGTTGGGCAGGTTCAATAAGTATAAGGTAAGTTTGAAAATAAAACCTGATGTACAGTTGAAGTTTTTCAGGCCACGCCCCGTGCCTCTAGCTTTGAAGCCAAAAATTGAGCAGGAATTGGATAGATTATTGGCAGCAGGTATTATCGAAAAAGTTGATCATTCTGACGTCGCGACGCCAATAGTTCCAGTTTTACGTTCCGACGGGAATGTTCGAATTTGCGGAGATTTTTCAGTAACGTTAAATAAAGCGTTATATTTAGACAATTACACTCTTCCACGGATCGAAGATTTGTTTGCCAAACTTCATGATGGGGTAGAATTCAGCAAGTTAGATTTGAAATTGGCTTATCTACAGTTAGAACTCGATGATGACTCAAAGAAATGGTGTTGTATTAATACTCATAGAGGGTTATATAGATACACGCGCCTCGTGTTTGGTTTAGCTAACGCTCCTTTTATATTTCAACGTACTATGGAACAGTTATTAGGCGATATTGACGGTGTATGTATTTATTTAGATGACATATTAGTAACTGCTCCTAATAGGTCCCTACATACAGATAGATTACAGCTCGTGTTGAAAAGATTATTAGACGCAGGGTTGAGATTGAAAAACGATAAATGCGAATTCTTCAAAAGCTCAGTGGAATATCTTGGTTACGTTATTGATAGGAACGGACTGCATAAATCTAACGGTAAAATCGAAGCTATCGTTAAGTGCGATCCTCCTAAGAACGTTAATGAATTAAAGTCATTTTTAGGGATGGTGAATTATTATCGTTGTTTTGTTCCGAATACATCATCGGTTCTTAGTCCTCTAAACAAGTTGTTAAAAAAAGGCATTGAATGGGAGTGGGGTAAAGATCAAGCGGAAGCTTTTGATAAAATTAAGAAAGAGCTATCTTCTGATCGCGTGCTGGCCCACTACCATCCGGAATATCCGACAGTCGTGACTTGCGACGCCGGCCCGACCGGCCTCGGTGCAGTCTTGGCGCAGAAACAGCCCGACGGTTCTGAACGTGTGGTTGCCTATGCCTCGCGTACGTTGTTAAAATCCGAACTGAACTATGCGCAAATTCAGAAAGAAGCCACGTCAATTGTATTCGGGATTAAGAAATTCAATCATTATTTATATGGCCGTACGGTGCCATTTATATTGAGAACGGATCATAAACCGCTATTATCAATTTTCGGAAAAGAAAAAGGTGTACCCGTTTTGGCAGCGAACAGATTACAACGTTATGCTTTATTTTTATCTGCCTATAATTTCACTATCGAATATGTAAAGAGTGAGGAAAATGTTGCTGACTTTTTATCGCGCTCGGTACCTATCCAATCAAATGAGCTCGAAGTGGCTAAGGATATGGATCTCTCACGGTATATTAATTTTATAAGTGACTCTGTTTTACTACCCTTAACTTTGAGTGACATCAGAATTGAAACAAGCCGCGATAAAGTTTTGCAAAAGGTGATAGAATATATAAAGAATGGTTGGCCTACTAAAGTGACTAATGAGGATTTACGTCCATTTTATTTATGTCGTTTGGATCTGGCCGTGGAGAATGAATGTGTATTACGAGGTCATAAAATCGTGATTCCTTCACGTTTTCGTGAAAGACTGCTAAATGAGCTACATAATTCTCATTTTGGAGTAGTCAAAACCAAAGCGGAAGCTAGAATGCGTATGTGGTGGCCCGGCATCGACAAACATATTGAAGAGAAAATAGGTGCCTGTAGTGTTTGTAACACACTGCGTAATAACCCACCTAAAGTGCCGTTAGTTCCGTGGCCATACCCAAAGCGCGTTTGGGAGCGCGTTCACTTAGATATGTTTATGTTAGGGGGAAAACAGTTTTTAATTGCTGTAGATGCTCATTCTAAATGGGTGGAATGTTTTATAATGCAAAAAACGGATAGTGAATCTATTATTAGTAAACTTTGCGAGATGTTTAGCAGATTTGGTTTAGTGCGAACTTTGGTTACGGACAATGCTACAAACTTTTGTTCAAACGAATTTAATACATTTTGTCGGTTAAACGGAGTACAACACTTGACAGGCGCGCCGTATCATGCTATGTCCAATGGACAGGCAGAGAACAGTGTCAAAACGGTAAAAAATGGTTTAAAAGCTATTTTAAACAAAGACGTCACACAAAAAGGATTGGTGAAAGTGTTAAATAAATTTTTGTTTGATTATAGGAATTCAATTCATTTGACTACTGGATTTTCTCCAGCGCAGTTGATGTTTGGACGTCCTCTGCGGTGCAGACTCGATTTATTAAGATTTCCTTCACAAGAGATTTCACCATCCTCGTCATCCGTGGCCAAAGCTAACGTCACAAAAGCACAAATGAACCAGTGTAAACATTTTGGTGGGAAAAGAAATGTGGTTTTTTCTGTTGGTGACAAAGTTTTAGTAAAGCAATATTTTAAGAACGGTACTAAAAATATTTGGAAGCAGGGCACAGTTAATGAATGTTTAGGTTCACGAATGTTTTCTGTGTATATTCCAGACGAAAATGTAACTGTAAAGAAACATATCGACCAATTACTGCCTTACAAGGGGAACTCATCATTTGACCCGGATGATGATTTCAGTGTGTTGGGTGACTGTTTCCCTGAGGAGATCGGCCAGTCAAACGAAGCTGGTCTTGTATCAGAACCCGTTATGACATTACCGGCACAGGTTTCTGATAGGGAAGAGGGAGTCTCAGATGATGAGTTTGTTGACGCGGTCTCTCAGGAACCTGAAGTCCGCAGGTACCCTATAAGGAGTACCCGGAAAACGGTAAATTATAAATGTTAAAATACGTACTTTTAAAATAATGTTGGAGGAATGTGGTGTTTGTTTATGGTAAATTGTGAGTGACACATTGCTTTTGATTGTCAGTTTGTAAGCCATTACATGAGTTTTTCGTGATCTGCTTGTTTTAATAAGATTCTTCCATAATACACAACAAATTATAAATAAATTATGGCTCAGTAGAACATAGTAACATAGAAATATAGCAATTTCATGAAAATCTGCTATTTCCTTAAGTTTGCCTTATATGATCACTTCCCAGAATTTGATCCTTATTAGCAACACTATCGAATGGTGTAATAATACAGGCTGTGATTTTTTTTTCAAAATCAGCGGGTTCGATTCCTGGCCAGGATTATTGATTTTTCTAAAATCCAACGATGCAGTTTTATTTTCGTCAAAATCGGCCTCGAGATTCCTTTCAACGTTTTTAGATATTCCTCATTGTTTTGGAGATAGCCATCCACGCCCAGTTGAAAAATTCACCCTGTATATTAAAACCTTTCTCGGAATGTAACGCACACTTTTCTGAAAACGGCATCCAAATCAGTTCAGTCAAACGCGAGATAATTTTGATCTTACAAGAGAAAGTTTATTTTTCCTCATCAACTTTGCACTTTTCAATTCGCCTGTCACATACTTGTGCACCTTGTAATCGCCTGTCATTTTTTTTCCAAGATTTACAATAAATAAACTACATCCTGTAAAATTTTTAAGCTTACAGGAACAAGTTTTTTTTTTTCATTTTTTTTTACACTTTGAAAATTAAATTGTCTAATGATGTGCACGGCTGACGCCTGCCAGGTCGTCGCTATTGCTCTTAGCATGCTATAAATATTACGTGTACAAATTTCTAACCTTACAGGAAGACCGGTAGTCGCAGGGTTCAGTAGCTCTCCAGCTAACAAGCATGTCAGACAAGGTAACACAAAATCCCTTAATAAGAGAGATCATTTTTAAAGATCACTCTAAAAATAGCCGGGTCGCAACGGAAAAATGGACGTTATTTCCTAACAACTCATTTTCTAATTTCTTCCTGGAATAACTAATGCTATTTCCAAAATTACTTAAAATGGTTTCGACTGAGTTTGCATAACGACTCGAAATAACATCCCCACAAAGACGAAGGATTAAAAATCTTTTAAAAACTGATTAAACATTCCCTTTTTCTGTGATTACTGATAACACTGTGTTACCTGTCGTTTGGAATAAGTTATGAGATGATAATATCAAAGTTAAGCAGTCGTTGCAATATTTTATTGTTAAAATTCTTTAATTCCTTTAATCCCCAGTGGGTTTGTGGTGGGTGTCGATTGCGGGAGATACGTTGGTCCTTAGTACGAAATGTGGTAAGAAACTGATGGCATTCGGTACTACGGGTCGGTGAGTTTGTGAAATGTTTTGCTTGAACTCGATTGTGAAATGAGTTCACTGTTTTTAACTAAGTTCCTGTCTTGTATTGTGTATATCTAGATATCTTTAAAAATAATTTTAAAATATTCAGATGTTTTATATAAAAAACGGAAATTCAACGGGATTTAAAAAGGATTACTAAAGTTGCCACAGAGGACTAGAAGTTGAAGGCATATGGACACATCGTGGGTATCCAATCGAGAAACTGTCGTACCCAAATCCGAGGACACGAATTAATTTTCATAAAACATAAAAAAATGGAAGAGCGAACACAGCACACGTGTCGAAAAATAATACTGTCTTGCACACCAGAGATTAAGCAAGTGCCTCGCTTCCTAGAAGCGGCAAATCGATTTTTATTCTAATAACATCCCCAACGTATTCGTTCTCCTTGTTTTGGGGATTAGGAACCCGTTTTTATAAGCTGTGTGACAAAAAATATATTTTTGCATGCTGTTCGAACTATTTTTAGTTATTTTGTATAAGAAGTGATATAAAGGCGCACCTGGCTGGCTGGTGGCCACGCGATGCGAATGAAGATTTAGGATTATACGAGTTTTTTGAGGTCTTAAAACAAGGATTTAAAAAAGGACTTGCGATTTTGTAATGAATAGTTAACTAGTTAGGGGATAATTCATTGGTCTTTTAATTTCGCGATTTGGTCTTTTATCTTGCGATTTCCTATGCATCATCGTATCACCGGAACAGATTATTGTCGTCGTCAAATAGATAAATAACTTGAAAGAGTCAGGTACTCTTTCAAGTTATTTATCTAAGTATTTCTAAGATCTATCTGAATCAATCTATATATCTAAGAGTCTCGAAAGAACTGACATTAATTTTTATATATATCGGTTTGTTTAAATATAGTTTTTTGCCAATTTTAAGCTACAGCAGCTGAACCACTTTTCTCAGTGAATCCCTAATCAGCTTGAAACTTACCGGACTGAAGCTTTATTAGCAAGAAATAAAAAAAGTCTCTAATCTCAAGAAACGGTGATTCTTCAAAAGCACCTGGTATACTTTATACTTACGTTCAATCCACTCCAATCATAGTATCGGTTATCATAGACCGTTCCGCATCAACAAAAAATCGGACAGTACGAGTGGTCATCAAACAACAGCTGGCTTCTTTGGAAAAAGATAGATTTAAAAGAAAAAAAAAGATTGGTCTTTGTGGAAAAAATCGCGCGTTTTGAGGTTAGCGAGCGTGCCGCCCCAGTGACGCCCCCTTTGCAGTTTTTACTTTGCAATTTTACTTTTTAATTTTAACCGAGAAGGCGTTCAGCGAGCCGTATGTGGTCAGTGGCCATATGGTGGCTTTTATTACTGAATAGAAAAAAATATGCAAAAATGTCTGTAAATTCAGCACACGGTTTTAATTTATTATTATTTAAAAATACTCAATAACTATTCCCAAAAAAAAAACTTAATGTTTCAATAATTATGCATCTATTTAATATTTATGTAAACAATTAGTATTGTAATTCCCAAAGTATTTGGTCAGGCTCTTGCCCCCTTATTCATAAAACGAGAAGTAAAGTTACGCCAAAGTTAATCCTTAAAAATGTATGGTTAGTCGGAAGATTATCCTGGTTGTAACTTTAGTCCACGTTTATTAATAAGGGGGTTGAAGTGTAGACGTCCTTGCGAGTTTCCTCAACGATAGATATTTAGTGTAAATTATTATAAAATACACTTATTTGGATCTGTATGTACTGTACAATTTATAATGGGCAACTAACATTCGCATGTTATAAATAGATTGGTATTTCATGTTTTAATCAGCTAATTTAATCGAGGAATGGTCATGGTAAAAAGGTTTTTCTGGTTTTTCGTACACATACTATAGTTACCAACCAGTGTTTGAAACACGATCAAAATTACATGAATTTTGATCGCATTTCACTTGGCTTTGTTCATTGTAGGTGGTAAAGGGAGGGTCTGAAATGACTGCTGCTGCTTTCTGGATCTTTGGTGATATCAAATACAACTTTCCAAATGTGAAAAGGTAAAAATGATTTTTCCCAAATTTCAGACATTCAAGAGCAGATACCTCGAAAACTATACAAGTTATCGAAGTGCTCACTGAATAAAAGTTATGGGGAATTTATTCAGCTTTTATTTCGTTCATACATGTTATACCGTTAGGAAGCCTGGTTTTCGAGATATAAGTGAAAAACCAAAAAATGGTACCTTAACGGGGGTTAAGGTACCATTTTTTGGTTTTTCACTTACTTCCCCCCCCCCCTCCCCCAAAGCTCAAGGGCTAGGGGCCGGGACTTTTGATGTGTTCACCTCCTAACTAGTCCAAACAAAGTTGCGTAGTCAAAAATTGTGTTCCAAGACTTTCCCTCTATACCTTATTTTGAGCATTCGTTGATTGGGCTAGTATGAATTTCATAAATAGGTATAGCTTTCTGTACTTTTTTTCTAGGTATATATATAAACTATAACTGTGCCTTTCATACTCCTCCTTCAACGTAATTTTCCTGTCAAATGGTACAAAGTTTTTATTAAAGCTAAAACAAAAAACCAACATCAACATGCTTATCTAATACTTTTAAATAAAAATGTCCTACCATCACCTAAAATTTAAATTTAGTTAATCTTTTTTTTGGTACAAGACTCGATCAATCACTGAAACCACATTTTTTAAGATTTTATGCGAAAATTGTTGGGGTGTGTGTGAAAAATCACAAATTAGAGGTCGATTGTGAGCTTAAAAGGTACCCTTAGAAATTTTGGCGCCGCCTCTAGGAGTCTTGATAAATGGTCTTGAAGATTAATGGACTTATTTAATTATATTTAAAGGGAGTCGTTTAAAAAAAAACACAAAAAATGCTTTTTTTTACGGTTGGTCAGGAATTTGGTATTTCGGCGTTTTAAAAATGTGCGGGAAACAGGAATGAAGGACGGTCAAATTCGCGGACAGACGAATTTCAATGCATAGTACCTACTTCAAAAATACTGAATGGCAAACTCCGATACGTTACACATAAGTTAGCCAAAATCTTTTGTACCCAAGGACCATTATAAAATAGAAGTGCGTTTTACGCAGGTCCTTTAGGGTTTTTTTACTGGTTGCCATCAGCACCTGCGTGGCACGAACCTGGCAAAAAAGCACCACATTATTCCATCCACACACCGATTCATGGATTTATTGAGAAACGATTTTGGAACAGAAGTTATATGGAGATTCTTTAGATTCCGCAGATGTTAGTTTTGGCTGCGGTTTTGATTATTCTTGGAATATGCGTGTATACTTTGTTTTAACGTGAATTAGGACCTGAAAAAGACCTGATTCACGTTTTTGTTTTAATTTTTACCAACCAATTAACATACCTACCTAGGTACTTGTTTTTTTTTTGCTCTATCGAACTGTCTTTTTCATGGAAAAACACTAAATCGACTTGCATGTGCTTGTTTCCAATATCGTAACATCACTGCATGCTTTCCATTTATTTATACACGTTGGTAAAAATATTCATAATTAACATAAAAAAAATATTTTGAGTTCAACTCCACAGTTTTTTGTTCTCATACCACTCGTATGGAGTTAAGCCGAATTCTTTTTAAGCGCATTTTTTTCTAAAAACGGTCTTTTCATTGTGAAAACTGCAACATCCGCTGGATTTGGGTCAGGCGACAATGTGGGTGACTCTACTCTTCTTGATATTGCAAAGATTATTATATTAAGGAGCCTACCGTGACGGTTTGCAAGTGTGTAAATTAAATGTATGCTTATAGAATTTGAAGTTAGACATGAATTATTTGCATAGATTTCAGTCTAAATTGCAGACATATAAATGTTTTAATTTTCCAAAAATAAGTGTGAGTCATTGAAACTTACGAGTACATTGCAACATGATCTCAAATCAAAAGTTGAAAGTATCGTTGTTTTACACTCAAAGACGAAGTTAGAATTTTTTGTTTGAAAAGCTGTGCAAATTACAGATAATAGAATAGGTACGGACAATATAATAATATCGTTCTGAGGTTCTGAGTAATTATCTACTTATGATTGACATTGTCATACATATTATTATTTTTTTAACCTGTCACCTGTTTTTTTCTAAATGCAAATCTATAAGACATCTACCAACGTGCGTACAACAATTTGTAAATGAGAAAAAAGAACTAGGTAAATAGTACTTACGCACGTAACATTTTATTTTTCGGGGACACATGTGTGATAAAATTTTCCATGCCATACAGCCAGTTCGAAGGTGTTTTTCTATCTATTTTTTTAAACACACAGTATTTTTTTGTAATGTTTCTGGCATCAACAGACAGTATTGACGTCAATGTCATAGATACTTTTTTTCTGAAGTCAAAGTCTGAATTTGGAATATCTTATACAGTGTGTCCGGGCACGAGTTAGCGATATTTGAAGGGGATATTTTAGGCTCGTTTTCATCGACAAAAATGGTTTAAAAAAAATTCTTACTCCAATACTTCGCGAATGGCAGCCATTTTAATTTTTTAATCCGTCGAACTGGGGTGTGTACAATAAAATGCAAATATCTTGGAATCCAAGAGACCTACATTCATGCAAATGTCTTTATTGCAAAGTTAAACGTTGAGGCTTATCAAAAACTTACGAAAGTTTTCTAAATAACATGTAAAAATAATCAAAAAACATGGGCAAACACGAAATTGTACACAAAAATTACTGAATAATTTCACATTTTTAACTCTAGCTCGATAAGTACCCCTGAATTTTGATACGATTTTTGCAATAAATTAAAAGTGTTTGAGTCAGGCTATAAAATGATATCAAAATGATCACTCTACGTTAAGTATCTTAGGAGTTATTCTCACTTGAACATCACCCTTCCTTAGCGCATGTACCCCAATATTACAGGCGTCGCATTCTTTGGGCGAGCTAAATCGTTCCAACGAATATTTATCAGCTGGCATTATTGACCACCATAATCCATAAACTGAAATGGTACATTTTTTTATTATATGAAACCACTTCTAGGAATTATTGCTGCGGGGCGAGACGGAAGGGTGATGTTCAAGTGAGAATAACTCCTAAGATACTTAACGTAGAGTGATAATTTTGATATCATTTTATAGCCTGACTCAAACACTTTTAATTTAATGCAAAAACCCTGGCAAAATTCAGGGGTACTTATCGAGCTAGAGTTAAAAATGTGAAATTATTCAGTAATTTTTGTGTACAATTTCGTGTTTGCCCATGTTTTTTGGTTATTTTTACATATTATTTAGAAAACTTTCGTAAGTTTTTGATAAGCCTCAACGTTTAACTTTGCAATAAAGTCATTTGCATGAATGTAGGTCTCTTGGATTTAAAGATATTTGAATTTTATTGTACACACCCCAGTTCGACAGATCAAAAAATTAAAATGGCTGCCATTCGCGAAGTTTTGGAGTAAGAATTTTTTTTAAAGCATTTTTGTCGATGAAAAAGAGCCTAGTATATCCCCTTCAAATATCGCTAACCCGTGCCCGGACACACTGTATATAAAATTTCCGTGTCACAATGTTAGTTACCGTACTCCTCTGAAACGGCTTGACCTATTTTTATGAAATTTGGTATGCATATTCAGTAGGTCTGAGAATCGGCTACTATCTATTTTTATTTTTATTTATATGGCAAAACAACTTTTGCGGGGTCAGCTAGTTTTAAATAAATGTCATTCTTTTAGGTATTGTCTGTGCGAACTGAACGTTAAAGTACAACATTATGGCCATTTTTTAAGTAAACGTAATTTAAATTGTAATTTTTGTGTTTATTTAATTTATATTATTTGGATGTGGGTCAACATACTCAGAGTTTCGATAATTTCATTTAAAAGCAATTTAATTTAAAAAAAATATTTTCTCTAAGATAACATTATGTTAGTAGCCATCGTCCACTCAGGCAAAGGTGTAGGAACTCCATGCTATGTTTAAGTCTCATTTATGTGATATAAGTGTACTTGCATCTGAACCTACAGATAGAAAAACTCAAAAACACTTTACTATATGGGGATAGTAACCAAGACGAACAAACGAATAATCTTTTATACTTTCTCTCGCTCACTCAACTATAGATAATAATATACGGTACAAGGCAACCGAAAAAGCTGTGGCTCCTCAGATAACCTCCTCCAGATCACTATGCTGAGCCTGCAGGAAACCTCCCAGCAGGTCCCCAACTACCACGGACCACTTGAAAAACCTTTAACCGAGTGCGGAGCCAGGTTTGTCGCTGCAAGTACAACATGGTCCGGTGGGTGTATCTTGATGAAGAACGGTGAGACTGCGGAACCTCATCATAAACGATGGCCCACCTCCTTACTTCATCATCATCAGCCTATAATGTTGCTGGGACACAGGCCTCCTTTCTGTGAGATCCGTGATCCATAATCCACTACGCGGGCCCAGTGCGGAGGTTGTTACATGTCTTCGAATTTTTGGTCCTAGGACATGCCGGTTTCCTCACAATGTTTTCCTTTACCGTTTTGAGAGCATTGGTGATGAAATAAATTACAAAAATTAATGCGCCTGGCGGGCTTCGAACCCACGACCTACAACTCGTAAGTCGGGACCGATACCACTGGGCCACCACTGCTCTCCTTACTTTTACTTTGTGTAATTTCACCTAAACCCTGTGGTAGAGTATTGATCGAAGCTTATTTGATAACTAGCTTCTGCCCGCGACTTCGTACGCGGATACTGTTGCTTATGCCAGCGACAACGGGTCGTCAAAATCGAAGTTTGAAACGCCTGATGTCGAATCCTAAGAGCCCTGGGATGGGAAAACAACGGGATGCGCAAGACGATTTGAAACGTTTCAGTTCTTTCATTTGTTCCTATATTTGTGGGCTTTAGAGTTTCAGAACAGGCGTTCCAGATCTTCGATTTTTTTAAGTCAACAGAGAGTGCTCATCAGATTGAACAACTTTTGCTAAAACGACGTCATTCCTATATGTGTTATGGTGTAGCTGGGCTTTTTGAATTCCACAACAGGTGTTCCAGACGGGCATGCCGCAATTGCGGCGGTAAGACCCCTCTTTGAGGAGTGGCTGGAGAGAAGTCATGGCGTCCTGACCTACCGCTTGACGCAGGTCCTCACCGGACACGGAAGTTTCGGGAGGTACCTGTGTCTGATGCGAAAGGAGGAGACGCCTGGGTGTCACCACTGCGAAGATCGCCCGGAGGACACGGTGGAGCATACGGTGCAAGACTGCCCAGCTTGGGCAGAGCACCGACGTGTCCTCACGGCGGCGATAGGCGGAGACCTCTCACGCCCGGCATTGGTTGCGGCCATGCTGCGGGGCGAGACGGAGTGGGAAGCGTTCTGCTCCTTCTGCGAGGCAGATGCTCGTGAAGGAGGAGGCGGGCCGCGAGCGAGAGAGGACAGCGTCCTCCCTCCGCCCCAACCGCAGTGGTAGGCGCCCGCGGCGTCGGACGTCAGCAGATGATCTCCGGCCACCGTAGGCGCGGGCATGCGGGCAGCGAGTAAAGGGCAACTCGCTGCCCGACCAAGGACCATGCCCGGGTCGACGGCGCGTTGTGTCCCACGCGAATTAACAATTTGATTTGATTTCAAATCAAATCAAATCAAATTGTTTATTTCAACTAGGACAATTACAGGCACTTTTGAATTGTCAAAAGACATAAAATAAAACTAGTACAAAAATAGTTATGGTGCTACAGTCCCAGTCACAAGACATAAAAACCGTGAAAGTCCGTAGGTGCTCATTCCAAAGCGTAGATCTCTATGGAGAAGAACGAGCAAGAAACTCCATGGACACTCTTTTTCAATCGCCAAAATTGTTACAGAACTTTGTTACATTGTTCATCATCAGATGGTAAGTACATTATGTGAGAACGGTGTGGCTAGTTAATAGTGTCCATAGTTAAATAAAAAGACAATTCAGAAATAAAGTTATTACAAGTAATAATTAAAATAGATCTTTTTCCTTTATATGTTATGGTGTAGCTGGGCGCTTGGAGTTCCACATCAGCTGTTCCAGATCTTCAAATTTTATACGTCATTAGAGAGTGCTCACCAGGCTGAACAACTCTTACTAAGACATCATTCCTATATACATATTTTATAGTGTAGCTGGGCTCTTAGAGTTTCACATCAGGTGTTCCAAATCCGCAATAAAAAGTAGCCAATGTCCTTTCTCAGGCTCTAAACTATCTGTGTACCAAATTTAGTTTAAATCGGTTCAGTAGTTTTAGCAGCGGCTCTCAGCGCGAGGCGTGTCCTGTACGTACTCTCTGATAGAATACCTAAGAAATGTTCGCCGTGATTCTTAAATTGACATAACTTTTATGAACCGATTGACATGAAATAAACACTAAATGTTAAGTGAAGCTTACTAAAATTTATTAGTGAAAACCGCATCTAAATCGAATAAGCCGTTTCTGATATTAGCGTGCACAAACACACAGACAAACAGACAAAAAAAAAATAATTACAGTTTCGGGTTCGGCATCGATAAAATAACAACCCCTGCTAGTTTTTTTTTGTATATTTCCATTGTACAGACACCACTTTACTACAAATTTATTATTTACTAGCTGACCCCGCAAACGTTGTTTTGCCATATAAATAAAAAAAAATAGATAGTAGCCGATTCTCAGACGTACTGAATATGCACAAAAAATTTCATCAAAATCGGTCAAGCCGTTTCGGAGGAGTATGGCAACGAAAACTGTGACACGAGAATTTTATATATAAGATGTATAGATTATTTAAGGAATCATCGACATGACAAAAATAACCACCGTACAAACGTGACGGTTCATATTGGAACATGTAAATGTTAAAACACTAAATACTCGTATATTCTACAGTATTGGAACAAATGCGGTAATTAAAGAGAGTCTAAATTGAGACGGGTATAAATAGCTTGGTGATAAGTACCCGTTCGGGGAAATTCGATGTAGCGGTACGGAACCAGTTTGATACTAAGTACCAAGAATATTTATTATTTCATGGTTTTTTAATTATTTTTCAGGTGGTATTGAGTTGATAAAAAGGCCAATTGGAATGTTTAGTAAGGTCAGGTGCGTACTCGCATTCGCCATCGGTTTATCTACTATAAATCAATAGGAGTAAGGCTGAATTCCCATTTTATAAATTGAGCCAATGGAATGGAAACTTTTTTTTTTTAATAAAGGCAAAGCATAATGAACTTTATATCAGTTGAGTAATGTGTAAAGTATATGGGGTGACTGGTAATTAGTGTACGATACTTAAACACGTGATTGTGCTCATGATAACAAACAATTTTTATTATGGGAGCAAAGCCGAAATCGTGAAAAAAAATCAGCTGTTCAGTACATTTATGTTTGCCTAATGTACTGAACAGCTGATATCTAATAAAAATTGTTTGTTATCATGAGCACAATCACGTGTTTAAGTATCGTACACTAATTGCCAGTCACCCTATTTCTTAGTCAAAGAATCAGCATTGCCATTCAACGTGCAGACAGCGATGTGGATGAATTTTTTGACGTCTTATAAATTTAGAATTTAGTCTTTTTAGGGTTCCGTAGTCAACAAGGAACCCTTATAGTTTCGCTATGTCCGTCCGTCCGTCCGTCCGTCCGTCTGTCCGCAGTTTAGCTCAGAGACGCACAGTACTAGAGAGCTGTAATTTGGTGTAAATATACGGATTTGTTGTGCCGAAAAAGTGGTAAAATAAAATCTCGAAAAATATTCTTTTTTAGGGTACCTCCTGTACACGTAAAGTGGGGATGTTTTTTTTCTTTCTCGCGTACCCCTTAGTGTGGGGTATCAATAAATAGGTCTTTAAAAAATAATGTGAGTTTCCATTAACAATTTTTTGATAAAAAAATTCGTTTGTGAAATATTAAGCTTTAAAGTGCTAAATTTTGCTCGACTCGAGTGTCCCCCCCCTCTACCAGCTAAACGGTTATGTTTGGGGGTGTGAAAAAATTCACAATAGTAGTATATATAACGCAATTTAAAAGAAAATTATCATGACTGAGTAGGCTTTACAACTTTACGAGTAATAGTCCACCAACTTATAAAATGTACTTGGATATCATATTTTCTTAAACAAAATGTATCGGAGAACATGCTTTTCAACTGCAAATGTAAGTTTGTCAACTTTATTTTTACAGCTTTTATAGGTATGTTTTTTGGGGATAGGTAGGTTTTTATCGTCAACTATTTTTAAATAACTTCAAAAAAAGGAGGAGGTTCTAAATTCGTCGTAATCTTTTTTTTTTTATGTATTGTCCCCGATTTCTCAAAGACTCCTGGGCCGATTTTGAAAATTCTTCTTTTTAAAATTAAATTCAGCGAATCAGTTTAGTTAGTTCGCATAAGTATTTTGTTGGGCAACTACGGAACCCTACACTGTGCGTGGCCCGACATGCACTTGGCCGGTTTTTGTAGATATTTTAGTTTTAATTTTAGTTTTTAAATGTAGTGTGCATAATATAGAAGTAAATATTTTTTTTAAATTAATTATTATGGAATACTTGTCTTTAAAACCAATACACAAAATAAGTAGGTTTTTTTGATGATCGTAACAGATGGAGGTCATTGACATTTTGTTGCATAGCAGGTCGTTATTCGTATTTTATTTTAAAATGCAACAACATCATTTTCGGTTTGTTTTTAATATATAATAATAATATCTTACCTCAGACTATTTTTAGTGTTTCATTGAAAAAAAAAACATGTAGAATAATTAGAATTGAAAAATACACGCGAATGACCTTTTTGAATAAATTTTTCTTTTTTTTACTTTTTGAATATTTTTTAAAGTTTATTCACTCGTTCTATCACCATGCGTGCACCACTTTTATTTTATTAATTAAAAAGTATTAATGAGCAACCATATAGAATGATAAAACAAGTATTTGAAACTTATATTAGCTGGTTAAAAATAATTATGGTGAATAGAACACCCACATTTCGCTAGTTATGTTTAATTTAGTCTCTGTAATAGAGGGCAGGTCTAATGCCATCAACCAGACATACCTAAATCCCGACCCCATGACTGCCACTGAGAAATTCAAAAAGTAACAATCCATGTACCTAACACTTTGCTCGACTCGGCAATTGAATGCGTTACCTCATTCTTAGCAGTCGTGCTTACGAACACTAGAGTAACGAGGAGTCAAGGCTTTTCTTTTCTGCCTAACTAATACTCGTATAATCCACAGAAAAAAAAAAAAAATGGGGAATAAAAAAAAGAACGCATGTGGCGCGGCATTCGTTAGAACTGGACGTCAACTGCTTCAAAGTTTCGATTTTTAAAACTTTGGGTACTACTACTAATCCTTTTGCTTCCTCCACGTCCTTAGAACTGCTATTAAAAAAAAAAACTTATTCTAATTTTAAACTTGAAACCAAAAATAGCGTCTTTGTAACAGAGATCAGAGACAAATTCCTAACTGAATACGTCTTCCAAAAGTTTAAGACTCAAACATTTAGGCGTAATACACACCTACAGCCGATGGTTATTCGGCGATTGTCGTACTTGTTACGTAGATACCTAATACATATTCATGTGCAGTTTTTACCCGTAACGGTGACATAAAAACAGTATTGTTTCGTAAAAAATAGCCGCTTCATAAATAACAATTAAGTTGAACAAAAGAATACGTTATCTCTTATTTTCTATTTTATGTCACATGTGGCCACAGTGGGCCATGTGAGTTACTATTTAAAAAAAATGAGTACTTTTTTTGCATCAACTGTCTTTTAACAGGCTGAAGCAGATAATCATGGAATTTTCTTTCAATTCTATTTATTTATTTCAAGTAGACCAGTCATAGGCACTTTTATATTTTATCAAACGTCAAAATTTTTACAAATACCTACAAAAAATTTTATGGTGCTAGTCCCAGTCACAATAGCAGTGAAAGTGTTGTAGGTGCATTCCAAAGCGTAAATCTGTATGGAGAATAACAGGCAAGAAACTCAAAAAAAAAAAATCAGGACATTTCGTGAAAAAACCTCAGGAATTTTAGTGAAACATTAAGTGACATCATCTAGTTCATAAGCTTAGCAAATTAAGTCAAAATAGAATTACTCATTTATAGCTTGAGTATTAAGCTAGATTGTATTTTTATAATGTAACCTTATTAGGACACATCATATATAAAAAAAAATCTAGTTCATAAAAAAGTACTTGACAAGTAAATTTTAAAAGTGTATCAGTGACTTATAACATAATATCATTTTATTTTATTTCATGACAGCAATATTGGATACCTCTGCCTAACTTGCTAAATCCAGTTACCAAAGTATGATTATGTAATTGCCTCCCGTTCAGAATTTTTCCATATGTCCAAGTTTGTTTTCCTTTTAAGTGATTTCTAAGTTATTACAATAAACGTAACTTCCTGCGGCTGGTTTTTTTCTTTAATATCGGGTTTTTTTCAGACCAGTTCTTAAAATAATTTCGAAATATTTTTCAATTGTTGCCCTTGCGCGCAAAATTTGGATAAGGTCGGCACAGGAGAGCTTACACCTGAATATCTTAAAAGATTATAGTCTCCAATCTCAAATTCGGACGGATATAAGTTGATAGATAAATAGAATGTACAAGACTTTGTTGTACATCAAAATTGTTAAACAACTTAAATTGCCAATTGTTTTACAATATTGCGAATCCGGTGGTTGCAAATGGCGGTCTTATCGCTGATAGCGATATCTTCCAGACAACCTTCGGATGGACTGAACAGACTATGTTTCAATCCAAAAATAAAAGTGCATTGCACATTAAAAACAGTCATGTTTTTCCTAATATAATACATGTGTGAGCTCAATTTTGTATCGCTACGAGATATTTTCGTATTTTGTATCCATTGTTAAAAAGTCATACCTATTATGTTATGTGCAAAAATAACTTATTGTACGAGTTGTTTGTGCTAATTATAATGTATTTGTTATTTAATTGTTTTAAAGACTATCCTTCACATGTGTATGGTGCATGTAAGTGCTATTTAATCACTGTCAATATGGCGCCAAACTTCTGAAGACACGAATAAAGTACGTAAGAACTATGCTGTAATAAGAAGTTTTTATTTAAGTATAGTTAAATATAATTATTAGTATCGTATATTATAATTTAGTTTTATGGTGTAAAAAAACTACTCTTTGATATCTAATATCTTTAAACGAGCAATTCTTGTATATTTACATATAATCAGGATCTCGGAAACGGCTCCATGGATTTTCATGAAAGTTACAGATTAGGGGTTTTTCGGCTCAAGGAATCGATCCCAAAGGATCCCAAGGTCCCAGGTTCGAGAAAAGCTCGGTTCCCAAGATATAGACATTTTAAAAACCGAGCGAAGCTCGGTCAACCAGATATTTCTTCTTGATATGTTCAAACAAATGCTTTAATAAATTGAAGAGAATTAAAAAATAAAGAAAATAAAGTTCCTTTTTCATTTTTCAATATTGTTTCGTGTCCATATTATTGACCGCGGAGGATTTATTTTATGAAGACCTATTCTGAATACCTAATACTACAGGATCAGGTCACGTCTTCTGTGTTAAAAGTGTGTTAATCTTCAAAATTACTGAATACGCATGAGTGGTATGATGAGTGGTATGGTGACTTTGTTGGAAAGAGCTTCTGATGTTGGTACGGAATCAGGTAGTTGCAGGTTGAAATCTCACTCGCAATAGATTTGTTTTCACGAGAGAATACTTTAGAAATCAGTATGCCTGAGATAGCGCATGGAAAAATTGAAAATGAGAGAAAAACTTAAATCAGTTTAAAATTCAGTTGCAAGAAAAAAAACATGCAAAAAGCACCAGCCTTATAAATTACAGAGTTTTGGGAATCATATTTAAGTGGATTTAACTCCGATCATCTACAAATGAAAGCCGGGACAATTACGGCTTTATGTGATTTCCGAGCCACGGAGGAAACTCGCTATGACCGATGGTCACCCATCCATAGACCAACCTCGGCAAGCGCGGCTTAACCCAGCAGATCGGCCTGTGTGATTTTGTGAGCATTTTTATTAATTTCGGCTACTTGGATGATACGACGATCTTTACTTTTTGCGTGTTTGTTACGCGATTACTCCGCCAATTGTGAACCGATTTTCAAAATTCTTTTTTTGTTGTACCAGGGATCGTTCACCTTAGGGAATACTGCAAGTTTCATCAAAATCTGTTCAGCAGTTTTTGAGATAGGAAATTTTATTAGCTTATTGTGTACATGAATGATGTTAATACCGGTGCTACGGTTTACAAAATTGTAGTAGGTAAGTAGTTGTAGTTTAGTTTAGTTTTAGGTTTAGTTCTACAATCATTGGTCTACTTTGCGGAACACTCAAAATGATATGATGTTTTTTTTTTTGTAAAAATATGTTATTTTTCATGCACATTCAACAGGAGGAAAAAGGGTGTACACCTTATTTTTGTTGAAATCCTTCCTGTAATTAAGTTTATGGGGTAATCAATATAATATTTGGTTGCAATTAAATGTGCCTCGTTGAAACTATTATCTCTATCCTTGAAGCTAATACCTAAAACTGATATTAGGGGTTAATGCCTGAAACTATTTTTCACAATTTTCACCTACCAATGGTTTATTACATGGAACACTAAATAAATGCTACCTAATTTAAACTGTACCTACCTAACTCATTTTTTAAATAAAAGAGGATATAAATACAACTTCAAAAAAGAGATACTTATATGATTTGATAAACGAATCTTTTTATTTATTTTGGTTGTCGTTCTTTTAGTTTTTGAGTTTCATTAAAAACAAATTACATTTTTTTTCTCTTTATAATATTAGTTTAAGTTTGTTACCATTTATTCCACCACACATTCGATAAATACTTTAGTTGTTTATATTCATATGACAATTTAATTGATAAAAGGGCCAATCGTCACCTCTTCTCGTTCATAAACACTTCAGATTGAGACTCAACATCTATGACGGGAGGAATTTAACACTCCCACGGTTCATGGCCATAGGCTCGCCTCATTTTGCGATAGGCCTGGCCAAATGTGGGTGTATTATTAGATCCACCTCTATTGAAACCTTAGAGGAGCATACACATGTTTCTGTGTCCATTCTAAGCAGGTGTTCTAGGTCGTGTTTTCGACCCTAAACATGGTGCATGGTGTTATGAAGAATTTATTTCATCTTTACTGTTATCAACGCTGGAAATTTACCTATTCCCAGATATGTCTCTTCAAAGTTAGAGTGAACAGGCTTCTTCTGGGTAAGCTCGCTCCACCGTCGACATTGTCTTAGTCATTCCTGACCTAGACTAAGGTCAAGAGCAAACCCATCACACATAAAAGAAAAAAGGAAAGGATATGTTGGGGTTGACTTCCAGTCGAACTGGATGCAGTTGAATATCAGTCTTTTACATGGAGCGACTACCTATCTGACTTTCACACCCAGTAATACGATACCCCTTGATAAGCCTAGTTGTTAGACGGTCGAGCTTCTGATTAATAGTACTTAAAGACTATCAAAGATCTACAAATGACAGCTGGGCTCACGACTTCAGAGGCCCGTGGAAACTCACCATGACCAGGTTAAAAGGTTTAGCGGGTCTTCGAAGGAAGATAGAACTGTGCAGCTATTATTATTTTGCCAAATAGATACATATTATAAGTAACTGGTAATATTTGTAGAAATATTCTAAACTCGCGATCAAAAGTGAGGAATTATCTACTTGGAATCGATCCGGGATAGCCCCTTAAATAATGCCGTGATTTTAATGAATTTCATGTCAATTTTAAGGTAACAGTTAAACCTTAAAAATGGTATCAATTACTCTTAATAATTAACTAGTTATTAAGTACTAAGATCGCGTAATCGGAGTTAGTGATTCCGTACTTTTGCTGTGTATTTCTATCATACTTTGCCGAGTCGGCCCCACATTTGGGATAAAGGCTGCTAAATCATCATGATTTAAGTACAATTAAAACAAAGAGAATAAGATAAAACTTTCAATTTTATTACGTATCCAGCACACAAAATTATTCAACAATAATTTACACTCGATGTTTCATAATTTACTTCGTTTTCTTATTAGAATTAAAGTTTCGGAAAACTGTACAGGTTTACAATGGTTTTGTGATGCAATGTTGCAACTGAAGATAATGAATATGAAAACAAAAATGGTTTTCTGCTTGCATGTACACTTATATTTCAACCAGTTTAGAAGAGGAAATGGCGAGTCGAGTCAGACTGGGCTGAAATATAGAGAAGAGAAAGAGGGCTCTCCCTCGAAGATGGAGAGAATTGAGATCTATGCCCCGCAGAGCGACGATGAGACTCATAATAAAAATAATAAATAATGCCGATTTTACAGTTCAAACACTTTTAAAACATGTCAGTGTTTTTTTCGTTGAATCAACAGAATTGTGTTAACCAAGCAAGGTCAGGTTGCAACACACATTTTAACAAAATTACGAAACAGTATTGAAATAAATATGCGACAATACACCAAATTACGACTCCCATACAAACTACATACACAATAAGGATAAATAAATAAAATAAAATCTTTCTTCAAACGTTATAAATACACTCTGGTTTAATATTATTATAATTTACATTAAATTGTTAGTGTTAATTTTTTTTTATTATATAACTAGTAGAACGCTATATGACTAATAGGTAACTTCACCGTTGTGGTCGTTAATGTACATAATGTTAAAACTAAATGTTTTTCTACATGTAAAACTTCGCAAATAAAGACTAAGTTATTTATAGAACTGAAAATAACAATGACTTGTTATTTCAGGCAAAGTAAAAAAATGATATTCACTTCTTCATTAAAACTTTTCTGTATTCACGAAGCTGTTACAATCAGAAACAATAATCAATTAATTAGAGTAACTAGGTCTTAATACTTGTGTAAGTCCTATTAACTCTAAACAGTTATTACCAAAAACTAAATTAAACTAAAAACGTGTATTTATGAACTGTTTTGTACTTAATCGAGAGATACAGTCTTGTTTATACATTGGTCACTCGTAACTACGTCTCCTCTAAGTCTATTCAAACACAGGGTAACATACAACCTTATGACATACATTATAACTATGACTAAAATGTGAGGGTAAGCATAAATATACCTATTTACAATTTAAGAGAAATTAAAGTTAACACTATTTCAACAGGGTACAGTCAAAAGTGAATCGTGAAAAGGTTAGTCATTGAAAACCTTTTCCGATTAACTTTAGCTCAAATTACAGATACAATACAAAGTCTTTGGCCTTAATAAATTATACTCTACAGTAATTTACTTGTCTCTAACGTGAAGCCTCTACCACAAGCGTTGCGCGCCTGCCTCACGTGTGAGCTAGGCATGCTGTGCTCTGCCCAGGTGGATGAAGAACGCGACGCGGTCGGCACTACGCTCCCCACACTTGTTACACATAAATGGATCATTGTAACCATGGAAACCCATGTGGATGGTGTGCATTGTTAGATCCCCGAACGTGATGTCACAATACTGGCATGAGTACGACTGAGTTGAAGCAGGAGCTTCCACGGACCCTTCCGACTCGGAATCGGAAATTTCCATATCCTTCGTCTTCTCGTCCTCGTGCTGAAGTCGCAACGCTGCTGGTTGTAGTTTGAAGGCGCGACCTTTCCGTCGGTTTTTGAGGGCGGTGGTCGGGGTGACAGGGGTCACTCGCTCTGTGCCGGGGGGTGGCGTACCTGCTTCGCTGGTCTTGGTGTTCGTGAGGTCGAGCGCGTCGTTGCCGGCCGCCGAAGGAACCTCCCGAGGAGTCGTTGGCGTTTGCGGTAAGCTCGCAGGTGACTTAGCAGGCGGTGGCGTCGTGCCACTGTCGAGTGGCCTCTCAGTGTACGCGAGGCGCTGGTGCAGCAGCGAAGGCGGAGGAGACATCGTCTGACTCTTCTCAGATTGCATTTCAGGTAGTTTGGGTGAAGTGCGGTGTTCGTAGTTGTTGTTCGGGGGGAATAAGAATGAGTGAGGTAATAGTGGTGGGAGGTAGGGGAGGTTGACGGGGAAATGGTTGCCAAAGATAGGGTGCGACGGCGGGGGTGGCTGCGGTTGGTTGTTGTTGTTCATCGGCGACTGGTGATCAAACATCTTAGATAGCGGCTTTTGCTTAGGTCCGCGCCGAGTGCCGTAGACATCAATGATAGGCAATGGGTTAGGTGTGCCGTCGGGGTTAAGTACCATTGCAGGGTTGTGCTGGTACTTGCGTAAGTGCAGCTTCAAGGAGTGGCAGTACTTGGTCGCGTAGTTGCAGTCAGCGCAGCGGTACTGGTACACGTTGGAGTGGGACTTTAGGTGAGAGTTCAGCATCGACTTGTTGACGCACGAGTACGAGCACTGCGTGCACTGGAATGGTTTGGATCCTAGGTGATTCCTCATGTGGTATTCTAGGTGATGCTTGTACTCTGTTACGAACGGACATTTTCTACAACATAACATCTTTTCAGGTTTGATGTGTTCTTTGCTATGTTCCCAGAAACTCAGCTTAGTGACGGCTACAAATTCGCATTGCTTGCATTTAAAAGTTTTAACTTTGCCATGTGAGTTGACGGCGGGGACGCGGAGGCCTGGCTCGTCGTCAAAGTCTTCATCACCGGAGACGTCGCGACCTTCGTCACCGTCGGTTTTTTGTCCTACTTCGTACCCAGAGTCGTGGTAGCGTTCAAAAGACCTCCTGTCATGATCTCTATCGGGGGATGAAGGTGTTCTTGGGGGTGATTTCGGCGGGGTAGCGTCGGCACGTGCTAAGGGTGTGGACACGTGCGCAGGGGGCGCTATGTTTCTCGGTGAGTAAGATGTTTCATAGCCGGGTGACGGCTCACGGCCGTCATTGTTGCGGGGTTCAAAGCCGGGCGGTGTGAGCAGGCTGTACGGTAAACCATTGCGGAATGCGTCCAAGTGCATGCCGAGGTTAGCTTTGGCTTTGAGTGACATGGTGTCGTAGAACGGGGAAGGTTCTCCAGAACTGCCGACGCTGCGCGGAGAGTGCCCGTTCGAGTCCTTGCTGGAGGAGGAGGGCGACGCGCTGTGGAAGCCCTCCGAGTAGAAGCCACTGGTTTGGTCTTTGAGAAAGCTTCCGTCTTCCATTGGTTCAGATTTCTATAAAGAAGGAAACTTGTTGTAGAACGTTGCGGTTTAATGCTATAATAGCAGTTATTTCATTATAATACTGTGAATTATTAAAAAACAGCTGATAGTTGAAGATACATACCACTGTGGGGGGCTGTAGCAGTGATCCCCAAGCTTGGGGATGCGTAGAGTGGTGCGCGGGCGGCATGCCAGCGGGGGACGCGCAACTGATCATACCTGAGGGATAAAGTATTTCATTAAAATAATACAAATGTTTTTTGCGAAGTTACTCAATTGCGAAGTAACTAAAGGACACAGAAAACTGCTTCGCAAGCAAATGAGTGAGTAATGTAAAAAAATGCGGAACAAACAGTCACGTACGGTGGCATCATAAATTTTTAGAATGCGTATTTGCTAAACTTTTTTTGCAGAGTTATGCGATTAAGTACTACCTAACGACGAGACCTTTCTTCATATTTAATGTCGTAATTGCTATTTCCGTTGTTATTACATACTCCTACATAATATTTGTTTGTAAACATATAACTATTGAGTTACTATGTTCAATATTAGGTATACTATTAATTGTAAATCAAGGAATTATAGGTTGGTTAACAACAATATCTGAAATATTGCGGTCTGAAGTTTTTGCGGTTAAAATCAAACATAGAACCTCTTTTTGAACATGATAAAAACTAGAGTTATGTTCTAAGGTCACGCAGAGGATAATACCAATAGCACTGACTAATGCATTTTCGACAGTCTACAATAAGAATGAGGAATGTACCGCATAAATAATGAACATTTTAAAATAATTTGCAAAATTTTCCTTAATTTAAACAAAACCTCGTTTATCCGTCTTGCATAAGAAGGAAAATTTGCAAATTATGATATTATTTTGTCGTTTTGAGTTTCCTAACATAATTATTAACCTATGTGTATATTCCGCAAAACATGGTTTTCGGTAGGTATAACAGACAACTAAATATTTATAATTATAGGACAATTGTTTAGGAAATTAGTTTATAAATCTTTTTTCATTATCCCTGATTTTACGGATACGATGCTTAATCATTACGATAGAGGAAGTATGAGATTGTTATATAGGTTTGATATAACCGGAAATCAATATATGATTGTTCAAATTGTAGTTTTTATTAAAATGATACACTAATTTGATAAAACGTTATTAAACCTAAGGTATATTGTTAATCAAAATACCTAATTGGCGTACAAATATTTAACGGGTCACAGGTGCACATAACTAACCGCATGAGGTTAAGTGAAGGACGATTTTCAATAAATAAGTAATCTGAAATAAAAAATAAACATAAAAAATATAAAACTTACCTTAACTCTAACTTAGAAAGTTTCAGAACACACAGCACAACAGATATTTCATTAATAAAAATCCAATTAAGTTCACTTTAGTCCATAAAAGCACTGATAAATAAATTTCATACACACGAAAAAGCCTTGAGCGTTTTTTGAGACAACCCTTCGATGCGACTGTCGGGACACGTCTGCCCGACGCCACTTCTCACAATGAACTGAAAAAAATCTGTCAATTTTTATGCTCCAAACATCGATAAATGTATTCTATGTTTGAAGGCGACGTGTTTCGTGTGGGAGCGGGACGGTAACAAGCGATGGATACCTCCGTCCCTTTCGAGCCCCCACAGCCTATTTCCCTCGGCCAATAAGACGCAAGCTTCTGTGGGTGGGGATCAAGTTATTAAGTTATTGTTTATGCGATATTAATAATAAAAAAATAAGCAACCCCGCGTATTTTGCCAGTTGTTATTGTAATAAAGCCTAGCCGTATTATATCGGGTATTATTGGCCGATAAAACTGCGTGTAGGGAAATTAGATTGTTTTGGTATTGTATCACTTAATGTTTACGGTTATAATGTGATTTTTATGTATGTTTACCCCATTTATTAAGTAAGACAATAAAATATTTGACGGCGAGTGTTAAAACAAATGGATTGTTTGTATATAATTAGTCGTAAAATAATAACATGTTGATTATGAAGTTTTAAACCTACCTCACCTACTATAACTACTATGTAAATAAAATATATCTAAAAACTTTAACCCCTATGTGCTATGTATGTACTATCATACTCCAACCCTCTAAACGTCACTTTTTGTGTAGTAAAAAAGTAGAACATAAAAAACTCTCGCGGTAGCTTCGTTGAAGGGGCGTTGAGCTTTTTACGTCGCACGCCAGCCAATAGCAGAGAGCAGATTAAAAAAGGAACGCCGTTCATTTTTTTTTCTATATCGAGCAACCAATTAAAAACTTTTTCCATTTTTGTTTAGCGGGATTTTTTTACTGTGGAGATGGTAGGGTGACGTAGGAAGACTGTATTTCTATTTATAAATACTCAATTAATTTTAATGGTAATAAAGTAAAGGTCAATGGTAATTTTAATTTATAAAACGAAACGACAGTCTGAATTGTTAGACTTGATCACATTGATTAATTTAAATATGTTAACAGTTTAAGTGACCTATAAGTGAAGTTAGTAAATAAGCGTTTTTTTCGACGAATTTACCTTTTTCTGTTATACATATATACATATATGTTTTTCCTGTAGATATCTTTTATTAAATGACCACTTCCATTTAAAGCGTTATTAGGTTAAGTTTTACAACTAGGTGCCCAATTAATGGTACTTACTCAATTATTGTTGACTACCTAAGTATTCATATTCATATCTTTATTTGCATTCCATAATGTCAATTATACAGATCTTAAAATAATAATGCTTATAGCTAGGTACAATTGTGGACCCTCTGGGGCACAGCAAAAATGAAAACTTAAAACTAAACATTAATATACAATATAATTAAAAAAAAACAATTATAATGTTAAAATTGTTTAGAATATTAATAATCTTTTAATTAAACATAACAAGTAATAGTAATAATAATAAACCAATCGAAATTGCTGTATATAATTATGTATAAGTACAAAATTTTCCGTTGTTAATAAACACCGATCCAAAAAATGGTTGTGTAAAACAATAGGTAAGTAAGTACACACATAAGGAAACGCGGGGATAAATATTATGTCGCCAAATGTTTTATACATAATTTCCACAATCAGGAATATTTCAATAAAAAAATAAAAATAATAATATTAAGGCTCTCCGCCTTTCTCCGCCGTCTCTCGGAAGAGAGATGGCCTCTGTGCTTGGCCTTTGGGCCTTACGCTTACCTACATTGATTGCTGGTCTTTCTTGGCAACCATAGAGGCCTTTTAGTTTTATTATGACAACATGTTCTTCAGATGGGCAGCTATCTCTAGGGTTAACATTATGACAAGATAGAGTTGCCTATATGACAAGTACTGTTCACTACTAAAAGGGTGAGCCAAGGTTTAAGGTTTGTGTGAAAGTACCAGTAAATATGAAATTGCTATCATATTTACCTTATGAATGCTGGAAAACAACCAACTTCATTATATGGAAATTAAGATAAATACAAGATATTTTCCAGCATCAATAATTTGCAAATATATTTTACGCAAGTAGTACGTCACTATTGAAAATGTATGTTTTTTGTTTTCAATTAATATTGATGAAGATAAAACGTATTAAAACTTGGGAGGGCTCGTGATGTTAGATTGCACAAAAAATCAGTGTTAATTTTTAAAAGCAAAGAAAAGGACTTTTTTTGATAATCGTCTGACGGGTTCATTATATTTTTTCAGTGGACATGACTATTATTTTTTACAATGATACCTAATACAGGGAAATAATATATTAAGGGCTGATTTTTTAATAGTCAGATAACGTTTATCTGAGGAATAAAAGTGCGGTTTGTCATATTTTCTATAGATAAGCTGTCAAACCGCCATTTTTATTCCTCAGGTAAAAGTTATCTGACTAAGGGCTGGTTTTTCAATAGTCAGTTAAGCGTTACCTGAGGAATAAAAATAACGGTATGACATATTTTTCATAGATAAGCTGTCAAACCGCCATTTTTACTCCTCAGTTAACGGTTATCTGACTATTGAAAAACCAGCCCTAATGAAAATTCAGCCCTTAATTACATAAATAAAATATGAGAGAACTGCACTCGAAACAAGCTCACAAATCCACACCAATATAATTGTTTTTGTTTGTTTTCGGCACAACAAAGATTAATAAAAAAAAAATAACAGCCTTTGTTCTTTTAATGGTTTTTATAAAATCTAAATACATATGTAACTACGGCTATTTATTTGTCGGCAAATTAATCTTAATGATAATAGGCTGTAATGGGGTAAGCAATAATAAAGCGAAGTCGGCAAAATAAAAGAAAAAGTCGTTATTAAAAAATTCGTGTGTTCATTAGTGTGTTACCTAACCCTACATATAGCGGTGTGCTGTGCTGTTGACATGTTTAACGACGTGGTACTAATAACTACATA
This sequence comes from Agrotis clavis, assembly GCA_954870645.1. Lineage (NCBI taxonomy): Eukaryota > Metazoa > Arthropoda > Insecta > Lepidoptera > Noctuidae > Agrotis > Agrotis clavis. The sequence goes on along the minus strand of OX940919.1, from coordinate 2,711,929 downwards.
AGGCAATTTACTAATGAAGATTTAATTGTTACATATTTTTACATTTTATTACATAGAAACCGGCGACTTTTTTTTTATTTTAACAGAGAATTTCTTCTGTGTTGTGGAAAACTTACTGTTTAAAATATTTTTTTTTTAAATCAGTATAGCCGTCAATGCTGAGTTTTAGCGAGAATAGCGATTTTAAAAGACGGAAGCCCTTTCCTTTTAGAGTTACAATTTATTTACATATCACTTGGCAAAAAAAAGGTTAGTTCAAAACAAATAAAAAAACTTAAAAAAAAAACAAAACATGTTCTTTATCGAAAGGGTTAATAGCTATACTTAGTTATTTTTAATGTGAGTCACAGTTGGCGACGCCGACAAACAACGGTATCTTAAACAAACCTCAGTTAATTACAAAATAATGGAAACTGTGTTATCACGTGATGCGTATGTGATTTCATAATTATTCTAGATATTTGTAAAATAGGAATGTTCGATGACTTCTATCCTTTTTAGCCTTTCCAAGTATTATAAAAAAGTTTAGCAAAAGTAGCCAATGTAATGTGGAGTTCATAATATGAACAGATTGAGACGAGTCTTAACTTTGACGCCACCATTGAGTTCAAAGCCCAACTTGCGGCCAAAAAGCTGGGCATCCTAAATAGAGTGAAGCGGTACTTCACGCCTGGACAGCTTTTAACTCTTTACAAAGCACAAGTCCGATCCTGCATGGAGTACTGTAGCCACCTTTGGGATGGCTCAGCTAAATATCAACTTGCCGCCCTTGACTCAGTGGAACGCAGAGCTAAGAGGCTCGTTGGCGACGTAAAATTGGTGAATGCCAAGCTCCATAGCTTGACTCATCGCTTAAGGTTGCCTGCCTGTCGGTCTTCGATTCTGTCGGTCGTTGATTGTACTTCGGTGAGTGTGCCCAAGAACTCCACGACCTCATCCCATCAGCCCCCTTCTATCGTCGCACAGAAAATTACCATCCTTACCTTATTGCTGTACCACCAATTCGCACTAAGCGTTTCCAAACGTCTTTTATAATGCGGACAGCGAAGGAGTGGAACTCTCTGCCTGCGTCTGTGTTTCCGAACACATACAACCCTAATCTCTTCAAAGTTAAAGTGAACAGGCTTCTTCTGGGTAAGCTCGCTTTGTGACCTTGTCTTAGTCACTCCTGATCTCGACTAAGGTCAAGAGCAAACCCATTACACATAAAAAAAAACCCATGTTGAATTTTTGCATGAGCACTTAAAGAAATTGTAAAAGAGATCACATCACTATGTATCACCAAAAGTCACAGTAGTTAATGATTTGATTAAAATAATTGAGGTATTCCCATTTGAGCAACTATTTCCAGAGCACCTTTTTTAAGAGCAAATATTCATTCCTGTTTGAGCGTTTGAGTCTTAGCTTTTGTAAACATAGAATCATCTGTTTCTTGGCAAACTCAGGACTCTTAATAAAATAACCTCCCCCTTTTTATAAGTAAGTTAAAAAAGCTAATTGAGTCATTGGTCAGTCGTGGGTAGCATTACTTAACCCGACTTAACCCATTTTAACAATATTCTGCTGTTAAACTGTAATAACGATGGACATCGACTTTACCTATTATATGTATTATTAAAAGGCAATAATAATACCCCTATCGCTTCCGACAGGAATACATAAATAATCAATTTTAACCTATTTTTTTATTTACTCATCGTCATTTACATATTAAACAGTAAAAATAATAATGTTTGTTTTTGATAGCGATGGCGTCAACTAAAGTCAATAATTTTAAACCAACATAATTAAGGGGCTCACAATGTTTTTATTATTATATGAATGCTAAGAAGTGCACGTAGGTTCCTGTAGATCGTACCTACTTGTGTTACTGATTGATTTGTTTCCCACCATTTAATCTTCAAATCAAACATCTTATTATTGGTATTTCTTACTTGCACAATTACTTACATCTACCATATTTATCTTAGACGATATTATCCTGTTTATGAAGTAACGTTCCTAAACTTTCATATCATAATTGCTTTTAGTAAATCAATTTCTTGATAAATGCACACTTTTAAAAGGGAAAAAATAAATAAGACATACTATTTCAAATCGGATAATGTGTAACTGTGCCAAAGCCTTGTGTTTTTTGAAATTCTTTGTTTTTTTTTTATAGTTTCTGGAGCAGGAAAGTCAAATGATTAAAGTTGCTAACTTTTCTTACGGAAGTCCAAGATTTCCTGCGAAATTTTAATACTATGTTAGTATTAAATTTCACAGGAGTTATTCACGAAAACCTGGGCAATAAAGAGGTACCAATATTCTCCCTAAAAGAAAGGCCACTAAAATTCAGATAACGGTTCGTACAGGATCGCGGTATCCAATATTTTGGCAATAACCACCATGGATGGCGACGAGAGGAAAATTCTCATTTTCCGGTCAGTACACTCGCGTAGATATGCGCTACTCCAGTGAGTGGGAAGGCTGTGTGCATACTAAACCGTGGTCCATTTGGTTCTGTAGGAAAAATGGTACATTTTTTTAACCCGAAACAGCGATGAGCTTGTTGTCGTGAGTACTAAAACACCCAAATAACTAAAAATACAGAATAACTGGCCTCAGCTCAATGCTGGATTGCGAATTTTCTGTTGTAGCCCACGAGTACTACTATTGTCAGCACGATATTATTGGGTTGATGCATCATTACATGCTATTTTTAAATTTATGTGTACAACTACGCTTTAAAAAATTCAATATACTGAAAATACGTTACACTCTATTGGAAGTTAAAAAAAAAAACTTTCGTACGTAAAAACGTCGCTGTTAGATTTAAAAAAATCTTTGCTATTTAAACGTATTATTTCATTTCTAATAATAATAACTAAGCACCCAAGCTCTTCCAAGTTTTCAAATAACACCAAACTTTGATCCTTGAGAATCAAAAAATATTTAAAAAAGGAACCTACTCGACAAAAAAGAAATCGATTCTTATATACCCAGTGCCCACCGCTACATAGCCGTTAGCTCCACACACGCGTCCGCTCGTATGTCCAAGTCCGAACGTTCTTATCGCAGCGAGTAAAAAGTAATGCGTCCAGCCTTTATGGCAGTTTCGAGACACGCTCTTTATTACAGAGGGCAGGGCTTTGCTTTGAGCTGGGGATGCACTGAGGGCAAGGGAATATTGTGACAACATTTTTGAACAATTAGGTACTAGAAAATACCGCTGTTATGAAAAAGGTAAAGAGAAGCATCGTCGGAAACCGGCACCTAACACCAAAAATACGAAGTGAGTCTGTGACATCTACCAACAAGCCCTGGGCCCTCGTCGTGGATTTCTACCCATTCTTTCTCACAGAGATCGAGGCCTGCTGGAAGCCCACATCTCATAATGTCTAAATCTCAAATGCCTAAGTCGCAAAATAACTAAATCGCAATTTTTTTTAAGCAGTTGTGTAGGTTTCTATACACATTAATCTCTTTAGTTCTTCATTTCATATACTACACCATTACACACAGTACTACTAATTTAAATTATAATTTGGGCCTTCACAAATGACTTTCCTATAAACTAGTAGAGCAATTACTATCATCGCATTTTACATTCATTTTCTCTACAATTTACCCTTCAGTGAGTCAATTTTTTTCATAAAATCAGCTTCTCGTCACAACTATTTAAGAAATGATCATCATTCGTTGATTTTAGGTGATCACAAATGAAATTGTGATTAAATAATTATTTTAACTAGTATTTTTTAATTTAAATCAGATCTGATACATTCTAAATAGGTAAGAGGTACCTAAATAGTAAGTAATTATAAAATGTAACGTTTGCTTTACTATCGGTTATCTAATGATAAATTCAGGATAGTAAATTAGACGTCCGGAATTAAAATAATATGTCTAAAACATTTACTTATAATAGATAATGTACTACTTAATATGTGACAACGATATGGGTAATGCTGTAATGGCGCCATATTGTGATTTATCGTACAAGCTTTTCTTAAAAGTGAAAAAGTGTTAGAAAAGCGATAGCGAAGACGAGAGCTAAGCGTGGAGTATTTAATGAACTCTTCCACACTCTTAAATAAACAATTATGAAAATAACATTAACAAGACAGTAACGAATTAACGATAGTGGTAGAAATATTGACATTTAATTTACACAAAATATTTTATTGCTAAACTTAATTTTCAAGTAACAGATGACAGAGATGATGGAGGTCATTGGCGTGTTCATTCTTATTGTCTGGCATATAAATAAGAAAGAAAGAAAAAACGTTTATTAACACATTCCTTATTACATAAATTTGTTATTTATATATACATAATTTGTATAAACAGGAATTTGTTAATAAACGTTTTTTCTTTTTTTACATAACTTGTACATAACGGCTTCTATAGCGGCCGAGCACTGCATAAGGGAACAGTCTTTAGGGTGGTAAGAGATTATATTGGCCGACTGTACACACAACATTAACAAAGAAATCAAATATATATATTATATACAAGGCTACATGAAAAATCTATCTTCGTCTTGATGTTTTAAAGACCAGTTATTTTAATTTTATTACAATAAAACACAATCAGGTTTAATTTAATTTAAAACGGGTTAGCATTCTTGTGGTTAAGTGTTAATGTAAGTATTGAGTAAACTAATGTATTTTACATTTTTTTTTGTTTATTAATAGAAACATGTTTGTACCCCTTTTTTATTTTGTGGTTTGGAAGCGATAGTAAGTACATTATAGTTCAATGTTTCTCGCCTTGTCTTCTCGACACTTTGCGTGACCACCCATGCGTAGGGCTCAACGCACACCGAGACGCGGAAGCCTGCGAAGATACTCAGAATAAATCAATCTATACTATGTAATATGTATATTGTATATTTTTGTTATAAAGAGGTAACATTTGTTTGTAAGTTTGTATCTAGGGGTAATCTCCGGAAGTAATGAACCAATTTTAAAAATTATTGTTTCACTGGTCGAAAGCTACATTATTCGTGAGTGCTATATAGGCTATAGATTATTAAGATAATATCATGCATATTAGCCAAACTATCTCAAGTTTTGTCTAGCCTGGCGGAAAGAAATAGCTCGTAAGTACAACAGAGTTATTTGCATGCGCTGCCTTAACAATTCTATATCTATTCCACCATGACTAGATAAAGTTATTTCTCTATATTTATTTCGACATATTTAGGTCTAACGATGGCACGATATTTTTTTTGTACATTTTGCATTCCTAAGAAGAAAGTTATTTTTCTACATTCTATCAATTTTTCCGTCGAAAAATCTTTATTTAGGATGTCATGTTACACATGCAGAGAGCTGGCTCTATCTTGAGTGGAAGAAAAAGCATTTCCATTCAACATGTATAAGGAATGTTGCATTGCAAGTGTTCTAGGCACGTTTTTGGATAACACCGATGTGGAGGAATAGGTACCTTATAATAATATTCCACATCTATCACACAATGCCATCTAGTCCCAAGCTAAGCAGAGCTTGTGTTATGGGTACTAGACAACTGGTAAACATACTTATATATTTCTAAATACATAAATATTATAGATAAATTACACCCTGTGTCTACAGAACGAATGATCGCGTGCTCATCATACAAACATTTTTTCTGGGTGGGAATCGAACCCACGACCTCCGGCATAGCAGTCAGGGCCACTAACCAATAGACCAACAGGCCTGTCTCAACGCCTTTGACGCCTAAGTAACTTTGTTGTTTATTTCTTTTATTTTATGCACTAAATAAATTGTCCTTATCTGTATCAAGCTTAATGTGAAAATTTTACAAAAATAATTTTCCAGGTTAAATTGACTATTCTGAGTGTGTCCCCGCCCTGTCCAGCATTATTTCCCCTCGCATAAAAAATGATTGTACCTTCAAATCTATCCCGGGCGGAGGGCCGCTCCCTCCGGCTGCCTCCCACCCTCCTAATGTCCTCTCTGCCCAACCTATATGAATGACTTGAACTATACCACCGTAAAATGAATCTTTTGAGTGCTTTTGCCAAGATTTCAGAGCTTTGAAGAAAAGAGAAAGTGGTTTTTAATATTTATGAAAGATTTGAGTATGATAATGTTAATGTTTGCTATTCGTAAAGGCGTAGGTAGTTGTGAGTCGCGAAAATTGTATCGAATTTTATAGATTTTTATACGTCGTATCTTTTTTTGTTATAGTTTAACAGCGAAACCCTGCGTAAAAACCAATGTAATTATTTTGCCGTTTCGAGAAGATGATACAAAATTAGGTAGGATCGGTTATTTTCTGACGTCTTTTGTAATCTCACACCTAGAATTCCTTAGATAGAGGGTATTAACATTTATGACAATAACTTTCAATGCGTTTCGATTCTTCAATACTTATGCTTATTCGCGTTAACATTCACAAGGATTCTGTATGTAATGTAGATATTAACTTTTGGATACATTTTTGTACAGTATACTACATTTTTGACGTTCCAATTATCATTATCATCATTTTCAAAGGTGATTGATTTTATCCAAGTTATCATAAATTTTATATCAGAAGAACAATAACTGTAAAATCACTTACCCGTCTTTGGTGTAAAGTGACTTGTTGCGGTACTGACTTAAAAGAACACCGCGTTCCTGGAACGCAGAGGGACAAACTGAAAAGGCAACTAAAGGGAGGGGCTTTCAGTAAGTGTGGACTCATTTGATGATTTTACAACCCTAAAAATATCTACGTGACTCGTAGTAGTTATACTCCACAATCTATCACACTTATTTACCTTTATTTTAACACATAATCTCCAGACATTAATTTGTGTTATTTACCCACATTATCTGAAGCAGACTGTTTAATAATATAGTACATTGCGTTTAGTTACTAGCCGAATGACTTACCAGTCATTACATAGGTTCGTTGCTTTTTTTTTCTTTTATTGTAAACTCGTTAAAAAAATTGCCGAGCCCTCCCGCTCCGGGAGGGACGGGAGGGACGGGAGAGACTTTCAGTCTCGTACTGATCTGATAAGACAGTCCCACGACCCAGCTCTGGCCTTCTAAGGAGGTTCCCGTCAGATTGCCGATAGCTCTCTGAAGCGCGCTTGGAACACGACTTGCCGTCGACCTGGGCATGGTCCATGGTCCGACGGCGAATAACGCAACGCCCAAACTCACAGCATAGGCCTTTGATTTGCTCGGGGAGTGCCTTTAGACGTTCACCTGTGTGTCTGTTATTTTTTATCCACGAGCTCTTTATAGGCAAAGTCATCTGGCCTCCTAATTATCTATCATCATACTAATGGATGTCCGGAATACTCTCATGACGGAAAATATTGTAAAAACTCATAACATTCCGGATTTTCAGATATTTTCCGCTATCATTTACTGGTGGCGTAGGTATGAAGTTTTTGTTTTTATTAATCAAAACCTAGTATCTGAGACGCTCGCAGAACTTACGTGACCCAACCGTAAACTAAAATACGCCCATTTTTTAATATACAAGCATCCTTTAGCATTCACGTCCTAATTTTTGGAGGCGAAGAGCGCAATCAGTATTCCTCAAAGAAATAAATAAAGTGAAAACATAGGAAACAAAGTACCTAATTATTTTCTTTAACAAAAGGAAAGTATTTACTTTTATAATACGTTTAGCTTAAGCACTCGTGTGCCTTTGATTGAAACTAAGCCAAACCTTATGAATAAAATTAAAAACGTTGCCAAAAAATGAGACCTCACTAACTGCTTATTATGAACGCTACACTAAACTAAAGTTAAAAGTTAACAACAGCCACGTGTCCTTATTCGCTCCACATCGACCCGGAAGCAAAAAACTAGTAGCAATAAGTGAGAGTGGCCGTAAAAGCGTTTTGTGCTAAAATAAAATAATTTATTGCAACCCTGCAATGCTCGCGATTGTTTCGGACAGCGGCCAGCGGGTACGGGGTCTTTTGGACCGCACCGTTTTGCGAACCGCCCGTATTGTTCACGTTTTATTCGCTATAGGCTGATGTTTATGTGGTGGGTCGTAAAACGGTAGGTAAAGGTACAAAAACTAGGCTTTAGTGGATTGCGATCGGTGAACGGATTAAAACATGTTTTTTATGGAAAAATGTGGATTTTTATTTTAGTTATGGCTTATTGTTAAGCTCTTTATGCTAAAATGGGTTTTTGAATGGTAAAAAAATGTGCAATAAATGGTAATAGATATAGAATATTATTTAAAAAAAAACAGTTAGCTTTTATGGGTAAAACTGGTAACTGGCAACTAAGTTGCCATTGCAGCTATTTTTCAAAGCAATCTCAAACTGACCTATGAAAGCGAATGTCGTTTTACTGCAATTTTTTGCTTCAAAACTATGGCGAATGGTATCGGTGAACTCAGCTGCCGGCCATCCATAAATCAATGGCTTGCCCATTCAGTAGCCCAAATTGGCGAAGCATTGTGGCGTCATTTGCACCTTTGGTGATATTTTATTGTTTAATTTCATTTTTTAGGGTTTCACTTCCCTTCCTAAGAACACGAGCTGAAACATATTGACCTTATTTTTTTCGAAATGTCAGACTGCCATAGAACTGCAATATGTTAATCATATTCACCTCTTTTATTTAAAAAGCTATATGGATCAGTCAACACAAGGTAGTAGATTCCATATCGATAACACATGTTACAGAAAAGAACTTAATGTCGAATATTTTCTTAGCAAGCATCCGAGTTGTAACGTCTTCTTTCGAAGTTTAAAAAAATAGATACCAGTAACGTTCGAAAAACAAAAAAAGGAAAAAAAATCGTCGTTGTCGTGTTAGTTGAGCGTGCAAAAACTGGCACATGCGCAGGTCCTAGCCGGCACGAGACGCAGCTGCCGTGCTTCCTCTTCCGAATGTGGAAAAAAAAACGCAAAAGTATTGGTTCTCGAAAGCTGTCACCGAAGAAATCAACGTTTTTGGAACCCGATATTTTTGCAGACTGTTTATGTAAGTGTAATATTAAAAACTTGAAACGATCTTTTTATATCCTTTTTTCCTAAGAATGGCACACAATATGCAAATTAAGATTTGCTATTTAGTAAAAACTCCAGTAGCTGCAGAAACAAAAAAAGCTTTTTTTTTTGCGTAACTTAAAAGTAAAAGCTGAAGATATTTTTTATCCTTGAGAATTCGCTACAGTCTGAGATTCTTATTATTCAATATTTTTGTAAAAGAATCGATGTCGCAAACCCGGTAGCAGATTTGCCGAGTTCCTAGAAGGACTTTGCACAAAACAATACGAAAGTGAATGCTAAATGTCTTTTGTGTAAAAAGAAGAAACGGAAAGTTTTTGTTAACGATGTTAAATAATGAAACCGAATTAAAATTTTACAAGTAAATGTTTTTAGTCTTTCGAGGTCAACACAAATTATTCAGATAGTTATTTGTGGACAGAATATATTATGATTATTCAATAGTGGGTACAATTATATGTATATTAATACAGCGCAGTAAAAAAAAATAACATCACGTGCCAAAAAAGAGCAGCTAGTTAACTCCACAATGATCTACAGTACACGTTTTATATGTTGCACCCTAAAGTAAAAGTTACACAAAAACAGAAAAAAACGCGATTAGCAGATAAAAACACTTCTATCATGAATGAAAAAAGCCGATTCAAGTTAAATACAAGGGTGGTTTGTAAGATCAGGTGAATAAAAAACCACGGCAGGTTTTTTACCCCTAAGCGTTTTGATGCGAGCGCTGGGGTACTTTTTACCCACCTCAGCAAAACGAGGGTTAGTTTTTGTAAAGATACCGATCTCTCTCACGTTTTTTAAAAACTTTTTATTGATGTATCGCGTTAATACCAATTGATTAGGGGATGTTAACGCGTGTCGACTTTTTATTGGGTACAAAAGGTACCTTTTTGTGAGTTTTTGTATTATTTTTACATGTGAGTTAGAAAAGTGAAGTTATTTGGATCGAATAACATAATTATGAGTAGGTATCTATTGATTTGTGCAAAGAACACTGGATTCGTTTGATTAAATTTTCTTCCTCAAAATAGGTAAAGTTAGCGTTAAGGAAAAATAAAACAGGCCTGTTGGTCTAGTGGTTAGTGACCCTGACTGCTATGCCGGAGGTCGTGGGTTCGATTCCCACCCAGGACAAATGTTTGTGTGATGAGCACGATCATTTGTTCTGTGTCTGGGTGTAATTTATCTATAACATGTATGTATTTAGAAATATATAAGTATGTTTATCAGTTGTCTAGTACCCATAATACAAGCTCTGCTTAGCTTGGGACTAGATGGCGTTGTGTGATAGTTGTGGAAAAAAAAAAAGGTAACTTTTTGCATTTTTTTTTAATTTCCTATGCCGATTCAGGAGAGCATTTGATGCATAACCCACATTGCACAACAACGCAAACATTTACAAAGTACACATGCAGATACATACTAATTTAACTGTTGGGCCATGAACGATTTATTTCCCTGTGACCTTTGTGCAATACCATTGTAAAATTCGGTATAATTTATAATTTATGTTATCTCAATAACCATTGTAATTGGAGTTATTATTACGGATCAGTCGCCCCAAGACGTCTGGTCTATTGTCCCTGGACCATGGGGTCAAAATGGTCGAAGGGTCAAAGTATTTACTGAATTTTTGCAAAAATGTAACACCCTTGACATTGTTGTCACATTGTAAAATGAAAGCATCAGTAATGTGTCACTATTGTATTTAGTTTTGGATCATTTATCAAAGCATTGGGTATTATTATATAATTTTACTTTCTACTAACTAACGAAAGTGCTTTAATCGAAATTACAGCAACTTTTTTAGATTTAATTTTTATTATTAATTAATTTGAAATTAAACATGCTGATTTTCCTGATGAGTATTAGATGTAGTAATAGTACTATACTTACTGGGTTACTTAAGTAATTGTTAACATTTTTTTTTGTGAAAATTAATAAATATCTATGAATTTGAAGTTTTTTTTCCGACTCTTACACCTGTATCTATTCAAGATCTTTTCATTATAAGAACACTTCTCTAATCTATAATTTCAACCAAGGTATTAAGGTATGACGTTTAGCAACATTTTATAATCAGTTGAAGGTACATAAGTACGAATTAAATGATCGAGTATTTCAATTAAAAGTTTTGTTATGTAGTAACTAAGTACCTATGTTGTTAATCACTGAGTAAAAATTAAAACGTCGATGGTAATTCACACATTTATGAAGAAATAAGAAAGCAGACCAGCCTGGATCTTAAACCGTTAACCTCTGTGAACTTAAGAAGTGTGCGACCTTGTGACCGTTATATAATTTATATCTCAACACTATTGACACCATTGACCCATGGCCTAAACAGTCTCCCATGTCCTTAACGATAGAATTTCAAAAAATCCTCACTATACTACATAAATCAAACGATCGAACACAAGGAGTTCTTTCCAAAATCGAAAATGTGTCAAAAATCGAACACCAACGGTCATCGGACAATGGTGCTACGGTTACATTTATTTTATTTTATTTCATTTCACAAAACGTAACAATGTACAATTGTTATTAAGGAAAAAGGGTAGATTTTGGTAATCTTCTTAATGGCGTGTGTGAAAAGATTATAAATTAAGTTTCTGCAACAAATAAAAGTGACCCCTGGGCATTGTTGGGGTGTCAATATGTGTGACCGTGCCTTTGTCCGTGACCCTAGCGGGCTTAGCACCAATTTGCGACCGCTCCGATTCACTCGTGATCGACTCAGTCCTACGAGGATTTCGAAAGATTTACAATTCTATGTCATTACAATAATGGAATCCTAGTTTTTTTTTCAATAGCCAAATAACCGAACATTGGACTTCATTGTCATTAGTTACTTACAAAAATATTATTTAAATCTGTTTTGTTATGTTACTTGTAATATCAATTTTCGTTAGTTTCTAAGATAAGTTATATAATATCCATTGTCAGATTTTTTCTAAATATAATTTATTCAGGTCCCAAAGCCTTGAACGTTAAAATTGCAAAATACTTAGTGGAAACAACAATAACAAAATAAGACACATACACAAAACAAAAAGAAGTATGAGGACAATTGTCTAATGACATTTATTTATATATTTTTAGATACGAATAGTTAAAACTACTAATCTTTCAATGCCCAATTTAATGTTAATTAGTTATCTGCTGCATTCATAATTACCTAACTTCAGAAAAAAACGAAAGTCAAAGGTGACAAACCTTTTATTTTCGTTTTAGACAACAAACTAGACATTTGTTAAATGAAAAAAAAAAGTAATAATAAATACAACACTTTTCGTTTGAGGCAAGTATTGAGTGCACACTTATGTGTACATAAATAAAATACGGTGTTCCGAAATTCAGAAACGGCAATAAAACGCACTCAGGGAATGAAACCCAAATGGCAAGTCATTGTGCTTGACCCCTCGCTGTAAAATAATGGCCGGGGGCAGATAAATTAAAAATGGCTCAAAAATACCCCTTGACGTGCACGATTTATTACACAATATGTGTAAGTTTCCGACATTTTGTCCATTCCGGGCGGGAAACGTTCGGAACTGAACAACCGTTGCATTGATTGTCCATACAGCCATTTTTCTTTTTGACGTCGTTAATTTTAATTTTGGTGAGAATTTTCGAGAAATCTTTACTTTGGCTTCTTGCTTAAAACGTCAATGTAGCAGTACATTATTTGAAGAGATAATTTTTAAGCAACGTTCATTAAAAGCTTTTGGTGTAGCAGTGTCAAGCAAATAACTTTTTTTTGTGAAATAGTGCTCATATTCGTACCTACTTAATCCAAAATAAGTAGCTACTGTGACAACTATTTACCTTTTTAAAATGTGCCTATGTAGTACATACACTTTTGAAATAACAATGCGGTGGCGACTGCTACCTTTGCATTCCGTTTCATAAAAAAGGAAGTTACCTTAAACGTGTAATAAATAAAGCTACCAATACTCAATGCAAAGCACAAAGCACGTAGAAATGATAAGTAAGAATTGTTTAACTGCCACAAAACGCAAGATCGATGTCCTTTTTTATATTTGGCACAATTTTTTAGTTGGCAAGTGTACTTTCTGGTAGCTTAAATCACCCCCAAATCATTTACCGAGCCAAATAGAAACGTATCCAATGGTAATAGGAACGTTTAACATTATCGGAACTTCTTGTTGGTGTTGCCAAATCACAAAAGCAATCTTTTTACATGAAACTCTTTTGTTATTTTTTTAAAAAGGACAAGCCAGATTAGGAATGTCCATTTTGTATCGTTTTATCGTTGGCAAAGGAATCGACGGTTAATGCCACATTTGATCGATGGACAAACTTAGCACCTGCAATTTTGAGAATTACCCAGTAATGACGGATAATATATCTTTTTGTGTGTTACTTTAGAATAGAATTGTCCTTTTCTTGGTGTACCGTGTAGAACACTAAGAATTGAGAGAAATAATGTTGTGTGAGGATTTTGACATAAGGAAAGACGTAGTAGTATACATAAGGAATCCATATGAATTTAAAATATAGAAAGCCATTATCACCCCAGTGTGGAAGTATCATCAATTTTGATGTACCATTTATAAAGTTTATTGTTTTCTCCCTAAAACATCTTTTAGTTAGAATCAATCGAGTTTTAAACACAAGATAAAATTAGTATTTTAAAGTGCTTGACTGTTTTTAGTGACAAACAACAAATTACTGTGACATTTGTTTAACAATATAAGGAAAAATTTACTTATGTTTTTGTTTGTAAATGAACTGTTTTCAGCATTTAATGAAGGGTTTACATTTTTTTTATTTATAAACTCAATATTTTTTTCTGTATTGTGTCTGCCAACACAGTTATTAAGGATAATGAAATCACAGAAAAACATAATTAAACTTTTTTACCATCACGTGACTAATATCACCTATTTCATTGTATAAAAAAAAAAAAACAATAAATAGAGTGGACAGAGTCCGCGCCAGCACACATGTCCTGCGGAAAATTCGAGGTACTTTATTGCGTTTCAACTAAAGAAAGACAGTTGATGACGCCAAATTGTGACGTCATGGACCCCTTTTAAACACTTGTTAGCTTTTGAATAAACAATTATCATTTGTAAATAAGTCTAACGAAATAATAAAGATTATTAAGACACGATTAAAAATTACATTTTTTAAATGCAATTTGATGTAATGACAAGGTGGTGCGGACTCTCTGCTCCTCTACTGTGTGACGTTTTTTAAAATATTAAAAAGTGTATGATTTTATTTTTTTCTTACTGAATCAAAGTTCGCCAGCGAGCAGCATTTTTAATAAAAGCGTACAAAAGTTACCGATTCCGACTTAGATCTCTAAGCTCCCTAAGTAAATAAGCAACACCTGCTCTAACATGCTTTTTTATCGGGTTAAATCAAAAAATGAGATAGGAGGGACTGTCAGTCTCGTACAGACTAACCTCCAAGGTGTTCCTTCAATAGCTATTTACATTCCAGGGTCTCGGCGACCTGATAAGTTAGTCCCGCGACCCCACCAGGTTTTGGCCGTCTAAGGGCCCTTCAGACCCTTAGGGCCCCAGACTTCTGAAGGCTCTTTAAGGCGCTTGTGGACCAAGACGCGCCGTCAGCCCTGGCATGGTCCATGATCGGATAGCAATTCACCCATTACCTTCGCCTCAGTTGCTTCGCCCACCTAAGTCAGTTGAAAACCAAAGCTATGCTCCAGTTGTCTGGTATTTGTTGAACTGGACCTATGTAGCGCAGCAGTGAGTCACACAATATTTTAATGTTTAGTTGTTAGTTTTCTTTTATAGACTTTTATTTCTTTGTTTATGTTGTGTGAACTTATGGCATGTGTCTCAGCGGCTGCGTTGGCTGCGCACTCAGCAACTATTGATAAATGCATGACAAAAACAATACAATAATGTTCTAAGGTTTTGCCTACTGAGTGGCAGAAGATGGCCATCCTAGTAAATAATCAGCCAGCAGACTTTATATATTATTTTACAAATACTTAGATTACAAAAGCGAAAGTTTGTAAGGATGGATGGATGCTTAAATGGATGGATGGAGTTGGTTGGATGTTTGTTACTCTTTCACGCAAAAACTAAATTTTTGTAGTAAAAAAAGCGGCTAAGTGCGAGTCGGACTCGCCCATGAAGGGTTACGTAACAGCAAGTATTATCATAATATAAAAGTACTTGTAGTTCTTTGTAGGTTTGTTTTTATGTTTGAGTTGATTGAATGAAGGGTAAATTACGGTTTACGATTTATGACGTATTAAAAAACTCTATATTTTTTTTTTTAGTTTTATCATTCTCTTATTTTAGAAGAATTACAGAAGGGGGACATATTTTACCACTTTGGAAGTGTCTTTCGCGCAAACTGTTCAGTTTAGAAAAAAAATGATATTAGTAACCTCAATATCATTTTTAAAGTCCTATCTATAGATAACCCACACGTATAGGTTTGGTTAAAAAAAATATTGAGTGTTTCAATTCTAAGTAGGTATGGGGAACCCGCAAAATTTGTTTTTTATTTTATTTTTGTGTGAAAATCCTAATGCGGTTCACATTTTTGTCATAATATACTCATAATACATCTACTTGCCAAGTTTCAACAGAATAGCTCTTAAATATACTTTCGAAAAAAAGTGGCTGTGACATACGGACGGACAGACAGACAGACATGATGAATCTACAAGGGTTCCTTTTTTGCCATTTGGCTACGGAACCCTAAAACTAGATAGTTCATAACCTGGATATTTTTTATCCCGATTTTATCTTCACGTGGGTTATTTTTCGAGTTGTAGCCGGCGAAGCCGCCGGCGACAGCAAGTTGTTGGTACCTAGAAAAAAATACAGAACACACAATAGTAATTACAATAATTTCAATGAAGTTAATTGACGTCACTATTCCCTAAAAAATACGTCAATTCATCACTTTAACACCAAAATGAATAATCATTTAAATATACAAATATAAACAATGAAAAAATATACTAACGACTTAAGTTTTACAATGACAGGAAATACACTGGGTCAATTGTTATTTACATGTAAGAAACAAATTATATGCAAGTAGAAAAACTAGTTAATAATAAGCATTGGCTTTTAGAGGTCCTTACCGAAGTGTTAAAACGGGACCCTATAACTAGGATCCGCTGACCGTCCGTCTGTCTGACTGTCCATCTGTCACCAGGCTGTATGTTCTATTCAATTCTATTTTTGGTATATGGCAACCAAGTCGATGTCAACCACCAACTATTCTGGCAATATCAGTGAACTTTAAAAACAAGTGTGCATGCTAAGATAACAAAAAAAAAAGTGAAAAGAATTAAATAAAAATGTTTGAATGATACAGTTGAACGCAATGTAGATCTTGTTGGATTAGTAGAGGACTGCAACAAACAGAAAAAATAAAATATTTTTTTTATTATTTAATAATTGTTAAAACATGAAATAAACAAATACGACGATCACAACACACATCACAATTTTATGTTATTGTGGCGGATGAACGTCATCAGCGCCACAAAGGCTAATGTTGTGGACCGTGGTAGTTATAGACACTTGTAATTTTGACAGATGATATACCTATTTCTTTTGCCTCTTTTCCAAAAGATACTAAAAAAATAGAATAAAATAAATATTTAAGTCGAATAAATAAATATATAAAACGGCAAATTTTCTTTTGCCGATTTCATAAGCAATGGTACGGAAACCTTCGTGCGCGAGTGCGACTCGCACTTGACCGGTTTTTGTATTCCGTTTACATTTTGAATATTTTTCATAAACATGATTAAGTAAGCCATTGATGATGAAATTCAGAAATGAACACAGCATTAAGTACATCCATTCATATTCTGTTAGTAGTTAAAATTACAATTGTCTTGAACATAGTTAAATTATTCAGTATCAAAGAAAGAAGCCAATCAAAATATTATGTATTACCCACATAACAAAATAATAGATTAATATATGTATACAACGTGTAACGTTAATAGCGCAAAACGTCTCGTGGGGTAACTCAGCTCATGTTACTGAACAATGTTTGTTCTAAGACTTTTGAAAATTCGCAAAAAAAATGATTTTTCATACTGATGGGCCCGATCAATTTCTCATTTTGTATGAAAAAGTATTTTTTTTTTGCGAATTTCCAAAAGTCTTGAAACAAACATTGTTCAGTAACATGGTCTGAGTTACCCCACGAGAGGTTTTGCGCTATTAACGTTACACGTTGTATATGTATAAGTAAAACTTTACCGGCTATCCGAGCAAGCGTTTTTTGTCTCTGAAATTATCCTGTCTATAAAAATGTGATTATTTTAATTTTATTCCGTACTTACTATGCCTATATAATTTCAAGGCCCCCATAACCCACCATATACTTACAGAATCCCAAATCAAGCCATGGTAAATAGCCATCAATGAGTAAATAACAAAAAGATTTGATCCCAATCTCCGATACAATTCTGATTCGGTTTGAACGCGTCATGAATAAAACATGGTTGTTTGACAGGGGGGTGGGGGGTGGGGGGGGACTAACCCTTTCCCTCGATTTATTAAATGTGCTCCATGTTGGCCCCCTCGGTTTTTTGTGACAGTTCTCTCGAAGGGTTCCGAAGTTCGGGGATGGTATCGATTTTTTCTTTTTTGGCGAATCCTGGAGCTGCCAGTGAGAATTGGAATTGCAAATGTTGTCTATGGTATTTTAGAGAGCTTTGTGTGCGTAGGTGGAATACGAAAATCCGGTTGAATTTTGCCATGCGGAGATTCATTAAGATGTGAACTGGAGAGTGACGAGATTATTATTAGGAATATTGTAGACTGTATTTGATTGAGTAGCAAAAACAGTATTTCAATAAACAATATTAGTTTTCAGACCTATTCTATTCTATTATAATAAATGTGTCGTTTCAATGAAAATCAGTAATTAATATTGATCATTAACATTCTATTTAAAAAAAAATATGTAAGCCCTATCTAACCATTTATTATGCACCTACTGTTTATATTGTATGTAGGTATTGCAAATAACTGCAAATAATTCGACCAATTGTATGTTAATTATTGTTTTTTGTCCTTGAAAATACAAATTTATTGACGCTTACACAATAACAAATGAGCTTCGTATAAGTCTAGGTAAGTATGTCTAAATAAAAGAGCGTTGTTGGATTTTCAACGCTTGGCTATACGTTGAAAGCTGAAAATCTAATGTCGCAATATTTACCTACTCGCTTCTTCCCGCGACTTCGTATGCGGACCCTGTTGCTTATGTCAGCGACAACGGGGTCGGTCGTCATAATCGAAGATCTGAAACGTCTGATGCCCAATTCCAAGAGCCCGGGTAAAAAAATAAATAAGAGTTTTAGCCAGTAGAGTCAAATTTTATTCATATATTCATCATCATCGAAAATTAGTGTTAAACTAGGCTGTTATCGCCTTCAGACTGCGTGGAGGTACTCCCAGCTTATGTTATTTTATAATTATACAGTGAAATAAGTGATAGCTTTGAATTACAAATCAGGTGTTCCAGACCTTCAATTTTTATATGTCAACAGATAGTGCTCATTAGGTCGAACAATTCTTGCTAAGACGTCATTCCTATAACTATTTATGTTGGTGACAGGTGTGGCTGGGCTCTTGTTGTTGCACATCAGGTATACAACAAAAAAAAAAAAACCTTCAATTCCGTCCAGTACTTTTTGAGTTTATCCCGGACAGACAAACATTCTAAAAACTATATATTTTTGGCTTTGGTATATCGATTGTAGATCACACCGCAATTATTCTTTAAAAAATATTCAATGTACCTACTGTTTTGACTTTCCTACCATTTAATTATATTTAATAGATGTATATACAGTGTGTCCGGGCACGAGTTAGCGATATTTGAAGGGGATATTCTAGGCTCATTTTCATCGACAAAAATGCTTTTAAAAAAATTCTTACTCCAATACTTCGCGAATGGCAGCCATTTTACTTTTTTAATCCGTCGAACTGGGGTGTGTACAATAAAATGCAAATATCTTGGAATCCAAGAGACCTACATTCATGCAAATGACTTTATTGCAAAGTTAAACGTTGAGGCTTATCAAAAACTTACGAAAGTTTTCTAAATAATACGTAAAAATAACCAAAAAAACATGGGCAAACACGAAACTGTACACAAAAATTACTGAATAATTTCACATTTTGAACTCTAGCTCGATAAGTACCCCTGAATTTTGATAAGATTTGTGCATTAAATTAAAAGTGTTTGAGTCAGGCTATAAAATGATATCAAAATGATCACTCTACGTTAAGTATCTTAGGAGTTATTCTCACTTGAACATCACCCTTCCTTAGCGCATGTACCCCAATATTACAGGTGTCGCATTCTTTGGGCGAGCTAAATCGTTCCAACGAATATTTATCAGCTGGAATTATTGACCACCATAATCCATAAACTGAAATGGTACATTTTTTTATTATATGAAACCACTTCTTGGAATTATTGCTGCGGGACGAGACGGAAGGGTGATGTTCAAGTGATGAGATACTTAACGTAGAGTGATAATTTTGATATTATTTTATAGCATGACTCAAACACTTTTAACTTAATGCAAAAATCCTAGCAAAATTTGGGGGTAATAATCGAGCTAGAGTTAAAAATGTGAAATTATTCAGTAATTTTTGTGTACAATTTCGTGTTTGCCCATGTTTTTTGGTTATTTTTACATATTATTTAGAAAAACTTTCGTAAGTTTTTGATAAGCCTCAACGTTTAACTTTGCAATAAAGTCATTTGCATGAATGTAGGTCTCTTGGATTTAAAGATATTCGAATTTTATTGTACACACCCCAGTTCGACACATCAAAACATTAAAATGGCTGCCATTCGCGAAGTTTTGGAGCAAAAATTTTTTTTAAAGCATTTTTGTCGATGAAAAATAGCCTAGAATATCCCCTTCAAATATCGCTAACCCGTGCCCGGACACACTGTATAATATACATATATGTCGCATGGATATGATAGAAGTAGTCGTTACTACGACATTTTTAGGGTTCCGTAGTCAACAAGGAACCCTTATAGTTTCGCCATGTCCGTCCGTCCGTCCGTCCGTCCGTCCGTCTGTCCGCAGCTTAGCTCTGAGACGCCCAGTACTAGAAAGCTGTAATTTGGTGTAAATATATGGATTTGTTGTGCCGAAAAAGTGGTAAAATAAAATCTCGTAAAATATTTTTTTTTAGGGTACCTCCTGTACACGTAAAGTGGGGATGTTTTTTTTTTCTCGCGTACCCCTTAGTGTGGGGTATCATTAAATAGGTCTTTAAAAAATATTGATAGTTTTCATAAACAATTTTTTTTAAAAAGATTCGTTTGTGAAATATTAAGCTTTAAAGTGCAAATTTTTGCTCGACTCGAGTGTCCCCCCCCTCTACCAGCTAAACGGTTATGTTTGAGGGTGTGAAAAAATTCACAACAGTAGCATATATAACGAAGTTTAAAAGAAAATTATCATGACTAAGTAGGCTTTACAAGTTTACGAGTAATAGTCGACCAACTTATAAAACGTACTTGGATAACATATTTTCCTAAACAAAATGTATCGGAGAACATGTACTTCAACTGCAAATGTAAGTTTGTCAACTTCATTTTTACAGCTATGGTGGTATGTTTTGGTAGGTTTTTATTGTCAACTATTTTTAACTAATTTCAAAAAAAGTAGGAGGTTCTCAAATCGTCGTAATATTTTTTTAAAATGTATTTTCCCCGATTTCTCAAAGACGCCTGGACCGATTTTGAAAATTCTTCTTTTTAAAATTAAATTCAGCGAATCAGTTTAGTTAGTTCGCATAAGTATTTTGATGGGCAACTACGGAACCCTACACTATGCGTGGCCCGACATGCACTTGGCCGGTTTTTATTTCTCAGTAACCCGCTTAGTACACACGGGCACCCCGACTCGGACAGGTTAGGTTAGAAGGACTAACCACGAAGAGGAATAACACCCAGGAGTAGGAGCACTGCGGAGCGGTGCTACATCGATGTTTACTGACATTTTACCAGATTTAGTTTAGTTTTAAAATACCACAGAAAAGTAATTTTTGTCATTACACTGAACCAATTTAGGGATTTGTTCAAATCACTAGATTTCTTTACCTAGTGGGATTTGTCAAATCACTAGATTTGTTTAGGGAAATGATAAAAATTGTGTTGTTATTTTAACATCTAATATCCCTGCGACATAATATAGATATTACGTGTGATTATGTTCCTTACAGAGATCCAACGTTTATAATGAACGGCCCTGGATCTCCCCCTGCGTCCAGCCAGATATCCTGCCAACTCCACTTGAGGCACCCTGCCTGCCCCACGTCGCGGGACTGTCTTAGGTAACCGTAAACCCGGAACGTAAAGGGCTATTGAAGGAACACCGTGGATTTTGGTCAGTACGAGTCTGACTGTCCCTCCCGCTCCACTAAGGGTGGGAGGACTTATTGGATAATTATACAGCGTAAATTATGGCACTATATCCCCGACGTCATAGACTTCCGTCCGACGACGGATTTCAGTGTTACGCGCTCAGCCTAGATAGTACGCTACCGTAAAAGTTACGTCAAAAAGTTGTCGTAGAAACACGAAACGCTTTGAAACCATTTACCATTTTGTCTAGGCTCCAGGCCTTTTCCGAGTTTGATGATCTTATTTGCTCATTGTCACATAATACTTTATATACAGGGGTAAGTTTTTTCATTCGCTAAAGTGACTTAGCGAAAGGGGTGACGGACAAAAGAGTTGTCATTCGGGATTGCACCCTTTTATTGACAGACGCGTATCACCCCTGGAAGCATCGTGTGAACTACAAATTAATGTTTTGATGCTTTTATATACTCACAAAAATATCTACATAATATATACACGTTGGTATTTCTTTGCTATATATTCAGACATAAAGAGTAGCACAGTGCAGCTGGTGCAGCTGCTATTATCTATAACAGCAGCTGCACACTTGCACAGGTCAGTCTTCCATATTAAGCCGCGTTTCCCTAGACTGGTCTGCGGATGGGTGACTATCATAGTGGAATTCCATCCTGCCTAGAAAACCGCCTTCAAAGCGTGTAAAAGTCACGGCAGTCTTTGTTGACCTTTGACAGTCGTTATTGGTAGTCAGAAACTCGAAAATCTGACAGTAAGTCTGACTAAAGGCTGTCGTATTTCCCATTTATTGGGTTGTGAAGCTCAAGTAGGAGTCGCTCCAAGTTTCATACAGTTCCACTGGAAGTCGACCTCAACATAGTTGGGAAAAGGCTAGGCAGAAATATACAGCAGACTGATTCTATTATCACGATCGATGTCAGTCAATCAATCTGTTTTTTTAATGTTTTAAATTATTCAAAACACCCAAGATGTTCAGCTAGATCTTTTACTTTACAATTATTATTACTCTTTATTGTTCAGGCGGGAAAATATTATACTGATGAAATATTTACCTACGTGGCAGTCGATTGCATACATTTCAACTGACATCATTTGCTACGCCGTAGGCCTACGCCGTAGCAAAGACGCAGTTAACGAAAATATAATAAATCATTAAAAGATCATTTTCCCCGCTCGTTCATCAACTCGGACGAAAGTAAAACTGCTTGCTACGACAATTTCAACGAAGCGAAATAACGATCGACTACCTTCTACATCACAAGATTTATGAACCGATTCGCTCCAACATTCCCTTTTCATATAAACGCATGAAACTTTCCTTCGCGCTCATAATTTTAGATTCCCTCCGAGAATATTTTTTTCCTTTGGCGCGAGAGGGAGACGGCATGTGTTCGAGCGAGAGAGGCATAAAATCCATACTTATAATATTTGCAGCCTCCACTCTCAACACTCACACATACGAAACACGATTTAGCACTCCATGGAGAGTTTCGGACAACGTATAGGATGTTTGAAAAAATTAAATCGTTTTTCTTTTTCCATGGACACTTACGCAGTCGGTCCTAGAGAAGGCGGATGGGAACTATAAATTGATGGATTGATCTTTGATCTTTAGTGGAATGGTTTTTTTTTGTCGTTTAATTGTACGTTAATTAAAAAATGTCAAACTACTATAAATGCATAATTATTGATTATTTCAGACATTTTTCCCTAGCAAAATCAATACTTAGGTATTTGTGTAGAACGAACAATTAGTTTTAGTATTTTGTTTTCTTTTCTTTTTCAAAATCAACTGTCATTTCTAAATCAACATTCAGCCTCATCTGTATTACGGTCAGCTAACCAGCTGCGGCGAGACATCACCGTGTTTTTTTTTCAAACTGTTTTTGACAGAAATTGCGTAAAAACAGGAAAACGATTAATCGTGGACCTGTCAACCGTTGAAGGAAGGGGTATAAATTAATAATAAGTAGGTATTTTTATAAATCTATTCATAAAAATAATGGTGATAATAACAGCCAATTGCTTGCTTAAATAGAAGGATGAAATATTTATAAGTGTTGCTTAAGTAAATTATTTCTTGAAAAACAGTACAAAGTAATTAAGTAGGTACCGAATTTACATAGATTAAAAATCAATGAATGGACATACTGCAGAATTTGATTGACGGCGTGTTTTTTTTGGGTTACCTACTAGTAAATATTTACGCGGATATTTTGAAGTTTTTGTCTGAGTAGCTGATTAAATGTATGCGTAGAAAACCTTGCTTTTGGCATGCGTCAATACGCGTTTTATTCAGTAACACAGGTTACTGAATAAAACAAAATACAGAATACATACATGTTTTGCCGAAAGTTCATGAACTTTAATCAGTTCCTGTACAGATTTAATTGTGTAATTTATCTATAATATGTATGTATTTAGAAATATATAAGTATGTTTATCGGTTGTCTAGTACCCATAACACAAGCTCTGCTTAGCTTGGGACTAGATGGCGTTGTGTGATAGTTGTGGAATATTATATTATATTATATTATATTTATCAAGAAGTAGAAAAATACAAGCCATGATAATTTTCTTGTTCTGCGGTGCCAACGTAGTGTTGGTCGTTGAAATGATGCGATGAAGAAAAAATTACAAATTGTAGAAATACTTCTATGGTTTGATGTCATAAGCACTAATTGCCATTTTTTTTTCAAAATCATCAAATGAGTCCTCCCACCCAGAGCAGAGCGGGAGGGACTGTCAGACTCGTACTGACTAATATCCACGGTGTCCTTCAATAGCCCTTTACGTTCCAGGGTCACGGTAATTTGATGAGTCCCGCGACCCCGGCAGGCTTTGGCCCTCTAAAGGGCCCCGTCATCACGCTGACGCTCTTTGACGCGCGCGTGGAACACAACGCGCCGTCGACCCGGGCATGGTCCATGGTCGGAATGCGAGTCGCCCATTACTCGCCGCCCGCATGCCCGCGCCTACGGTGGCCGGAGATCGCCCGCCTCCTCCTTCACGAGCATGACTGCTTCGCAGGAGGATTGTCACGCTTGGTGGAAACTAGAACACTTTTTTTTTCTGGGTAGGTACTAATCTACTCTTATTTCGATCTTTAGTGTAACATTTTTTCTGTGAGAATGTCTCTTTCTAAGAATATTTCTCTTTCTTTTCAGCATTGATAACAAGAGTTAATTGCCGCCACACTGTTTCTATTCACGTGTGTTACACGTAAAGAATATAATTATGTTAATACGTGATGCATAAAATGCCGTCCACATAATTATAAATTCAACAAAAAATATTTTTATATCATTATCATTTTCGCAACACGCTGTAGAGCACCTCACGCCCACACGGCCAGGCCCGGCGTCGCGGCGCTCGCTCCCGAGAAAAAATGTACGATGCCATAAAAAATCAGCGTTCGTTCGCTCCCGCAATTTTTACCCGTTTTTTCCCCTCGGAGGGTCGCCCGTCTCCATGGCAACGGGGACCGCCCTCTCCCCGACCATTGCTAAAAGCTGCATCAATATTTGTATGGGAAGCGAAATCTATATTTGCTTTTGAATCTTAGGTTTCTTTAGGATTTATTTTCTTTGCACAAATATGGATCGGTTCGCGTTTCTGAGTGCTGCTGCCATTCTGTTTGAGATAGAGTTTCGAAAATCTGGTAACGTGATTTACAATGTAAATCTTGCAGAAATGGAGACTCAGTATTTTGTAGGAAACATTGTAAAACGAGTGGATTGAGTGTTTTTTTTTTTGTAAATATCCTATGGTCATTTGTGAACCGCCTCCGAAGACTTCGGCTGACACCGTGCTTGATGCCTCACAATATAACAACAATACTCTTGACCAAGCAGCCAATTTTGTATTTTTTGGTTACTGCATACATTTTCATAAAATTAGCGCTTTGGCATTGTTTTTTACCCGACTGCGCGACGCAAAGGAGGGTAATGTGTTTATCAGTCTATGTATGTATGTATGTTTGTTTCTATGTGGCGTTCTAGAGACCAAATGCGTAGGCCGATTTTGATAATTCTTACGTCAATCGATTCGTCCTAATCTTGCGAGTGTCACTAAAGACATGACAGTAACCAAAATTCACCACAGCGATAACCAGACGCCATATTGTCAAAATGAAAAACAAAAAAGTCGCTGAACTATGTCATGTGGGGTATCGTTGAATAGGTATTTTAAAATCATCTCTAGGTTCCCTTTATCATTTTTCATTTTAAATAACAGTTTAGGATATATAACGATTTAAAGTTGGTTAACAAAACAATAATTCTCGCTAATTTTCTTACTTATTGATTTAAGTTCACACGTTTTTATAAACTCACTTTTCTTTTATTTCTAGTACTCGTATTTAAACGATATAAAAACAAAGAAAAACAGTGAATAAGCATGACGAACAAATGTTTTTGGTAAAAATAATCTGTAAAATAATCTGTACACAAGCTCCAAGGAACTACTTTGGACCGAGCTGTGGTTGACTTAAGTTCACGCATTTTTGCTAAAGGTCATATCAAGCATTTACTTTGAGCCGAGTTAGGTCTCTAGAGAGACTAATCCACACTAATTATAAATTAAATGTGAAAGTAACTGTCTGTCTGTCTGTCTGTTTCGCTTTCCTGCTAAAACTACTGAACCGATTTCAATGAAATTTGGTACACAGATAGTTTAAAGCCCGAAAAAAGACATAGGCTTTATATTGCGGAAAGGGGGTTGAAAGGTGGGGTGAAAGGTTGTATGGAAGTTTTGGCATTTTTAAAGCTAGAATGATGAAAATTTCACATTATAGGAATGACGTCTTTGGAGTTATTCAGCCTGCTGAGCATTCTCTTTTGACGTATGAAAATTGAAGATCTGGAACACCTGATGTGGATCTCCAAGAGCCCAGCTGCACTATAACATATGTAGGAATGACGTCTTAGCAGGAGTTGTTCAACCTGATGAGCATTCTCTGTTGGAGTATAAAAACTGAAGATCTGGAACACCTGTTGCGGGGTTCCAAGCATTCAGCGACACTATAACATAAATAGGGATAGCGTTTTAGCACGAGTTGTCTAACCTGATGAGCAATTGAGCATTCTCTCTGTTGACGTATAAAAACTGAAGATCTGGAACACCTGTTGCGGGATTCCAAGCATTCAGCGACACTATAACATAAATAGGGATGGCGTTTTAGCACGAGTTGTTTAGCCTGATGAGCATTCTCTGTTGACCTATAAAAACTGAAGATCTGGAACACCTGTTGCGGGATTCCAAGCATCCAGCGACACGATAACATAAAAAGGGATTGCGTTTTAGCACGAGTTGTTCAGCCTGCTGAGCACTCTCTGTTGAAATATAAAAATTGAAGATCAGGAAAACCTGTTGTAGAATTCCAAGCGCCCAGCTACACTATAACAAATACAGGAATGACGTGTTAGCAAGAGTTGTTCAGCCTTACGCATTCAGCATTCTCTTTTGACGTATGAAAATTGAAGATCTGGAACACCTGATGTGGAACTCCAAGAGCCCAGCTACATGACATAGGAATGACGTCTTAGCACGACTTGTTCAGCCTGATGAGCATTCTCTGGTGACGTATAAAAACTGAAGATCTGGAACACCTGTTGTGGAATTCCAAGCGACACTATAACATAATTAGGGATGGCGTTTTAGCAAAAGTTGTTCAGTCTGATGAACACTTTCTGTTGACTTATAAAATCTAAGATCTGAAACACCTTTGTGGAACTCCAAAGCCCTGCGACTGCGACACTATAACAGAATGATATTTAAAAGTTGTTTAGTCTTACAAGAAGTCGGTTAAAAATGAAAGATCTCGAACGTCTCGAATCGTCTCGCATATTCCGTTGTTTTCCCGTCCCGGGGCTCTTAGACTTTGACGTCAGACGTTTCAGATTTTCGACTTTGACGATCCTGTTGTCGCTGACGTGAGCAATTGGATGCGCGTACGAAGTCGCGGGCAGAAGCTAGTCATCAATAGTTTAGAGTACCGCAAGTTGCATAATAATCTCCACATTATTAAGTTGCTTAATAATAGATTGCGAAGACCGTCATAACGAACTCAATGAATGATAACTAAAAAGTATGAAATAAAAAAATAATTTAACGAAAAACAAAAAACCCGACTGCGTTAAAAAAAACTAAAAAGAAAGAAACAAGCCCAGTAGTTTAGAATTCACTCATTCACACTCACAGTCGGGGCCCCTTCAAATTATACCAATCAAATCTTCCCAAGGGGCCCCGACTGTGAGTGTGAATGAGTGAATTCTAAACTACTGGGCTTGTTTCTTTCTTTTTAGTTTTTTTTAACGCAGTCGGGTTTTTTGTTTTTCGTTAAATTATTTTTTTAATTACCAGTATTACGTGACTCTGGGTAAATACATACTTTTAACATAATTATATGGAAGTACCTTTGTATTATGTATGAGTTTGGAATAAAAAAAAATAGTAAATTGTATATGTCACTGTGTTGATTTGACTATATTGGAGAAGCGTGGTTAATTGATTATATTGATTACATTTTACTTAAAAAAGTATAGGAGATTGTTTTAGAAGGGCACGAGGTAGTTTTACTCCCGAGCATTAGCGAGGAAGTTGATAGAAACCGAGGTATGAGGAGTTTTTAGCGCTGTGAGCAGTATCTTACCACTCTACTATTCGCTGCAATTGCTAGAAAATAAAATTATCTTATAAAAGATCAAATTATTAATTTATTTACTAAAATTTAATTAACTATATGCATATATGCTGCACAACATCAATAAAATACTTACCTATATAATAACCTCGTCATTTGAGTTTTAAAAAACAATAGAATTGGAATGGTACCATATAATTAATCAATGCATTCTTATAAAGATATTATAACGCATCAAAATTCGACAGTAGGGGCACGTGACGTACTTGCTCGTAGTAGCTATTTTAAAAGTGTCAATATCAATAGAAAAAATACATGTATAATATATTTTTTGATAAACTAAACCCTATCACCAGAAAATAATGAAATGTAAAATAGTTTAATTTAATCATCATCATCATCATCATCATCAGTATATAATGTTCCCACTGCTGGGACACAGGTGTCCTCTCTTGTGAGAGGGAGTGGGCCATAATTGACCACGCGGGCCCAGTGCGGGTTGGTAGGTCACATGCTTCGAATTTTTGGTTCTAGGACATGCCGTTTACCTCACGATGTTTTCCTTCACCTTTTTGGGAGCAGTGGTGATGATATAAATTACACAAAGTAATGCGCCTGACAGGCCTGTTGGTATAGTGGTAGTGGTAGTGACCCTGACTGCTATGCCGGGGGTCGTGGGTTCGATTCCCACCCAGGACAAATGTTTGTGTGATGAGCACGATCATTTGTTCTGTGTCTGGGTGTAATTTATCTATAATATGTATGTATTTAGAAATATATAAGTATGTTTATCAGTTGTGTAGTACCCATAACAAAAGCTCTGCTTAGCTTGGGACTAGATGGCGTTGTGTGATAGTTGGGGAATATTATTATTATAAAGAAATACAATGACCGTGTAACTGAAAGCTTACTGAACAAACGAGTACTCGTAATTCGGAAAAGGCTAATGAAGCATCTGAATAAGAGCAATTTAGTCACCAAACATCATAATAAAAGATTCACCTTCACCTGTTAACATAATTGCTAACACAACAACTACCTAATTTATCTAGCTGAGTTACCAAACAAGAGGATAAACAGAGCCATATCAGAGGCAAACACAAAAATATATCATTTTCTTTTTACGAAGTAGAAGCATAGGCAAGCAAACATACTGCCAGTAACTTAATATTTGGAAATCAATTATCCATAAGAAGTATTTGTTGGCCGGAAAATAACTGGATTAAGGGAATAATATTATAATGTCGTATATTTCTGATTGTTATGATATATACGTAATGGAGGTCTGGTCTACTTGACGAGAATGTTTCACTTTTATATGTTTTGTAACAATGTTATTTATATATCTACCTGAAAGCTTTATTTCATAAGTATCAAAATTCCAGAAAAGAAAATGTTACGAATTTGAAAGTTTTATCTGTATTATTGAGATAATTATGTTAAGGGCTTCACACACAGCAGCTATAAATTAAATATGTACATTATAGCACGATACATCTCATTACATCTTTCCTTAGAGATTCGAAGATGTTAAAATATACATTATAGCTGTCGTGTGTGGCCTCCTGACGATTTCTATGGAAAGATGTAATGAGATGTATCGTGCTATAATGTACATCTTTACATTATAGCTGCTGTGTGTGAAGCCCTTTATGTAGTACATATGTTCTGTATTGCAAGGATCACTATCGCAATATTACTATTATTGTGTGTTGCAAATTATAATCATATTTTCCGGGCCTCCATAATTATTTCTAATCTTTCATTTCATGTATTAAACACCTCCCCAAAACACACGCCTCCCAATAAAAAACTAACACATACTCTATGTACAAACCATAAATAAAAAACTCCCCTTACTTTTTTACAAATAAAACCTCATCTGATTGGCTGAGCTCCCCAATAAAAAAGTTAAAGACGCGTGCTGCGCGCGCACGCGTTCCACCATTCAAATTCAAATAAGGAACGCACGCGCGCCGTATGTTACATACGGTAGCGGCTGCAACTTATTATTAAAATTTCGTCCATTTTAAAATGAACCACCGCGCTCCTTACTTTGAAATGTAAAAAGGGGAAATGAGGGTAAAATGTGCATCAGATTGGAGGTCATTTTTAAAATGGTTGCTTTGCGTAAAAATAAGCGCGCTCGGGGAAAAAATATAAAATGAACGGTGGGGAAGTATTTTAAAAATAGAGAGGTCTCCCTTCCGAGTCAGGGGAGTGAACGCGGTTGATATATTGACGGAGTTACTGGGGATTTTAATAACACCCAGCGTGTGTTAGTTCACCGAGGCCGTAAGATTTGTCAATGTGGCGTTTTGTGGGCGCTATTTTAGGTCGGTCGCGTGTCCTCGCCCCGCAGTAAGTATCGAGTTTCTAGATATTGTTTACCTGTTACAAGTTCAAGTTACCGGCTTCCGTTATTTCGAGTACGTGCGCTTTGTGGCTGATATTCGCAAATATAGGTTAGTGGTTGAAACTGAGAAAAATGGATTTTATGTCAGACTGCAGAGTGTAGAGAAATGTAGAGCTGCGTGTAGCCACAATTTTTATTACAGATTTCATTATGTTAAAATGTCCTTTTCGATACGTTTACGTTGGTTTAAATCTCATTGAATTGCATTTAAATAAATTCTTTGCTGAAGCACTCAATTAACATTCTTGCGTATACTTTATGACATACATATTTAGACAACGAAAAAGAAAGGTCTATATATTTATCGATATCCATTAAAATACATGTTAATCATGAAATTACGACCAAAAGAATGTGAAAGTAAATATCAATCTAAAACATAAAGCGAGAAAAACAAGGATCAATTTAATTATCATTACTCACACGCTCTAAAGCTGGGTTGAGACCGACAATTTATTATTATGGACCCGTATCCAATTTAAAACAACGCACGGCCGAATGGAGCCATTAGGTACGAGGGGACATTGTTTTGGTACCGTGAACACGGAGGGGAATCCTTGTGGAGTAGAAAAAACAATTTAAAAATAAAATGTAATAATTATAAAAGGGAGGGAGAGCGCGCGTGTCACTGCCGCCTTATTTATTTCGATCCTCAGCTGCTGTTTAAATTTCGTATACGACGTTGTTACCGCCTTTACTATTGGCATGAAGTGACATGTGGTTTTAGAAAAAAAAATGGGCATACAGAAAAGGAGGCGGTTTGATACACCTGTCATTTATATAGAACAGATTTTATTTTCGTTTCATGGAAATTCGATTTCTATTGACTTTTATTTTATCATCAAATCTTACGGATGCTCAACTTAGTACCAAGCTGAAAAAAACTTTAATTGACTCTATTCATCTACTTCTCTTCCTATGTAGAATTACATATTTTAACATTTAATTTGGTATCTATACCAAATTAAATGTTAAAATATGTAATTTATTAGTCAACATTCCGGTTATTACTCTTTAACTGATCATTAAAAAATACTTCCATACATTGCAAAATGTTATGAGATGACGAAACCAGAAACGAGTATCTAATTAATACTTAACTAACTACATATATGTATCATTTATTTACTCCATACGGTGCTTGAGAAATGGTTTTTTCATCAATACAGACATCATGTTGAAAATATGCGGGCAAATGTTAATTAAATTAAGTATCGATGTGAACGGGCCCGAGTTTTTATAATGGCGTCGTGATTTGTGTTTTCGATAACAAATTGTTGGGGTAACTGTAATTATAGATTTTAATGATAAACTTCTGCTGCCCTAATGAATACAGAAAGTCTCAATAATGCAAAAAGGGAGTGCATAGTGCATACCTATATAAAATTAGTGTTTTTTTATGTATTCATTTATTATTTTCATATTTATTATTATTAAGAAATCCACAGCTCATAAACATACCTTTTAACACTTATTGTACAACTGTAATAGCCAATTATGGATTTACAATTTCCTAACTTGAACAATTTTGAGTCGTGTGAGATATAATAGTGTGCGTGTGCCTGTGTAGTGTATTGTAGTGTAACGTAATGTATTTTTTAAAATTACTAACATACTACCCAGCCAGCAATACACAAAAAGAGAAGTTACTTTTTTAAAGAAATTAAACGCAGTTACAAAAGAGACGCAAATTTTTACCTTTTCTAATCAATAATAATTAATATCGACTCTTAAAAGTAAAAGTACTAATCAACAATATAGTAAAAAAAACAGAAGAAGCAGTCAAAACGTTAAGTTTAAAACAGTTGCATTGTTTTCGCACCTATTAATCTCCATCTGTCAAAGTATTTAGCAATTTGTTATCTGTGGTAGGCTGCAAATTGTCATATCTTTGCCCGAATCTCGCCACCTACGCGTTATCGCTAAGAAATGTGTTAGTTTTGTTTATGGGATATTTTAGTTGATGGTCAGTAGAAACTAGAAAGGGACGGACCACCCGAATTTCGAAAGTGTCACTCAGTGTCCCTTTTTAGCCTGCACACGTAATTATTTCTATTGTGTTATAGTCCTCTGCAAAAAACTATGAGTTTATTTTGTAGTTTAGAAGAACCACATAATGATTAGCTTATTTCACATTGTTTAATCGTCGTTATGGATAACTCAAAATATTACTTAAAAAATCTTAGGGCCAACATATGCAACGTTACGGACGAGCAATAAAGAACTAATTCACTTAGGTAGCACACAACAATGAATAAATCAGCTAATTTTTACACACCATAAAGCCTAGATAAGTATCTCATTTTTACCCTGTAATCCACACTTTCTTTACGACGTCCAACGTCCAAAATAACAGAAAAAACCTCAGCTGCGCCATTAAACATAAGGGGGACATTTGAGAGACATCTTTTTACAATAGCCCCTAAAATGACCAGAAAAAATTCACTCTTTTTAACCAACAATGGTCTCTGATGCGAGGGTGGACGATCAATGATCGACTAAACAAAAAAAAAAAAAAACAGTCCTAAAATAATTGTAAATTCACTGGAAAGATTTATGTAGTTAGTAGTCATTGTGGTGAAAAATAGTGGAATGTTATCTTCTACTGGACCTCGGTGTCCGGTTGCAGATGTGTCGCGATAAAAAAATCGACTATTGTCAATGCTCCATGCCAATTCTGAGCATAGAGTAAAGAGAGAGCGCCGCTTTTTTTAAGACCACCGGCGCTTTTTCGTATTTATATAGGAACGCTTCTTTTTAGTGGTAATGAAAATTATAGCTTTGGTTTCTGCCGGTTTTAGTGATTTATTGAGTGCCCTAGCAAAGAAACGTGTATGCAGCTAAATAAAGAACAATCTCAAAACTTTAGAAGACATTGAATGTTGCCGGGGTCGTGGGATCGTCTGTGAAGGTTACGGTGACCTTGGAACGCAAACGGCATTCAGATGCTCTTTGAGTTCCAGGGTCCTTCAGAGAAACTGGGTGGAGTTTTGGACAGTGAGAGTCCGAAAGTCCCTGCAGCTGCTCTACTCAGGGCTGGAAGACCCATTTCATGATTTTATCACCCAAAAGGTGTGTCTGTTGTTACAAACAAAAATAAAATACCTGTTACACTAAATCTTGATGTTAAAGATAGGTTGAATATTATACCAACTAATCATTTCAGTTTTTATACGAAAAAACTACATCTCTAAAACGAAAAACAACGTAGTGCTGATGTCTTCTAAACACAGGCATTCCATACTAGATTCTCAAAACATTCCTTCTCAGTGAAGACAAGTGCCTGAAGACGTGAGACCTCATCGAAGTCTGACGAGGGTCAGACCACTTTCAACGCTGACAGACCACGTCTACACTTGCATACTTTCAAACTGACAGAATAGTGGTGATACTTTTAACTGTCAATTGAATTTAGACCTACTTCCTGCTTCTTTAAGGTTCAATGTCTACATCTACACTTGCGTACTTCCAACTGACGATACCCTGTGGTTACTTATAACTGGAAATTGAATTTGAACCGAGTTTTTTGAGTGTTAAGGTTGAAAGTTCATTGCAGAGATTTACGCAAATGTTTCTTAGGCGTTTGATTATTTTTAGTTTTTAAACTATCATCATGAGGTTTTGATTAAAGGAATTATTCAAGTAATGTGTGAATGGTGTCACGGGAATTGGTATACATTGTTTAATAAAAGAATAGTTTACTGCAATTTAGGGAAAAAGTTGATATCTTACGAGGCTCCCTGAGATTCCATAATACATTTATAAAAGGATGCTTATATGTAGGTGTTAAATAAACTAGACCGAAAGTCAAAGTCAAATCATTTATTCCAATTAGGCCATCAAAGAGGCACTTTTGAACGTCGATTATTAAATTTAAAGGAAATAGGAAGGGATGGGATTGATTCTACACCCAATCGCAAAGGTAGGTTTGTATGGAGAAGAATGGGCAAGAAACTCCATACTTACTCTTTTTCAAAAATGTTTCACAATGTTTTGAAATCACAAAAAAATAATGTGAAAGCGATGTACTCAAGTCAAGACCATTTAACCATTTATGGGATAAAAAAAACAATAATTATACAGCTAAAAGGTACACGGTGTTCACACTCTTTTTTAGCGTGGTAAAATCATTAAATGAGTCTATAAAATCATCATAAATTATCCCCGGGCAGGGCGGGAGGGACTGCCAGACTCGTACTGACTAAAATCCATGGTGTCCTTCAATAGCCCTTTGTGTTCCGGGGTCACGGTAATGAGATAAGTCCCGCGACCCCGGCAGGCTTTAGCCCTCTAGAGGGGGGCCCCACGCTGATATAGACTAACATATAATTATACAAAAACTGGGCAGTTCTGGAAATATTAGGTATATATACGGGTCGAATTGATAACCTCCTTTTTTTTTGAAGTTGGTTAAAAAAAGTACTGGTCAGTTAATCCTACAGTTATCCAAAACAACTAGAACGATTGAGAAAAACATTCAAATGTCTAAAAGAATATGTTCGCTATAATGTTTTGACATCTTTACCACCAACATCTTTACCCCCACGCCCGTATAACTTCTTTAATCTAATCAACTTACACAGCCAGTAGCAAAGAGATAACGTACGACTTTTTAGTTCCCGCCTCAAATAGTCATTTAAACCGTAAACTATCTCCGACACAAGCAATGAAGATGAACGACCTGCCTAATGAATCACTTCACTTTCGTCATAGACTAGATTTGAATGGCTTTACGTTATTAATTTTGTGCCTATCTGTCGCTAGCTCTACGAAGACGGCTACGCGAGTTGCGTAGCGCTTTCGTAGTACCTCTCGTAGCGTCTTCAAGGCCTACGTTTTTGCAACTACAAATTATTGTATATTTTATGTATTTATGCTAAACTGTATGACATTTTAAATGATTAATTGTTGATTTCTATTGAGTAATCAGTTGACATAAATTGTGTGTTTAATGGAATGTACTCCATAAGCATTATGTAAACAAAAGTATTCAAGATAAAAACACAACAATTTAAAAACGATTAGAATGGTTCGCATGAAAGAAATTTTAGGAAGAATCCTCTACATTGGGCGTCCATGTACCTAAGAATTAGGGTATTTAATTTGAACTAACGTCATCATTTCGTTTTTGCAATACAAGTTAAGCCCACGGTGATTTGTACAGTGTGCAACACTGTATCAAATAAACTGCCTACTTTCTCATACTGTACTATCTCCGTATCTACTCTTTGGTCACCACCGAAGGGCGGTTGCACTTGTTCCTCTACCGCATGTAGTCAACTTTTTACCGAACTTTTTATATTTTTCGACAAAAAAGTATCGTAACACGAGCCGAACGGTATGCGGATGCCGCCGTGCCGATCCGCTTGTTATTGTTAATTAGTTGAGTCGTAGAGATGTTCTATGGATTAAGATGATAATAATGAATAGTTTGCTGGGTGAATATGGTGTAGGGGTAAAATGAAATAAAATTTAGAAAAGGAATTTGAGAGTTAAACTTACATGGTATGTTGCTAACAAGGTCAATAGTTAACTTATTAAAAAACCGGCCAAGTGCGTGTCGGGCCACGCACAGTGTAGGGTTCCGTAGTTGCCCATCAAAATACTTATGCGAACTAACTAAACTGATTCGCTGAATTTAATTTAAAAAAGAAGAATTTTCAAAATCGGTCCAGGAGTCTGAGAAATCGGGGAAAATACATTAAAAAAAAGATTACGACGAATTTAGAACCTCCTCCTTTTTTTGAAGTTAGTTAAAAATAGTTGACGATGAAAACCTACCTATCCCCAAAAAACATACCGTAAAAACATACCTATTAAAGCTGTAAAAATAAAATTGACAAACTT
This sequence comes from Agrotis clavis, assembly GCA_954870645.1. Taxonomy (NCBI): domain Eukaryota; kingdom Metazoa; phylum Arthropoda; class Insecta; order Lepidoptera; family Noctuidae; genus Agrotis; species Agrotis clavis. The sequence goes on along the minus strand of OX940919.1, from coordinate 2,675,641 downwards.
ACATTTGCAGTTGAAGAACATGTTCTCCGATACATTTGTTTAAGAAAATATGTTATCCAAGTACATTTTATAAGTGTGTCGACTATTACTCGTAAAGTTGTAAAGCCTACTTAGTCATGATAATTTTCTTTTAAACTTCGTTATATATACTACTATTGTGAATTTTTTCACAGCCCCAAACATAACCGTTTAGCTGGTAGAGGGGGGGGACACTCGAGTCGAGCAAAATTTAGCACTTTTAAGCTTAATATTTCACAAACGAAATTTTTTATCAAAAAATTGTTAATGGAAACTATCAATATTTTTTAAAGACCTATTTAATGATACCCCACACTAAGGGGTACACGAGAAAAAAAAAAAAACATCCCCACTTTACGTGTACAGGAGGTACCCTAAAAAAAAATATTTTACGAGATTTTATTTTACCACTTTTTCGGCACCACAAATCCGTATATTTACACCAAATTACAGCTCTCTAGTACTGTGCGTCTCTGAGCTAAACTGCGGACAGACGGACGGACGGACGGACGGACGGACGGACGGACGGACATGGCGAAACTATAAGGGTTCCTTGTTGACTACGGAACCCTAAAAATATACTACAATCTATACTCAATAATATAAAGTTAAAAGTTTGACTTTTTTATAGTCTGAATTTAAAAATTATTTAACACTAGCTGTTGCCAGCGTCTTCACCCGCTACAACTCGAAAATTATCCCACGGGAACATAAAATCGGGATAAAAACTATTCTATGTGTTAATACAGGTTATAAACTATGTATACCAAATTTTATCCAAATCCGTTCAGTGGTTTTTGCGTGAAAGAGTAACAAACATACCTACATACACATACATACATCCTCACAAACTTTCGCATTTATAATATTAGTAGGATTGGATATTCCATTTATCGAGGAAAGTTATATATATAAATAAAAGGCTATACTTAAAACATTACACTATTACCAGTAACAGTCGCGCAACGGGGGTTAAACCACGAGGAGAAGATACATAATAATTTACTGGCTATTGTAGGTCTCACGACGGTCGCCTGGCTCGCGACCATCATCATGTCGGAGTCAAACAGTTTTTACTGTATTCCATCGGTGCGCAAGAGTTCCAGGTACTTCTGGGTGCGCTCACTTCATCTTAGGTCTCATCTTTTTGGGCTAATTTGACGCCAAGAGCAAACACAGAGTAACAAAAAAATAATTAAAAGCCAACTTGGCCATTCTTCACTCCAGTTCTGGGCTGCGAAAGCCTTTGTTCTTCGGATTAATAGGAATAAATTTTGGTTTTGTGGTAGGTACACTAAAGCGGCTGGATGCGGAAATAATACATGGTCGAGGAAAAGATATTATAAAACCAATCTAGATTTTACCAGTGACAATAATAACAACCAATATGTATTTTTTTTTGCGGTTACAGCTACTGTTTTTATATACCTAAGTCATTTTCCTGTATCCGAATTTTCACTGGATATTTTCCGCATTTCAAAATCATGACACCGAAAACCGTTCACCATAAATATCTATACGTAAATTACCCGACAGGAAAGGGTTTTGTTTTTAGCTGGTATTGTAAATATTTATCTTTAAATATTTATAGAATTATGTTTAACAACATGTAGTTGAATTAACATTACAGAAGAAACAAAATTACGAACAATTGAATCAACCAACAAACAGGCGGCAGAAACCGCTGAAAATAAAGAAAAAAATCGTTCTGCAAAAAGATAAACGAGGACCTAGAAGCCCAAAAATCTCACAAACAAGCAAAAAGCTTTCGCTAAGAATGTTTGCTGTTATTTTTTCCCGCGCTCAGCTGAGTAGCAGTGCGTTCTACCAGGAAATGACGCTCTGGAATGAGGATACGTACTCGTTAATTTGCACCATAAATCATCGAAAATGTAGTCTATGGCCGCGCCTCTTTGCCGATGAAACTTTTTTGTAGAGCTCGGGTAAGTTCGGCAAGTGTCAGGTTTCAAATGTTTTGGGACATTTTTTTAAGAATGTTTGGTTGGGGACATCTTGAAGCTGTAATGTCCGTTTGTTTTGTGGGTCCAAGAAAGTTTTATAGTTAGCTGAAAATGATACAATGTGGAAGCAGTTTATTAAGTTTTATGTATTTCAGGAAAGTGCACATATTTTTAATATTGATAGTATTACAATCACTGGAAGTCATCGCGCTAGACGGATTTATTCATTACATGAAAATTCAGAATGTAAGATACCAATCAATGCCAACTTAAATCTAGGTAATACTACTTACGTCGAATGGCAGAAACATACTTTTAAGAAAACCATAAATACTTCAGATTATTTCTTTCATTGCAGGTTCAAAATCAATTGTAGTTCCAGAAAATAATGGTAACGCCGGCTCCACACGTTGGCCGTGTTTGCCGAACAGAAGGAGACGGCGCTATACCAGAAAGCAAGACGCAAATAATTCTATCTCGTTTCTTAGTATAGCGCCGTCTCCCTCTGTTCGGCTAACACGGCCAACGTGCGGAGCCGGCGTAATAACTGTATAACTGTACTGGTATAAGTGTGTCTGTTCTATTCGAAGTTATTAAATACACACTCCTACTGAAAAACACCACAAACAAGGCCAAAGGATAGAAAAAAGAAACCCCACAAGACTAGACTAGGCCATAAACAGTAACGAGATCCAATTCCATACAAATAAAAGATTCCAGCCGTCAATTTATTTAGCATTTATGACAACGAATTCCTGCGGAACTTATGTTTTTCTTATTGCGTATAATATTACGATTGTTTTGGGAATAAGCCAAGTGTCCTAAGATAATATAGTGACTTATTTGACCCCTGGGAGAGGACCCGGAACTTTTCGATGGTTCTCATATTAAAGTTTGACTTGATATAAGTATAGGTAGGATGTTGAAAAAAGTCTTAGCTTTTTGGCACGGAAGTTTGTATGGAGTTCCGAGTTTTGTAAGAGAGTTTGCAAGGTAGGTATATAAATAAATATTATCGATCAAAGACACTCGTCTAATAACGAAGCAATAGGGAAATATTTGAAAAAACATTTTTTTACGTATTGCTTGATAATATTTTTTTACGAGAGGTTAGGACAATCTGTGCCGATCGGGTAGGTACGTGAGGGGCTCGTAGAAAATTCTATTTGTTTTGAGCATAACATTAATAAAATGATAAAAAAATCAATTCGGCACTGAAGACATTTATTATCTGAATCGAACATCAATGAGATATTTTTACCAGAACCTTGCTTTGCTACCATAAAAAACCGTTAAATCAAACAACAGTCAATAAAACGAAAATTACCATCACCTTAATTAAGATTTTCAACCACCCTACATACATACACCTTCGAAGTCCATCTGCCCTCAACCCCAGATGCATCTGGGTTGATCATTGATCATTCCGTTCATTTACAGACGTACAAATGTCGTGAACCGTCCTAATTAGGCCTGGCCCTCAGGAAATGCCTAACATCGGCAGGAGGGACCCGTGGGATACCGTAGCACGTGGACACTTGAGAGTTGGAAAGTTTTTGCGACACTGTTTCACACTCTTGTTAGTTCCGTATAGGATGTTGTTCGCACTTCGAATGATTTCTTTGAAAACGTAGCGTGTGTTAGGATTTAGGAAGTCGTTTAGTGAAAATCATAACCCTCCTTTTAGCTTTGCCGTAGTCGGGTAAAAAGGACGTTTGTTTGTAGATATTCTTAGTATTTCTTTGATTCAGGGCCGTATTCAGGGTGCATTTTTTTGCCTATTATAGAAGCTTGGCCTTGTTCTTAGAAGCTACTGCCTCATCATCATCATGAGCCTATAATGTTCCCAATGCTGGGACACAGGCCTCCTCTCTGTGAGAGGGAGTGGGCCATAATCCACCACGCGGGCCCAGTGCGGGTTGGCAGATGTCACATGTCTTCGAATTTTTGGTTCTAGGACATGCCGGTTTCCTCACGATGTTTTCCTTCACCGTTTTGAGAGCAGTGGTGATGATATAAATTACACAAAGGAATGCGCCTAGCGGGGTTCGAATCCACGACCTCAACTCGTAAGTTGGGACCGATGCCACTGGTACACCACTCCGCTCTCCAGCATTATTATTAGACTAGGGAAAAATCTTAAGATTTTTTTTATAAATCTTTGAGCACCTTGCGGATCTGCGGATGTTATTTCTAGCATAGATAATCGACATCTCCATAAGGCCCACTGGCCTAAAACCCCGTTTACATCAATCCTTGCCATCTTTCTATTTTTTGCGACTCTTTCATTGTGTTCTGACATAACACTTGCGCAGGCGATTATTTGACAAAAATCTTTCTCTATTTGTTTACCTGGAAAGGTGTTCTATATTTTATTGAAGGGTGAATGTATGTACAGACGCCAGCACATCAACCTACTTCAATCCGTCTTTCTTTAATACCTGCTGGCGATGGCGTCTGTACCAGTTATTGGAAATATAGTTTAACAATTTTAGATGAGTTTTTAATTTTGAGTTTTATCTCGAGAAAGTTTTGAAACTGCTCCTCTTTAACTGTGTAGTTAACACTTATAGTACAGGATCCGTATATAGAACGACCTTCACCGATCGAGTAACCGGACGAAATGTGTTTTTTATTAATTAAAATATGTTGAAGAATGTGACGGTGATGGGTTGCCTCATAAAATCCTGTCAAGGATATTTTTAATTAATTTTATAAAAGGTTATTTTTTTTCAATACCTTCACCGATAGAGTAACCAAAGAAAATTAACACCAATTGAAAGTCCGAAGTCTATAGAATATGCTAACGTAGGGTTGCCTACCTTTTTCTTGTCAAGGGTATAGGGTTGCCTAATTTGAACAGGTGATAAAAAAATGCTACCTTCACCGATCGAGTAACCAAATAAATTATATATCAAAATAAAGACATTTTTTTTACGAATACGATGGTATACGGTTGCCTATGAAAAACTTGTCAGAAATTAGGGTTGCCAAGCGTTGAAGTTTGAAAATTTTAGACGGTTGGAAGCACATGAGTAGATAAACGGACTAAGCTTCTTAAGAACGAGCAAAATTGTTACCTATTTTGGTAGGGTTGTCACAATAGGGTAGACAAATTAAACAGAAATATATTAAATAGCTTTATTATTCAGTATGATAGAATCGAATCAAATAATTTAATTCAACTAAGCCAATTACAGGCAATTTTGAATTGTCAAAAGACATTTTTAAAGGTGTTTGGTCACCAATATATTAGAGACCAAACACCTACCTTCAAGAGGGCGCGCGTTGTCAAATAGACCGCGTTTCGTACCACTTTATATACCGCCCGTTCTTACCTTATAGTAGCCACACACCATCCTGCCTATCGTACGATCGCGGATCGATTTGACGCTTGTAATTGTTTCAAATTGGCAGTTCGTCCATAAACACCATACACTATACTGTCTATCGTACGATCGATTTGACCAACTCAGCAACTTTATAGCTAGATCTGGCTATTATTCGGTGACGACAGCTACAATTTTATAAAATTTGTGGCTAAACTTTTTAGATACTTTTTCTAGCACCATTTCATTTGTATTTCCATACAAGTACAGACCAGTAAATAGGCAACGAAGGATGAATAACAGACCGAACAGACCGAGTAACTTTCGACCTTATCGACATTTAAAATTTAGTTTGTTTTTCTCACATTCTCGTTAGCTAACATTGCTCCTTCATTAAAATCCGGTGTTTGCATATATGTCAATAAGGTCGAAAATCGCTTGAAGGTCGGAAAACATTTGCTTAACGATAGCAAGTTAAAAAACAGGTGCAAGGGATTTTCGACCTTATCGACATTTAAAATTTAGTTTGTTTTTCTCACATTCTCGTTAGCTAACATTGCTCTTTCATTAAAATCCGGTGTTTGCATCAGTGTCAATAAGGTCGAAAATCGCTTGAAGGTCGGAAAACATTCGCTTAACGATAGCAAGTTAAAAAAGTGGTGCAAGCAATTTTCGACCTTATCGACATTTAAAATTTAGTTTGTTTTTCTCACATTCTCATTCGTTAACATTGCTTCTTCATTAAAATCAAGTGTTTGCATAAATGTCAATAAGGTCGAAAATCGCTTGAACCTTTTTTTAACTTGCTATCGTGGTCCCTTGACACCTCTCAAGTTTTCAATCGTATTTTGGTTTAAAATAAAATGAATAACACTTTTTTTATAAAAAAAAATCCTAGAACTAAAACTATTAAAGTTCATCATCATCATCATCAGCCGGAAGACGTCCACTGCTGAACATAGGCCTCCCCCTTAGACCGCCACGCCGAACGACAATTCGCCACTTGCATCCATCGGCTGCCCGCGACCCTCACGATGTCGTCGGTCCACCTAGTGGGAGGCCTGCCTACGCTGCGTTTTCCGGTCCGTGGTCGCCACTCGAGAACTTTTCTTCCCCATCGGTTGTCAGTAAACTATTAAAGTTACACAAGAACAAAAGTTTGATTTCACAAAAATTGCAATAACTTGAAAACTACTGGACCGATCTTCATGAAACAACTTGTGAATCTATTTTTGTAATGAAACACAGCCCTTTTAAATACTTTAATTGAAAAACATACATAAACAAAAAAGTGAGTTTTCAAGTTACGTAATCATCTAAGTTTTAAACTTTTACAATTTTCCACTAAAAAACTTATCTAATTAGAAACTAATAAGAACGTACAAGATAATCTAATAAGAATCGAATATATACACAACACAATCACTGGATTCTGATTAGAAAACACTTGTCTTAAAAAAATCACCTTACAAATCACACTTGCACCCCTTGTCGTTGCGTGGGTCTCGTCGCCAACAATCACCTTCATCATATGCCAAATTTCAGTTCCAGAGGAGGAATTTTTCGGACCACATATGCCTCGTTGACTGGACTATTGGAATGGGTATCTACGGTACTTTCACAGTTATTATTTCTTGTGACTGGGCACCATAACTATTTTTGTACTAACTTTATTTTATGTCTTTTGACAATTCGAAATTGCCTGTAATTGGCTTAGTTCAATTCAATTATTTGATTCGATTCTATCATACTGAATAATAAAGCTATTTAATATTTTTTTGTTTAATTTGTCTACCCTATTGTGACAACCCTACCAAAATAGGTAACAATTTTGATCGTTCTTAAGAAGCTTAGTCCGTTTATCTACTCATGTGCTTCCAAACCGTCTAAAATTTTCAAACTTCAACGCTTGGCAACCCTAACTTATGACAAGTTTTTCATAGGCAACCGTATACCATCGTATTCGTAAAAAAAATGTCTTTATTTTGATACATAATTTATTTGGTTACTCGATCGGTGAAGGTAGCATTTTTATCACCTGTTCAAATTAGGCAACCCTATAACCTTGACAAGAAAAAGGTAGGCAACCCTACGTTAGCATATTCTATAGACTTCGGACTTTCAATTGGTGCTAATTTTCTTTGGTTACTCTATCGGTGAAGGTATTGAAAAAAAATAACCTTTTAAAAAATTAATTAAAAATATCCTTGACAGGATTTTATGAGGCAACCCATCACCGTCACATTCTTCAACATATTTTAATTCATAATAAACACATTTCGTCCGGTTACTCGATCGGTGAAGGTCGTTCTATATACGTATCTTAGACTATTACTAAATATTTTTTCTCAGAAAACCACTGTATTATAACACAACCCAGAAATTAATATTCTTTCTCATTATGCAATTTTCTTATAAATCCTTGAAAATTTATTCTAGAACTTTTTATTTGTATGTACTATGCAATTCCGACAACTGTCCATTTTTACCCCATCGTTCGCTAAAGGTGCGTTTCACGGACGGGTTGAGTGTATATGCTTTCTAAAAGGCTTTGTTAATAAAATAAGTGTTTATTTGCGAACACATCTGCGTCAGAACATATGTAGGTTTTTGACAAATGAAATGGAATTCTTTTTATATTTCACAATTTCAAAGGGTGTCTATTTTTGCATAAAAGAGATTTTTGAAGAGGATTGATATTTTTGTTTTATAAGTAGGTGACAGACAATGTGGTATTATTCGGTATTTGTGAGTTTACTGAAAAAAGAGTTCAAGTGCAAGCTACAGAACTAATTAAGGAAACAAATGATCTAAGGTTATAGAAATAGGCAGCAAGCTTTACTTGCAGTTGGTGCTTCTTTTGATACTGTATCTATGATTTATATGTCGTCGCCTTAGTTCACAATTGCACTAACTACAAAATTCACTTTTTTGAGGAGAGAGCTTTAAAGTTTTTTAAACTTTAGACAAGAATAGTACAAAAACCAAGTAAAATAATGAAACAAATATGCATTTATTCATGAGACTAGTCTTTTAACTCCATCATATCACAATATTGTAATATTAGTTTAAACGTAACCTTTTCAAAATAGCTAAATAAATATAAAACCCCCTAATTAATACATTTGTGCACTAAGATTGATTATGTTGACCTGTACTAAGTGAAAAACTCAAAAATATTTAACAGCATTACCAGGCTGGTTCAAGGTCCAAGAAAAAGGATAATAATATGTAATTATGGATATTGCATTAAATAGATAAAGTGATCCATATTCATAATGTTTATTTTTATTATAATACACGGTTTTATCCACAATCAAATAAATAATTAATTATGTTTCACACCCACAATAAAAACAAAAAAGAGGTTGCAGCCCGATTATTATGGGCCAATCTTTAGGTATTGCCCAAACCAATTGGTTTTATTCTTTAATTAAAAAGAAACTTTGGTATACACTAGGAATTTTCCGTTGTCGTGGGTGCGTTCACAAACATAGAAACTCACACACACGAACACCCAGACCAGGAACAACTATTTGTAGGTCATACAAATAAACAAGGTATGTTCCGTGCGGGGATCGAACCCGCGACACGCTACACAGCTGTCGATCTCTCAACCACTGCGCCAACCGTGCCATCTAAACGTTTCTGAATCAACCCAATTAGAGTTTTCATAAGTAAATTATTAAAATAAGTCTTCAGTTTAAGGTAACAATGATTCTTTATTACCTAAAATTTCTTCAACAATGGACTCTTCATCTTGATCATCATCAGACGATTCAGTGTCATCACAATCTTCATTGATGTTTACTTATTCATTACATTTTTAAATATTTTAACAATAAAGAAATACAAAAATATTTAAAAATATGAAAAGCAGTCTACCAGCATCAGGAACAGGGTCCGGGATACCGGTGGTCAGGACTCCTGAGAGACGAACCTCCTAATGATACGCGCCGTGTCCAGTAGTACAGCCTTCTGAATCAAGCGTTTGAGCCAGCTGCCAAGCGAGAGCCTTCTCTGCCTTCACGAGGTTCTCATCATGCGGGAACGTGATATCAACAATCATTGCGCGACGCTCCGATCGATCTATCACCATAATGTCAGGCTTCTTGGTTCTTGTCAGTCACAATTATTGTTAACAAGGAAGAGGAAGGAAGAAGTGGATGGAATACCTTTGTAATACTTCCAGTAGACATCTACTGGGAGTGGAAATTTCATGCACAAGTGTGCTAAGTACATACTTAGCACACTTGTACACCAATTTTCTCGATCCTTTTGCATTAACAACACATAATACACACTTATAGCACTGCTAAAACGTATGCGCAGTTATTACAAATTTAAATAATACGTTTGTGTTTTGAAATTTTCTGCAGTTGTTAAACTTAAAATCAGTTAAAGTATGTCTTCATTGGTTTTACAAAAATAAACGTCATTAGTACAGTACAACATTCATGCGATCTCATTTAATACAACTGTGAACCACGTTTTTGGTAGAAAGAGACGGAATAACGCCATTTCAATACGCGGAAACGAAAGAGCATGAAATTTAGTATATTTGGCACAAAAAAAGTGAAATTTGAAAATTTTGTAGTTAGTGCAATTGTGAACTAAGGCATCGATGTATAGGTTTAAGGCCGGCCACATACATCAGTTTTCCTGATCAGGAATCCTGATCCGATTTCTATCCGAACACAGTGAATTCACACTAATGTGTCTGCTTGTTTTGTGTGTGTTGTTCACATTTCATTCATCATTTCGAATTCCGAACGGAAAAAAAAATATGTATGTGGCCTAATGCGTGGTAATAAAATCAAAGTTGTACTGAAGATACCTCGGTGAATGGATTTCAAAAGTTTATATCTCGGAAATGTGACAGTTTAAAGATTTTGCTTGATGCAATAGTTACACAATAGTTATACCTACTTGTTTGTAGTAATGCCAGCTATCAACAAAACACTAATAAAAATGGCTGTATTTCTATTAAGACATCTCAGACTTTATGGAAAATAATTACGCCATTGCCATTGAATGCATTTTATGATATACCTACTAACTGCGGACCGAGGACCCACTGATAACTGATCAGCTTGGCCAACTAGTCAGCTTGTCGGCTAGTCAGCGAAAATTATAATCGGCCCATTTCTAGAAATAATAATCCTAGTCATAAATAGCCAAAACGGTTATAAAAACGGGTTATAAAAACAGTGAAAAATAACTGTTCAAGCCTTTTGTTTCAAGGTATTATCTCCAACTTTTATGATCTTAACAGCTTTCTAGTATTTTTGCTCTATTTTCGGTAAACAAATGATTTTACTATTATAATGTTTTCCTTTGAAGAAAGTAACCGTCAAGGCTGAGTAAGGATCTTAAAACCGCCATAAATTAGTCTCGGTAATTCTTTTTAGTACCTATTTAGGTAATTTCTCATAGGTGATTATTTTTGGAAACATTAATAAAATTGAAATTAAAGGTAAAGTAAAAAGCAAACTCAGAGTTTTTAGGTACTAACTAATTATGAATTTGAACTAAATAAAACATGTCGAGGAAGTTATGGGAGTTAAATAGTAACAAAGAGATTAATTGACTAAATGTTCCATATATGTAGATATATGAAACTGTATGTTCTAGAATACCAATACCTACTCATTTTAAATTGCTAGCAATACCTAACACAAAAGGACAAAATATATCAATTCCTTTTTTTTAAAGTACGTTACCAATAGGCAGCTATATCATATTATAAGGATAATTAATTAGTAAATCCAAAAATAACTATCAAACTTCACGCTTTGTAACAAATATGGAAATAAGACTACATTTACATGTATAAAGCACAATATTTTCAACTCAAATTCGCGCAAAGTTAAATGAATCACTATGAGAACAGTATTTTTACATGGTAACTAACTTGCTCCATATTCCCATCAACCTCTTTCAAAGGCGACAGGTAACAATTTTTTCACAGAGAAAAAATTGAACACTCCAATAATGGACCCCCGGTGAAAGTTTTGTACAAGAATCCGTTCACGGACAAATATAATGCTACTTTTTTATATACATCGAGAGATATTAGCAAAAAATCTTCGTTTGGATTCTGGACCTTTCTCCGAAACCGATGGTTACCACAAAAGGGTTTTAGATTTCACCAAACAGATGGGTTTTTTTTTCTTTTTCGTGTATGACATCTGTCAAAAATGTACCTGTGTGATAACAAACAGAAAGAAAGCGTATCATTATTGGCCAATCATATAGTTCTTTCATCTCCTAAGATTATAAAATGTCCAGATTCCGTGTTTGAAACAAAACGTAACGTTTTCAGTAAAGCCACTTTTTAATATTATGTGTAAATGAGAGCCAAGCACACAGTTAAATGTTTTACTTGAAGATCACTTTTTTTTACGTGGTAAAATCATCAAATAGTCCTCCCACCCCGGGCAGGGCGGAAGGGACTGTCAGACTCGTACTGACTAAAGTCCACGGTGTCCTTCAATAGCCCTTTATTTAGATAAGTCCCGCGACCTGGAGATGTTCACTTTGGCTTAGGTATGTAGGAATCGAACGAGGGGGGTAATTTTTAGGGTTCCGTAGTCAACAAGGAACCCTTATAGTTTCGCCATGTCCGTCCGTCCGTCCGTCCGTCCGTCCGTCCGTCCGTCCGTCCGTCCGTCTGTCCGCAGTTTAGCTCAGAGACGCACAGTACTAGAGAGCTGTAATTTGGTGTAAATATACGGATTTGTAGTGCCGAAAAAGTGGTAAAATAAAATCTCGTAAAATATTTTTTTTTAGGGTACCTCCTGTACACGTAAAGTGGGGATGTTTTTTTTTTTCTCACGTACCCCTTAGTGTGGGGTATCATTAAATAGGTCTTTAAAAAATATTGAGAATTTCCATTAACAATTTTTTGATAAAAAAATTCGTTTGTGAAATATTAAGCTTTAAAGTGCTAAATTTTGCTCGACTCGAGTGTCCCCCCCCTCTACCAGCTAAACGGTTATGTTTGGGGGTGTGAAAAAATTCACAATAGTAGTATATATAACGAAGTTTAAAAGAAAATTATCATGACTAAGTAGGCTTTACAACTTTACGAATAATAGTCGACCAACTTATAAAATGTACTTGGATAACATATTTTCTTAAACAAAATGTATCGGAGAACATGTTCTTCAACTGCATATGTAAGTTTGTCAACTTTATTTTTACAGCTTTAATAGGTATGTTTTTACGGTATGTTTTTTGGGGATAGGTAGGTTTTTATCGTCAACTATTTTTAACTAACTTCAAAAAAAGGAGGAGGTTCTAAATTCGTCGTAATTTTTTTTTTATGTATTTTCCCCGATTTCTCAAAGACTCCTGGACCGATTTTGAAAATTCTTCTTTTTAAAATTAAATTCAGCGAATCAGTTAAGTTAGTTCGCATAAGTATTTTGATGGGCAACTACGGAACCCTACACTGTGCGTGGCCCGACACGCACTTGGCCGGTTTTTTTCTAGCGTGTTTTTGGCTTCAACTCTCAGTGGTCTCCTAAGAATCTGGACATTCTATACCTAATATAAGTTCATCTCATTTGGTTTTCCCACAATTGTCCGTACATTTTAATTAAGTAGGCATCAACTAATTCAGTCTGACGGATAAGAACGTAGTTAAAAAGACGTCAACATTATTCTTCATGCCCTAACAAAAACTACAATACACGTGTCACGACAAATAGTTACCAAAAAAAAAAAACAATAACAAGAAACGAAGAATTAAAAATTAAAGGCCAATTTTACAAAATTTGACGCAATGCTGACAAGAAAATTATTGTGCATGTCGGCTCGATATTTGATAGACAGTCACCTTTAGTTGCCCTTTGTACTTTAGCCAGCACGCGTGCCCTTTCAGTAGAAACATAATAATATAATATTTATACAATAATGCTTTTTGTCTGCCAGTTCATAACTGGCCGTGTCTGCGTCAAAATGCGGAAAATATAGATGACAGCTTAAATGTCAGAATTAAATGTCACTTTAAGATTTGATAGCTTGTTTCTTTTTTCGGACTTATGAAAGTAAGAAACGTTAGTTATATTTTAAGTGGTTGTGACGAGCTATATTTTTCTTTCTTTCATGTTTTCTTCTGGTATTTGTATACATTACGTAAACAGGAGATAAATGAAAGATTTTTCCTTTTTTATTGTTTTAATCAGTTGTCATTTTGATTTTACATTTTCAATCTCAATTTACATACTAAGTAGGTATATCTTAACACTACCTCTTAAAACTAGTAAATGCATCATCATTTGCCAGAAATGTCAATAATTAGATTTTTTATAGTCAATCGTCAAAACATTAATGGACTAAAATTAAACATACGAAATAATTACTATAATAACAACTGCCTTAGCAGCAATAGCAACTGCCTTTTACCTTAGACTTAACTTAAAACAGTCGTCATCAAAAAGGCTCGAACTAGCGTGCCTACTTGACAAGAACCCAAGTTTGCTACCAACATAACATTTTTACAACATGGTAGCAGAAATATATATAATCAATTTTTTCTAATACATATTTCAGCTACTATTAATTATATTTTTCAGTAACATTCAGTGATTTTAATACAGGCTCAAAAAAATTGATTAAATATCGTCAACTATCTCTATGATTGTCATAATTATGGAGGTGTACTTACACTAATACTCCAAGTTCGATCTCTCTGATCCACAAATAATAAAAGTCTGATACTTGACTGAAAAAAGTTGAATTTTTAAAAAAAAATTCGTTACTTTAATACAGGCTACAATTTTTATTTTTGTTTCTTTTTATACATGCCTGTTTTATCCTCAAATGTTGCTTTGAAAGTTGGTTTCTTCAAGACAGCATGTTAATTTATAACTGCTATTTATGTATTATTTCTTTGTCGTTATTGTTAGGTACGTGAGCAGCAAACATCCCGATTTTCCCCTATGCCAAATATATTCATTAATATTCTTAAAACTAATAGAAACTTATTTTAAATGCATTCGATGTCGAATATTTAACTAAATAAACTCAGATCAAAGAAACAGGCAGATAGAACGTGCGCGAACAACAACGTGGTGCCAGTCGTTATTTATGTGTGCGCGGCAGATAAGTGGCGCCGTGTACGGACACGTGCATCTGTGTGCGTTTACGGTTGCCAGATATTGAGAAATACTCCCATAATTTTGTTCAGTTAAATTGTTCTCAAATATTGTACCAATATTTTTTTTCAATTAGAAACACGATTTTGCTTTAAGGCAAATAAAGATATAGGCATACCTAGATAGCAAAAGCGTGTAGTATTTATTATTTCACAGAATAATAATAAGGAATAAAAGTTAATATGCATAATTACTTCTACCTATTTAATTAATTTATATCAGACCAGGCCCTGCAGTCTCGACAAATATAACGACAAAAATCGCTCGTTAAGTCTAATCGATGTCAAATTTCTTTAAAAGATTTTCAACCTTATGCTTTCGAAATAAAGTTGGAAGTCTATTAAAGGAATTTGACAACGATACGACTTAGCGACCGATTTTTGTCGCTGTCTAATGTCGAGACTGCAGGGCCTGATAACACTTTTTAACGCTTTTTGGTAATTTGTTTAATTAACTATTTAAGAATAGGTATTTTAATTTAAAAAGATAAACAATTTGTTATAACAATCAACATATTTATTAAAATAATTTTTATTTTACACACATTAAACCTTAACAGCCTTTGTTGTGCACCAATTATTGTACATACATACTATTAATGTTTAAAATTGGAAACGCGATTTTGCTTTATGGTTTTACCCAGATAGCAAAAGCGCGTAATATTTAAACAAGAATAATAATGAGGGAATAAAAGTTAAAGATGCGTAATTACTTAACTTAATTCACCGATATTTTTTATGCACAATACACATTCCCCTAATTCAGGGTAATTTTCCCGTCATAAACTAGCAACACAGACGATTTACTGTTAAGGTTTTGTGTTTCAAGTGAGCCGAAAATATTTTATGTAAAATAAATACCAAAACAATAAAAATAACAAGAGTTACCTGGGAAAAGATATTCCATCTTGTTTTCTTACTTTTTGTGAACAACTTTTGCAGTGTTTAAACACACAAGATGCCATATTTTGACTTATAATGACAAATCACTAGTGACGTGTGAGCGAGACGATGCGTAGCTTGGTACTGTCGCGAGTTTGTAGCAACTTTTGATTTTGTAGTAACTTTGGTGGACCCACTCGCGTGTTCTGAGCGCTCTATCTGTCTATTTTTTTAATCTGAGTAAATAAATATAAAATAATACAGAAAATGTAGTCCGGGCTAATATTAAATGAAATATTACTAGATTCTATTTTCTTCAAAAAAGTGTTAGTTTTTGTTTGGTCTCAGAAATAACCAAACGTTTTAATTTTAAAATAATAGGTACGTATAAGGGCAACCTTAATTTTAGATTTAAAAAATATTAGACAACACCTTATGTCTAATAAATAATATAAATATTTTATGAGCATTTTTGAGCACCTTTCCGCTTAAAGTTATGTAATTAATCCAACTATTTTTAGTGAGCTTCTAAAACTCATTCAAAATATTTATATATTTACGTTACCTAATCCTACATTAGGTCAGGTAATTTGAATTTCATATTTTATTGTTACTAGTTCCTTTGACGTCGAAATAAAATTAAAATACTTAAAGAAGGTTAAAGAGTCGTATTACAAACTAACGAATTTGTAATTAATTATTTAGCAATAACGCAAAATAAATCGCAATCGAAATAATACTTGCAAATAGATTATAAATACGACGTTGAATAATAGCAGCGAATTTCAATTGATCAAGTAGTTTTAACAACAACGATGTTTCTATTATAATCAAAAATATACACAAACACAAATGCTTATCAAAGTTTATAATATGTTCACGCATTTCTATTGAGTCTGCAACATCATATTCCTCATTTAGTTTTCTCAATCATTTAAATACTTTTTCATTTAAGAAACTTTAAGATTTAAACAACCGAATTCATTATCTATTAAGCTGACTTATAACTCTCTAACCTTAGAACCTAATCTTAAAAATTACGTAACTTACCCTACATACGAACTAGGAATGACTGAACTAGACTACTATAATAAGGCTCAGTCTTAGATGTACAAGTCGAAGTCGAAGCCGCCCCCTCCGCTGAGGTAGTCGTAGAGGTAGACTTCCATCTCCTCCAGGGCCTCAATGCTGGGGTCTCGGAGAGGCACGTCGCGGGTCGAGCGGGCTGATCGGGAGAGACTGGGGAATTTTTTTATTTCAGTTGTTTTATCAAAATAGTATGATTATTTTTTATATACCCCTCATTCATTAAGCAGGCTTCTTAGACCGAAGTCTAAAAAAAATAAAGAAAAGTTTCTTTACGGAGAGGAGGTCTTGAATTTCAGCAAGCGCAGTGTCATTTTAAATTGTTTTTTTTAGTGCGTACAATAAAAACAATTTGGTGGATTCAGATGGTAGTTTATAACGTCCTGTCATCATAACTATGATGATGTGCCTCTATCGATCTATCTAGCTTATTATCTGAGGTTACAATATCATTGAAGGATTCTCCTTAAGTTCGTGAACTTACGCGAAATCGGTGTCAGAGTCGAACATGTATTCCTTGTTGAAATGCTCATTGATGTCCTTCATGATGCACGCCTCCAACTTCTTGTGCTGAAAACAAACAAATGATTTGCTATCAATCTTCTTTAATTCTTAAACTTATCCATCTCATAAATTATCATCATCATATCATCATTTAATTATATAGAATTTTGTCTTTTTTAAATTAATTTTCTATGGACACTTTTCACTTGCTACATCGTTCTCACATATTAAACCATCTCAAGTTGAACGATGTTACAAAGGTTTTGTTATACTCGTAATTTTGGTGATTAAAAAAGAGTGTCCATGGAATTTTATGCCAGTTCTTCTCCATAGAGATCTACGCTTTGGAATGGACATCTACAGTGCTTTCACAGTTTTTATGTCTTGTGACTGGGTAATATAAAATACTTTAAAAATAGTTACGGTGCTACACCGTAACTATTTTTAAACTATTCTATTTTACTCTTGTTTTTTGACAATTCAAAAGTGCCTGTAACTGGCGTACTTAAAATAAATTATTTGATTTCATACGGTTCTGGGGAATTTGTTCCATCACTTCTTCAACCAAGCTCAAACTCTAGGAGACGACGTCTCTTTGTCAAGCTCCATGAGGTACTGTGTCAAAAATTTTGACCTTGTAGGTACACTTAATCCTCAGATTAATTTGTTCCATAGTAAACAAGGAACGCTTATTCTTTAACCACGTTTGTGTCTCTGTCCGTCTTTCTGTATGCAGCTGCTTTGACAAATGATATTATTACCGGTGAAAAATAACAGTGTACCTTGTAACAACGGAAGAAGAAGATGGCTCTGATCTGTTCTTGTGGACGTGGCACGATATCGCGCTTGTCTTCGGGCACACATTGCTGTAACAAAAGAGGTGTATTAGGAAATAGTTTTGGTTTAGGTAGATATAGGTTGTTGAGCGGTGTGTATAGAGTTTTGGCATTATTAATGGGTCTTAGAATTGTGTTTAAAGTTCCCTATGACGATTAAAGTGTCTCTTTTAACCCATCTGCCTAATACAACCCCAGTTCTTCCAGTGGTCTCCATATTTGGAAGCTTTCTGTGTCTATGATGTATCCCAGCACTTGCGTCATTATGACAAACTCACCGAGAACTTCTGACAGAAGTGCAGACCGTCTTGTATGTCGCTCTTCAGCTCACTGGACACCGGTAAGCTGTTGATCCTCTGCGTGATCTGGTCGTAGTTGGGTTCCATGTTGCTGTCGATGTAGCCCAGCTCTTGCATGACGCAGGTCACGTTCTGGCTGGCTTGTGCGCGGGCGTTGATGCCGAGACGGGCGCGGAGGCCGAGGTGGCGCTGAAAGACATAAGGGTTATATTTGGAGGTGGTACTTTTTTGCCTATATTATAGAAGCTTGGCCTGTCTTAGAAGCTAGTGCCTCATCATCATCATGAGACTATAATGCTCCCACTGCTGGGACACAAGCCTCCTATCTGTGAGACGGAGTGGGCCATAATCCACCCCGTGGGCCCAGTGCGAACTGGTGGATGTCACATGTCTTCGAAGTTTTGGTCCTAAGACATGCCGGTCTCCTCACGATGTTTTCCTTCACCGTTTTGAGAGCTGTGGTGATGAAATAAATTATAAAAAGTAATGCGCCTGGTGGGTTTCGAATCCACGACCTAAAACTCGTAAGTCGAGACCGATACCACTGGGCCACCACTGCTCTAGCTATAGCTAGTGCCTACTTCTTCAATATTCTAGGATTTGAATTGCCCTGCCAAGGATTGTTCAAAAGAGTTACCGTAGCCTAGGAACGCAATGAGCAATTGAAGAAACAGGTTGGGCCACTAGACTGTCTAAAAAGGTAACCGTGACCCTGGAACGTAAAGGGCTATTGAAGAGAAACCGATAAAGTAAGTCAGTACGAGTCGGACAGTCCCACCCTGGACCCAAGGCGACTGAAGAAAGTGTGGATGTTAAGTCTTAAGGAATAGAAGGCTATGTGACCTTATAAGACCAGGTGGCCTACCATGAACTCTTAAAGCGTGAGTCTTTAGGCTGAGGGAAAGAGATGGCGCTAAGACGACTTGTATAGCTCTGCATGCTCTTTCCCACAGTCTAAACTGGATCGCGTTAAGAGCTCGTGGTAAAGCCTCTGATCCCAACAGTGGGACAATAGGGGTTAAAAAAAGAGTCCACCCAGTGAAGGGGTCTTCAATCATCAAATGGGTATTTGATGATTTTACCACCCAAAAAAAAGTACAAACTCACCGACATCCGGTTATTTCCAAAGAAGGGTTGCTGTTGTTGTTGATAGAATGGTTGTTGGTACTGTTGTTGGGCGAGGTAGGGGTTGTAGGGAATATTCGGGGGGTAGAACACAGGCGCGCTGTAGGGCATCTGGTAGTAAGGGTTCGCGCTGTAGGGACGGAACTGCGCTGGGATCACGTACGGTGGGATTGCCGACTGCGGCTGCGGGAATGGACCCTGTGGGATATAAAATAATCGATTAGATTTCGGTCTCTAAAAAGTATTGATAAAGTATCGATTTTATTTTTCCCTTTCGCCAACACAATATCGTGATGCTTCTGCTGTCTGTACTTTGGTCAGCGATCAAAATCTTCGAGTCAGTTCAAAGAAGACTTTTTCTGGTGAATGTGATATCTAGCTGTTAACTTATTTTAATTTTATGGAAAAAATTAACAGTTTTATTGTTTTATTTTCAAAATCTATATTTTTAAATAAGGAATCTTAAAAGAAGAAAAAAACATAATTATTAATAAAAATCAACATTAATAATCAACACCGCAACAAAAAAGATTTCAATTTTTCAAAGTGATCGCAAACTTTTTTGATCTGTGTACCTACGTCGGGCTCGGCATACTTATTGATCGAATATTTGGTTTACTTATTTTAATAATTGGATAATCAAAATTGTGATTTTATGTAAGTAAGGAAATCCTTAAATACTCCTTAATTATTTTTATACAACAATTCATAAAATTGTTGTTACTACGTTTCTACCTATCCCATATAGAAAAGAGTCGTGATGTATGTATTATATTACCTGTGATATTACTATGTATTAGTTTATAAAAGTAAGTACCTACATATGTACATAATCAGTATCTTCTATTCTAAAACCTCGATAAGATTAACCAAATTATTACATCATACTTGCAAATAAAAATATGACTCATACAAAAGTTACATAAATTATCTCATACAATATTAACCGTTATAACTGAGTATTAAAATTTAAAATTATGTACAAGCATGTTTAATATTTATTCAACTGTATTATCGTAGTCTGTAATAGATTAGATACGGTTAGTTTGAGTACGGCATGACGTAAGTAAATAGGCGTAAGTAGGTACTAAAAATAGAAATAAATACAAAAAAAAAACAAAAATGAAGCTAACTATACAAAACCCTTGATTGTTTAAAAATAGTTAACCTTCTATTGGTGACGTGCCGTCAATTTGACACCTATTAACTAAAACCACTGGATATGTGTCGAACGACTGTTTCCCCTCACCCGCACTTCTCAGTAGCTGCATTTAGCTCAGTTTGGCGTCCGATTTCGCACAAATTGGTACTTGCAAACGCACAGATGATGAGATATAGGATACCCGACGTCAATTTGACGTCACATCACCAATAGTGTCCGTAATTTATACTACTATCAAGTTGTAGTTTTTCATTAAAAATTAATCCAAATGACGAAGATTACGAGTATTAACATTGAGATTTTAAAACAAAGTAGCAGTGATGAGTTAGAACAGAATCACTGAGTGGAATCTGATCGTAACACGAAAAGTGAGCAGAAAGTCAAGAACCTGACACGGACTCCGAGGATGAGTTTTTTAGTAATTTGAAAAGTGATAGGCTTTTGTTGCTCAATAAGTGCCGCAAAAAATAAAAAAAAAAACATCACATCTATACAAGTAGTGGAAGAATCCTGCCTTTATTGCCTTAAAAAAAACCCACTCCTCACCAAAATTAATCTTTATTTTTTTCCACTGTAGTAGTATGTTAAAACATTTTTTTTCGTTACTTATTATAGTATCAATAAGAACTGAACGTTGGATTTCATTTTGATTGATTTATTTAATTTTATCTTCATTGATTTCAATATCTACGAAAATGCAAGCTGAATATTAATACTAAGTTTGTGTGAATAATATACGTAAAATTTTCTATTGTAATAATATATAAAAAGTGTTTAATTTATGAAAGTAAGATATCTACTTGTAAATAAAGCCATTTGTTTCATCCCCATGCACTTAGTTGTCCTGAAATTCGGCTTTGCAGAAGTACGTCAAAATGACGGTACGTCACCAATACTGTTACTCAATCTGACGTCACCAGTAGAAGGTTAACTATTTAAAAAAAACTTATAACTAGAATATTCTAAACTAAGCTGATAATATGAATGACCTCGACGACCTATGTCATCAAGGTCGTTTACCGTTTCAAAAAAAAGTAGTTCGTATACGGCATATCGGCATACGGTGCAATATTTCGCGACCTTCATCATAGCCTCTTTAGCTCAGTGGTAGAGCACTGGTCTCGTAAACCAGGGGTCGTGAGTTCAATCCTCACAGGAGGCATCGGTTCTCTTTTTGTTTTTTTATCTTCACAAATTTTATTTTTAATTTTACTCACATTCACTCCGTGCGGTCTGAATGTTAAAACACCACCCATTGTTTGTTTTTGAGTTTGTTGTCCTTGATCTTGAATATTTCCTTCATCATCTTTATTGTGAATAGCGCCATCTAGCGGTTTAGTTATGGTTTGCGAGTTCGGGTCCATGGAGAACCCAGGCGGTAGTTTGCTGAGGAACAGTGGCGGTATATGCGAGTTCAACGGTTCCTTCATAGGTGGCGCTGTTGAACATTTTGCGTAGGCATCTTTGAGCTCTTTGGTTAT
This sequence comes from Agrotis clavis, assembly GCA_954870645.1. Taxonomy (NCBI): domain Eukaryota; kingdom Metazoa; phylum Arthropoda; class Insecta; order Lepidoptera; family Noctuidae; genus Agrotis; species Agrotis clavis. The sequence continues at coordinate 2,653,795 of OX940919.1, read as the reverse complement.
TTGTTTCAAAAGTTGCGTACCGAAGCAGCTTTCATAGATCTGTGAAATTATATTTACATAGACTCGTTGTTGTTCATTTACCAATTATGTACAGAACTAAAAATAACTTCGGTTGAGTACGTTGCGTTTGGAATAAAACAATAATGCAAATGTTATAAAATTAGATAAATACAAAACTAGTGAAAACAAAAGCATTTGATTGCATTGTATAAAATATCTTATTCAGTTGTATGTGAACATAAATTTCAACACGTTAGTCATGAGCAGCCGTGGCCGAGCGGTTAAGGCGTCTGACTAGAAATCAGATTCCCTCTGGGAGCGTAGGTTCGAATCCTACCGGCTGCGAACTCTTTTTGTGTTATTAAGTATAACATTATGTCAAGTTCTATATTTCTTTTGGACATTATTTTTATTTTCTAGTTTATCGTATATTTTATAAAAAAATATATTTATTTTACCTTTAACATAGCATAATCCTTCATGAATTTGTTGTCTCCGCTGTCCAAGGCTTGGGCAGATGCCCAGATGAGGAAACCTAAAAAGATTTGAGTCCTCATTTTGTAGTAGTACCTGTGAAACAAATAAAAATACCATTTAAATAGACAATATTTATCATTTTTCTTTTGTTTTTCTTAAGAAAACCCCTGTATGTCGATACTCAACTTGCTTGAGGCACTAAGAGTCATAATTATGTTTTTGTTTGCAATTTTCTGCTTGAATAAGTAACGATAATATTTTTGTGTTTAAATACTGACTTATGAAAAGATATTTATAAAAAGGTAAAACATTTTACACACTGTAAGCCTAAGGAAATGGCTTGTTGACGCTTCCCGTGTTCTAAGGGCCATAGATGCCATAGCCAGAGATTATGAGGACCATCTCATGCATATTGCTTAAGCAGGAAAATGCATGATCCCTGCATCCTGCATTCAAGCCTGCATTTTTGTCGCGGACTTAAAACTAGATATTGGATTTCCACAAAGTAACGCCTGATTCTATAATTTACATTAAAATCTGTTTGACGTCTACGTTTCAAGAATCAGGAAAAGATCAAAGAACTTATATTCTAGTAATTACACTAGTGAAGTTCTTCGGATTCGCTCGGTTGAGCTTTTGAGAGATGTGTTCCTGTTGCATGTTTTTATACCAATAATTTTCCGCTACGTAACTCTTCCCCGTCGTGAGAAAACATGCGAATGAACTGTATTTTAATTACTTTATCACGTCTTGTTATATAATATATAACAAGACGTGATAAAGTAATTTAAAAATAAACATAAGATATATTATTATATCTTATGTTTATTTTTTCTGAAGTTTATGTGATCTGTTTATTTAAAGGCGCTCCCTCACCGCGAGCATTGTAATGTAGGTAACATAAAAGTGCGCAATTTGATGCTCTATTGTCTTCGAATGTTCGAATCTGTAACGTTAGGGCGCTCCTTCACCGCTTCACACTTTTATGTTAAGTACATTACAGGTGAATGCTCGCGGTGAGGGAGCGCCTTAATGCACAATATTCTTCCTGACTAGTAATAACTAATAATATTTTATTTGTAAATTTTATGTACCTGTCAGTTCTTTGCAATCAGTAGACCTAAATACTTATAGGGTATTTGAGATAATTGAATTAATCGGTCAGTTAATTAATCAAAAAATATTTGACACGTATTACTCGTATTCCTTTTGTTTTGTAAACCGCCGCGGTAAACCAAAATAGACGAGATTAAAACTGCCCATGCGTCACAAGAAAGTACAGTCTGTTACTTGCTTCTGTCGACCGACACGAGCACTCTCGAATTTTCATGCGTTAGATATACATATTTGTAAATACGCATTGTATTGATTAAACAAGAGTAAAATACGTATCTATTATTTTCCATGCGCGTTTCAAAAAGTGTCAGCACAAAGACGGGACCTTTTGAGGGCCAATGCCTGCCAGGGTCGCGGGACACACGTATACCGCGACTCCGGTACACAAAGGGCTACCGGACACCGTGGATTTTAGTCAGTACAAGCAGTACCGGCGTTAGGGTAAGGCGCGGTTAGGCGACCGCCCAGGGCGCCGAATACGAAGGGGCGCCGCAGGCCTACTTGTAAATTTCCCAATTTCTTTCATCCCATTTTTGGGGGATAAACCCAAAACCCGTCTAAAGAAAACACAAACTTACATAATTCAAGGAACGTTTGTGCAAAATTACATGCTTTTCGTCACTCAATTGAGTAAAACGCCATGTATTGCAACGCATTGCAAACATGCACAAATCCATATCAGAGAGTCACGTCAGTTGAACTTTTTCATTCTGTTTGAGCAGAGCACCGCCGCGGCGCGGGCGGTGCTCTGCTCTGCTCGCCACGGCGCGCCGTGTCGTCACGACGGCGATAGGTGAAGACCTCTCGTGCCCGGCATTGGTCGAGGCCATGCTGCAGGGCGAGACGGAATGGGAAGCGGTCGCCTCCTTCTGCCAAGCAGTAATGCTCGTGAAGGAGGAGGCAGGCCGCGAGAGAGAGAGGACAGCGTCCTCCCTCCGCCCCAACCGCAGTGGTAGGCGCCCGCGGCGTCGGACGTCAGCAGACGATCTCCGGCCACCGTAGGCGGGGGCATGCGGGCAGCGAGTAAAGGGCAACTCGCTGCCCGACCATGGACCATGCCCGGGTCGACGGTGCGTTGTGTTCCACGCGTGCCTCAAAGAGTGTCAGCATATTGACGGGGCCACAGCCTGCTGGGTCGCGGGACTCACGAATTACCGTGACCCCGGAACGTAAAGGGCAATTGAAGGACAGTCTCTTCCGCCTTGCTTTGAGTGGGAGGAGTCATTTAATGATTTTACCTCGATAAAAAAAAAGTGCAGCTATATATATCCGAAATTCCGAACTAGACTACGGAGACAAGCTGCCTGCGACATGGTGACCCACCCCCTAATGTAAAAGCTGGATCCTCCCCTGCAGTAAGGGGGCGCCGTAGAAAATCTCGCCCAAGGGCGCTGGTAGTGCTAAAACCGGCACTGAGTACAAGTCTGACAGTCCCTCCCGCCCCTGCCCTGGGTAGGAGGAATCATTTGATGATTTTAGAACGATAAAAAAAAAACATTATTTTTGAAAACTCTGACAGACTAATTAGTTTTGCAATTTATTGTTACTGTCAAAATAACTATTGGTGGAGCTGACGGAACTTGACTGGCTCAAAATTTAACCTGTTTTTTTTTTTTAATTGTACCTAGGTAAGTCCTGAAACCTCGACCATCATCAGTACCTACCTCTTAAAATAAATATTTCTTTTTAAGATTCAACATAATTCAAACGCAATGAGTACTCTCTTACTTGCAATTTAACCACAGAAAGCAAGTGGGCGTTAAGTTAATAAATCCATCGGTTAACTGTGAACATAACTTACTCTTGATAGTAAACCGTTAACTTGCCTGTGAAGTAGGCTTGTTTTAAAGCCAATTTAGATTTGTTCTTATTTGGAGTTTATAGGATAAATATTGCTTGGTCGACAGACCTCTTTACGAGTTACAAATGTAGACTGTACGCAAAACCCACCACTTTAGGAATTACGTAAGCTTCACCTGGTGATGATCAGAAGTCGGAATTACGTAGAGTTATTTTGGTACTTGCATCGCATGTTGATACTAATATTGATCTTCCCGGGATTTCTAATAGCAATCCCGTGTGGCTAGCTGTAATACAAATAAATTAACAATAATAAAAACCTCAGAGATAGATTAGACAAATAATTTATTTTTATTTAATAAATCACGAGATTTTTCTACTTTTTAAAAGTAATCCCGGGATTTGGGGCTTATCCACTTTATTCTTTTGCTGTATGAAATCAGTGTAAGTACATCCACATTTACCTAATTCCAACCTCTGGTGATGATTATTTCTTCAGGAGCATAGAGACCGTGATGACAATCAATTTCGGAGAAGCGTGAGAAGCTTATTATCTGTGTTTCGTGATAGCTGCAACCTTGGGATCAATTAAGAGTGAATACTTTTTTTCTAGGCAAGTGTTCTTCAACGTCGACCACATCATTGCTTAGGTACCATCAGATTAAAAATCTACTGACAGCCTGGATCATCCGACTGCTGGGCAACAGGGTCTATGACTGGATAAGAAGCAGGGCTACTATGCTCCTAATAAATCTATTGGCTCAATAATTCACTTGCTCAACTTGTAGGATCTACTCAATTAAAACCAATTTAACCAACCAATTTTAACAATTAATTAAAATCTACAGTACTAATGCGGTTAGTCTTTAAATACAAAACAATGACTTTGCGGTGGATTTGCATTAATATCATAATATTTACTGTCTAAGTGCTACATAAGAGGAAATTGAAATTGCCTCACGCCCGCGCAATCTCGGCATTATGAACAAACACACAACTCACAGTTATAACGTGTTAAACGCCTAACTGTAAATTATGGAGCCTATATCTTTTATACTTAACACATAGGTAACACTCGAGATAATATGATGTATAATTATATTCAACCTTTTTTGTGAGCGCCTCATTAATGGCAACAGCAACAGTGAATAGGCACCGTTGTCTCTTGATAGTAAAGATGGGTGCAAGTAGTGAGTAGTCCCAATAATTACTCCTACAGAAATCTCCAATCAATCGTTACTTTAGAAAATGAAGCCTTCTTGCAGTAAAAAATGGATGGCAGGCTAGTATGGCCTATTGTATTGAGAAAGACACTGCCACTTTTGAAATTTCTCCTATATTTTTTTTTATTAACAATTTAATTCATTATAGGTACAGAAACTTATTTGTTTACTTTTCGTTTTATGATCGTGTGTTTCTAGAGAAAAGAATTGACAATGGCGAAACAGACATCGATCAGTGGTGTAGTGTTATTCAATAGGGATACAGTTTGCTCAATGACGAACTCGTGGTAGCGAACAGCCCAGAAAAAAGTCTTTTAGAGAATATAATAGCAGGTTTAACAAACACAAGATTAACTAGAGACTATTTTAATATTCCATTGTTTCCGATAAATGTGTCATAACCACAGCCTACACAGTTGCAGTGACTGAACAATTCTACGCAGCATGCGCTTGCGCATACCTATTCTATCTTCCTTATCTGACACACCATTAGCCAATGGGCGCGCTTCCTCGTCATTCCTTCATATTTATTGATGGAACTATACATAAAATTACTGGTTACAGAATTTCTAGTCATTACGGTTGACAGTTAGGCCCAACATCCTGGTCGACAAGGCTCGACGTTCCCACAATAAAAAGTTCTGACTGAGACTTGTATGGGAATTCGTAATAGGAATTTTCTATAGGTAGGTACTAATAGAAAACCGCTAAACTGTATTTCTAATAGGTAACGTTGAAGACGATTACGGTAAAGTGCGCATTATGAAGTGAACTTATTAGTGACTGAAATGGTGAATGTATGGAAATAGAAATATTTATTACTATGCAGCTATGGTCGCATAGCGGGTTGGGTTTTTGTATAGAAACAAAATTAAATAATATATTTTATGGGTATTAAGGCTATGGCTTTTAAAAACTTGGTGTGAATGTCTTCTTATAATATTATAATGCGAAAACTTGTGACGATAGATGTTTGTGACTATTTCATTTCTCAACGGATGTGGATGAAATATTTGTATGTAGTACCTACACAGATACTTTATAATCTGTATTAATATAGGATACTTATTATAGCTGTATGAAGTTCACGTGTAATCAATAATATCGAACTTCACGCGGACAACGACGCGGGCAATCGGGCATAAGCTAGGAGTGTAAATTGTGATAATCATTTTAGATCCATGTTCAGGAAGCTAAAACTGACAAAAGTCTTAAAAGAACTGCAGTCTAACTTGGACACCTAATCCATTGTTTTGTTCAGCCTGAAATGTTAGTAGTATATATTCCCATCACACCTTTCAGTTTCTCGAATATCATTGTAATTTTTTTGTATTCTGTTGATATTATTTCTCACTCTGCAATTAGGCCTTCCCAATTTCCGAGGAAGCAATCTAAAGTGCCCATTACCACATAATTGTTAACTAGCTGACCCGGCAAACTTCGTACTGCCTCAATTTTTTATTACGAGTATCATATTTCCCAAAGACAATAAAGCCTCTTGACTGCTCATACGGGCGACTCAGGCTCACGACACATCAATGAAATTGCACTTATATTAGATGAAAATATGACTGACCATTTTAGTTTTGACCAGTTAATGGATCTCTCCACACGCGATTATTTTGATAACAATTTTAAATATTTCTGCTTAATATCAAATTAATTATGAGTTCTTGTTCAATTAAATGGTGTGGGAAATCGTCTAGAACATCCAGCTATAAAAAGGATGGCATAACTTTTCATCGGTAAGTAAAATATATTTATAATTTGATAATGTTATGAATAATTGCAGGGCTCAAGCTAAACTGGTTGTTTACGTTTAAGGCACACAAAATGTACACCGCGTTGATGTCTTTTTGAAAAGTCCCTTACTCTCACTAGGTATTTTCAATAAGTGTGTCCCTTTCTATCTGTAGGCATAAATAGAAAGAGACAGATACATTGCTATAGTGTTGTGACAACTTCGAAACTAAGTCTTTAAAATATTGTCGATAAAAATAACGATGTTCCCTAACTGTAAAAAAGTAACGTTACTTAATGTTTACATTTTAGATTTCCAATTAATATTCCAGAAGTGAAAGAAAAGTGGATCAATGCTGTCAACAAGGAAAATTGGTTTCCAAAAAAATGTAGCGTTGTTTGTTCAAGGCATTTCACGGAAGATTGCTTTAAAACCTTAAAGAACCGACGCCGTTTATTTAGTTCAGAAACGTATGTTTTATTTTACATATGTATTTCAGTTAAATTTTGTATGTTTTTAGAAAAAAAAAAATAAGAAGTACCTACATGTAAAATAAAAACTTTATAATTTACAGGCTTTACCAAATGAGACGGCTGATCTATGTATACATGGTTCTAATTTACCCGGGCCTTCCCATCTAAATATCTCACAAGTAAGTTGATCTAATCTAACGACGTGATTCGTGATCCTAGACCGCATTGTTACAATATTTAATGCCTGATGTATAATTACAGGATTTAGTATCAATAAATAGGACAAACTTACGATCAAATACCCTCCCAGAAATGCAAATTTGATGATCATAACGTACCTGGAACTTCCTATGATAATATCCTCGTTGTAAGTTAATTTTAAAATAATTATCTCGTACAGGAGGATCGTCCAACCTAGTCGCAATTTTTTTCTTTTGATTTTTTTTTATGATTTTATTAACCTTGATTTAATTTTAGCATTAATTTAAATACTAAGTTAAAACAGAGTTACGTAAGTGTTTTATTTGCACCCAGTTAACGCCCACTATAGTTAATTAAAAAAAGAATAAGCAGACATCGTTATGTTCGATTTTATCGATATTAGGTATTGTAGCAAAACGGGCTTGTGCATCACTATGTTTGGAACATGCGTCCTGACATTGTTGCATCGGCCAATCACAACCGCTGTTTTTTCTTCGTCCCCCGACCCGCAGTGGTGAGTCGTGTGCCTAGGCGAAATCGGTCTATGAGCTCTCAATTGATATTTCCTCAACTTTTAAACCTTCCATATTAACAAATCGGTCTAGCCGTTCTGGAATTTTAGCGAGACAACGAACAGCAATTGATTTTATGGATATAGATAATTAAAAAGTACGAACAAGCCAAGCTAGGCGATACAGTCAGTAACAATAAAATTCAATAAATTCATATAATCTTCTTATCTCGCCATACAATCAATGTGCAAAGCTTATGATGTTGCATACAGTTAGTCGCACCTCGTTTATAAGTTGCAGGCTCACTTATCATCAGATATCATCTTATCGATCAGACGGTATCTATGGCTTTATGCAGGGATGACAGAAGCGTGAAGATTGAGCAAGATATTCAAGCTGTTCGATAATGGTCCTAGCAGAGGCGGAGTTAGACCTAATGGGGCAAAATCAAAAGTCATTAGGGGGCCCTTTAAATTCGATTGTGGTGAAATAAAGAGTAGTGGTTTGTAGAATAAATGAAATAGCGTCTTATTGATGCTACCAAGATATGAGAGAGAGCTACCTAGAAAAATCAACAGATAGAATCCTAATTTTTTTTTTATCGTTACCTCTTGGTTCACAATAATTCTCTTCTCTATGAGAAGAAGCAAGCAAAAATATTGGATTCGAGAAGAAAAAAAACGAACGAGCCTTACAGTAGTCGAATATGATGTAGAACATCTGACGTTTCACTATGGTAATAAGCAACACAACTTCGACTTAAACACATAATATTATTGACTTATACACAGACAGATCTCGGTAAGAGTTGTTTAACTTTGATGACCAATCCAAGGACAACCCTAGTCAAGCGTTGCTTAACCTTTGAACATCAATCCAAAGAGAGACCTTTGCAAGAATCTGGTGGCTCACTGTATTCTCAATTTGATTTTACCAATTAGCGCGTGCTTTAATTTAACCTATGCCGTTCCACTTCCATTGCATTTCGCGAAATCAAAGGAATATAGTAAAAACAAGCATAAGCATATTCTTGGCTTGAGAAGTAGGTACACTAGCTGTTCACCGACACATAGAAAAGGTGCATCATGTTAAAATCTCCGAAATCTAACTACGATGCACCTTTTCTGTCATCATTATATTGTTGTAGTATATAAGTTCTTTGTACCAAAACGTTTTTCTCAATAAAAAGTTATTATTATTATTATTATTATTTTGTTTAGGAAAATATGTTATCCAAGTACGTTTTATAAGTTGGTCGACTATTACTCGTAAACTTGTAAAGCCTACTTAGTCATGATAATTTTCTTTTAAACTTCGTTATATATAGATACTACTATTGTGAATTTATTCACACCCCCAAACATAACCGTTTAGCTGGTAGAGGGGGGGGGGGGGGACACTCGAGTCGAGCAAAAATTAGCACTTTAAAGCTTAATATTTCACAAACGGATCTTTTTATCAAAAAGTTGTTAATGCAATGGAAACTATCAATATTTTTAAAGGCCTATTTAATGATACCCCACACTAAGGGGTACGCGAGAAAAAAAACATCCCCACTTTACGTGTACAGGAGGTACCCTAAAAAAAATATTTTACGAGATTTTATTTTACCACTTTTTCGGAGCAACAAATCTGTATATTTACACCAAATTACAGCTTTCTAGTACTGGGCGTCTCTGAGCTAAGCTGCGGACAGACGGACGGACGGACGGACAAGGCGAAACTATAAGGGTTCCTTGTTGACTACGGAATCCTAAAAAACCGAAGACATGTGACTCAGTGCACTATAGGCCCTCGTGGTAATTTCCCCATTCCTTCTAACAGAGAGGCCTATGTCCCAGGAGTGGAAAAATTATAGGCTGATTATGCTTATGATGCCAAATAACATCTGACATCTCACCTTAGTATTAAACAATCGTTGCTTATTCTCTCTCGTTCATTCAAAGACAGACCTCCGCAAGATACAGGCTACGTTTTGACGGCTAACCCAGCGCGCGTGCTTTATCAAATTGCACGTTTCCAAGCGCCCTTATCGCCCTATTTGATTTAACCAATCCTGTTCCACATCTCATTTGATTTTTTTTCTGTTACCTTGAGACGATTCTCGAGAAAGCTCATTAGCAAGCTAAACTGTGCCATAAAAACGCATGCACTCCACAAATGCGCACGCGTTTACTACTAATCTAGCCCCATTTACATCGACTAATCGAGGTTCTCAGTGAGATTCCGATCGTCCATCCTACCTCCAGTGGAAATGCTCATTACGCAAGTTTACCGATGGTACTATAGTGCCTTGTGCATACCTCCGAGCAAGGCCACAAGGGCAATGCCCTCGCATAAGTATACAACCAGTATAAGTACGTAATTTAAAAAAAAATTGATGGGCAATCATCGATTTTTTGTACTTATTGCCCGTTTTGTGACGGTGTAATTTGAATTTTTATCTATTATCATTACGTTGGTAGATATTTAAGTTGTGGTGTGGCGAATATTAAATTGTTATAGTGATGATGTTGTGTTTTTTTTTTCGCGGTTAACTGTACAAAGTTATTGAAAGCGGTGGCGGATTTTCAATTTAAATATTACCAGGAGCTGATTATAGCTGGCTGGTTAATGTAGAAAGTAGTCAATGTTATCTAACTACATAATGGTATTCATTATGTAAAGTGTACTGAAAAATGGGAGCTATAGCTACTCATTTTGTAAAATTTTATTTTATTGTTTTATACATGCGAAAGTTTGCAAGGATGGATGCACGTTTGTTTACCTTTCGCACAAAAACTGTTGAACTTGAACGGATTTGGTTGTTTGGTAAACAGACCTGGATTAATAAAGCAATATTCACCTTCGCCGAAATCGGTTGTATCAAAATTATTATCTACTTGTGGCTCTGCATTTTCGGACTTCCAATAGCGTTAGAGATGGATCTACAAAGAGCTTGTAGCTAGATTCCTAAATCCCTAATGGTATTCTTTTCTTCATGGTCAATGTCATCAAACATTAATCGTCGTACTACAAAAAGATAAACACCTGTTAAACGCTTGTCTAAAAAAAGTGACACTGCAAAACGACCCTTATATTGTTACGTCGATCGAATTGCAAGACCAATCTATAAGCTTCTCGAAGGTTCCACAAGGTTCTCGACTATTCTACGGAAGATTGGTCTGGAAGTTTCTAGAAAATTCCACCCTGTTCTAAATGTTTCGAGATTGTTCTGGAATGTTCCAGAAGGTATGGGACTATGTCGAAGCCTATGGATGTTTCCAGAACATTCGACCACCTTCTAGAAACATCTAGTGGGTCCGGCCGGGGTATAAAAAGGGCGCCGATCGGCGACCTGAGTCAGTCTGGTTTTGAGTACGATCGAGGCGACTCGAAGTGAACTACAAGTGATCTTTATGTAACTTTTACGTATGATTAAGAGTGTGTTTAAGTGTGTGTAGTGTTTAGTGATTGTTTTAATTTGTGATTCGTGTGTAATTAAAGTTTATTTGGTTTTAATTGGTGTTAATTAATTTATCCCAATACCCAGCTCGTAACAATATCAAAGACAAAACCGGTTTGAAGTTGATAGTTTTTTTAGACAAGTGTTCAACAGATGTTTAACTTTTTTGTAGTAAGACAATATGACTCGAACCCGCGTGGTCAGTACTCCTTTTTTTATTATGCTAAAACCATCACATGAGTACTCTCGCACTGAATAAAATACACGGTATTCCTTCAATAGCCCTGTACGCTCCAGGGTCACGGTCACCTATTTAGATAGTCCCTAAGACCTAGTTCATGACCAAAACACCTACCTACTTAATAAATCACGTACCTAGTATCCCATATTCTAAACCATTGAACTGTGATATTACCAATGACAATAAAGCCTCGATATTACGATAGCTTTTTTGCGGCGCGGCGTTACGAAATTATGGTCAGACCGACAAATTGGTGTGAGTGATTGTATGTTATGGGCAACGCCAGTAGACATGACTAGTGTAAATTATATGGTAGGAGCTCCGTGATCTCGTTAAATGAGAATTTGCGAGTTTTTTAGTTTGTGATCGTTACGTAAGTGGTGATTATAGAGATCTGTATGAGATTGAGATCGGAATCTGATCTAAGATGCTTGCAAGTCGGATAGATTACTATTAAATGTGCTTGTAAGCTAGATTATTTCTAATCTAAGATAGTAGATTTGATAGAGCAATCCTTTTTTTCAGTGGTAAAATCATCAAATGAGTTCTCCCACCCAGGGCAGAGCAGGAGGGACTGTCAGACTTATACTGACTAAAATCCACGGTGTCCTTCAACAGCTGTTTACGCTCCGGGTCACGGTAGCTCGTTAATCCCGCGATCCCGGCAGGCATTGAGCAAGCCTTAGAAGTACAAATAACCGCGGCGTTCCCCACGTGAAGTCAGTATTCCTGTGATGCTTCACAATAATAATGTAAGCGAGTTTTAAACGGTTTTTTTTCTGTATGCTCTACGCAATTATGCATGCTATATTCTATATGTATTATGCTATTTGGTTGTACTTTGCATATAAGGTGGGTGGACCATGGAAGGCCATGCTCCTTCGAAGGCCAATTATTAAAATTTCGTAGTTATTGCCATGTGATGACAAATTCCTTCTTCTATAATATATATTATGTTACGGCTAATACCCGAAGTGCGGTTACACCTAGGCTTAACCGGCTAAACCTAGGTGTAACCGACCACATGCGGTTAAACCTAGGTGTATCCTAGTTATCTTCGGTTAGAACTAGGTTTAGCTGGTTAGAACTAGGTCTAACGTCGGGACTTGCTGGCACCCCGACTCGGACAGTTTAGGTTAGAAGAGGATAGCGGGGTCTGAAAGACCCCGCCATCCTCTTCATGGTTATTTTTTTTAAATCACGCAGAAGTAGGTATTTAAGGTAGGTTTAGCCGGTTAAACCTAGGTGTAACCGCACTTCGGGTATTAGCCGTAACATATACACAAAGATCCATCGAACTGAAAATCACAGACGCGGCCGGCGGCGGCGGCGGCGAATCGCTCGCGCTACTATTTTGGGTCCCTCGCTTCTTTGTTAAAGGAAATTGATGACGTAAAACCACTCTAATAAATAAACAGTTATTATTCGTTTATTTACTGCATAAAAGAAAATCACAAATATTAAAGTAATACCACAGTATAAAAATCAGTAAAGTAATACTTTGTTTTATTATGGTATCATCATATTATAAACCACTTCTTTTTACTGTAGATTTATTATTGTGGCCTTCCATGGTCCACCCACCTTAGTCAAGAAGGTTGGATACGCAGATTGGAAAACAGTTTTAAAGTTGCCGTCTTTATACATATCTCTTTTATTGACTGTACATCATCATGTTCCAAGTTCCTGATTTGTCAGTTTTATTTCAATATTTGAGCTCCGGAACAAAATAATCATCTCTTAGTTCACTAGCTTCAAATAATGGGTTCACTGTTTCAACCAGCATAGTTTAGTTTTTTTGTTCCACTTGTGGTGAGATAAGTGCTCTGATCTGGCGGTGTTCAGGCTCATTATAGAGCAATGTCTTGGAATCAGGCCTTTATTATTGACATTTGTCTTATATTGTTATGATAAAAGTACTCGTAACGTTTCAATTTAATTGATTGTTTTTTGGCTAAAAGCCCTGACTGCACTTATCATAATTATTATAACTTCTGTCTAGAATTAAGGATGATTAAATTAAAAAAAGAATCCTAATACGTATTGCCATAAAAAAAATCTTTATCATTTTGGTATATTTTTTTCTTAATTCATCGCAATTGTAATTCTGATAAAGAAGCCTTTTTAGACCCCCTGTTAAAATGATTAATGATCATACAAGGTACACGACCTGTAATTTATACGATCTCATCAGTATACCATTAGATTCAATCAACGATGTTTATCTAACTAATCAACGATGCATGACATAAGGACTGAACTAAGCTTCCTTTGCATCACTAGATGCTAGCGCTGGCATGAAAATTGGCTTGTATTTTTTATACGAAATGATATAAATTAATTGTCGGTTATGTCACAGATTGTCGGTTATGTAATATGTGGTTATGTCTAAGTCGTCCGATATTAAAAATTAAATGAATGAGATACCTATAATTGTATATACCTGATGATTGAGGTTAATTTAATAGTGTTGTAATATAATATTTGTAGTTAAATTAATTTAACGATACGGTATTATTATTTCAATAATTATTCCCGTTGACAGCGATGTTAATGTTTTTTTTGACGCTCTGTTACTTTTTTTTTATTTCCTATTTTTACTGACTGGACATAAAGTTTAAAAGCTTATTAAAGGCAAACTGCTGTATACTTTTGCTTCAACTGGCAAGGCGCTCAGTTTCCTATAACTGCTGTCTGACCTTATAGACCTGGAATCTGATATGTTAGTACTGTATAGGTGTGAATTGTGAATAGTGTTCACCAGATAATGTAATCTTTATCTTTAGTATGGTAGATATAGAATGTAGACTACGCCTTATCGTAAGAAATATATTATTGTTATGGTAACATTGTGACTTTGTGTCTTGTAAACATTGTAAAGTAGCGTTTAGATTGGTAGAATATCGTTTAGGAAAAGAATTGACCTTCAATTATTTTGTGCCGTTTATTCTTAACATTTAAATCCTTTTTGTCGTTATATGTAAATGAAAATATTTCTAGCATTACGAGATTTCACCAAGAAAAAAAAAACAATCTGATATAAAAATTGATTGAAAATGAACGAATGAATGAATGAAAAAATTTAAACGTCAAAAAAGATCACGTAAGTAGTTACAATATCCGGGGTCGCGGGACTGTCTCACTCGGTAACCGTGACCCTGGTAAATAAAGGGCTATTGAAGGAACACCGTGGATTTTAGTCAGTACAAGTCTGACAGTCCCTCCTGTCCTGCCCTGGGCCGGAGGACTCATTTGATGATTTTGCCACGATAAAAAAAGTAGTTAATATTATGATTTTTAGGGTTCCGTAGTCAACAAGGAACCCTTATAGTTTCGCCATGTCCGTCCGTCCGTCCGTCCGTCCGTCCGTCCGTCCGTCTGTCCGCAGTTTAGCTCAGAGACGCACAGTACTAGAGAGCTGTAATTTGGTGTAAATATACGGATTTGTTGTGCCGAAAAAGTGGTAAAATAAAATCGCGTAAAATATTTTTTTTTAGGGTACCTCCTGTACACGTAAAGTGGGGATGTTTTTTTTTTTTCTCGCGTACCCCTTATTGTGGGGTATCATTAAATAGGTCTTTAAAAAATATTGAGAGTTTCCATTGACAATTTTTTGATAAAAAAATTCGTTTGTGAAATATTAAGCTTTAAAGTGCTAAATTTTGCTCGACTCGAGTGTCCCCCCCCTCTACCAGCTAAACGGTTATGTTTGGGGGTGTGAAAAAATTCACAATAGTAGTATATATAACGAAGTTTAAAAGAAAATTATCACGACTAAGTAGGCTTTACAACTTTACGAGTAATAGTCGACCAACTTATAAAATGTACTTGGATAACAGATTTTCTTAAACAACATGTATCGGAGAACATTTTCTTCAACTGCAAATGTAAGTTTGTCAACTTTATTTTTACAGCTTTAATAGGTATGTTTTTACGGTATGTTTTTTGGGGATAGGTAGGTTTTTATCGTCAACTATTTTTAACTAACTTTAAAAAAAGGAGAAGGTTCTAAATTCGTCGTAATCTTTTTTTTATGTATTTTCCCCGATTTCTCAAAGACTCCTGGACCGATTTTGAAAATTCTTCTTTTTAAAATTAAATTCAGCGAATCCGTTTAGTTAGTTCACATAAGTATTTTGATGGGCAACTACGGAACCCTACACTGTGCGTGGCCCACTACGCACTTGGCCGGTTTTTTGTTATTTGTAATGCAAGAATTAAAATCAATGGTGAAGAAAGTTTTTATATCTGCGACGAATTTTATGCAAATCGCGTGAGAAATTCCATTTAGCCGGTCATTTCGAAAATTACAGACTAAAACAACAAAAAACAAGACGAAAATGACAGAGTAAATGGTTGGCGAGTGAAATCATGAATAATTAGGTATTATGAGCATAAAAACAACCATTGCCGTAAAATTATGGTTCTTACTGAAATACAAAAAAAATACCATTATTATTTTAAATAACTGTATTTATCTGTATTGTTATGAACAGTTAAAGAACCGGCCCTCTGGATCTGTAGGCGTAAGCACAGCTCTGAAGCGAGAGTTTCTGGCCTCGATTACCGGGTTAGAAACGGTGTTAGTGGATATTTTAATGCAAAAGTCCTTGTTTGCAAAATGGTCAGTTAATTGTTAAACGCGCGTTAGTAAAGCATGCGTTTTAAAGTACCCAATGTGTGCGAGTCCGCGATGTCAATTTTGGATATAGTTTGCTGTTTATCAGTATTTTGACTAATTTTAAATGTGTGTTTGTTATTGGAGTACATTTACATAAAGTCTTCACTTTTAACCGGCAGTTCTGAAGGTTTTTTTAGTAGTTAGTTTGAATATAAACGCTTTGAGTTAAGGTTTATTTTCACTTGTATGTTGAAGGGAAACACGAAAACCCACATAATCTTGATATAACTGGCAAAATAATATTTATCATTACTCAGTCATGTTTCCAATTACTCAACCACGACATAAGATATAATGCTGCATAGCCCCCAGCCTCCAAGCTAGGCAGTACATACATAATCTAATCGGGATCTTAATCGAATCGTGATGATGGTTTAATACATTAAACAGTTATCTGTAGATTGTGATTAATGATGTCGTAAATCAAATCAATAAGTAGGTTTATGTGTTGCCTTCAGGTGAGGTTGTGTTTAGCGGTTGTAGGGCAAAGGTGGTGGGATGTACCAGGTATATACCTCCTAGCGGTTCACCCCGGGCAACGGCACCGCATGCCACCTGTAACCTGTGGTGATGGCGAACCCACTATCGAAGAGAGGCCTCACCAAGGCCGCTTGCCTCGATATTACCGGCTGTCGGAGCCAACGGCAAAAAGTTTTTACTATACTGGGTGTAAGGGATAGCCCTCCACAAACTTTCAGGGCTTGCTCAGTAGACGATACTGAACAACCTCCTACAATTTTTTTTTTCAGGAAATGAAAAAAATAATCAGCCTCACCATAGAAAATTATAAACTTGATTGGACAGTTTGTATGGAGAGGCTGATTTTTTTGTTTCATTTCCTGACAAAAAAAAATTGTGCCCTGAAAGTTTGTGGAGGGCTGTCCCTTACACCCTGTATTCTGTCGGTGCGCAGGAGTTAAAGTTCTGAATTTGAAGCCTCAGGTTCGTGCTACAAATAAAGGTCGTACTGGGTGCATAAAAGGCTATAGTTACGGCACTGGCACTATGGTCTTTGGTATTTGATCCATTTTAAGGCGTAGAGGAAATTCTTGATTTTGATCTCATTGGCTTATTCCATTTTATTTCAGCCTACACTGTCCCACTGCTGGGCAAAGGCCTCCCCCAAGTTTTTCCAAGTTTTCTTGTCCAGCCCCACTTCAACCTGTCCTCACGGTGTGAATCCAACTCGTCTCGCCACCTACTTCTAGGCCGGCCTCGGCGGCGCCGTCCATCTTCAGGCACCCACTGTGTGGCGGCCTTCGCCCAGCGGTCCACGTTCATGATGTTCAGGCTGACGTGACCCGCCCAGTCCCACTTCAGCCTGGCAGCCTTCTTGCCGACGGAATGCCCGTTTTGGGACGCAGCGTGGTGTTGCGAACTCTGTCCTATCGTTTGATTCCCAGAATGCTGCGTTCCATTGCCTTTTGGCAGACTCCCAGGCGGAACCTCTGCGACTCGGTAAGCGCCCAGGTTTGAGCACCCATTATTCCATTATAGGTTTTTTTATATTCGGGCCTCTTTTCCCATGATCTCCATTTACCTATATATTTGCCCGTCTTTGTACAAAAATACATATAAAAAAATTAACACGGTTAATTGAGCTGTTTATGTTATATACAATTTTAACTCAGTGTCTCATTCATCATTGTCCCAGCCGTTCTTCAAGTTCACGCTAACGGTCCCATCGACCGTGTAACACCGAACTAACAATGACTTGACTTGCTACATAACTGTTGGCCCGTTGTTTTGACACCACTTTTTATGGCGACCTTACGAGAGTACAGCAGGGTAACACGCATGTGTATGGCGTTTCTTCAAGGGTTAAGTGGATGGCAAAACTTGCCATAAGAGGTGTAACTGTTAATGGTGAAGTACTTAGTTTTAGTTTGTAAAATTATCACATGAGTCCTTCCGAGCTGGGTGATTGATTTTTTAAATAATTGGGCACTGTGGTTTTTATATCTTGGAACATGTCCATAGAATGGTTTAGTAATATTTTATCCTTACTATGATGCCTGTTATAAATGCGAAAATTTATATGGATGGTTGTTTGTGAATATCACCTGAGAACATTAGATCTGATGAAAGGCTCTGAGAGAAGTTTTAATCTAAGGCGCTCCCTCACCGCGAGCATTCACCTGTAATGTAACATAAAAATGCGCAATTTGATGCTCTATTGTCTTCGAATGTTCGAATCTGTAACGTTACTTTACAGGTGAATGCTGGCGGTGAGGGAGCGCCTTAAAATGAAGATGTTAGAATCTCAGAAAGGACACCGGAATTAGGTACGTTCCCGTGGGAGAGTAACTAGCGGGTAAAACCGCTAGCAACTGCTAGTTGTTTCGTAATAACTCAACAAACTCGTACGAAGAAACGTAAACTACATATCCTTGATCGACTACAGTTACAATAACTAGCCTTAACCACAAAAGAGGACAATCAAAGTTCATCAAAGAATTATAGCCCTTATCGAATCGTGGCTGTGAATGATGTATAACCATTATCGAGTGAAAGGTATCATAATATTTGTATGTGTTCGGTAACTGTACCCATTCATTCAATTTTATCGATCGTATGATTTGATTCGAGTAATTAAAGTTGCGAATACTGTTATGATAATTTTTGGTTGGTTTGGGCTGGAATTTGCAGTGTTTTGCAAAAATTCAAACATACCTACTAGTAGTCTTATGTAGTAGGTAGGTATATATTCAGGTATTTATAAATCCATTAACAATGTTGCTGGGGATTTTTTTTTTTTAAATGGAATGTTATATTCTATTACTCAAATAATAGAGTAGATGAAATTAATGAAAACAATTTGCAGTACTTATAGTAAAAATGACATTTCTAACAGGGTTGGCATGATTAAAACAAGTTGTTTTAAAACACATGTTTAAAACAGTGTTTAAAACAGTTTGAAATTAAACAGTGTTTTTTATTACATGTTTAAAAACAAAGATTAAAACAAGTTTAAAACATTGTATAAAACAATACGAAAAAAACATGTTTTAAAACTACTTTTCATGTCGCTTAATAACTGAATAAAAAATATACAACCAATCGAATCTCTATTGTTTTTATAATTATTTTTGAACTTTCATTGGCATTGTAAACGTTGCCCTAGGAATTTCTACTGAGTCGTGGGTGCGTTTACAAACATATAAACTCAAACATGCCGTCAACATTATTTTTATGTTATGTAGGTATATCATTCAATCAAACAAATATCTAAGTACCAGGATTTGTATGGGACAAGATAGCACCCATTTTTGAAACATTATCATAATAATTTCAAAACAATTAAAATTGTAACAATTTTAATTAAGGGTTCGGTGAAGAGAAATTTCTCCATACAAACGTAATACCAAAATCATTCGCGATACGAACATTTTACCGACTTAAAGTTATGTTATTCGGATACAGACGGTATTTATCTAGGTTCCTATTAAACTTTAAAAAAAAATAATTACTATTTACGAAATGCGAGCGAATTGCATTTCGTACATTTTAACACCGCTAACAGCATGTTTTCAGCTTAATTATTCTGTATTAAAAACATTAATGTTCCTAATATAATTTTAATAGGAACATAGCTTATATTGTCTAGTTGTAGATTATCAAAACTTAAATGGAAAAACATCAACTTTTCATTCATAATTTTTGGTATTACGGAACACAAACAAATTTATCGCAAATCTTGAACGACAGATGCTCTGTCGCATCAATCTTAACTGTGTTTGTGTGCGTGTACGCTTGTAGTTGGTGATCGCAGAAACTCACACTTTCGTAAGGTTGTGTCGTAGACTCGTGGCTCGTGGCGCGCACTGGTCTTGGGTTTTCAATGTTACATAGTTATGTATTTGACTGTGCTACGCGTGCGTTATTGTTTGCGAAATTGTCTTTTCACAACATTGTAATAAAATCGTAGAGCTGTCATTCCTGTACATTGAATATTTTTTTCTTTTTGTATTTTTTTCGAGATACGGGATCGATTCTGAATTCTGATGCCAGATCAACTTTTTTTTTGATTTTTGTAATGTTTTCCTGTTTTGATCTATCTTCGAAACTACTGTAAAGTTGTCGATCAAAGTTTCCTTTCCTATAAGGTTCCTAATAATATGCTTCTGTTAATAGGCTATGTATTATTACGCTATTGTCCCTGGGAGATAAGCAATTTTGAATTTTGTAGTTTTTTTTATACATATAATGTTTTGAGTTGGATATTATTCATTCAATTTTTCCTTAAATATTCCTTACTGCGCTTCAATTAATAGGGTATCTATAATCCGGGCATGCGGGCAGCGAGTAAAGGGCAACTCGCTGCCCGACCATGGACCATGCCCGGGTCGACGGCGCGTTGTGTCCCACGCGCGCCTCAAAGAGCGCCAGCATAATGACGGGGCCCCCCTCTCAGAGGGCCAAAGCCTGCCGGGGTCGCGGGATTATTTCCTTACCGTGACCCCGGAACAGAAAGGGCTATTGAAGGACACCGTGGATTTTTTATCTATAATTACGCTATTCCCCTTGGGGGATTAGCAATGTTATATGATTTTCAGTCATTGTTGACATTTGTATAAGAACCCCTATTTGATTTTCACTGTTAGCGAACCAGCTAGTCTGGTGAGTAAGCCGCTTGCCTCTCGTGCAATGGGTTTCAGGATCAAATCTTGGTAATTTGTTTCTCACTTTTTGACAATTCTTTATTTTGTTTTTATTATATCCTGTGAGAGTTTTCAATAATAATTCAAAATAATTTTATGCATACTTTTATTTCAATATAATTTGCAATTTTATTTTTTTCTAAAATTTTTCAGTAGTTTTCTAGGATAATTCTGCACTGATTTAAATTGTAGGTACCTAGGTAAGTTGGATATTGGATATTATTATTATTACTGCGATTTTTGCTTATGCTTATGCAAACAACTGAAACTTACTGACTAAAATCCACGGTGTCCTTTAATAGCCCTTTACCTTCCGGGGTCACGGGCGGTGATGAGATAAGTCCCGCGACCAAATACAGAAAACCTACCTTGAATTCTACGTACCTACTAGTGATGTTGCGAATATCCGATTTTTGACATTCGCGAACGCGAATGCGGATGCGAATATTCAATTCCAATATTCGCGAATGCGAATGCGAATATTCAGTTTTAAATCAATTACACTTGATAATTTAGAAAATACAAAAATAAACACTTTTTAATGTAACTTTTTAACTTATTTTTATTAAATTTTTTACTTCCTGTCTGTAACGAGAATGGAAAAAGTATGCAGGGTGATTTTTTTAACTGGGCGTGGTTGGCCTTATGAAACTAAAAGGAATGTCGAAAAACTATGAAAGGAGTCTCGTGGCCGATTTTGACGAAAACTAAAACTGCATTTTTACTTCCAGAATTTGATCCTTGCTCCAGATGGTTTGATTCCTGGCCAGGATTACTGATTCTGCTAAAATCCCATGATGCATTTTTAGTTTCCGTCAAAATCGGGCTCGAGACTCCTTTCAATGTTTTTCGATATTCCTCATAGTTTCGGATTTAGCCATCTACACCCCATTGAACAATTCACCTTTTATAAGAGTGGCTCTAAGAATGGCGTCAGTGAAAGAAAAACAGACAGAAACACGTTTATCTTAGCATGGTCATATTTATGATTAATTATTGTGATTGATTTGATGAACATTAATATTGATGAATGGCGAGATGAAGGCAGATTAAACAAAAGATGAATGGAGAGGACGACAAAAGATAAGAATGAATGGAGTGTGTGGAAGAAGGAGTACCAGATATTGGTATTTTTTCAGTCTTTCGTATTCGCAAAATATTCGCATGAATTTTGCGAATGCGAATGCGAATGTCTATAAATATGCGAATATCCGCATGATGCGAATGCGAATGCGAATATTCGTAACATCTCTAGTACCTACCTATTTGATCGTACAGGCCGTACAGCGTAGGTAGCTTTTACTTCGTAATAAACAAGTAAATACAGGTGCCTGTATTTACTTGTTTATTACGAAGTAAAAGCCTATGACCAAAAAAATATGGAAACTGGTGGCCACAACCACATCAAAATCGCTTCAGCCAAATGTGAGATAATCGCGAACAAACAAACATACATAGTCATACATACTCGTAATTGTACAAACAAACATACATAATACAGGTCGAACTGAGAACCTACTTTACTTTTTTTTAAGTCTGATACAAAAGCCACCAGTTTCCATACATTTTTGGTCATAGGCTTTTACTTCGTAATAAACAAGTAAATACAGGTACCTGTATTTACTTGTTTATTACGAAGTAAAAGCTACCTACGCTGTACGGCCTGTACGATCAAATAGGTAGGTACGTAGAATTCAAGGTAGGTTTTCTGTATTTGGTCGCGGGACTTATCTCATCACCGTGACCCCGGAAGGTAAAGGGCTATTAAAGGACACCGTGGATTTTAGTCAGTAAGTTTCAGTTGTTTGCATAAGCATAAGCAAAAATCGCAGTAATAATAATAATATCCAATATCCAGGGTTGGCATGATTAAAACAAGTTGTTTTAAAACACCTGTTTAAAACAGTGTTTAAAACAGTTTGAAATTAAACAGTGTTTTTTATTACCCATTCCAACTACTTTTCAAGGCAGATGAATGCATGTAAAATGAAAATAAATTAATATTCAGGAGTCTAAATAGTTTCACATAAAACCTTTTGAGTCTAATGCCATTGTTATGTCATATTTTTAACTTTTATTGGCATTGTAATGAAACAATGCATAAAATTATTAGAAAAAAAACATCACTTGTTTTTTTTCCATTGCTCATTTTTCGTAAAAATTTCATTACAAAGGGAGAATTTGAAAAGATGTAGTCTAGAAATGAAACATAATTGATTTATACGTTTAGTCATCAACAAACAAGGTGGAATTAATTTGAAAAAAAACCAGAAACTGAAAAAAAAACATAAAAAACACTTGTTTAAAACATTTTGAACTGTTTGTTTTATAAATTTGAAAAAAAAACTTTTTTTTTTCCAACCCTGCCAATATCCAACTTACCTAGGTACTTACCTACAATTTAAATCAGTGCAGAATTATCCTAGAAAACTACTGAAAAATTTTAGAAAAAAATAAAATTGCAAATTATATTGAAATAAAAGTATGCATAAAATTATTTTGAATTATTGAAAACTCTCACAGGATATAATAAAAACAAAATAAAAAATCACAAAAAGTAGGAAACAAATTACCAAGATTTGATCCTAAAACCCATTGCACGAGAGGCAAGCAGCTTATTCACCAGACTAGCTGGTTCGCTAACAGTGTTAATCAAATAGCGGTTCCTATACAAATGTCAACAACGACTGAAAATCAACTAACATTATGGTCACGCAGACTTTATTTTAGAACTTTTCATCTATATCAGGAAATAATTCCGTAGTAAGTACATAATTTTTACGTAACTAACGGTTTACGCAACGGAAGCTTTCGAAAAGGAATACAATAATTATGTTCCCGATTTTGAAAAATTTCTCATTGCTGCTCTGCTCTTATTGGTGATAGCGTGATGTTACATAGCCTAAAGCCTTCCTCAATATGGACTATCCAAATATATATTTTTTCATTCCTACTAATAGTTAGATTACAACAGATAAATCTCAAGATAAATACCTACGTTATACCTACTGGACGTTTATTTTATTAGATTTTAGATAATGTCCTAAAATCTTCTAATGTAGCCATTGTAGAGTTATTTCCAAAAAACGCATTGTTGGTTTGTGCGTTCACTAACGATTCCCCAAATTAGTTAACAAAAATAAAGCAAATGTTGAACAAAATTAGTACAATGAAATGGTTTTCTGTCAATATGAATGATTCGTTACAAACACACACACGCACGCATACAGCTGCGCGCTGCGCTGCAAAAAGTCAGACAGAGATAGCAATGTTTCGTCCGATTTTTGTGCTCGCCTCGAATTGCAATTGCGAGCTCCCTACACTGGGCTCTTAATAAACAACATTAGTCATATAAAAAACGTAAACTTCGATCCCTAATGTCAGCTGTCGAAAGAAATTTGGTAATTCCCCTTTTTTTTAGACATGTAGGTCGGTGTTTCTCAGTTCATTGTTCATAAGGTAAAGCCCCGCGCAGCGGCGCGGGGATATACCTTATGAACAATGAACTATTCTACGAATAGGAGGCGCGCCGCGTCCCGCCTACCTACCGGGTGAATGAGAAGCGTTTGATTACGCAACATACAAATAAATGTTATCTATTAATCGTTTTTTTGTAAATATTTAATTTATTATGGCGAGTTTATAAAGATCTAGCCTAGAAAAGAAACATAGTCGAATTAATTTGAAATAATAATAAAAAAAAAAAAAAACAAAAAAAAACACTTGTTTAAAACATTTTGAACTGTTTGTTTTATATAATTTAAAAAAAACTGTTTTTTTTCCAACCCTGATTTCTAAAGAGGCGGTTTTAGATCCGCAGCTATATCTAGGTACTTATTATTAGTGATATTTTTATCTTGTAACAATTTTTACTACTACGACGTCAAAACTACCCCTGTATAATAATGGTAATAAAATAACAATTATTGAAAAATAATGAACAAAAGTATTTTTGCCAAAAGCAGTTTTTATTACAACATGGCGCCTTAGTCATCCTATTCTTAGTTGATCGCATAAATAAATAAACAAACAAAGTCACTTTCGCATTTATAATGTATAATACGTTTTCCTTCTCAAGTTAAGAAACATTGTGTTTACAGTACCTAACAATTCTGTTTGACCTGACTATAAAGTACAGTTTAATGTTTACTTATTCACACGCGAGAAACGGTAGGCCCAAGTCAAATGATTATAACCGTTGTTTAAAACGCAACTACTTCCAATTT
The DNA here is from genome assembly GCA_954870645.1 of Agrotis clavis. Classification (NCBI taxonomy): domain Eukaryota; kingdom Metazoa; phylum Arthropoda; class Insecta; order Lepidoptera; family Noctuidae; genus Agrotis; species Agrotis clavis. Next base: position 2,628,998 of record OX940919.1, on the reverse strand, counting down.
TGCACCCGTTACTTGGAGATAAGCGCAAAAAATAATGTAGTAAGTACGTTAAAAAGCCCCGTCTCAATTAACGCACTGTCAAACAAAAATAATTAGCGAAACAATTGAGTGAAATAAAACTGTAATAGACAGTATGAAAATATTAAAAAAAAAATTTACTTCTCGAAAAGTTTTGCTTTTTTACGAGGTCATTAAAATTAAATTATTCCTTTTTAATTGAGCGTTTGGTTCAATAAAAATATAAACAGCAAAAAAAAACACTGTTGAGTTATTATCCCAGTGATAATGTTCAAAAATAAATTTATATGACAAAAATATAACCTATTAATAAGTACTCCGATTAGTTGATCTACTTTTACAGTTAATTAAAAGTAGTTGGAACTGGATTTAACCTCCAACCGTTTTAGTATAATAAATTAATTTGACATTAAGTGCAACGCTTGGTTGTGTGTGTAATGCAGGTTTTTTATTAATTTGACGTATTTCTAAGGCAATAAAAATATTAGTTTTCATCGCTCCTTTTCAACATAAACTTTAACTGTGCCTTTCACACTCCTCCGTATTTAATTGGAGGTTATCTAGCTGTAAACTGGTGAATGAATAGAGTTGTTAATTTATGAAATTGTCTGCATTTTAGTTTTATTAGGCATTGTTGCAGATCTGAAATCAAAATGAATGCCTGAAGTAGGTTATGGCGAATTGAAGCGTCCATAATGAAAAAAAAAAATTATGTTGCAATTTCACATTTCCTTTGAACAATGATTAACCTAACTACGTAAAGTTTTGTTATGTTGCATTTAATAATATTGTAATATGCAGTTCAACAGTTCAAAGAAGAGTTCTTTTTAAAGGAAGACGTAATGCCTATACGGCACTACTGCCTGAGGAAATCTTGTTTTGTACTCTATTCAAAAATCCTGTCACTTTCTCTTAATCAATAGAAATAATAAAAGTCTAAAGAAAAGATTTTCAATGTGCCAGGGAAATGCAGAAAAAGAAAAACGCAAAAAATTAATGCGTCTACAGTACGAACGGAAATGCCACTGAGACACTGAGTTCGATCTGGCAATCATCACTTATTGAAAATTATGTTTTGCATACAGAGTACTTTGTGCAAATTAATTTTCAATAATATTTCTCAGTGTGTAAGTGTTATAGAAGCGTGCATATCGTCACAATATGGCGCCGCCGCGGGTTTGTTCAAACTGCGAAAGCGTATTATTTTTTTATTCCCACTAATTAGGTACTTAGCCAAGCGTACTAAAATCAACACTACAAATAAATTCACTTTCAAAAGCTCGCCCCCCTCAAACATCCCCACATAAAAAAAAAAGCTCAACACTGCAAGTGTCTTTGAACCATTCATGTTTTAAAGTCGTTACCCACCGACCGATGTATTTTTTTTGCGATCATAACAAGCGGTACTCCATTCTAAGATAAGCATCCATGTAATTGAAGATGTCGGATAAAAAAATGACGTAATTACTACGATGGCTTCCGGTCGGTGTAAATGCACCTTTATGGTGTGAACGAAGAACGAGTGAAGTTTTTATGAATGATTTGGTTTGATGATACTGTTACTGTTGTAAAATTATGTTTATTTTAACAATAGTTTAACTATTGATCAAACTACTGGCCGTTACGTTAAACGTTAAAATGCACCGTCACAAAAATTGAGCTGAGTTTAATTGTTCTAACCTTTTTCATGAACGTCACAGCCTACAGCTTGCTATATTATAAGTTTTTAGACTGACATGGTCACTATTACAAATAGGTATGGCAATTAATAAACATAATAAATATACCGTTTTAAACCCTAATATTTCTAAAGCTTGCTGTTGGGTTTACTACCCTCTCGGGTTAGCACAAAGTGGAGAATAAAATAGCAAGCTTTCAATTAGGTATCGCCTAGCTAGATCATAGATTATACTGTGATCATAGTGTGAACAGGAACACAAGGAAAGAAAATGAAGTAAACGTCAGATCACATCTTTCACTTACAGGCCACTTACAGGACTTATCAACCTGTGCATACAGGTAGGTAGTACCTAAGTTTATTATTGCTGTAATATTACACTGAGAGAAATGCTTTTTTTATGAGTTTTACACAATAATGACCACAATGGTTAAAAAAAAGAACTTGCCAGTATTAACGCAAGACGGACCATTTAATCGTGGGAGAGAAAAACAATCAGTCAGTTTGATTATAAGCTTGATTTTAAGTCGATTTTCAATGATCAGTTAAACGACGAGGTAATATTTATTCCACAATTAACAAGAATCTCAATTTTTTTCATACGATAAGTAATATTTTTCAAAACTGTGTCGTCTGAAGATAATATAATAATACTCAATACATAATTATGGTATTGATGAAATATATTTCCGAAATTTAATTTATTTCTGAAATAAACAGAGCGTCGTATGCGGCATTTCATACAAAATTTTGATTTGACAACAACAAACATTACACATATACATTAATTAAATCTAAAATATATGATGTAAAAAGATAAGATACGAGTACATAAATAGATTTAAAAAACGGTAGCTAGGTAATTAGAAATTTTTGTTTGTATGGAATATTAAAAATTGGTCAAAAACTAGAACTTTAGTTCAAAAATGAGTATGAAGTTTGAATGAAATCGGTTCATTTATTTCATAAAGTAAGGACTTTATAGTTTGTATGAAATATCGAAGCTTCAACTTATTTGTTACTATCTAAGTGGATATTATTATTTTTGTTTTTCTGATCAGTAGACTATTGGCTATTAACTCTTATTATAACGTTAGGTAACATTCATTTCGTTAGTTAACTTAAGGTAATTTTGATCTGTCCGCTCAAATTCAAATGAGCGTGAACTCGATAGTAAATTTATTAAAAAAGTGACTTGCAAAATTAACATGTTGTTGTTCGGTAGGTAGATAATTATTTACCTATTCATAATCTTAGTTTCTTACTTCTGAAATTAATACGAGTATCTATTCTACCTCAATCCAAATTACGATTCCGAAAATTTTAAAGACACAAAATGCAGGGGGTCCAGCTAAATAAACCACATGAAAAAATCGAGTAGGCAACAGCTTCATGGTAATCGCATAATGACGATCTGTCATCTTTAAACCTCGATAATTACCAACTTCGACTTTGACTTTCAGACAACAAACTTATCCACAGACAGACCTCGGCAAAAGTTACTTATTCTTTGGTGACCTATCTATCCATCCAAAGAAAGACCTCAACAAGAGTTACTACCATCTGACAGTACCACCGCGCGCACTCCTTGGACAATTAGACTCCCTGCTCTATTTGATGAGCGCGTTAAATACGCTATTTGATTTGACCAATCTTGTTCCACTTCCAATTTCGTTTACGTACTTCCGACACATTTGACTGTGAAAAAGATGGATGAGAAACGATTGCATGTAGCGGAGATGAGGATGTTGAGATGGATGTGTGGAGTGACAAGAATGGATAAAGTAAGGAATGAGTTTATAAGGAGAAGTTTGAAAGTGGAAGTTACGGAAATAAATAAATGGAATCGTCTGTCTTGGGATGGACATGTGATGACGAGGGATGTGACTCATGAAGAGAGTGATGAATGTTGATGGATGGAGAGGAAGAGGAAGGCCAAAGAAAAGATAGATGGATTGTCTAAGGAATGATATGAATGAAAAAGGAGTGAATGATACTGTGACGTCTGATAGGGGAGAATGGAAGAAGAAAACGTGTTGCACGACACCAAGTAGAATGGGATAAGGGCAGGAAAATAATGACTTCCGTCACATTTCATAAAACTCCACGTAAGCGATAGTAAAGATGACAAACATTAAAGAAAAACTACTGAAGCCTGAACAAACTGAAACCAGTAATAATAAACCTTTTACATCATTTGAGTAAACCCAGTAGTTTTATTGTTCGTAAACCCCCATAAATCGCGCGGGACAATAAAATCTAAATAAAGGACTAATAAAGTCCCTTTAAATGTACCACAGGGATCAAAGAAGGGTTTAACTCCATTATTGTTAACATCAGCGATGTTAAATGCTACTGTGGTGTTAGTTTAGTTAAGTTGCTCCTATGCGTTTGAACTAAGAATAGGTTGACCTTGGCGCCATAATATTGTGACCTCATACACGCTTTTCTTTTCAAATACATACTTACAAGCTCTTTATTAAACAATAATATTAAGTAAATAACAATAACGAGATAATAAAGATTGTTAACAGATAACAGTTAATTTGGACAAAGTATGTTTTTTGTTAAACGTAATTCTCACCACAATATGGCAAAAAGGGCATCCTATTCTATTCTAATTTCAAATGCATAGAAGGAACTTATTTTTTGTTTTTCGAAAATTAAAAATATTTTGTGGTATGACCATTATGATAGCTGCCATGTTTTTCTTACTTTTATGAAAATTGCATCCAAAAGGAAAATGTTTTTTTTTTATTTGAGATGGGTTTGCATTTGACTCAGATCAAAAGTAACCGAAACAAAGTGACTATAGTATGTACCATTTAACATGGCAATAGAGGTCATTCACTCCCTCCTACCAAGTTTTTCATCACTAAGCGATAATGACACTTATTGTTACCTAAAACTACTAATAAGCGATAGTTGCTTCTATCGCTACAGTATCGTGGTACCAGCCTGCTTGACATACAGAGGTTGTGAATCTTGTGTTGCTCTAATTCAAAATTATTATTTTTTATTTCTAGAAATCAAATTGTGTGCTTATAAATTTACGCGTGTCGTAAAAAATGTTCCACTGTGTGTGACGGATTTAATGGATGTAGTGATAGGTAACGGCCCTTTTCCCGTCATATGTATTTTCGTCCGCGCGCGGATCATAGTACATTTTCAAAGTCGATTGTATGTTTGTTCACGATTATCTCGCGTTTGTCTGAACCGATTTTCATGCGGTTTACGGAAAAATGTTTATTACAGTCTAGGGAAGGTTTAATATACAATAATAATGGATGTCTTGTGACGTTGCCCGCATAGATCCGTTTTTGTTGCTCGCTTGGATATAAATTTCTAAAGTTGCCGATTATACGAAGATTTTTGTTGAATGTCTGAACTAAAAAGGGTAAAATATTTTTTATTTTTAAAGTACCGACTTCAAAAACAAATACAAAAAAGTGTAAAATAACTTTTCTTTCGGAAATCGGTGGCAATAGTCAATGACATAAAAAAAAGCCACCGACTTCCGAAAGAAAAGTTATTTTACACTTTTTTGTATTTGTCTTTGAAGTCGGTAGGTACTTTAAAAAAAAAAGTTTTATTAATACTAAGGGTACAACGGCGGTCTTATCGCTAATAGCGATATCTTCCAGACAATTATGATGAACTTGAAGAATCTTAAAAAAAAATGAGGGTAGACAGTGGTGCACATCAAATAATAGATAACCGATAATATAAATACAATACACACAAACATTAATAATAAAATAAAATACACATACATACATAAATATAAATAATTATGTATTATTAGAGAGAAAGGAAATGATTTAAGACTAAGCTTTTAAAAGAAACCAGTGACTTGGCTTGTCTTACTGATACAAGCAATGCATTCCACAAACGACAGCCTGGACTGTGAAAGAATCATCATAAAAAAATGTGGAATGCGCGGCATCAAATCAATCAATCAAATGTATATAGGTAATTATGTATATACAACGTGTAACGTTAATAGCGCAAAACCTCTCGTGGAGTAACTCAGCCCATGTTACTTATCAATGTTTGTTCAAAAACTTTCGGAAAAAAAAAATGGTTTTTCATACTGATGGGCTCGATCATTTTCTCATTTTGAATGAAAAATCTTTTTTTTTCCAAAAGTTTAGTAATTGCCGATTTATTAAAATCATCAACTTTTTGGAGAACGTTTGGTCTACTCCTTTTACCTTCAGGTTGCGTTATTTTATGAGTATTTCTGTATTCACGTAATACCCGATATATCGATCTCTCACTCACCCCACATATTTCTGACGTACGTTTGACAAGATCATGGTTACTTAAATATTTATCCTCGGGCTTTGTGTTTTGGACATATTTAAAAATATTAATAATCATAAGACGTTCTCCGCTGGTGAGAATCATCTTCTGTCTTTTTGCTGGCGGCGATGTGAACGGTATCGATTCCGAACCTTCTTGAGGTTGGAATATGTTTGGACGACGACGGCATTTACTGGTTTCACCAGTAGATGTTCCAGCTTCTGGTTACATGCTTCTTTACAAGCAACAAATGAAGTAACAATAACAACACAGAACACAAAAACAAAACTGTAAAAAACTCAAAAACGATAACATTAAAAGCAAAGAAATTATAGCACAGACCCAAAGAGATTTAAAAGAACCTATAGAGCGGGCATTGGGAAAATTGTCATACAAAATTATTGATGCCGTGTGTCAGTAGCACAATCTAGCGTTGCATAGCAACGCGACTACTATACCGAGCGACTTTTTACCTAGTGGTAAAAAGTTTTGGATCACAACTTTCTTCGTGATGTCCCGTCTATTGCTCGTATTTAGTTTAATGTCTTTGCACAGACCGAACGCAAGCGAACTTCCACACGGAATGTCAAATCTAAATGGCGGCTGCTGCCGGGGGTGCTGCACCCCTGACGCGATGACCTCGTAAAACAAAAACGAAATAAGATCAAAATTAGCATTTTCTGTGATGAAATAGTTTTTGTAATTTATTTTAGGAAAAAATAAGGTGTTTTTACCATCCTGATATCAAAAGAATATTAATACACTTATATCCATACAATATGCACTAACTTTATATTTACTCAGTATTGTATTATACGTTAATGCAAAATTATATGATGCATAATAATATATTTACTTTTTTTTAATTGTCTCAGTGTGATAAACTTGTTTAAAAACGAAAATACAATATTTAAAAAGAAATATTTCGTAGGGTACGTTTGCTAGATTTTCTATTATTTTGGGTTGTGCATTGTGTTGTTTTTGTGGTAATTTTTTATGTATTATGAGACTCAAGCGATGTCAGTTTTGCGACTGTTTGCGACAGATTTGTACGGGTGAAGAGGAAGTATCGCTAATATTGAGATATCGGGATGAAAGTCGGAGCAATGACCGCTTTTGCCGTGTTAAATGGCACATACTATACCATGCAGTGAGAGGTTAACTTTGATTATATTATAGCCGTAAGATATAAAATATAATCTGGTAATTCATACACATTCATTGGCAAGGTTCCAAACTAGATAAGTACTGGATTTTTTTAATTTTGAAAAGATCAGTATAAAAAGAGATTTTTGGGCTTAGTATTCTGCTTTTTCTAATTATACGGAATTATAATAATTATACGATTTTAAATATTTTAATGTTTACCTAAAGATTTTTTTCAATATCCCTTGAGAATGATATTTTACTTATGAATTAAACGCCTATTAGTACTTATTTATATGAAAATATTTTTAAATGAAATTAATCATAACAAAGAGCTTTTTATAAAGCTCTCTTGCATAATACTATTTAATGTCTCCATTATCTAACAACAAATTAAAACTAATATTTTTTGTTACACAAAAAAAAATAGTCCCATCTAAAATCTATAAATAAACTTGAAAAAGCTGCAGAGCTTAGACTCACCTCGCTCCGTGGAACACCGGGCACTAATAGCTGCGCAGACGCAACTATGCGATGCGCACGCGAAGAGCAATGACTCGGACGCTCGCACTTGACCTTGTGGGGAGCGAGTATACGCGAAACATCAAGCTGTACTCGTTTTATATACTAGCTTTCTTGGAGGGACATACTGATGACTAGAATGACCAGCTTTTGTAAGCTTTATAACGACTTGCCGAGGTAGATCTGGGCAGGCTTTGGCCCTCTAAAGGGTTAGAGGGCCAAAGCCTGCCGGGGTCGCAGGACTTAGGCTAACCATGGCCCCGGAACGTAAAGGGCTATTGAAGGACACAGACTTTAGGCCGTACAGGTCTGAGTCTCTCCCGTCCTGCCCCGGGTAAGAGACTCATTTAATGATTTTACCACGAAAAAAAAAAAAAATTAAAAATATACCAATTCAAATTATACCAATCAAATCTTCCCAAGGGGCCTGGTCTGGGGATGGGGACCATCTATCATAGCTGGTTTACTCCGTGTCTCGAAACACGTAAAACCGCTGATCTCGGCTGTCATTTGTAAATCTTTCACAGTCTTTACTAAAATATTTATTGTTAGTCAGAAGCACGACAAGCAGTCTTTGACTATCGTAGTACCCAGTTACTGGGTTGTGGAGGTCAGATGGGCAGTCGCTAAAACACTGATGTTCAGCTGCATCTGGAAGTCGACTATAACATGAAGGCAGGCTAGGATACTACAAATGGTTTAGAGTGATGGATAGACCTCGTTGATACAATGAACGCAAGCGCAACCATTGAGCAAGCGAGGCTTTGGGTTTGATTCTAGGTCGGAGAAAAAGTTATTGGGTTTATCCATCAGGAATTTCTCTCTCTCGAAGATTTTTAAAGTGCCAAAAAGTAGGCTTCGAACATCTGGGAGCGATTTCGCCTTGAGAAACTGTGCTGAGCTAACTGAGGAGCCCCCATTGGACCAAACGTTTGCTTGGGTCGCGGGGTACTTTGAGCTCCTTGAGTTATGAGTCGAGCTTCACGATAACTGACAAAATGCTTGCATTGACTGGACAGGTCCACTCAATTTTGTATAGTTCTTTCTTCAAAAGACCATCTCGGACACAAACCTGCAGGGTCCTCGCATGACTTAACCAATTTAATGTGTGGACTTTAAAAGAGACGATGACCTCTGAGTTTGTTTCGGATGTTTCTCCTCAGAGTAGTCAGGTACGAAACACCGGCCACATCTAGCTATAAAAAAAATGTGACCGCCTTCAAAAACAACCACAAAAAATGGTAAAATAACCTACAAAACTTTTCTTTCGGAAGTCGGTGACTTTTTTTTATTAGTTTCATTGTGTTTTTTGCCACCGACTTCCGAAAGAAAAGTTTTGTAGGTTATTTTACCATTTTTTGTGGTTGTTTTTGAAGGCGGTTACATTTTTTTCTGAAAAAGTTTTTATTTTACTCTTTTTAGTTTAAATATTTAACCAAAATTCTTGTCAAATACATCATTTTCTTACTTAAGTAAGAAATCCGTAGCACCGGTAATAACATCGTTAACATCTCTTTCATTCCTTCCCTATCTCAAAAAAGACTGAACTGATTTTGATGAAACTTACAGTATTCCTTAAGTTGAACGATACCTAGTACAACATAAAAAGAATTACTTAAATCGGACTTGTAGTTCCGGAGATATGCGAACACAAACATAATTTACTAAATCAGTCGATGCCGACTCCTTAGTAGAGGAGTTGTACCTTCCATCATCAGCTCATCCACCTGAGATGATGATTATCAGATGCAAATACTTGAACAGCTTTAGAAAATATAACGAGCTTTAAATAGTATAACTAGCCACCCGCCCCGGCTCCGCACGGGTGCAATCTTTATAATATTACTAGCACTCCGCCCGCGACTTCGTCCGCGTGATTTTCGAATTTTGCCTTTGTGAATTTCTAGTCCCGGCGACCCTCTATATGGGATGCCGTTGGAAAAACTAAATCAATATTCAACAAAAATTCTATCAACCCGCAATATTCCGTCTTAGGTAACACCTAGGCCCAAAGAATTTAAGACTCCTCTATCAACCCTAATACAACTTTTAGTGGTCGAATTTCGTATCATCCTTTCTTAGTGAGAACCTGTACTCTAAATAGAACCCCCCTGCAATGTTGAGTCCTCTAATTACAAACACCAAAGACAACCCCTAAGGGGACGAATTTTGTAAAATTCCGCCTTAGTGAGAACCTAGGTCCTAAAACAACCCCCATGCTGAAACTCCTAGCATTTGTAGTAACAAAGTTTCATACAAACTGTCAACCCCATAAACAGCCCCTTAGGGGTAGAATTTCAGAAAATAGTGCCTTGCGTTGGTGTGCATTTACGTCAGAAAAGAACAACCTTGCAAAATTTTATACTTACTCCTAGTATTGTAGAAACGAAGTTTCATACAAAATATCAACCCCTAAATCAACCCCTTGGGGTCTATTTTCACGAAACACCCGCAACTACGTCCAAAAAAGAATCTCTATGCAAAATTTGAGTCTCCAAACTATCAACCCCGAAAAAGCCCCTTAGGTGTCGAATTTCGCAAAACCGTCTTAATGAACATTTAGGTCTTAAAAACAACCCCTCGCAAAATTCGAGACGCCTAGCACTAGTAGTAACAAAGTTTCATACAAACTATCAAACACTAAAACAAACCCCTTTGGGGTGGAATTTCGCAAAATCCCGCCATGGTGTGCATCTAAGTCTTATAAAGGAACCCGGTGCAAAATTTGAGGCTCCTCGCACTTATAGTAACAGAGTTTCAAACTGTCAACCCCAAAAACAACCTCTTAGGGATCGAATTTCACAAAATCCCGTCTTAGGTATTAATTACGTCCAAAAAAGAACCCCTATATGTATAAATTTGAGTCTCAATTCTATCAACCACTAAAACAACCCCTTAGGGGTCGAATTTCTCAAAATTTCCACCTTGGTGAGCATTTACATCTTAAAAAGTACCACCATGCAAGATTTGAGACGCCTAGCACTTGTACTAAAAAAGTTTCATACAAACTATCAACCCCAAAAACAAACCCCTTAGGGGTCGATATTTCGCAAAATCCCGTTATGGTGACCATCTCCGTCCTAAAAAGAAACCTCATGCAAAACATGAAATTCCTAGCACCTGTAAGCACGAAGTTTCATACAAACTATCAACCCCAAAAACAACCCCTTAAGGGTCAAATTTCGCGAAATTCGGCTATGGTGAGCATCTACGCCCTAAAACGAAACCCCATGCAAAATTTGAAATTCCTAGCACTTGTAATAACAAAGTTTCACACAAACTATCAACCCCAAAAACAACCCCTTAGGGGTCGAGTTTCACCAAATTCTCATATTAGGTAGCATTTACGTCCAAAAATAACCTCCATGCAAAATTTGAGTCTCCAAACTATCAACCCCAAATACAACCCCTCAGGGGTCGAATTTCGCAAAATACTACCGTGGTGAGCATTTACGTCTTGAAAAGAACCCCTGTGCAAAATTAGAGACTCCTAGCACTTGTAGTAACAAAGTTCCATACAAACTATCGACCCCAAAAACAAACCCCTCAGGGGTCGGATTTCGCAAAATCCCGTCATAGTGAGCATCTACGTTCTAAAAAGACACCCCATGCAAAATTTGGAATTCCTAGCACCTGTAGTAGCGAAGTTTCATACAAACTATCAACCCCAAAAACGACCCCTTAGGGGCCGAATTTCGCAAAATCCGTTCTTAGTGCTCACCTACGTGGTATAAGGAGGGCTTATGCCAAATTTCAAGTTTCTAGGCCCAGCGGTTTGGGCTGTGCGTTGTCAGATCAGTCAGTCAGTTTTGAATTTTATATATATAGATTAAAATTGCGACTATAACTTGAGATTTAAACTATCATATCTCTCAAGTTGGATCGAACTGCACATGGTGTGCGAATTTTATTATAATCGGTTAAGTGGTTTAGGAGTCCATTGAGGACAAAGATTGTTACACGAGATTTATATATATTAAGATTAAAATGGTACTATGTGCCTATAAAATTTGAAGGTTGCCCTCGATTTCCCTGGGATCCCATCATCAGATCCTGACCTGATGATCATGGGACCAATTGGAAAGTATACCCTTTCAAACAAAAGAAAAATTTTCCAAATCGGTCCAGGCGTCTTCGAGAAATAGGGGAAAAAAAAAGTTTCCGACGAATTGAGAACCTCCTCCTTTTTTTGAAGTCGGTTAAAAAAGTGTTTTGACTTGTAAAAGTGTTTGTGAAAACCTATTTGCAAAATAAATATCATTTAAGTATCATTTACTTTCTAAGCAGGATACCGTGTCCCTAAAGTGCCAAGGACAACCGAAGAAACAAGGTGGAGTAGAGGTAAGAGTCTGACTGTCCGTCGTGCTTCTACCAGGGTGGTAGGACTCATATTATTATGATGATTTTTACCAATCAAAAAAGAATACGACCCAATCTTTTAAATGGTTCTATATCCGCGATACGGCAACGTGTTTGATTATAAAATCAAGGACTATGTACGGTACTTACTAACCAGTAATTTATTCAACCAGCATTTGAATACTAAATTAGATCATAGTAGATCATGTTAAAATTAACAACGTAATATTATCATTTAACTATCAATACCTACCCCAATATAACAATATAACCAAACAAAATAGCCGTATGTATTAAGCTCAAGTTCACCCTCCCAACTTACTAAGACCTCTTTTACTTAGCAAAGGAAATCAGCAAAGGTGTCTAGGTAAACTTGTTAAATTTTTATAGTACCGGTCAGGGATAAAACTAATGTTATAAACACAGGACATCCAGATATGTATATAGATTGTTAATAAGGTTTCCTTAATTGATACCAATTATGTTGATAGTTTACAGGAAACAAGCCGTGTTAATTAAATTGAGAGACTTTTTAAATAACAAAGATAGTATGTACTATCAGAATCTTACCGCCTTACTACAAAAAAGTTAAACATCTGTTGAACACTTGCATTATAAAAAGTGTCAACTGTAATGGCATAAACGGCATTTTGATGTTGGTAGGTCGTTTTGTAGTTACACTTTTTTACACAAGTGTTCAACAGATTCCGTGGTACCACAAAAACTTTTAAACGTCTGTTGAACACTTGTCTAAAAAAATTTCAGATTATGTCGTTTAAATAAGGTCCGTTTTGCAGTCACACTTTTTTTAGACAATTGTTCAAAAGATGTTTAAGTTTTTGTAAAAGGCTGATTATGTTTAACCTTTTGTAACACTTGCCTAAATCAGCAGACGATCTCCGGCCACCGTAGGCGCGGGCATGCGGGCAGCGAGTAAAGGGCAACTCGCTGCCCGACCATGGACCATGCCCGGGTCGACGGCGCGTTGTGTCCCACGCGCGCCTCAAAGAGCGTCAGCATAATGACGGGGCCCCCTCTCAGAGGGCCATAGCCTGCCGGGGTCGCGGGATTATTTCCTTACCGTGACCCCGGAACATAACAGGCTACTGAAGGACACCGTGGATTTTAGTCAGTACAAGTCTGACAGTCCCTCCCGCCCTGCCCGGGGTGGGAGGACTCATTTGATGATTTTAGCACGTTAAAAAAAAAAAAAACACTTGCCTAAAAAAGTGTCAATTGCGTAATGGCATAATCGGCATTTTGATGTTGGTATAAAGGTCGTTTTGCAGTTACACTTTTTTTACACAAGTGTTCAACAGATGTTTAACTTTTTGTAGTAAGACAGCTTCTGACAAAAAATCCATTCTTTCGGATCCCCTTTGCCGTCTAGTGGCCTTTTTAATACAGTCCCGTGACATTTTATCTGTCTAAGCCCACCGCCATAATAGGTGTATCGTGTCTACGTCCTCATAACGCTAGGTGGCGCCTGGACGCCTCGGCGCCTGCGCACTAATTACTAGTAAGGGGGCGACACGGCGACCTGGCCCTAAGTTACGCGAAGTATCTACGGTATCTACCTATCTCGATACAAAAGGTCGTGTAATGTCATTTTATTCGATAACTGACAATTGTTTGCGCTGACTGCACAGGTCCACTCAAATCTGTCTCAAATTCTCAAAAGACCATCTCAGATACCCGCATGAGCCTCGTAAGACTTCAGCAATACAGTCTGGACTCCATATTTACGACTGATCACAGCCTCCTCGATGCAATCCGGGAAGATGGACCAATGACTGATGAAAAAATCGGGAGATCGTAAGCTGTGGCCTTGTTTATACAATAAATGGCTGTGCTTCTATGGCTGTGGCGCTCGCTGGAAGAGGTTTTCCAGCAGTGGACTACAATAAGCTAAAATTGTGATAACAATCTCCTTTAGGGGAGGATTAAGTAGTGAAAGGGGGCTTCCATGAAACAAGCAGATTTTTTGCCGTTTTTATAGACGGAATCTTTGCAGCGCGATTGCGACTCGCACTTGGTTTGTTTAAGTCGGTGTACAATCAAATACCACTAATAAGACAACGCGAAAGAGTTAGTGCAAAGCTAAGCTATTATAATTCATATTATAACCACCACTCGTAAGTTCTAAAGTTCTAACTTGGCCCGGAAGCGCTCATGCACACGAGACGGTTTTGCGCCGGAGCTAAGCCCGGCGTCAAACCGGGTCTACGGGCGGTCGTCAGTCGTGTAGGTTTATGAAACTCTATGAAGCTAACCACACGACGCCGGCGCTAGAGCCGGCTCCGGGTCTACGGGGCGGGCGGTCGTCAGTCGTGTATATGAAACTCTATGAAGCTAACCACACGACGCCGGCGCTAGAGCCGGCTCCGGGTCTACGGGGCGGGCGGTCGTCAGTCGTGTATATGAAACTCTATGAAGCTAACCACACGACGCCGGCGCTAGAGCCAGCTCAAAAAACCGTGCCGTGTTAAAACCGTCTCGTGTGCATGAGCGCGAATTCCTCATTTCTGAATAACTGCTGTAGGTTTACAACCAATAATTAAAACCCCGGGTAACGACAGTTGCCTGACCTTAGGAAAAGAAACCATTTCCCTTGTTTAATCAACGCCTTTTCGTATCTCCTGTTGGTACTTACTAAAAGATTGACGACTTGCGAATTCCATAATTAAATTGAATTTTGGTAACTTCACTAATTTGCCAACTGCACTTATGACTGGCCTGTTGGTCTAGTGGTTAGTGACCCTGACTGCTATGCCGGGGGTCGTGGGTTCGATTCCCACCCAGGACAAATGTTTGTGTGATGAGCATGATCATTTGTTCTGTGTCTGGGTGTAATTTATCTATAATATGTATGTATTTAGAAATATATAAGTATGTTTATCAGTTGTCTAGTACCCATAACACAAGCTCTGCTTAGCTTGGGACTAGATAGCGTTGTGTGATAGTTGTGGAATATTATTATTATTATTATTACTTATAACTCAAATTACAACTTACATACATAGTTGAAATTAATTAGGTCTATCAGCTACTGACTAAAAACTATACCCTGTATTTTCACATCCTCTTTGCGTTCCAGGGCTGTTTAGAAAGTCGCGCGAAGGTTTTCAGAACAACAGTAACGTGTCAAATAGGCGCTACGCTTAGCTCATGCGAAAATCGGACTCCTAGCTCCTTACAGTATAAGATGTACTTACAAATAAGAGAAATGTCCTTCTCAATTCGATGAAATTGTCTGTAGGTAATGCATTCCATATTATACCTAATAATATAGGTAACTGATAAAATGTGTACCCTATAATAAGAAAGCTTTTTTTTCTAGCATAATATCTCCGACTGGAATTACATTAGGGTGCATTATACTTGTTAGATTATTGATCGATTTCATAATAATGTCGTGACACAATGTGACTCAACTCGAAACTCCGAATATTCATAACGAGCTTAACTGTAACAAAATCAACAAACTTCTTGTGAATTCCTAATATTTCATCAACATCTTCAATACAAAACAGTTCTTTGATTTTTTTCTCGTGTTTTTGCTCGTAAAAGTTACAATTCACGGGGTTTTTACGCACATTTGCTGTTTACGGTCAACTAGGGTCAAATCAATAGCCAGGTGACAAATAGATAACAAACATATCGTTGATAAGGCTCTGTGGTATTGTAAGCGAAGCGATCGATATAGACATTAGCGTCGCATAAAAAGGACTTTGCAAGGGTTTCCCAAATTTCGCCGTCGTTATTTTGCTGTCTCAAGGTATTCAATTTTCAATCATGACATGTATTACAAACAATTTCGTATTCATATTCTTACTTCGATATAATTTTGCAGATTAAATAGATTTCCCCCATAATGCTGTAGGTACTAAACTTTACAACATAAGCTATACTTTTTAGTGTTGCTAAGCTATTTAATATTTAAAACTGTGACTGGCCATTTGACGTCAAAAAAATTAGCAGGATGCTAAATTTTTTTTTCTTTTTCAGGTAGGACTTTAGCTAATGCTAATGGCAGCACAATTTTTATGTCAATATCAGCCAGCAGTTATAGAAAATGTAGAATTTTTAAACGAGTTTTGAAAAACCTTTTTTTTTGAATGACTATTTTTTTTTTATAAAATACTGTATTATTCTAGTCTTATTTACAGGTAGGTAGAGATAGGTAGGACTTCAGTAAATACGTCGAATTTTAAATCCAAATTCATAACAAATATGGGTGGTTAAGTTATACAAGTGCGCTTATGAAGAACATGAAAGTTGTTAGTGTCACACCACACCATTTCTGCAACATTTAGTTCGGAACGTTGTTAGACCCTAAATTAAAAAATTAAGTAAATTAAAGTTCATAATTATAATTATGTTAATGAAATTAAATTGTCAATTATAGTCTCCTAAAACCATTATGCAAAAAGTCAAGAATTAGACGTATTTTTGAAGTAATTGTAAAATCCGTAATTTATGTCAACTCAATTATTAAACATTATTTAGATTTTGTCACACAAATATTAATTAACACTATAAAATAAGATTTTTGGTAAAGTCGAGGTGCCATCCAAAAAATACCTACTATTGCTAAATAAAGTACACACATCAAAAGTGTCTAGGGATCAACATATATTTTTGCAATAACTTTTCTCCTGATTGATATTAATTAAAATGTTCTTTAAGGATTCATCAAATAAAGTGTTATCGTTTGTCACAGTAACGATAAACCAAGTCACCTTTGCATTCATAAAGAAATTTGCCATTTTCCTAATAAAGGGATTTTTGACATTTGAACCACTAACATTAAAGTTCGAAAAAAAGACTGAAATAACAGTTTTCTTTAAAATTTTATTGGGTAACTTAAACAATTAATAATCCGTGTTTCTACCGCGAACACTAACAACACAAGAACATCGGTTTGGCATACTCAAAATGAGTTCATCCAAATCACGCTGTGGAATGGCCGCCCATGTTCGTTGCAACAACAAAAAAAGGTCTTCTTGCGACTGGATACCCTCCATATTCGGCAGAGCTCTTCTCTGTAGCATATCCCATGCATGCTCAATCGGGTTCAAGTCTGGCGACTGAGCAGGCCAGGGCAGGACATTGATGTTAGCTGCGGCGAGAGTCTGTCTTACAACTCTTGCGGTGTGCGGTCGTGCATTATCATGCATTAACTGAAATAAGGGACCGATTTGCACTTGTAGAGGAACGATGACGTCTGATACAATCGTCTCAGCATAAATTTGAGCGTTGAGGTTGCCTCTGATCCAAATCAACTCAGTTCTTCCGCCGATCCAAATACCCGCCCATACCATGATGGTTCCACCACTATAAGGATGGACTTCCTGGCAGGATTTTAATCGCTGTTGGCGTCCAGGGGTTCTCCAGTGTCGTATACGTCTTGTATCCGGTCTCATACCAAAACGAGACTCATCAGAAAAGCACACGAAACGCAATTGTTCTTCTGCCCAATTTCTGTGTTCAAGAGCCCATTGATATCGAATCCTACGATTGTGCATTGCTATAGGTGGTACCCGTAGCGGTCTTCGGGAATGAAGGTTCACTTCATGCAAGCGGTTTCTGACTGTTTGGTCGCTAATTAAGTTCCCTGAAGAGTGATGAAGCCTCACGGCTAACATCATGGCGGTTATTGTTGGAGCTCTTCGAGTTAAGATTTGAATGTATCGGTCTTGTCTCCGTGTGGTGCAGCGATACCGTCCTCCATGGCGCTTAGCCACGGTACCAGTGCTTCGGTAACGTGTCCAAAGTCGACTGATAACACTCTGACTTGTATTCAGAGCTAAAGCCACAGTACGTTGCCGGGAACCAGCTTCTATCATTCCCACGACTCTGAGCATTTCTTCCCTGCTTAAATGACGTCGCCGCTCCATAATAACGTTGGTTTTAATCAGTAGTAGGGAAACAGTAGCACTAATAATGTCTTCAATGCGTTGTATGTTTTTATAGGGAAAATATTGACAGTTGATTTTCATCTTTTACTCGAATTTGATTTACAGTTCCTGATTCAAATTATGAAATGCACCAAAAAGGATCCATATAAATTTATAAAATCATAAATTTATTACAAAGCCACATCTCAATCTCAAGAAATCCGCATAAAAATGCTTGATCCCTAGACACTTTTGATGTGTGTAGTTCTACTGCTGTCAGGGAAATAACAATTATATTTTTCTACTAGCTTCTGCCAGCGACTTCGTACGCGGATCCTGATGCTTATGCCAGCGACAATGGGGTCGTCAAAATCGAAGATCTGAAACGTCTGATGTCAAATTCTTAGAGCTTGGGGACGGGAAAACAACGGACGCGCATGACGATTCCAGAGGTTCCAGATCTTTAATTTTTGTAAGTCAACAGGAAATGCCCATCAGACTAAACAACTCTTGCTAAGATGTTATTCATGTATGTATATGTTATAGTGTAGCTGGGCTCTTGGAATTCCACATCAGTTGTTCCAGATTTCAATTTTCATACGTCAACAGAGAGTGCTCATTAGGCTAAACAACTCTTGCTAAGACGTCATTCCTATATATGTTATAGTGTAGCTGGGCTCTTGGAGTTCCACATCAGGTGTTCCAGATCTTCAGTTTTTATACGACAACAAGGAGTGCTCATCAGGCTGAACAACTCTTGCTTAGACGTCATTACTGTATATATACGTCGATTTTGACGACCCCATTGTCGCTGGCATAAGCAACAGGATCCGTGGACGAAGTCGCTGGCAGAAGCTAGTATTATTATATTATTTTGTAAAGTATATTTTTATTATAATATTATATCTATTTTTTATGTAAGTAAGTACATTCACACACAAGCATTGACACTACTTTAAATTATAAAGCTGATTTACATCCGTTACATCACAAAAACAGGTCCAGTTGAAAACCAGCGTCGAGCACCAGTTGCTCGACATTATGCTGAACTGGGGCCTATTTGGCGCAGCCATGGGACACACATCAAGTATTTGTTTTTCAATTGAACTCCCTTTTATTATTTTTTTGTCTTTAGTTTAAGTTTCCATTTTTCTGTTTCTTTTGTTTATTTTGTTGTGTGTTTGTCGTGGTTTTTGTGCCAAATAAACGTTTTTTCTTTCTTTCTTTCTTTCTATGTAATAGTGTAGCTAAGCTCTTGGAGTTCCACATCAGGTGTTCCATATCTTCAAATTTATTGTCTCATCAGAAAATGCTCATCACGCGGAACAATTTTTGCTATGGCGCTATTTTTGTATCTCATATAGTTTAGCTGATCTATTGCAGTTCTGCATCAGGTGTTCAAGTTTCCAAGATAAATTATAGCCTATATGTTGCCCAGACTTAATAGCTATACAATAAAAAAAAAAACAATCAAATCCGTCCAGTAGTTCCGAAGATTAGCGTGTATGGAGTAACTTCTCCCGTTTTCCTAACATTTCCCTTCACTGCTCTGCTCCTATTGATTGTAGCGTGATGAAAAGTATACTACAACCAGCGCAGGAGTATGAAAAATAATTGTACCAAATTTCGTCAAAATCCGTCCAGTAGTTTTTGTTTCTATAACGGTTATACAGACAGACAGACAGACAGACAGACAGACAGACAGACAGACAGACAGACAGACAGACCGACAGACAGACAGACAGACAATTATTTTATTAATTGCATTTTTGGCATCAGTATCGATCCCTAATCACCCCCCGATAGTTATTTTGGAAATATATTTCATGTACAGAATTGACCTCTCTACAGATTTATTATAAGTATAGATATAGATAGATTGTGCGTTAATTTCTATAATTTTTGAAATAATTTGCTTTTTACAAAGACTACAACTTCCAATATATACATAAACATGGCAGTGTTAATAATTTTAAAGCTTTGAAAAAAGGGCTTGCAACTATCTATTGGTTTTAAACTACTTACCTACATATTGCCCGGATACATCTCTTTTGCATTTGAAATGTATCTTCCTTTTATGTTTAAACCGCCTTCATTCTTTCTTCGGTTGGAAAAGGAAGAGTTCACACAATTTGCTCAGGCTATAAATCCCAAGAACTTATCGCGTCGCTTGCACAGGAACTTCAACATAAATAAACGACGAGATGTCTTTCTTACATTTAAATACTTACAATTTTCTTTTTTTACACGTACCAAACCAGTTTAAAGCTTTGCTCTGCGAAGTCGTGGCAATTGCTAGCGTTTTTTGTAAATAGACTCGCTTGATGTAGTTTTTACACCTATTTGCGCTATCATTATGTTTAATGCTAGCTTGGATGTTATGTGTCTGCTGGAAATGAAAATGCGATGAGTAATGTTCCATAAGAGTTTATGACTCGTGAGTAGCGTTGCCATCTCTAAAATTAGGTAACCAGGACGCGTGAAAACCCCAGATTTTAGAGTTCAGAACCCGGACATGAGTCGAAGTGCGCACCGTGGCAACTACATACGTCGTCGTCGGGAGGGATGGGGGACGGTGAAGTGTGCGTGTGTCTTGGGCGGCGGCCCAAGACTTTAAATTTTAACCCGGACTTCAAATGAATCCCCCCCTCCCGAACGCTCCCCGGATGCCCTCTAAACTAGGACAATCCGGGGAAACTCAGACGGATGGCAACCCTACTCGTGAGAGTAGCGAAAAGACGTCTTGATAAATAAGTATATTTTAATTCAATAGGTACTATACGGGTAGTTTTTAAATCTAAAATTCAATTTAGTAAATTACTCTAAATAATTATGTGCAAAAAATAATGTGGGAAACTGTTTCCCACATTATTTTTATGATTTATTTCTAGCATTCAAATTATGTAGATATTTAATGAATGTAAATACACAATTTTAATACACCTACGAGTACTTGTTTTGAAAAATAATAAGAGAGAAAGATAATTGAACTAAATTATAACTTAAGTCACAAAAAATCGGCTTGCGAGTTGTAACCCATTAAGAAAATGATGAGTTGGTGACATCTTGGTGATATGAACAAGTCGCATAATTAATAGGCGAATAGGTGATAATAAGGTACTTATAACGAGATGTAAAATAATAATAAAGTGTAAAATGAGTCATACAAGCACAGTTGAGGCGCCAACGTTCTAAAATGCAGAACTTTTTTTCTAAAAATACTTACTTATTACATTTTTTAGCATTAGGTTATAGCTAGTTAGCGAACATGAAGAGTATAACTATTAGGTATTATCTAGTTATAGACTAAGACAAAATAAACTTAAAACTATTTTTTAACCGACTTCACTTCAAAAAGGAGGAGGTTCTCAATTCTCTCGATTTATTTAAGCATGTATGTACATGACATGACATACACCGAATACTCCCCGAGGTTTCTGGTCCGATTTTTGTGATTCTTTTTTATTCGATGGCGTATACTAAACTTGCCGTTTTGTTCCATAAACATTTTTTTTTATTTAGCGATGTAAAATCATCAAATGAGTTTTGTCAGACTCGTACTGACTAAAATCCACGGTGTCCTTCAATGGCCCTTTACGTTCCGGGGTCACGGTAATTCGTTAGTCCCGCGACCCCGGCAGGCTTTGGCCCTCTAACCTATAAAAATTACTTACAATTGATTTCAGTAGATTTCATTTATTGACCTTATTTTTTATTTAGTGAGCTTTTTCTGCTTTTTGCTATGTGGATGATGTAATGTAAGTAATAAACTTACCTACGGATAATAGCATTTAAGAAAATTAAGTAGGTATATTTAAGGCAAGAATTTGCGTTGAATATCTAAACTAAAAAGGGAAATAAAAAAATAAAAAAAAAACTATAGTAAAAACTAGTGATGGCTAGTCAACATCCTTGTTTTAATTCGAAAAGCAATTCTACTATCATGACTGTCACTCGGCAAACATCCATAAAAAACATGCCATAAACTGTATACACCCGTCGATCACATAACAAGACGTACTAAACAATAAATCGATATGTACAAAGCTAAATAATTCATTACATAGCAATCACACGACCGCGAAGGAATCGCTACCGTAACCTAGTGTTGCCAGTTTAATTTTCTGAATCTCCTCTATCTAAACTGAATTTATCGGGGGCGGACCCGTGCTCCGTGCTCCAACTACTTTCTTCAACTAGATAGAGCACGGAGACTATAGTATGTGCCATTTAACACGGCAAAAGCGGTCATTGCTCCGACTTTCATCCCGATATCTCAATATTAGCGATACTTCCTCTTCACCCGTACAAATCTGTCGCAAACAGTCGCAAAACTGACATCGCTTGAGTCTCATAATACATAAAAAATTACCACAAAAACAACACAATGCACAACCCAAAATAATAGAAAATCTAGCAAACGTACCCTACGAAATATTTCTTTTTAAATATTGTATTTTCGTTTTTAAACAAGTTTATCACACTGAGACAATTTAAAAAAAGTAAATATATTATTATGCATCATATAATTTTGCATTAACGTATAATACAATACTGAGTAAATATAAAGTTAGTGCATATTGTATGGATATAAGTGTATTAATATTCTTTTGATATCAGGATGGTAAAAACACCTTATTTTTCCTAAAATAAATTACAAAAACTATTTCATCACAGAAAATGCTAATTTTGATCTTATGTCGTTTTTGTTTTACGAGGTCATCGCGTCAGGGGTGCAGCACCCCCGGCAGCAGCCGCCATTTAGATTTGACATTCCGTGTGGAAGTTCGCTTGCGTTCGGTCTGTGCAAAGACATTACACTAAATACGAGCAATAGACGGGACATCACGAAGAAAGTTGTGATCCAAAACTTTTTACCACTAGGTAAAAAGTCGCTCGGTATAGTAGTCGCGTTGCTATGCAACGCTAGATTGTGCTACTGACACACGGCATCAATAATTTTGTATGACAATTTTCCCAATGCCCGCTCTATAGGTTCTTTTAAATCTCTTTGGGTCTGTGCTATAATTTCTTTGCTTTTAATGTTATCGTTTTTGAGTTTGTTACAGTTTTGTTTTTGTGTTCTGTGTTGTTATTGTTACTTCATTTGTTGCTTGTAAAGAAGCATGTAACCAGAAGCTGGAACATCTACTGGTGAAACCAGTAAATGCCGTCGTCGTCCAAACATATTCCAACCTCAAGAAGGTTCGGAATCGATACCGTTCATATCGCCGCCAGCAAAAAGACAGAAGATGATTCTCACCAGCGGAGAACGTCTTATGATTATTAATATTTTTAAATATATCCAAAACACAAAGCCCGAGGATAAATATTTAACTAACCATGATCTTGTCAAACGTACGTCAGAAATATGTGGGGTGAGCGAGAGATCGATATATCGGGTATTACGTGAATACAGAAATACTCATAAAATAACGCAACCTGAAGGTAAAAGGAGTAGACCAAACGTTCTCCAAAAAGTTGATGATTTTAATAAATCGGCAATTACCTACTAAACTTTTGGAAAAAAAAAAGATTTTTCATTCAAAATGAGAAAATGATCGAGCCCATCAGTATGAAAAACCATTTTTTTTTATTTATTTTTTTCCGAAAGTTTTTGAACAAACATTGATAAGTAACATGGGCTGAGTTACTCCACGAGAGGTTTTGCGCTATTAACGTTACACGTTGTATATACATAATTACCTATATAGATTTGATTGATTGATTTGATGCCGCGCATTCCACATTTTTTTATGATGATTCTTTCACAGTCCAGGCTGTCGTTTGTGGAATGCATTGCTTGTATCAGTAAGACAAGCCAAGTCACTGGTTTCTTTTAAAAGCTTAGTCTTAAATCATTTCCTTTCTCTCTAATAATACATAATTATTTATATTTATGTATGTATGTGTATTTTATTTTATTATTAATGTTTGTTTGTATTGTATTTATATTATCGGTTATCTATTATTTGATGTGCATCACTGTCTACCCTCATTTTTTTTTAAGATTCTTCAAGTCCATCATAATTGTCTAGAAGATATCGCTATTAGCGATAAGACCGCCGTTGTACCCTTAGTATTAATAAAACTTATTTTTTTTAAAGTACCGACTTCAAAGACAAATACAAAAAAGTGTAAAATAACTTTTCTTTCGGAAGTCGGTGGCTTTTATTTATGTCATTGACTATTGCCACCGACTTCCGAAAGAAAAGTTATTTTTCGTACCACTTGCTCAAAAAAGTGACATTCTATGCCACAAAAAGCGTACATAACAATAGTCATTTTTAATCTGTTAAAAACAGGGAAAGAAAGTTGTACTGAATTTCATTCATCCTCTAGGGAGAGAATGTGATTTAAATTTGGAATACTTACCGAAACTGAACTACACCAGTCTGTCTTTACACCATTGAGTTTGTATAAAAACCATTATCCAACTTTTTGAAAAAGGAATACGCATGTATTATGCAGTTATAATTATTCAATAAAATTACGAAAACCGAAGAGGCCGTATGAGTTTGATGCCTTTGCTTTTCCGACAAAAAAATATTAGTCGAGGAATTTGCCGCATTTTTGTTTTCTTCAAATACATAAACGTTAAGTTTATTTTAATTTATTTTTTGAAATAAGTTAATGTTAAATGTTAATGTTTAATAAATGCTTATCTCATATTATTATTGTGTTAATTTTTTCGCAAATGGTACGAAAAGTAGAGTATTTTCCTCGGTGATAAAGCTGTCTTAGTCTTGGGTGAACTTAAATCCCTCGCTACACTCAGGACACGTCTTAAATCCCTCGCTTCGCTCGTGATTTAAGTTTTTAACACCCTCGCTACGCTCGGGAGTAAACCTCGATTCCTTCGTTAAGCTCGCGATTTAAATCGTCACCCGCGACAGAAGACACTGCTTTATCCCCTTGGTTAATAATCTACTATTACACTTTTTTGTATTTGTTTTTGAAGTCGGTACTTTTTAAAAAAAAAAATATTTTACCCTTTTTAGTACAGACATTCAACAAAAATCTTCGTATAATCGGCAACTTTAGAAATTTATATCCAAGCGATCAACAAAAACGGATCTATGCGGGCAACGTCACAAGACATCCATTATTATTGTATATTAAAACCTTCCCTAGACTGTAATAAACATTTTTCCGTAAACCGCATGAAAATCGGTTCAGACAAACGCAAGATAATCGTGTACAAACATACAATCGACTTTGAAAATGTACTATGATCCGCGCGCGGACGAAAATACATATGACGGGAAAAGGGCCGTTACCTATCACTACATCCATTAAATCCGTCACACACAGTGGAACATTTTTTACGACACGCGTAAATTTATAAGCACACAATTTGATTTCTAGAAATAAAAAATAATAATTTTGAATTAGAGCAACACAAGATTCACAACCTCTGTATGTCAAGCAGGCTGGTACCACGATACTGTAGCGATAGAAGCAACTATCGCTTATTAGTAGTTTTAGGTAACAATAAGTGTCATTATCGCTTAGTGATGAAAAACTTGGTAGGAAGGAGTGAATGACCTCTTTTGCCATGTTAAATGGTACATACTATACCAATTTCGATTTCGGGTCCCGTGCTTCAACTGATGACGTTATTGATCAGTGAATTGTACTTCACTTATCTGTCACAGGGCGTAGCGAGACCTAATGTAGAAAGGGGCTAGAAGCATGTGCGAGGTTCTTTTTTTTTCAGGACAAAAACTAAAACTTGACTCCGCTGCTCGCGAGGGGCCCCTTGTTGTAAGATGACTAAACTTTATTAAGTCATCTAAGTACATCAAATGTGATTAAATAGTAACAAATACTCGTAAAACGTTGAAAAGTTATTTTGCAACATGGAGCCTAGCGCGAGCAGTGGAGGCGCTTGACCTAAACGTGATCGTGGCGAAAATCTAAATCATGGAGCCGGAAGGTGACCATAGGAAGTACAGGAACTCTGTAATGATGCGATGACGTAACGCCATGGAGTTGGACTAGGTTGATTTGTCTTGACAGTACCTATTTAATTTTTGTGTGTAGATTATTTTTATAAACAAGTAATAAAATGATCACATTTTCATTTCTTTCAGAGATCGCTAAGGATACACAACAGCAGGTCAACCTACCCCAATCTGTCATCTGTCTGACTGTCCTTCCAGTATTGTAAAATTGTCCTTCCAGGTTGAAAATATTTTAAAGTTTGTCAGATTGAGGTAGGTAGGTTGATGTGCTGGCGTCTTTACCTAAGGAATTTAACGAATTACTCAATGTAGTGTTAAAAAATTCCCAAACTTTATATAAAACAACGATATCTTCCCCAAAACCGGGGAAAACTTCACATCTACCAACACTAGCGGAACCAGTAGTTGTTGCAACTGCAATCTGTGACCATTTACAAACAAACTTTATGGTCCCGATTACAAGAAAATTTAGTTTGTAAGCTAATCTAAATTATTGACAAAGGTGGTGGTATCTTTACCGGTAGTGAATAGCTACCGATTTTCCTGTAATGATTTTCTGTTAATCCTTGGTCTTCAATTCTAATTTGCTTGTAAGTATCCCTGTCAGGAATTGGAAAAGATATAAATTTTGCCGGATTTAGTATGCAGGGCGCGCGCCTTGGCGCGAGTGGGCCACGGGTTCAAAACCTCCGACCATTTTTAAGTGACTTCAAAATAGTTGTCAATTTGACTGTACGTTTGTTATTCGATTCTTTAAAGACGCCTGAGGCCTTACCATGATCTTCTTTTGTTTGAAAGGTCTTCCCAGGGTCCTCTCATCACCAGTTCAGGATCTGAAGATGAAATCTTGGAGAAATCGAGAGAACTCTTCAATAAATGACAGCAAATCATACGAGATTGCTGCTATCGCAATGTCACAAAAAGGAAAATAGTCAAAACATAAATAGTCCATGCTATATCTTGTCTGGTCTCCTATGCTTTATGTGGGAACTATTACGTACCTAGGTATATTATAAGTATTCAAAACTAGCTTTTGCCAACGGCTATCGCCGTCGGTTCTAGTTTAAATGTACCTATAGCTCCGATATCCAGACACTCATGAATATTAACGCGCCAGCATCCCTTTAATTATATCAACGTTTTACAACACTGCTGATAGATTTATCTTAGTTATTTATTTGCTACGACATTTTTAATTTATTTTTTACAATTTTTAATTTATTTAAAACCTGATCAGCCTAGGATTTTATAAGTAGACGTCTTGTTTTAATAAACTAATTTTAAGCATAGGGTTTAACCACAGTATAAACAGTATTGGATCTCCCTACAAACGGACGAAACGCGAGCTATACCTACGCGCCTCGATGTCGGGGCGCGCTCGAGGCGCAGACAGTCACGGCCGTACCGTAGTGATGAACGGACGGTGCGTTGTTTTTTTTTAGCAAATATGACAAGTAGAAAATATTGTGCTGTGTTTGGGTGTTTAACGTCAACAATAACGCATCCAGACATAAGTTTTTTTAAATTACCTGCAACCTCTGAAAGGTGAGTACTAACTATAAAATAATTTTACTTACTAGTAGCTAGTAGCCGTGCTAGTAGGTAGGTACATAATGTGTGACTTTTTAATGGTTATGTATTTTCCTTTATCTCACGAAAAAAAGGGTATTTGGGTTAATAAATACAGTAAAATGAATAAAGTAAAGTTACTGAGGCAAGTTAAATAGTTAAGTTATAGGCGGTTCTGAATGAATCATGATACGGTAGGTACTTACTCTTGTGTTAAAACTCCAGTGCATGTGTGTTTTGTTAGTTTGTATTATTCAAAGTAAAGTCATGGTGTAACGGCGCGGTGGGATTGTCGGCGGGCACGGAAATGAAGCAGTGAGCTTCATTTACCTACGGTACGGTGTACAATCAACGTATATTCAGTGTACTACATAAACTTTAACACAGTCATGAATCTTGGAACGTAAGAGTTAGTAGCATTAGGCCGACTGCCTGCGCGAGCGATGCGCTGTACGAGGTAGCGCGAGCGGCGCACTGACCTTGAAGGAGCGGTTGACGCGAATCCACACGACGACGTAATCAGACCCTTGTTATATCGTCACGGGTGCGTTTTACGTAACGGCCGCGGCGCTACAGTAATATTAGTTTATTATCTGTGTTTTGTGTATGAATAATACTAGAAAAACCGGCCAAGTGCGTGTCGGGCCACGCACAGTGTAGGGTTCCGTAGTTGCCCATCAAAATACTTATGCGAACTAACTTAAACTGAGTCGCTGAATTTAATTTTAAAAAGAAGAAAGCTTTTTATTAGAATGCGAGAAGCTTTTTATTAGAATGCGAGTTTATTATACTTTAAAATTCAATAATAAAGCATTTCGTACGAGTCAGTCAAGGCGCAAATATTTTTCGGTCGCAAATTTATAAGCACAATTTGTTTTTCAAACAAACATTTGTTTTTAAATTAAATCTATTAATAAAAAACAACACGCATTTTTATTGAACACTTCCTTTTCAATATACAAAGTATTTTATTTGTTTACTTAAATATAAGAAAAGTATATTTACAATCACAACACTAAATAGAAACAGAAAGTAGGCAAATGTAATTAAAATGCTGGAGACGGGCGTCGGACAGCCCTAACGCATGTTTACGTACCGCGCGGCTGTAGGTATTTATTTCTATCATGCGGCCGAGAGCCACTACTGTAGATATTTATACTGTGGTTTAACCGTACCCGGTCCTTATCTCAGAAATGAATCAAAGAAAAGTCATTCTACATGAAAGATGCTCAGATGAATTGATGACCATTGATGACCACGTCCTTTTTGGTAGACGGTTACGAATTGCAAAAATATTTAGATCCCAAAAACCAAGTAACAAAACAAACCCAAATTAAAAAAGTAGTCTGAGTGATGTACCTACTCACATTTCTGTCAAAATATTTTCAGTTTAAGTAAGGTATTTTTATTATTGTTTTTATCAGTGGCGTAGCTAGGTAACCAAGGGCCCTGGGGCAAATCAAAAAGTGGGGCCCCACTACTATCTAAACTGGTTAGGTTTGCGACTAACGAAAGTATTTACAGCAATATTATAATTCTTTACAATTCCTGCAGCAGCTGAAAGGTCATTTAGCAAATTAAAAAAGGTAAAAAAACCGGCCAAGTGCGTGTCGGGCCACGCACAGTGTAGGGTTCCGTAGTTGCCCATCAAAATACTTATGCGAACTAACTAAACTGATTCGCTGAATTTTATTTTAAAAAGAAGAATTTTCAATATCGGTCCAGGAGTCTTTGAAAAATTGGGGAAAATACATAAAAAAAGATTACGACGAATTTAGAACCTCCTCCTTTTTTTGAAGTTAGTTAAAAATGGTTGACGATAAAAACCTACCTATCCCCAAAAAACATACCGTAAAAACATACCTATTAAAGCTGTAAAAATAAAGTTGACAAACTTACATTTGCAGTTGAAGAACATGTTCTCCGATACATTTTGTTTAAGAAAATATGTTATCCAAGTACATTTTATAAGTTGGTCGACTATTACTCGTAAAGTTGTAAAGCCTACTTAGTCGTGATAATTTTCTTTTAAACTTCGTTATATATACTACTATTGTGAATTTTTTCACACCCCCAAACATAACCGTTTAGCTGGTAGAGGGGGGGGACACTCGAGTCGAGCAAAATTTAGCACTTTAAAGCTTAATATTTCACAAACGAATTTTTTTATCAAAAAATTGTTAATGAAAACTATCAATATTTTTTAAAGACCTATTTAATGATACCCCACACTAAGGGGTACGTGAGAAAAAAAAAAACATCCCCACTTTACGTGTACAGGAGGTACCCCTTAAAAAAAATATTTTACGAGATTTTATTTTACCACTTTTTCGGCACAACAAATCCGTATATTTACACCAAATTACAGCTCTCTAGTACTGTGCGTCTCTGAGCTAAACTGCGGACAGACGGACGGACGGACGGACGGACGGACATGGCGAAACTATAAGGGTTCCTTGTTGACTACGGAACCCTAAAAATATTTAAGAAATAGTATGGGCATTTGTTGTTAACTATTGTACGATTTTGAAAAACACCTACCTATTGTTCTGGTTGATGTCTGTTAGAAAAGGTTCTGAAGGCTGTAAAGGCCACATATCAAGAATTTGGATAACGTTTTTCGTTATCACTTAATATTTTGTTGGTGAAGTTTCGCAAGTCATAAGAAGTTTTATTGTACACATTTTCGAAAAATGTAGAGGTCTGTGGTTCCTCCAAATCTCCCGCTCTTATGTGTGCTATGCAAATATCATCCACGTTCACATGATCGGCGGTGGAGGTTTTTCCAACTGGAATAATTGTCGAATCTTCTTCAGTAGGTTTCTCAACCAACTCTGCAGTTACCACATTATTTAAGTCACTAGAAATATTTTGTCCAGAAGTACTTGCAGAAGGCTGACTAAAAACCTATTGCTCGAGTAGGTACTCACTATTCACTAACGGTAACGACGTTAAAAGTAAAAGGAAGGAGAAACGCAACGACCAGACAGCCTCTGGATGCCTAATACACGATCTATCGGACGAAGGCAATTCTGTCAAATGACTTACCTACATTATAAATTACTCTTTCTTCTTTGTTCTTTTCGTAAAAAGGGTGGTCAGACATCTGTGATCATTGTTATAAATCACAGATGCCAGTTTTTTTTTAACATAATTTTACCAAGATGTTATGCACAAAGGTTTACATATCTTCCGTAACTTTTTCATTGTAACAGCCATTGGTCCCATCTTTCTCGTATTTTATTTTGTTTTGACTACTATTTGGTTCTCACAATGAGCGGTTCGCAGATGTGGTCATCGGTGCAAGCGATTTTGGTTTAAGAACATCAATCATCAGATTATGTTGCGTATGATTAAATTAGAATGAATATGGGAGAAATTTTCAAAAGTTCAGTTCGATCTAGATTTTCTGGTAAGAATTCGAGGGCCCCTTGAGCTTGAGGGCCCCGGGGCACTGCCCCGCCTAGCCCCTAGGTAGCTACGCCACTGGTTTTTATACATCCCTTACTTTTTTACAATAAGTACCTATTATGTCCCTGAAAGTAGTGGTCAAATTGAGTAGGCGCATGTACGAGATGATGATTATTCTTTTTATCGTTCAAAAGTAATTACCACTTTTCATGTTTAGATAAAGGGAAGTGACTAATACCTTGTCCAGATTGAAATGAAGTGAAATTCTCTGACTTCAGTGCATCTTATCGATTTTGGGTACAAAATTTGTGAGCAGCAGGGCTGTCGGCTAACTTGATAGTCACTGACCAGCAGTTGTCCACTGAACTTGATGGATACCTGTTAGTTGAGGAGTGGAGTGCCTCAAGAGCGTTAGAATAGTTGATTCTAAGGAATATTTACATTTATCAGTTTCATTGCAAATGAAAAAGCCAATACGTTTACCTTTTGCCCCGTTTAGAATTCCCCCCGCGGACCCGCGCACGTCAATACGTACTCACTGTGTGCTCGTACAAATTTTATCTTTTAACTATCTTGAAGCAATTTAACCGATCTAAACTATATACGATACTGTAGCTAATTCTAAAAGCTATCTAGTGCGCGTATCAGTTGTTCTCCAGATCAGGAAGTTTCGAAATAAACACAGTATTAACATAAATCGGTTGCAAAAATTTCAAATCACTGCTGCGAGGAGAGTGAGTCATCGCTTCAACGAGTCAGCTGAGCGACGCGGGCTAGTGCCGGACGGCGTGCGCTCGACAAAGTTCGGGCACCCCGAGGATTCACGAAGATAAGCAGCGCCTGCGCAGCGGAGCCGGGCCGTCTCACAGCGGCGCGTCGAGGAATTATTGAGGGAAGTGACTCATTACTGCTCATTAGTACAAACGGTGCATGTTATTGAATCAGTCTATGACTATTTTGATTTGCAAACTATCTGATACATATCGTTCCTATTAGAGTGTTTTGTTCTGCAAAATAACAATGACTGGACGCTCACCCCCAAAAAGTTCACTCTCACCACTACATAAGTCTGAACCGGATTTAACCACGAGTTCAGACACTACTAAAAATATTACACAGAGGAAACGAAAACGTGGTGACGACTTAGATCTCCATCGAATGGAAAACATGATTATGGAAATGAAAACCATGTTTTCACAGATGGTTTCCCAACAAGCGCAGCAAAACCTTAAAATAGATTCTCTACAGTCGGCCCTCGATAATATCAAAACGCAAAATACCTTGATCAGTACTCAAAACTTGGAGATCCAAGCACAGAACGAAGAAATAAATAAGACTGTGCAGTTTCTATCTAAAAAGTACGATGACGTTGTATTAGAAATAAGCCAGCTTCAAGCTAAATACACCAACAATAATAAACTAGTAAAATCACTGGAGCTTAAGGTAGACTTTCTGGAAAAAAATCTTAAATCAGCATCAATAGAAATAAGGAACATCCCCGCGTTGGTGCCAGAAAACCGAGATTCGCTCTCTAAAACAGTGCAAAAATTGGGTGAAGTCATAAACCAACCAATCGAAAATAATGACATAAAAAACATATTTCGCTCATTGCCTAAAAAAGAATCCCTAGGCACTATCCTTGTCGAATTCTCGTCTTCGACAATCAGAGACCAATTCCTGAAGTCGACAAGAACATTCAATAAAGACAACAAACTCAACCGTCTCAATACTACCCACCTGCACTTTGTAGGACCCGAAAAACCCATATATGTTGCGGAAGCGCTCACAACAATGACAAAACGCCTTCACTATCTCGCCAGAGAGTTTATTAAAAGCAGCAACTACGAAACATGTTGGATTGCAAATGGAAAAGTTTATCTCCGAGAAAAAGAAGGAATGCCCAGTCGTCTAATAAAAACTGAAGAAGATCTCATAAAACTACGCAAACAAAAATGACTACTGAACATCTTCCAATTGTACAATTTAATGCATGCAACCTTTTCATTCAACTTGTTAAAATTGCTAAAATTATTTAAAAATATGTTTCTAACAAAAAAAAATACTAACAGCTACCTCTTCAATGTTCATTTACCACTTTATCACACAACAATATACCTAGCTTACGCACATCCTATATCACTAAAAAAATACGCAACACCGCACAATTACGATATAACACATACATACATATACATACATACACACACATATATATATACATACATAATATACACTATACACGCATATGTAACATATATATTACATAACATCATACAAATTTTAAATTTACTTCGTTGTTTTCAAAAGTTTCGTAAACTACTAGCGAAAACTGGTTATGTGACGTGTTTTATTATTAAACTTTTAAATACCAGAAAATATGCCTTAATGATCTGTAATTCTCTAACATTTGTATTTAGGCATACAATAAAAAACTCCCTTATCAGAAACGTCAGCATTGGAATCTCCTTAAATAAAATTCGATAGTACACAAAATAATACAGACAATATAGACTCAGTCTCCGTCTCTGAATCTGCTATATGTGATCTGGATGATTGTATTCCAGCTAACTTCAAGCCCAATCAGTCGCTTACAATTCTTAACCAAAATATCAGAAGCATAACCAAAAACATATCGGGGCTTCACACCTTACTCGCGAGAACTAAGGTTAGTTGGGATATTATCACTCTGACGGAATCTTGGCTCCCCTGCACTCAACATATCCCGAATCTCTCAGGTTATAATTACTTTAAGACCGATAATAATCTTACTCAAAATGAGGGAGTTGTCGTTTATGTGAACGAAAATCTTTCAGTCTCTGTGGAGGAATTACTGCTTATGGAAGCAAATTGTCTTCAGGTACGTATCGATTCCAGCACCATTCTGTTGGCAATATATCGTCCACCAGGATATAGGGATGTAAAAAATTTTATAAACTCACTAGACGCCGCCCTTAATAAAATCGCGAAGTATACAAATATTATAATTACTGGTGACATAAATATAAATATCCACGACCAGTGTCACGATCCAGCTAAGGACAGTTACCTAAACCTACTGGCCTCGCATGGTCTCCTACCAGCACATCTATTGCCCACACGACAATCGGCTTGCCTGGATCACCTCATTTTGAAGACAACCCTCCCTGCTTTTACGCTAGTAGCCCACTCCTCACTTACAGACCATGACACTGTGCTATTATTCCTTGCAAAAATACCTCCGAAACAAGTGACAACAAAATCGCTCGTCCGCATCAATCATGACCAGATCGATGCAGACCTGAAAAATCTTGATTTCGGAGCAATATACACGTCAACAGATCCACACGAGGCAGCTGAAATAATGATAACACTCATTACTCAGTTGATAGAGACAAATTCTAAAACGGTAAAAGTTCCTAACCGTAAAAGGATTAAGAAACCATGGGTCACCACTGGTCTTCTACGATGCATACGGCATAAAGATAACTTACACAAAAAGCTAAAAAGGGACCCTGAAAACCACATCTTAAAAACATCGTTCACCAGATACAGAAATTACTGTGATAAATTACTCAAACAAGTTAAAACTGAATACGAAAAAAAAGAAATAAAAGACGCTAGTAACAACACTAAAATGCTATGGACAGCTATAAATAACATATCAAATAGGACCAAAAAGAATGACAATCCGCGAGAATTATTATCCATATCACCAACTCCAAACCAATCTATCAACGACGTAAATAGTTTCTTTGCAAATATAGGTAGAAACCTTGCCGAAAAAATGGGTAACCGGCCAATGGTCTCAACTAGTGACAATCCAAGTAGCGGCTCGCAATCCATGGTACTGATGCATACTGACGAAGCTGAAGTCACCCAATTAATATTATCTCTCCGGAACGAATGTGCCATGGGTTGGGATCGAATATCTTCCACCTTTCTCAAAAGACATCTGGCGTCACTAGTTAAACCTATAACCTTCATCTGCAACCTTGCTATCAGTACTGGTAAATTCCCAAAGGTCTTCAAAAGGTCCATCATTCACCCTATTTTCAAGGGTGGGGACAGATATCGTGTCAATAATTACAGGCCCATAGCTGTACTACCAGCCATCTCCAAGATTCTGGAACGCATATTGAATAAACGCCTCGTGGATTACTTAGAGAAATATAATCTTCTCTCCCCATCACAGTATGGATTTAGGGCTGGCAAATCAACTTCAGATGCGGTTCATGACCTCACCAATCATATCGTCACTAACTTGGATGGTGGCAAAAAGGTCTTGGGGATCTTTTTAGATCTTGCGAAAGCCTTTGACACGGTATCTGTTCCCATCTTAATAAAGAAGATGGAACGACTCGGGATAAGAGGAATCCAACTCGATCTTTTTGAGGATTATCTGAGTGGGCGCACCCAGAGTGTCAAAATAGGAGAGAGTGTAAGTGACGAGTGTCAGGTTAATTATGGAGTGCCTCAAGGCAGCGTGCTCGGTCCGACACTCTTTCTAATATATATAAACGAACTGGGTGCGCTCACTCTCCCGAAAGGGAAAGTGGTAACTTTCGCGGATGACACAGCCCTCTTATTCACTGCAGACACCTGGAGTGAGGTTTTTGTGTGCGCGCAGTCAGGATTCAATATTGTATTGAACTGGCTGCGTGACAATGTTCTCACACTAAATGCGGAAAAAACTAATTACGTCACCTTCTCTATAAAACAGCCAACACCGTCTCCATCCATGGCGCCGAACACTATCCAAGCCCATACGTGTGAATTTCCTGACTCCACTACTTGCTCGTGTATTCAAATAAACAAAGCCGATTGTATTAAATATTTGGGTTTAATTGTAGACAACACACTCAAATTTCAGAAACATGTAAACACTCTAAGTAACCGTCTAAGAAAACTGATTTATGTTTTTAAGACCCTGAGAAACGTGACAGACGATAAAATAAAAAAAATGGTGTACTATGCTCTTGCGCAGTCTTTAATAACATATTGCATCACGACTTGGGGTGGTGCACCAAAAAGTACCCTTCTAGAACTGGAAAGAGCACAGAGAGCCATTCTGAAGGTTTCTTTGTCCTTACCCTATCGCTACCCTACTGCACTACTATACCAAAAAGCAAAAGTCCTGACGGTGCGTCAACTGTTTATACAACAAACCCTCCTGAAACAACACAGTCTATTAACTTACAATCCTTCACTACCTCGAGCTAAGAGAAGATTTAATCCTGTAGTCAACTACCACACTCCGTCTTCAACATCCTTTTCAAAACGTTTCTTTTGCCACCTCGGTCGGTATCTCTACAATAAAGTAAACAGAATCATACCCATTTATGAACTCAATAAGATAAACTGCAAAATGAAACTGTATAGTTGGCTACAAGAACTTAATTATGACGACACGGAAAATATTTTAACAGTTGTAACTTAAACATCATCATGCAACGATTAAAACAAAATTACTCACACACACATACCACCCCACGCACACGCACACTCACAATCACTACACACACATACTACACACACACACACAAAACTCACAAACACGCTGTACACACTCAACCTCACTTCCATCCTAATACTAACCATACTAACTAAACAATAAGATGTCCAAACTATACCGATTGTACGAGTACATAACATAATTTGTTAAATTTAAATGGAGGAGTCCTGGTGACCTGAAATACAGGCCCTAAGCCTAGTTTAGGCACCAGTCTCCCACAATATAATGCGCCTTCTATTATGTCACCGTAGAAATAAGGTAACAATTAAGAGCAATATTGTGGAGAAAAATAAATTTATTATTATTTGCAAGCTATTTCAATAACACCACACAGACATAGACAGCGAGATACTCAATAGCCCCGCAGATATAACGAGTACTCATACTTCAACAAGCACTCAACACCTAGTAGACAACACTATCCGAAACAGTGTTACCAACTTAGGGGTTTTCCCCCTAGGTACATGTATGGGATAAATAAGTGGGTTGGGATTTTTCTAGAGATTTTTTATTTTTAGGGGCATGTTTAGGGATTTTTCTGGCTAGTCTTATTTATTTTATTGAAGCAATAAAGTTGTTAAAACATGAGCTCTGGCACAATCTAAACTAGACAGTATAAAGTTGACCACAGATATCCAGTTTTATTAATAGTAAATTGTTATCCAAGGGGTGAAAGTTACTTATTTAAGTCCCGAGACGGGGAATGGCGCCCGTTACGTAGTGAGGGTAAGTAAATATTAGAACACACACACAATTTTTAAATTGAGCAGTTGTCAGTTAAGGCTGCAATACTATTCAGAAATGTGTAACGAAAAAAATATTAGTAAAGTATTTTTTGAGTTTCTTTTTATTTTATGTTGACGTTTTTTTTTTAGTTTTCTTTAGGGGGTTTTGAAATTAATTACGGCTATTCTAGTTCTATAGGGGTTTATGGGCTTTAGGGATTAATATTTCTGAGAGTTGGTAACACCACTCGTCCAAAATGTCACTAATCTATGGTTTCAGACTTGGCTGTATGGGCTCAGCTCCCTTTGCCTGTCCCAAAGAGGGACGAAAAGAAACAAAAAAAAAAAAAAAACTCTGGTTTCCCTTCAAAACGCATATAGAAAAAAAGCGCGGGAAACTCGGACTCGACGGACGCGTTCTTTTTGCTTCTCATTTTTAAACTTGAAATTAATTATATATAGTATCAGTAATCGTAGTTTTAGTGTCGTAGTTTACCTCTTTTAATTTAGTTTTAGTGTTTTCTATCTTTCTTCTGTAGTGGTAAGTGTTTTTTATTGTATTTCTAGTGTAAGATGAATGATCCGCCTGATCCGGGGGACCTAGTTCCCCCGGCAGGCAGTTATGTTACGATTCAATCAAACGAATCAGGAATGGAAACTGATGGGTCGCGGTCATCAACATCCAAAGCTCTGAAACGGAGTCGTGTGCATGTGTGCAAACACTGCAATAAACGTCGTAGAACCCGGAAAGGCCACGGATCCGAAACTTCGGGTTGTGGTTGTACGGACACGGTGGACACGAGTGTCACTATTGAAAACGAATTAGATACCCGGAATGCCCCCCCCTACTATCTCATTGCCAGTTTCTCAGACCCCCCCATCTCAGACTCCAGGTCCCGCACAAATCGGCCGAAACTTGTACAGCAAAACGGACAGTGCGCCTTTTGTTGTACATGTACAAAGAAAATTAACAAATTCTAATGATGGTTCTATGCTGCATCCCATCGCATTTGGGAGGTTTTTAAAACAGAATAATTTTCAAAACATAATTAATGGCAGTGTCAAGAAAATTGGTAGAAATAAAATAAGCATTTCCTTTTCTGATTTTGTGGATGCAAATTCTTTTATCAATCATGATAGCCTCGAAAAACACGATTTTAAAGCATTTATTCCCACGTTTAACGTTACTAGAATGGGCTTAGTGCGTGGGGTTCCTGCGGAATGGTCTCCGGAGGAAGTCATAGACAATATATCGGTACCAATTGGATGTGGTCCTATTTTAAAAATAAGGCGATTAAATTTTAAATCAATTGTAGATGGCACCACAACTTGGAAACCATCACAGTCCATCGTGGTAACTTTTGACGGACAGATCTTACCAAAGAGAATTTTTATTTGTTATAATGCTTTGCCTGTTGAATTATATATCTTTCCTACAGTACGATGTTTTAGTTGCTGCCGCTTTGGTC